>CM035442.1:60459753-61012253 GCA_020310875.1 Ceratopteris richardii
TTTATCATTACCTTTTGAAGGTCTCTCTCCATAAGGATTGCCCCCCTTACAGGACTTGTTGGACTTGTCTTGACATGTCCATTCTCAATCTTAATTGTGTTCGGTCCAAACTCACATTAAAAAGTTATTCACCTTTTACAAGAAAATTATCAAGGAAATTGGGGCTAACAAAAGGATGATGATTATGATAGAAATCAAGAGTTTGTTTCAAACTCTTGATATTGACTTGAGTGCTACTCAAAAGGTCCTCGAACTTCAACATAGATTAAAGCAAGAAGAATATATTGCTATTAGTGGGGCTCTTGCTTCTTCAAGAGTGTTTTGGACAGGCAACATTGATAGATCTTATAAGAAAATGTTTGAATTCTTGAAAAAAAATAGAAAACAAAAAAAAGAACATTAAGACTTCATTCCTTTTCTTAGAAAGAAAACTCATGGGCATCCAATCAATGAAGAGAAGAACTTGCAAGTGGTTTTAAACTTCTTCATTGATGTTTTCTCTAGCACTCAGAAGTGGGGGGAGGATATCCAGAGAGCCAAGGCTAAAATCACCCTTAAAAAGGAGAAAATGCTTCCCCCAAACTTGACTTCTCTCTTGGACCTTCTCTTCACTTCTCTTCATTGTGGATAAAGTTAAAGAAACCATTGATAGAATGAAACCTAACAACTCTCCTCGATTTAATTTAACGAGTTTTTCATTGTTCATAAAGACTCCTTTAATCCCTTTATTCTCTGGATTTGGAAAGAGTTCACTAGCCGAGGTTCTCTCCCTGCTAACATCAATACTATGTGATCAACTTTATACATAAAAAAGGACATAAGGATGACCTCAAGAACTGGAGACCCATCTCTTGTCTGACTTCTATCAACAAAACTTTTGCTTCTTCCTTAACTAGAATGCTTAGTCCCATGATGGATAGTATCATCCCCCCTCATCAAAAAGACTCCATAAAAGATAGGTATATTTTGGACATTATTATCTCCATTTGGGAAGGTGGAATGGACTAAGGAGTCTTATCAAGCTTTTTTCTTCTTCAAAGTTGAGTTTGATAAAGCTTATGATAGGATTGAGTGGAGTTTTTGAAGTCCCTCCATGATATTGGTTGTGGAAAGAGGTTTATCAAGTATGTTAGTGCTCTCTTCAGGCCGACCCCGTCCTCGTCCCCATCCCTTGTAACTATCCTTCAAGCTCTTTAGATCCATTAGGCAAGGGTATCCTCTTGCTCTTTTCCTTTTTGCCATTGTGCGTGACTCTCTTGGATGGCTTGTTAAAGATGCCATCGATTGTGATTTGATCCAAGGGGTCAAATTCCCTCTTTCTCCCTCCTTAGCTTGCAAATGTCTCTAGATGACACAAATATGCTTACCAGAACTAAGGACAGGTCTGCTTCCACTTTCCTAGAGTGTCTTTCCACCTTTTGTCTTGCTAGTGGGTCTCATGTTAACCACAAGAAAACTTCTTTTTACTCTTTTACTGGAGTGATCCCTCAATGCAAAAGAGATATGGCTGTGAAATTATGAGTGATGGGTGGGTGTTTAGATTGCTTGGAATTCCTATGGGGTTCAATGTTTCACATTCATAGATGAGATTAGGTCATGAATAGGCTTAAAATCAAACTCTGCAGATGGTACTCCTTCAAAAATTCCCTGTCCAGCATGCTCTTTGTCCTTAATCATTAGATCCTTTTTAGTCTGATTCATTTTTTTGCTTGTTGGAAACCATCCATTAAGCAAATGCAGCAGGTGTGTAACCTTTCTATGGCCTGGTCTACTTGTTGTCTTCCTAAGTTTGAAGGAGAGTTTGGTATCATCTGTCCTAATAAAATCTCCAAAAACCTTGCAGCTAAGTGGATTTTGACAGCTCTCATTCTTCTGACCATTGGGCTTGTCTTATAAAAAAAATATTAACTTTTCTTCTCTTTATTTTTACAGACCATAGAAGAATATATCTTCATGGAATATTGTGACTTCCCCTGTCCCAATCTCACTGGAAGTCCTCTCATTTGCAGGATGTGGGATGCATGGTTTGATCTCAAACTCTCTTATTCTCCTTCTTCTGATTTCACTGACAATATCTCTTTCTTTTTGCAGGAGTTCATCTGGTTTGGTAGATTGACTACCATTGCTAATCTACTTGTCCATTAAAGAGCATAAATGACAAACCGGTTTCTGTTGTTGGAATGATCTTTCCCCCAATTACACCATGTTGAGTGATGATGTTATTATGGCTATTCCTAATCTATTCCTTGCTTACAGACAGCTCCACATCAAGTAGAGAGATCTGGCTGCTGCATCTCTTTCTGACATTCACTTGACTAAAGACTTGGAGCTACTTGAAGTTGCTCAAGACATGTTTAAGCAATACAAGAAGTCCAAAGGATCCTTTGACTGTTTGACTCCCTCACTCACCAGGAGATGGAATGTGTGCTGAAGTGCTCATCAACGGAGGTACAGATTCTAAAATATCTGGGTTTTTTCTTGCAACATCAAGCATACCATTCTAATGTGGCTTATCCTGCACAATGGAGAAGGATGTGGCCGCAAAGCAAAGTCATTTAAGATTGGAGATCGACTATGTGCAATTTGTGCCTAGGAGGAAGATCTTGAGCATCTCTTCATCACTTGCAGGAATGCTCAGAAATACTGGGCTAGTATCAGAGGATGCAACTCCCTCATTTTCCCCCATTAGCTTGGTGTCAAAGAAATCTTGATAGGATCCTGCTTTAGAATGGACATTTTGCTTTGGCATATTTGGAAAGGAGAGATTCTCTGGTCCATATGGAAGGGTAGAAACAAGTTAATTTTCAGCAGAGGAACCAAAAACTTCGTATTTTCGTGTACTCTTGCCCTTAAAAGGCACGGTATTAAATATATTAATTCTGCCCTTCCTGAGGGACATTCTTTGTACTCTATTATCAAGGACACCCCTCCCCGGAAGTGGAAGTCTTCCCTCATGTCATTATATCCCCCCCCCCCCCCCCCGGGAGATACCAGACGATATTTGCTTTTTTTTTAGCAAGTCCTGGCTCAGATTGTATCATCCTTTCTTTAATTTTAATCCTATTTTCTTGTTGTTAACTTTTTTTTTTTTTGAAAAAAGATTAATGATTCTATTGAATATCTTTAAAATGTAATGGATTACCTTGCCCAAGCTGAAATCTTGTCCATGTCACGAAGTCTCTCTACCAAGTAAAACCTCTATTACTTATAGCAAAAACAGCGAATGAAGGACATCTAATGAACATCTCTAAATGCATTTAGCATTGAATGATATGCAAAATGTCAACCTTCATAGAATTAGGGATTTGTCTCCTCAAGAAGCTCAAAAAGCCAATGCATAGACACATGAAGATAGAATCATAGTACGAAGACCAACCTAGAAAGGACATTAACCATAAGGAACTACAAGACCCTCAATCAATCACCGATATCCTAATGATCCTCTCCTTTTTGGGATATGAAATACGTGACATTTCCACAAGGGAAAATGACGCGTCTACCTAGTAGTAAGAGATGGTCCGATAGGAGACAGTTCCCACCCCCTAATGGGCATTAGGAGGATACCTTTTACTCACTAATCAGTGTTCGGTTTAAACACTCTTATCTATCTTGTACTTCATCATTATTCCTGCCAAGTCGAGTGTGTGTTGTAGAAGAATCCAACGCTCTAGTTATGTGGAACGTTGATATCTTGCCGTAAAGCCTTCATGATCTGAGGATGTCCAGACTGTCTTGAATTTCGGCGTCTAATCAATGAATAAATGGTATGATGTGCTCAAACCTGTGTTAGCTCTTCTAAAACATAAATATATCGTGTAGGAAAAACCGCGATAAATTAGAAAAAGAGAAAAAATCCAATGTTTTGAGTCAATTTTACACTTAAAACCTGTTGCCTCTTAGTCCCGGTCATTTGAGATTTTCAAAAGTTATGGGCCTATGTCTAGCCGTACTAATTACAAGAATTTCATGATAGTACTAAATCATCAACCCATCTTTTCTTTTAATCATGTGTTACATATACGACCGTTCAAAAGATATGAGGTCAAGGATATTTTCTGTAGGTCCGCTGGTCCAGAAATCGAAGGGCAAATGCAGTCACCGAATATTTCTTTAAAAAAAAGAAAAAAGGAAGTTCGGCCTTGGCCTATTCTCCAGACTCCCGGCCTTGACATCACCGAATGTTGCTCTATACACGTAAAAGTTCTCTTTATTCCATCAGATTGTTTAATGCTAGCAGTCCCCTCTCTCTCTCTCTCTCTCTCTCTCTCTCTCTCTCTCTCTCTCTCTCTCTCTCTCTCTCTCTCTCTCTCTCTCTCTCTGTGCACGCCCCTACGCAACTGCGTGACAAGCCGACAGCCTCGCATAACCCCCTCAAACGACTATGTCAGAACGTGCATAGCGAATCAGAGATTCAGAGTCAAACCAAAACCTGTTGTTAAGTTCAAGAATGACAATGATAAAACGGACCTCTGAATATCAAGCAGTCTGATTCAGCTGCTTCGTAGTTTGGCGACACAAATATTGTTACGAGACAAACGGATGTCCTCCGTATGTGGAGGCTGGAAATCTCAAGAAAGACGTTTTCATTCCGCAAAACTTGAATATGTGTTACAAGTGAGTTTCTCTTGAAAGAATCCGAAATTATACTGATGACAGAAAATTACATCAATGTTACTCTTCAAATGATCGGTTCTACGGAACATTGTAAACGAGGTAAGAACGAAAAAAAAATGATGGCAGACATCCTTTTGTGGATATGTCATGAATTTAAATGACTATCACGAAAACCGAATCATAAGTCACATAAATTATTACTAAGACCTGTTTTTACTAGGAAATTTCAACATGAAAATGATTCATAAAAAAATTCATGATTTATCAAGCAAAAACGAATAAGCGCCTTGGACATCCAAGCACCATCTCCTTTTGAGAATCATCTGCTCACATTCGTTTCAAGTCAACAGCTTGATGCTCAAAGAATTGAGGTAGAAAGGCGTGGAATTCCAACACCACATTTGAATCTAAGTAATATTAGTGCTTACTATGTGACACATGAATGGACATAAAATCGTCCCTTTGAGAGAGAGAGAGAGAGAGAGAGAGAGAGAGAGAGAGAGAGAGAGAGAGAGAGAGAGAGAGAGAATCGTAAATCTTCACGGGGCCGATAGGTGACGATGAAGACTATGGGGATCCAACTCACACGGCTATGGCAGGATATGCATCAACCACATCACCTAAATTGCAAAGTGTTACTAAACGAGGGAGAATTTCTCAAGAGATGTACGCAGATGATCTCAATCAGCAGCTGTATTGAAATGGGAATATTCAATGCGCTGCGCAAGTAATTGCAACTTGGAGAGACTAGAATTTGGAAACAGCTAGCTCATCTCAGCTCACCTCAAATCATTACTCCAACTTCTAAGGATTACAGATGCCAGCCTGGCCAGGATTACAAAGCATGAAGGCCCAACTCTAAGGAAGAGCTTCCGAAGGTGCTTAGTTGTCGTGAAGGTGCTTAGTTGGGTGAATCAAGTCAACTGAAGGTGTTCCACAATATGGCGCATGTATGGTGCTTGAGGCGAAGTCATGTGAGTCATGTTTTCGCAAAATCTTAGCACTTGAAAGCAACACATCAAAATAAACTTCAAATAGCATCCATTTCACGAGCCTTTCTAAAGTCACAAGGTAATAACATCTCCACATTCGGTTGTAGTTGAGAGAAAGGAATATCATTAGAAGTATCTATGGAAGACATGTTTTCATCCATCTTGAATCAATATCAATCTAAGCTTTGAAAAGGTATATTCAAAGTATTTCATTCACATTCGATTGTCCTCAATACATGGAAGTTTTAAAAGCATTGATATGTTTTTGCAATGTGAAACAATCAGAAGTCTTCAATAATTTCAAGCAAAGAAGAGAGGTTCATATACACTTTAGCAAGTGGCAGTTTCGAACTCACTTAACCATCATTCTAAGAACACATATCAATCAATTTTGCTACTCTGAAAGCACAAAGTAATGTATGAAATTCGAAGCTTCAAGTTCATAATGATGTAAACGCTTACGATTTGAAGTTCAATTCCTCAAACAAAGAAATTACACGTTTGTAGTTTTCGGGTGAAATTTGGAGAAACGTTTTATTCATTGTGATAAGAAGTCAATTCAACATTTGAATATATTCTGAGACTTTGTATTCTGAATCTGTCAAGTTTAAGGAGAATACAAAACAATTCACCGAACAGTGGCCAATAGGAATGAAACTACGAAGTGGTTACCGCTACACGAAGTGGTTTCATCGTTGTTATACTCAGAAAAGTGTTTTGCCTAACTATAAACTTCATGAATAGAAGTAAAAGAACCATATCTGTTGTTCTGTTCTTCACCGATCTGACATCTCCTAAAGCAGTACTTGCACGACAGTTACGGAGCCAAACAAAAGTTTATCTAAATAAAGAGATCGGATTCAAATTAGATACGTGTTGCGCAGCGTGGAGATGTTTTTCCATCGTGTTATTCATACTACATGATATAACTAAATGTTTAGGAAAGATCAAAAGATATTGCACTCGACAGTAGTGATGAAGATTCGAAATCCAATAGAGACTGCAGAGATTTATCAGTGTTAGAGCAAAGAAACGGTTCGAGAGTGAGGCGCATGAAGAAGGATCTGAACCCTGGATTTGAGCACATAGAAAGATTGTTCTATTTGAATTCAAGAATGTGAAATATACACAGTACGACTAAAAGATTACCTGAATTCATGAATTCATCGTAATGGAATTCAAACCTGTAGCTTTCAAACCATCATGGAAGAAGCTACACACAGCAAGACATTGTCTGAATGTTCATTAACGTATCAGTACACCATCTTGATCACCATATTGGATAATCATTCAGACATCTCTGTCTCTTTACACTTGAATAGCTCAGCGTATGAGCTTGCTAATCACCTTCATGGATTCCTCTATTTGCCAGTAGCAATGTAAACGAAACGATTGGAATATCAAAATCGGCTGTCAAACTGATCTCTGGAATGGTTCATCCATTGTGCCAGAAAAGGAGAGGATTGATTCCGCTCGCCATGTTCGCGTTCCTCTATCCGTTAGCGACGTTTTTTCTGGCTTCATTTCAACAAAGCAATGTCCTCAATATGTCTGCTAAGTTTTGCGAGATTCAACATAGTGGTTACCAATGGTTTTGAGTGAGAAAAATCCCATTGATCGTTGTTCACGCTTTTTGTTTCGCTTTCATTATGGATTCTATTTTTCCCCGTGATGTAACTTCTTGTAATTCCTCTTGAAAATTATAGTACTGTGTCTTAGGATTGTTCTAGGAAAGGGTGCAAAATATTAGAGCTTCAACTTCTTGATCAATTTAACATTGAAACCTTTAGTTTTTATCATCTTTTTCCATGCAAACCTTTTGCACTCATCTTTCCACTGTTAGCGAGAAGATCATCATCCACTTAGACAGCAACATAGAAGCCTTTTAGTGTTAATTTGGTCCATTTACCCCTCAGAATCATAATCTTTTTGCAAATTTGGCTTATGTAGATGGGACGTCTTTGACATATTTTTGCTACACGATATTTGGCCCATGCACTTGAGATGGGCAAAAAATCTAGGAAAAAAAAAGGAAGAACTTTTTTTGCATGCGTCTCAAGGTTGGTTTTGCACACCCTTCTTCACTTATGGGCTTTACAGAGGAATGGAAAGCAAACCCAAAATGCATGTAAGCCTAGGAGAAGGAAATGTGACATCATACACAACAGAAGGAAGCCTTCACACACACAAAAAAAAACTACTTTGCATGCATCATCATGAGGCAACCTCTAAACTCCATGCGTTTGAAATTTGACGGTGGAGAGTGAAGACAACGTCTTTAGAAGGTTTAGAAAAGTTGGGAGCAAGTAATATTCTCTCTCTTCCCTCTCGAAGAGACTTATTATCCTCTCTCAGCTCTAATGGCGCTCTTATGCATGTCATTCTAAAGAAAATTTTAAAACTTTGATAGAGCATGACTCAAGCTAGCAATGTCCATTCTTAGTGATTTTATAGTTTCTTTTTTTAAGTTTGGCATGGATTAATACAATTTTTAGGATTCTGCATTGGAATATACAAGTATTAAGTAGGTTTCGTATCCCAGAGGAGTAGAGATGTGACCTCAAATTGTGAGAGATGTGGAGTGGTCGTGCTTCATAAAGAAAGGTGGTATGCATAGTGGAGGCTACGAGAACATGTTGGAAGATAAAGACTGAAACAAGTAGCTATCAACACACACTATGGAACATGTGTAAGACTGGTAGTTTCAAGGTAAAGAAGATGCATTTTGCCTTTGTTTTATAGCAATCTAGAGTGTTGGCAAACAAACGGTATTTGCATCCTAACAAAATTGATTTTCTCATGTGGAACAGCTTAAATATGACCTTCATAGAATCTTTCAGGCCAAGAAGCACGATAAAGAAGGCATGGGACCAACTGGAGAACTCGAGGGTGTAGTCAATGAATCCTTCTCAAAGGTATTCATTATTTGAGTTTGAGGTATGCGCAAGCACACAAACAACACAAGGAAGAAGAAGAACCTTGGATCACAACACAACATTGAATGTATTACCAAGTGAATGTACAAAGATAAGTGACCCTATAGGGTTATAGGCATATATACAAGCTCTTTGAAGTGGGGTGGGCCTCAATAATAGTAAATCACAGGTTTACAAGAATTTTCAACACATGAACCTTAGCATACACACCTTAATACTCAAAAAGATGATGAGGGAGAGACAAAGAGAGATAAGCAAGTTTTCAAAGTTTATGGAAAGCTAGGATGCTCAGCTACACTATCTATATTCCAATGTCAAATTACGATGTGTGAATATGATACAAACTGACAATATCTTAATTTAGGAAAAAATAGGAACTAGATACAAGAAATTATGTGCCTAAGAGGTATGAAGTGTGTGTGTGAGAGAGAGAATATGGAGAATATGAATAGTTTGGAACTGTTTTATAGAAAAACCAAATTTTGACTATCTAAATCAAAAGCTAGTGAATGAACAAGTGGGGACAAATGTAGACTTGTTACTCATAATATATTGGCTGAATCAAACTCCTCCAAGATCTCTGATGTAGAGCACACCTCCTCCAAGTGTGTGAGAACACTTCCTCCAAGATAACCTCCTCCTTGTGTTGATCTAGTGCTCTAGCTTGAGCATGAGAAGATAAATCAATCAATGGGAAAGGTCTTTATTATATAGCCTTGTGTGCTCTTGAAAAGCACTTTTGAAAAAACATGATGATAAAAATACAATCGGTAAAATAGCAATCACAATCGATAAAAAAACAATGGAGTCCAAAATCTTATTTCGTGAAAAAATCCCGCCCGTTGTGCTACACCCGCTGAGAATCGATCCTTAGTGACTTCTTTGGGAGGTATATAATTTATCCATCACACCACGTGCTTCTTCTTTTACAAGAACCTACAAGACTAGACTATATGCTATATATGCAACATTGTTTCCAACAATCCCCCCTTCAATGTCACAATGGTACAAGGTTCAATAATGTGCAAAACTTCCTATGAATCTGCAAACATATCTCTTAACTGATTTCCACTAAACCTTCAGCTTATTGTGCATGAAGCTGGATACTTAAACTACAAAGTGAGTGTCCAGATGTGTATTACATAGATATATCAAACAACCAAGTGCTTGAGTATATAATGTAGCATCAAATCATTCTTAATTTTCTTTCAAGTGTAATGACACACATTGAAATCCATAGGTGTCTGCATAGGCTTGGAATCTATCTTCTCAAACCTTTCCATTAATTTCTTAATGTATTTGTGCTCCGTCATGTAGATAAACTTATCTCTGTACTTGAACTCAATCCCAAGATAATAATGCAAAGCACATAAGTCATTTACATCAAATGTATGTTTAAGTTGTCCTTTAAACAACTCACAATCTGAATCCTTGGGACTTGTCATGATCATATCATCAACATATATGATAATAATAATAATAATCAAAACAGCCTTTTCAGCTTTAACATAAAGAGGGGGAGCTACATTTGAGTTTTCAAAACCAATAGATAGAAGATAGTCATGTATCTTCTCACACCAAGCTCTTGGTGCTTTCTCTAGACCATACAAATCTTTGATAAGATTGCATAATAAATGCTCTTTATTTGTCTCTTCAACCTTCTAGCTGCTGATCATAAACATCTTCATGTAGATCACCATTAAGAAATGTAGTTTTGCTATCTAACTGGTATACTTTCCAACTAAAGAATGCAGCTGAAGAAAATACTATTTTGACTACTATCATTCTAGATGTAGGAGCAAAAGTTTTATCATAGTCAATACCTTTCTTTTGTGCATAACCTTTGACAACTAATCTTGCTTTATACCTATCTATGGTACCATCTACTTTTCTTTTCATTTTGAAGATCTACTTAACACCACTAGCTTTCTTACCTTTTGGTAACTCACAAAGCTACCATGTTTGATTCTGATGAATAGAATCAATCTCTTCTTGCATAGCTTTCTTCCATACATGACGATGTAGTGGATCTTGAACACTTGTTGGTTCATATTCAATTGAAGTAAGAGCTAAAATATTATGAATCTCAAAATGTTCTGCATAATTTACCTAGTTTTTTTGTTCTCTCCTTGTTTGAGTTGTGGTTCTTCGAGCACATTTCTTTGTTCCAATGTCCTTATGGGTTTGATATAACCACTTTGGTGTATTCTTGAAAAGTGGTGGTATCGTTTTTTGTTCTCTAGTATCTCTTTCTTCTGGAACTCTAGAACCTTCTCCAACTTCATAAGTAAGAACCTCAAGAGGTACTAATGATGGACTAGGTACTAGTGTAGGTAATGAAGTTCTCTCTTCACCTACATCTCTTAAGTTTTGAGTAGGTTCATCACCCCCCTTGTATGGTTGAATGTAAGAATCCAAGTTCCTTCTAAAAAAATGCATAATCATTTGCTTTTATGAATTCTAGAATTTCCTCCTTCTTATCATAAATCTAACTTTCTAAATTATATGCATTGCATGAGATTAGGATATCACCTATATCTAGAACATAGAATCCATATCATTTGCTTTCAATTGCATAACCAATAAAGACCACTTTAATGGCTTTTACATTAAGCTTACCACGATCCTTCTTCTTAATGTGAACATAAGCTGGGAAACTAAATACTTTGAAGTAACTCACATTGACTTCTTCCCATAATAATCTTCATAAGGTGTAATGACCTTCAAATCTTTTGTGGAAGACCTATTCAGAATGTGATTAACTATATGTACTACATCAAACCAAAAATTGGGAGAAAGCTTTTTGGATGACATCATACTACACATCTTCTCAACAAGTATCATATTCTTTCTCTTTGCAATACCATTATGTTTTGGTGTGTAAGCAATAGTGATTTGATGAGAAATACCTTTGTCTTCAAGAAAAGACTTAAAGTCTTTTGACATGTATTCTCCTCCTCTATCACTTTTTCAAAATCTGGATCTTTGATTGACTTTCATTTTCAACCATAGCTAAGAGATTATTAAAGTAGGAAAAACCTATGATTTTACTTTAAGATCGTAAATCCACAATACCTCAAGAAATCATCAATAAATGCAACAAAGTACCTGAAACCTTGAATAGAATATGTTCTCATCATACCATTCACAACTGAATGTATGATCTGCAACTTCCTTGTGGCTGTGATGTATCCATGCTTCTTGAAAGGTAGTTTGTGAAGCATTTCCTTCAAGAAATCCTTCACATGACTCTGCATCATCTGGTAAAGCAAAAGTAGGCAAACTATCCACCATTCCTTGATCTTTGATATTCTTGAGAGCTATGTAACTGATATGACCAAATTAGCATGCCATAACTTCATGTTCTTTGTAGGTGTAGTAGACCTAACAACTTTACCATGACTAATTTTGGATAACACAAACATGAAACTTTTGTTTTCACCTTGAAGTAGACAATGATCCTCATCACATGAATCTGGCATGAATCTTTCTTAACAATAACTTTATAACATCTGACAAGAAAGTAGAGATAGAGAGCAAAATCTTCTTCATGTTTGGAACATGAACATTTGAAGTTGTGAAATTTCCACCTACTCTAGACTTAAGGTTTACTTCTCCAACACTAACAACATCCAAATCACGACCAGTTGGAATGGTCACTCTTCTACTTGAAGAGTTAGAAAGAGAAGAAAATACCTTTTTGCAACCTGTCATATGCTTAGTAGCTCTAGAATAAAAAATCCAAGGATTATCTGAGATTACATTTATGTTGCTTGATCAAAAGCTACTTCTTCAATAGTAACACATGCATATGAATCTACCATTGAAGATTTAGGTTTTGGATCATCTTCAGCAGTATTACATAATGCTTTCTTCTTCTCATTACAAATCCTTGTTTTGCATTCTGCAATGAAATGACATGGTTTCTTATAGTAATGGCATACTCTTTTCTTTGAATCATATGTAGTCGAAGAATTTTCTTTGGGTGTTGAGGAATCATCGGGAGAAGGACTGCAAGACTTAGGATTAAAAGACTTACTTTCCTTCTCGGATTGCCGACTCTTCTTCTCCTTCTTTGTCTCCTTCTTCATTTTGAAGTAATAAGAACAATAACTCTTCAAATAAAAGTTCTCTATCTCTTATAGAGAGAGATAAAGAAGTAACAAAAGCACGATATATAGATGCAAGTGAGTTTAGAAGTGTGTTTACCATCTCTTCATCTGAAATGTTGGCTCCAACATTGAGTAACTGATCTCATAAATCTTTGAGCTTCAAAATATGTGATTGAACTAATTCACCAACTTTCATCCTTGTGATGGCTAGATGTCTCCTAAGATGAGCTTTCCTAGCTGGGTTTTTGCTCTGATAGAGATTCTCCAACTCCAACCAAGCCTGTCAAGAGGTTCTACAAGACTTGATTTGGGGTATAATATGCCTCTTGACTCCCATAGCAATATATCAAAGTGCTCGTGCTCCCTTGAATCCTATTTGGATTGCTCTTGTGTAGGAAGTAATTTGATAATAGTACCACTGACTCCTGATGATGAAGTGGTTCCTTCTTCTTCACTAAACTCTTGTTGAGCAGGAATAGGAACACGAGTTCTTCTAGAAGATGAAGTAGCCTCTTCTCCAAATTTTCTTGGCCTTGGATAAGTGCCATTGATAATATTCCATAAGTCCTTTGATACTAACAAATCCATCATCATAAAACTAGTCCACATTGGATAGTTAGACATTCCTTCAAGCTTAACTTCATTCTCAAGTCTATTGTCACTCCTCTTGTTAAGGGTTTATGTCAATTATGCCTCTGATACCAAATGTTGGAAGTGGCATGGGCCTCAATAACAATAAATCACAAAGAGAGAGATAGACAAGTTTTCAAAGTGTATGGTAAGCTAGAATGCTTACCTACACTATCTATATTCCAATGTCAAATTACAATGTGTGAATATGATACAAACTGATAATATCTAAATCTAGGCAAAAATAGGAACTAGATACAAGAAATTTTGTGCCTAAGAGGTATGAAGAGTGTGTGTGTGAGAGAGAGCGAGAATATGGAGAATATGAACAATTTAGAATGGTTTTACAACAAAGCCAAATTTTGACTATCTAAATCAAAAACTAGTGAATGAACAAGTGGGGACAGATGTAGACTTGTTACTCATAGTATGTTGGCAGAAATGAACTCCTCCAATATCTCTAGATGTAGAGCACACCTCCTCCAAGTGTGTGAGAACGCTTCCTCCAAGATGGCCTCCTCCTTGCATTGAGCTAGTGCTCTAGCTTGAGCATGAGAAGATAAATTAATCAATAAGCAAGGCCTCTATTATATAGCCTTGTGTGCTCTTGAAAAGCACGTTCAAAAAAGCATGACGATAAAAGAAACTATTGCTAAAATACCGATCACAATCAATAAAAAAACAACGATGTCCAAAATCTTATTTTGCCAAAAAATCCCATCTGCTGGGTATCGATCCCTGGTGGGTTCTTTGGGAGGTATATAATTTATGTGTCACACCATGCACTTCTTCTTGTAGGAGAACCTACAAGACTACACTATATGATATACATGGGACATTGTTTCCAACACAAGCCCAGGTAAAAAAACCTCCTAAAGAGAGAAAAAAGTACCCCAATGGTCATAGTGTGTTCACACACATCACTACTGAAATATATCAACAAATCCCCCTTGGGATTGCTGTGGTGAACAAGGAGCTGAAACTCATGTATAAGGTACTGCTAAGCTATGTGTATAAAGATCAATCCACAAAAGGAAGTAAGCCCAAAGCTTTGCGGAAAGCTTCAAACTTCTCCCTAGGTAGAGCCTTTGTGAAAAGTTCTACAATGTTATCCTACGTGGGCACATATGCCAAAATAATCTCTCTAGCAGGGAACCTCTCCCTCACATAATGATAATGCACCTCAATATGCTTTGTGCGAGCATGGAACACAAGGTTCCCCGCAATTGCAAATGCACTCTAACTATGAGTGAATATGGTGTTAGAAGATTGACCAACACCCAAATCGGCAAAAGGTGTCTGAGCCACACACACTCAACAATCGATGTGAAAGCTTCCCTATACTCAGCCTCACAACTAGAAGTAGCCACAATAGGCTTCTTCTTGCTCGACCAAGATATGCATCAATTACAAAGCATGAAGCGAAACCCACTAGTGGACACATGAGTGTCATAGCAACCAACCCAGTTTGAGTCAGAAAAAGCATGTAAATATAGCAGTAATGATGCTCCCTTGGGATAAAACAAACCAAGTAGCCGGGTACCGCTCAAGTAGTGAAAGATGCACTTAACTGCTAGCCAATGCTTGACACCTAGGCAATGCATAAACTTGCTCATCTAAGAGACAACAAACTGAATATCAGGCTGAGTTACACAAAAGTAAATGAGGCATCCAACATAGAGAACAACATCAAATGCATCTCTACCATTATGAAGACTCAACCATAAACCTATTTCCATAGGAGTGGCAACAATTTTGCAATCTTCAAGGCCAAGACACTACAATAATGTGTCAATATATTTTGTTTGACACAAAATAATTCTACCATCAACTTGCCTAAAATAAATAGCAAAATGATGATGAAAGGGACCCAAATATGAAATCTCAAAAGAGGCATGCAAATTAGCCTTAAACTCAATAATATGCTTCTCATTAAGACCAGTGAGGAGCGTTTCATCAACATACACAAGCATCATTTCAAGTACATCATCGACACACTTAACATATAAGGTGCTCTCAGTTGGATTGTTCTCAAAACCATGTGCAATCAAGTAGGCATGTATCTTTTCATACCAAGCTTGTGGTGCTTGCGTCAAACCATATAATGCCTTTTTCAACTTGCACACTTTGTTTTCATGCCTTTTGTGCACAAAACCACAAGGCTGAAATACATACACTTCTCCATGTAATTCACCATTCAGAAATGCAATTTTAATGTCCCTCTAATTTACATTCCAACCATGATGAGCTACAAGTGTAGAGATGCTATGAATGGTGGTCATTTGACAAGTGGGTGTGAAGGTCTCATCAAAATCTATTCCTCTCTCTTGAGCATAACCATTAAAAACAAGTCTAGCCTTATACCTATCAATTGTTCCATCAAGCTTACATTTCAGCTTGTATACCCATTTAGTGCCAATGGAATTTTTGTCGAGGGGCAAACCACATAAAGACTAGGTACCATTCTTCATAATTAGCATCATATTATGATTAAATAGTAGCCATCCATTTTTTTGAATTTTGTGCTTCATCAAAAGAAACAGGCTTATTCTCATCAAAAAGATTGGAAGAAGCCATTGCATAGCAATCTGATGCAAAGCAATCACTATGAGAGCCTGAATGAGTACAATAAGAGAGAGCTGCACCTAATTTGCTATCCATTAAAGTTTCCATAATCCATTTAGTAATAGTTTTTTCCTCCTCTATATCAGTTCTCTTATCAACGAGTGCATCATGTAAATCTGCATAAAAAATGGGATGATCTGCATCATCATGTGGAACATGTAAAGGCTAAGAAATTGCTTCATTTGGACTAGCACTTGATGGTCCACTTGTAAAAAGAGGAACCAAAGTGTCACACACATCTTTGGAGCTAACTGATATCTCCTTAGTACATAAAAGTAATGGTTGGATTGCATCTTCCACAAAAATAACATCACGACTGATCAAAATGCATTTAATTTTTGGATGATATAGACGATAGTCTTTGCTTTCAAAATTGTACCCAACAAAAATACATTTCATTGCTTTATCATTTTCTTGGATTGTTGTTCAGGCATTAATGCATATGCCATACAACTAAAGACATGTAGATGAGCAACAGATGGCTTTGCGGCCATGCCAAGCCTCATATGGATTGATAGATTGTAGTGCTTTGGTGGGACACCTATTAAGCACATATGTTGCACACATAACAACTTTAAACCAGAAGCTATGTGGTAAAGCTTGACTTTTGACCATACACCTCGCCATCTCCATGAGAGGCATGTTCTTTCTTTTTGAAACTCTATTTTGTTGAGGTATATATGGCATTGTACATAGATGTTTTATCCCATGCGCATCCAAAAATGCTTTAAAATAAAAAGACATATATTCCCCCCTCGATCAGAATGAAGGGTGTCCAATATACATGCTGATAGATTGTCAGCCATAACCAAAAACTGTTTGAAGCACACAAATACTTCGAACTTTGCTTTCAATGGATAAACCCATCCATGCCTGGAAAAATCATCAATGAAAGCCACGAAGTAAAGGTAGTTCTCAAAAGAAGGTTTTTGTAGTAGACTTAGATGTTTGGTACTTTGATAGTGAGGCAACCAAACATATTACCTTGCAATGCAGTCTGTTAAGTTCACTTGAGCCTGCCCCTACAGGGAATATTGTCACATGTGCAAACAATTCCTCATATCCTATAATGGGAGTTGGTAAGATCATTTTGAGTACTACTGATGGTAGTTCTTTCACATTGTTGAATGCATTATATGTACTAGGGATCAAGAAAAATCCATTGTCAGTTTCAGCATTAGCCAAGATTGGTTTGGTTGTCAAATTTATTGATGGAAGGTGTACAAATTCATGATCTTTTGAATGGTGATGTCATTATTGCTTTTGGCATTTTATGTCGTATGCTATATAAACTCATAGGCTATGCAAAATTTGTGAATGAGTCAATGTGTGCAATTCAAGATTTTCATGCTATCTCAGATGCAAAGCTTTGGCATGCACACTTTGGTCATCTGAATTATGCTAGTTTGTTTGCCTATATAAATCTAATATAGTTCCTCTCTGCCCAAACTTGAGGTAGCTTTTAAACATGTATGTGAAGGTTGTGTTTTGGGAAAATTGTAGCATTCTTCCTTCCATAAAGATGCTTTGGGTAGATTTGCTCATAAATTATAGCTTGTTTGTTGGAGTTTGAGGTCTGTGTAAGCACACAAACAACACAAGGAAGAAGAAGAAGCTTGGAGCACAATACAATAATGAATGTATTTGTGAACGTACAAAGACAAGTGACCCAAGGTTATAGGTGTATATACAAGCTAGGGGAAAAAACCTCACAATGAGTGGAAAAAGTGTGCCAAAGGTCCTAAGTGTGTTCACACACATCACTACCAAAATCTCATTGATGGAAAAGTTACTAGAAGCTCCCACCAACTTCATGATCCATAAATGGACTAAAAAAGTGCTTTCACGAGGCACGCAAAATTGAATAAAGAAGACACTCCATTTTGGTGCCACAATGGATGAATTCATTGTAGTAGCAGCTCAAATCGATGAGGCAAGCAAAAAATTTGGCGAGGAAGACTAGAAAGTTTATCTTATGTCTCAATTGGAGTAGGAGCTAGAGATGGTCAAATTGAAAAAGATCACCCGATCAAAGGAGGCCATAGAGGACTCTCATTATCTCAAATGTGTAGAGATTTGGAGCTATAGGTAGAGCAAGAGGTAGAGAAGTTTATTTGGTGCACTTAACAATAAAGGTCATAACACAAATGAGTGCATGGAGTATGTCAGTTTGTAATAAATTTTCCCATGAGGCCAAGGATTGATACTTGTTAAAAGAGGTTCCTACATATACTCTAACTCAATGGGTAAGTCAATCTAGAGGGATACCTCAATCCGCTCTTCTTGTGAAACCAAGGCTCTTAGAAATAAAATTTACAAAGATCCATCATGAAGTAATGGAGCATCCAATTTTAATATTTTGTGGCCTATGGGTTCAAGGCCGATGATCTATTATTAATATGGTGACTACTGGGACATTCCAGACGAAGTGTCTTCTTTCAAAGGGTCCACCCACTGTTAGGCACTGGGGACAGATACTAATGTGAAAACTCCAAAGCGATTATGTGAATTGGATGACCAATCCTGAATGAAAAGGCAAGATTGTATGATGTAACCTTTCAAGGATTAATCGAAGGATGTCTTTCAGCATACTGCACAAGAGATAGGTACCAGACCTATCAAACTATCATGCCACTAGTGTTGTAGGCACTGTTTTATTATATCTTATGCAATTGCTACATAGTTTATTTTGTTTGGTATGCATTGGATGTTAGTTATCTGATGTATGCAAGTAATTGATGTAATCTAAAGTCTATGATTAAGTACGACAAGTCATAGAGTTGTTGATTCGATGATTATGGACTGAGCATTGTAGAGTTTATTTGGTATAGTAAGTGGGTACAGAAGATTCGGTGCAGAACGTGGCAGTATCTGATTTGATGAAATTTGTGTGACTGACTCATAAGGATGCAATATATGCATATAAATGAGGATGGAGAAACTCAAGAATTTAGAGTTATCTAAACAGTGCCACCCAAGAACCCTCCATTGACCTACTCCTTTTCTACCGAACTGAAGAGAACAAAGGTTAACATTGATGATCCTACTGGGGACTAGTCTTTGTAGCCTACATGTTGGTAATGCAGTCCGATGAAGCCTACCCAAAATATAAAAGTGATAAACATCTTATATGAGTGAATAGTGTATTAGGCACACCATGATGCAAATCAAGAGAAACGACAACATCTGAAGAGAAAGTTGCAACAAGTCACGGCATAGAACGGATGCATTTCTTAGTTTCTGGTTTGCAAGACATACCGAAAACTTTTTTGGTGCTTTTTGGTGAACGTTTGGTGTTTGGTAAAATTCCAACTACTTTGGAGATGGTGGTTGATAGTGATAAGATGTAGAGCACCCAATCTTTGTAGATAGACCTTTGATAGGAAACAATTGTGGATATCTCCAAAATTACAAATGAGTCACTTTCTAAACCAGTCAGTATCGGTGAAGGTTGGAGAATACAAATTGAGTGGTGAATCGTCATCTTATCTTAGAGCAGAAAGACATTGCTGACTCTATACTTTCAGCTTCAAGAGCCACAGTAGATTCAAGTCTGTCAAACTGATACATTCTCTCTTTAACAATGGACGAAAAACCTATCTATGTGAATAATGTACAAGATAGTTGCTTCATCCACTAGAATGTCTTCAACACTTTCTTAAGCAAAGAGGCATCACAAAATTTTTGTAGATCAATCCACACAATTAGAGCCTCACAAGCTAGCTAAAAATCAAGTGATTTGTGTTCCCCCCCTACACCCAAAGAATCTAATATCATCATTGATAAGTTCTGTCAAAGGTGCCACTGAGTGAAGATTCTTTCCAAACAATTTAGCAACTGCTCTACAAATCACATGAGGTGATCTAGGTCGAGGTGCTATGTCCTCTCTAGCTGCATCAGCTTCACTTGTACACACTTTACGTATCCAAGGCCTTAGTTCAACACTGATTCTTCCATCCAAATCATCTTGACATGAATAATTATTTCCCAACCAGAGCATGTATAGTATAAGTGATTGTATCAAAATTACCACAACTTTCAAGATCCTGCATGAACCTTTTTCTCATTTGATAACAAAGGAAACATGAATGTATGATGACTTGTCCAAAGGCCAATGAAATCATCGATCCTAGCTTCATGTGAATCAGTGCAACTAAAAGTTTTCATATGAGGAACATGAGGAAGGGCTTGATGCCACAGTATAAGTACAATAAAAATCCTAAAAAATGTTATCAGAACCTTATTGTCACACCTTTGCAACTATTCTCCTACTACTGTTGCCATAACCCTTGTGCTCTTAGATTCCACCAATGATCTAAAGTGGCAAATCAATTTCTCCCCATAGCCAGTATCCAAAAACTTTTCCACTCCTTCCTCTGTGGTTGTAGTGGGTAGCAATCAACCACAAAGCATAGGGATTGTTTTGAAAAATGATGCTCCAATTGAAGATGTAAGAATTGCAGACTTTGACACCTTGCACCTCAAACCTTTTCCTAGATGCATTTTAGCAAACCCAAGAAGGTTACAAACAACAACATCATGATCTTTCTCAATGTATCCTTTGGTAAGGCTCATGCTTCCGCTTCTCATCTTTCCTCTCCATCTATCAAGGAAAGAGTATGAGGTATCAATGCCTCAAAGGACTCCTAAGTACAGGCTCCATTTTGCAGTTGACAGGAGACTCACGAGAGTACTCAAAAACTGCTCCATAAAGTTAACAACTATAAAAAAAAACGACTTTCATAAATCATGATGCAACCACACATCAGACAAAAGCTGAAGTAATCTCATAGAATATTCATCAGATAGATCCACATACCCAGCTCGCTTTTCCAGAAGACTTAGAAGGTAAAATTGTCCTAGTAAGATATGTAACATATTTGATATCTGTACCAGCTTTAAGCCTTCTTCCAATTAAATGTTTTGCATCAAAGTCAGTGTTCATGGGATTCATAGCAACCTGGTTCTTAAGCACATCAACAATCAAACGCTCAGTGTTAGTGAATGCAACATAGGACGGGCCTAGTCATGCTAGCTTTGTCATTGGAAATGATTTCAACATGATCATGCTTTAGAATCCTTGAAGCTAACATTTGGTTGTATGTTGCTACCATGTGTTACCCTCTACCTCTATGTGACCTCCAAGAGAGAGAAAGAGACCTCCCTTTAGAGGAGGGATGACCTTCCCTTTGTGTACATGCAGAAAACCCCCCTCGAAGAAGAAGAATAAGTTTTTTGTTTTCCCCAATCATAAATAAACATACCATCTCCCACACTCATGGGCACATGTCGGACAGAGGGGAAGAGTGGGGAGACAGGAGCATACAATCTTATTGGTTTTGATTTTTTTTCCTCTTCTTCCCCCTTTTGTTACCTTTTTATTTTTCCTTTTCTTCCTTCCTTTTCAAATGAACTAGATAGAGACTTCTTATGGCCTTCCTCAGAGAGTCACATAGCCTCTCATTTTTTTGACATCTCCAAGACACATAAATACAAGAATCTTGGATCCTTCATCGCGACAAATAGGCCCTAACCATAGCTCTATACAAAGACAAGAGCTCCATAATCTTCTTTCCATGTAACAGATCTGAGGGTAACAAAACTCATTTATTTCCAATTACTTTCTTACCGTTTGGTTTTGGAACAAGTTCCCAAGTCTTGTTCTCCTCAAGTGCGTTGAACTCTTTGTTCATTGCTTCTTCCCATTGTATGACTTTTGCTTCATCATAGCTATGAGGTTCTGCATTTTTTTTAACCATGTAAGCATATTTTCTCTGAGTCAAAGAAGAAGTATCATAAGATTACCTTGCTGGTTGTCTCCTCAATCTGGTTGACCTTCTTAGTTCACATTCTTCATGTGTATTTGAATACACTTCTTCATCAAACCTAGGTACATCTTCATTTCTCCTTGATGATCCAAATCTGGATGCACTTGCTTGTATATGATATTCATCTCCATTTACTTGCATATTTGATTTACCTCTCTCACTTCTTCTTACCTCTTCTTCCAATGTTTCAATGTTGTGACTTTGTTCTTCATACCAACTCTTTTGTTCATCAAATGTCACATCTCTAGAAAAAATAAATTGTTTGGTTAGAGGACTCCATAACCTATAACCCATTTGATTTTCCTCATATCCAATGAACACATATTTTTTAGCATTTGGTTCAAGCTCATGTATGAGTTGTGATGGTACATAAGCATAGGCAATTGATCCAAATATCTTGCAATGATCTAGTGTTGGTTTCTTACCCCACCAAGCTTCATAAGGAGTCATTCCATTCAGAGATGTACATGGTAATCTATTCACAAGATATGTGGTTGTATTCACAACCTCAACCCAAAGATAATCTGGAAAATTCTTTTCCTTTAGCATTGCCCTAGCAAACTCAACCAAAGTTCTATTTCTCCTTTCTGCCACCCCATTTTGTTGAGGTGTGTACCTGCAAGTTATTTCTCTCTTAATACATACATTCCATAGATAATCATTGATTCTTGGGAGAAGTATTATCCCCCTCCAAGACACCTTAGTCTCTTGAGCTTTTGAACTGTAAACATTTTTTCATATGCATGAAAATGTTTGAAGGCTCTAAACACTTCTGATCTTTCCTTCAAAACATAAGGAGTTATCCATCTTGTAGCATCATCAACAAAAAGAACGTAATACCTAGATCCATTGATTGATCCTTCTTTTGTTGGTCCCCATAAATTTGTATGGATGAGCTCTAGTAATCCATCATGCTTAAATCCTTTCCTTTGAAATGGTAGTCTATGTGTTTTTCCCATTTGGCATGCTTCACATTTGTAAACCATGTGTTGGTTCTCCACATTTGGTAGCCCTATTATAGATTGATTTTCCACCATAAATTTGATTCCTCTTTCATTCAAATGTCCTAAGTCTTATGCCAGAGGTCTAATTCTGTAAGCACCTCATTACCATGTGTGAAAAAGGCTTGAAGAATATTCCCTTGCACTTTCAGACTAAAGAGTCTACCTCCTTCTTACCATAGAGAATCTGATTATATTCATTCTTTGGATCTTCCACAAATACTCCTTCATTTATAAACCTGACTTGAAAACCTTTCTCCACTATTTGTCCCACATTAATCAGATTCTTAGGTATTGTGGGAACATACAAAACATTGGTTAGCAAATCTACTCCACTCCTACATTTCACTTTTCCAATTGAATGCACATTGTGTCTTGTATTGTCACTTGTTTGAATGGTATGACTAGAGATACCTTCTTCTAATTCTGACATTAATTCTATGTTACCTGACAAATGATTAGAGCAACCATAGTCAATATAGAATACGTTGAAATATTCTTTCTCTAATGTACTTATTGAATTCATCATCAATGTTGTATGGTTCTCATTCTATGTATCATTTGCATAATTGTACTAGGTGGTGTTGTAGGATTGGTTTGGTCCCCAATTTCTTCCTTCACCTCTACCATCACCACCTCTTTGGCTTTTTCTTCCTCTTTGAAATTGGCACTCATATCTTCCACCTCTAACTCTTCCATTGTTACTTTGATTCTGATTTGAACCTTGTTGATCGTGCCAACAATCATAAGCCAAATGATTGCTTAATCCACAAATCCAACATGTCTTCTTGTTGCTACTCTGATTACCTCTTCCTCTTCCATTTCCTCTACATTTACCTCTGCCATTACCTCTTCCTTTTACATGATTAGCTTGGGAAGTTGATTCTTCTTCATCCTTTTCTTTACCTTTGTCTCCTTTCTTCTTATTCTTTTCATACATAGCAGAGCTATGTCCTTGTCTCCATTCGACTTCAAATCTTGCTCAAATGTGAGCATCAATCCAAGAAACTGATTTAGATGAGGTACAAAATGGAAGCTTCGACTGTTAAGTCAGCCATAGTTTTAGTGGTTGCAAAATGTTTGATGAGAGATGTTTTCCCATAGTTCGATCTCCCTTTAGAGATTGTTTCTGATATAGGAATGCACTTTGCTAATGATCTTATTTAGAATATTACTGTTTCATTTCATATAATACATAACTTTGCTATACCCTATTATCCTCGAGCAACCATACTAGCTAAGAGTACCAATAAAACAATGTTGACTATGCTGAAAAAATTAATTGCAGATTGTCCATAGTGATGGGACTAGTTATTACCCATGGTTTCATGGGCTTATCGGACTACCCATAAAGTTGCCACTCGTTGTATGCCTTTCAAACTCGCTTATGGGATAGAGGCCATTGCCCCTATGGAGATTCTCATTCCTAGTTTGAGGGTGGCCATTGATCAGAAGCTTCTTCCAAATGACTCCCTCTATTCATGCCTAAATGCACCGCTCATTAGATGAGCAACACTTTGAAATTTTCCTTTTGATGTAAGAATTGGGGATTCGATAGGCTCACACACATGATAAGTTTCTCAAAAACCCTATTTTTAAGGAAGTCTAGTTGGTACTTTTTATAATTTGAAATCAGATCAGACTTCTGTCAAATTTAAAGTCTAGTGGTTCAGTCCTTATCAAATTTTGACCAAACTCAGTTCGATAACTTTTCAGTTGCAGACACCTATCAGAGAACAAATTAAAGATTTAGTCAACGAGTCAAAGCTCTGACCTTTTTGGTCCCCTTCCACGTGTGCAATCATTCATCTACCACCCATGATTACATCATTTTGCATGCTGATTATTATGCCACTCTTTGTATCATATTCATCATTTCTGATTGTCCTCGCCCTTATGAGGCCATCTGTCTTTATTTGCGTTTATATACCACCACAATGGTTTCTGTCTTCTAGTGTTTTGTGCATTCTTGTACCATTTTGTGCTCTAGCATCCCTACATCTAGCAAGTGTAATCATGGAGGCACTCACCCTCGATAGAACCATTCTCGACTGTATTCCCCGATGCCACCTCCCAATTCATGCACATTCGATGCCTTTCTTGTTTCTTCCTTCTTCAATGGGATGTTGCTATTTTGCACCTCATAGCAGAAATCATCACCCAGTCCATCATGATGGAGCTTGCCTCTACTGTCATACCTACTATTCGACTCGATGGAATTGAAGTACACACTATCATCACTGAGGTCAAGTAGCAATTTTCATGCCTATCGACAATATTTCCCATGTATAATCACTCTCTCGTGTTGCTATGGACTAGCTTTTCCCTCGGCATAGGTCTAACGAGTATGCAATCAGTTGTCGCCTTGAATCGGAGAGGTCCATCCTCCAGTTCATGGTAGTGGCCATGAATTTGCAACATCACCCCTACGAAATTTCTTATCAGTTTTATTCCTTAGGTCCGATCAATTGTTCGGTCATTTTGTTTAACCTTATTCATAAGGAGTGCAAATAGACAATTCACCAGTTACAACAGGGTGGTGCTACTAAAACCTGCCTGCTTTATCTTTTTTCCATACTTTACCTGGGTGCTTTTCCCATTCTAGTCCGTGTCCTCCTTGTCCCATGCAGCCTTGCCCCTCGTGACTCTCCAACAACAAAGGATGATGAAAGCACCAGCTTAATTTTTCATTGTGCTAAAAGGCATGCCAAGTTTGCAATTCCAACTCTTTGGAGGCGGAACACACTGCCACAATGACGATGGTGGGTCCTTTGACTTTGGATCCTCGGGTTGCCACCACTCAATGTACCCCCCCAAAAAAATTATCTTGCCATCTTCCTCAGATGATACATTCCATCCCCCCCCCCCCCCCCCCCCCCCCCCCCCCCCTTCGGCACCCTTCGAGCTCTTCACCACCAACTTCTCATATCTCCCCAATTTATGAGCCAATGCCAAATGTTGTACCTCCTCCACCTCATTCACCTCTGCGACACCCTGTTGAAGTAGTTGTTGAACCCCTTTTGACTCCTTCCTCATCCTCGGTGGCTCCCACTCCCTCATCTCCTAATTATTCACTCTTGAGCACTCCATTAAGTCCCAAAGTAGTTGTTGAACCCCTTTTGACTCCTTCCTCATCCTCGGTGGCTCCCACTCCCTCATCTCCTAATTATTCACTCTTGAGCACTCCATTAAGTCCCAGATGGTCCATCAGACAATGTTAGATGTTGTAGGTCATCTACCTCATTCACCTCTATGACACCCTATTGAAGTAGTTGCTAAAACCCTTCTGACTCCTCCCTCGTCCCCTGTGGCTTCTACTTCCTCATCTCCTAATTATTCACCCCCCAATACTCCATTAAGTCCTAGATGATCACCTTTCCCCCTCCTGATTGTCTCTAGAATATGCTCGACTATGAAGATATTCCCAAACTCCCTCTGCTACCAACTCCCCATAAGGAGTTATGGACCTTCGATGTTAAGACTCTCATTGGCCGAGATATCGAGCAATACCATCGGTGTTGTGAATCCCTCCACCATTCCAATATGTGATTGTAGTAGAATTTGCATGAGCTCTAGGTGAGGCCACAATGGTATGGAGAGGTTATAAAACATCTCAAATTTTAGAGAATTTCTTGAAAGCATGTTCCCTTTGGAAAAGCGAAGGCTACTAACAAGTGTAAGACTTTTTTATTATCAAAGGAAAACTTTACAATAAGGGCCTGCATGGTATATTTTTGAGGTGTGTGGCGTCAAACGAAGTGATGGACATCCTACATGAAGCACATGAAGAAGGACATCCAACAAGTAAGGGATTGGCTCACAAGGACCTACACAAGGGATTTAGTGGCCAAGTTGCAGGGTGTCTAAAAGTGTGAAGCATGTTAGGGATGTGCATCAAAGACCTCAAAGTTGGATTTTTAACTATGCGATGTTTCTAGTGGTTGCTAACCAACTAGTATATATGGATGGCCACATATGCAACCAAGCGGGTTGAGGAAAAAGTTTAAGTGGAGTTTTCTACAACTCTTTTTGCTTTTATATAAAAATATATTTACCAGATTTGGGTTTCCTTTAGAAATAAATAGTGATAGGGGTAGTAATTTTGTGAACCAAGTTACGAAGAGGATTTTTGAAAAGTATAAGATCTTGCATCAAAAGTAAGGTCTTATTATCCTAGGGCTAAGGGACAATAAGAGAGCTCCAACAAGATCCTACTATCATGAGGAAGACTTGTTACATGTTTCCAACCTCTTGGCAATTGGTTATGACCAATGCACTATGGACTTTCCACACTATTTGAGGGAGTGCTACTAGAGTAGACCTATTTGATTTCCCTATGGAATTGAGGTCATGAACTCTTTTGAGTTCATCATTTACTCACGTAAAGTGACAGATACTATAGAAAAGGGAGAACAAATTGGACATCACATGGGATGAATCATTGCACTTGAAGAAAAAAGTGAACTAGTGATGCACAATGTGATGCAAGTCTAAGGGTAGAGGAAATAGCTATGCCTCTAAAGGATCACTTGTTTTGTTAATTGGGGTGGATCAAGATTTGTCCAATCTTACACCAAGATGGATTGGAACTTTTAAAGTAGTGGAACTTCTACCAAGAGGAGTGGTATAACTTTTTGAGACCCAAATTTCTTCTCTAATTTCTTTGAGACAGGGGGAAAGAGAAGCCTCTTCACAAGAGCCACATGAAATGAATAGAAAGGAAGCTAGGTAGTTTAGAAAACTGAAGGGCGAGTTCTAGGGAAACTCCACTCCTAAAAGACTAAAGGCACCTAGTTTCATGGGAGATGATTGATAATGTAATAAGGATGTAGTCTACACTTTTCTTCAAAAAGGACTAACTTGCATCAGTTTAATGACACCCACTAGATTTCTTGCATGAATTAGGCTAGTCTCTCTCTAGGTCCATGATCATATAAATGATGTATGCCTCAAGGAGGGAAAATCAATTCCCATGGAATATAACCACTTTGTAAATCTTTTTAAGGAGATTTTACCATTTAAAAAGTTTAAACCTATTCGGATGACTGTCATAGGATCACACAAAGAGGTAGGCTCTTATTCATTGATATATCTTATTACAAAGAGATCTTATTAAAATTCAAAGGTCTAGATTATTTCCAAAAAATAAGAGGGTTTGTTAGGAGGTTGGACGAGGCCGTTAAAAGAGAAATGAGGAGGAACATCCCTAAAACCTTTGAAGAGGCAATCAAGTATGCATAGATTTATGAGGACCATAAAAATACTTTGTTCACTTCTATGGATACACATCATTCTCTCAAAACCATAAACACCACAATATTTAAGAAACAGATACTCATGGAGCAAAACAAGTTCTTGGTTAAGAAACATATATTACAAGGGCCTAAATTGTCTTTTGAATAGTTTGAAAGGACAAGAAATAAAATTTATCTTTTATTTGTCTATCTTCAAACCACTCTAAGGGGAAATTTTGTGTCTGCAAGGGTCAAGAAAAGAGACCTAGGTTAGTAATTAGCACATCCTTGGATAAAGACAAAATGGTGGTCCATCTTATGCAAACACTTCATATTCATGATGGCACCAATTGCAAGGCAGTTGAATGATTCATGAGGATAGCTCTTGCATGTGTTAATCTATATGGTACTATATATGGGACTAGGGTGCACATCATGATAGATGATTATGATAGCCTCATAAATTATTCTTTGATCAAGGGGTTGATGATTTCCCAAATAGTCTACTGCACATAAATATGTAGTATCTATGATGAAAGGCAAGGATAAGACAATATGGAACATGATGGTGTCCAATTTGAAATATGAGGTTTTGAAGACCACATGAACTTCTAAATAATGAATATGGAAAGAACTAACTTAGAACTAGGTAGGGAGTGGTTATGGGGTTTGGGGGATACACTTAAAAGAAGTTATCAAACAACAGTTTAGAGTTCGATAAAAATGGAACTAATTTCTTTATTTAGGATGAAAAGGATGTACTTAGCGCAATTTTCACCTCTTGTATAGATCTACGCACTCTATTTGATTTTCAGCATGTTCAAGAGATGTATTTGCTGTATTTTTTTGACTTTGATGAGCACTTGCATGTACCTTTTTTTAATGCATACATTAATATTAGAAATGAAAATAATGATTGGACTTTGCATTATTATTTCTTGCATGAATGTGTGGTGAAAATTTTCAGTTAAATAGTGTTTGATTTTAGAGATGTTTTTTCCATAAATTTACCAAGAGGAATACGACTAGGAAGAGGGGACATGGATCATGCCATTGAGTTAGTTTTTGATACTAGACCAATTCGTAGGCCTCCTTATAGATTAGTGGTACATAACACTAAGAGGTAGAGAGAATAATTCTAAAATACCTAGGAAAAAGTTCTTTTGGACTCAAAAATTTACCATGGGCATCTCTAATGATCCTCATTAAGAAAAATGAAAGATCTATGGGGCTAAATATGCATTGTAGGGCACTAAACAAGGTAATTATTATGAATAAGTTTCAAAATTCCGTAATTGGATGAATCGGATTGTATATTTTGTTGACTATTTTGTATCTCTTGACTACATTTATCTATACCAACTCCCCTTGTAAAAGCTATATAAGCATGGCCCAACTTGAGCTTTATAGAGCATTGTGCATTAGTAAGCCCTTCATCTAGAGTCAATCTAGATCACCATCTAAGCTCCACATTGGGAGTGCATGGGTGGACAACACCATTGTTGTAACTGCATTAGGCTTGGAAATCTGAGAGTTTGGGTTCTCTATCTCTTAGTCTGCATCTATCTTTGTCTGCCTTTTTCTCTCAAATCTATCTAGTGGTCTATTCCATTGTGTTGTTATTTTCTTATAGATTCTTGTGGTACTTACATTCTTCTTCTTGGCTTGTATGTCATGTGTTGCATGAGAGTTCGATTAAGTTTTTATGCTTCATGAGATACACATTTGCGATGGAGATATTGAGAGCGTGTGTGTACATACATGTGTTGTTTGCACATATACAAGCAAACGTTTGTACAATTTTTTTGCTTGCACATATACAAGCAGAAGTTTGCACAAATGTGTTCTATGAAATGCTAAAAAATCTTGTATTTTACACATACAACATAGCAATTCTTACAAGGGATTTAAAGCATATGTAGCAATCCTTACATGGGATTGAAGGCATATGCATTCTAGAGATGGTAGAGATGAAACAAAGAGAAGTTAATATTGATGCAATACTAGTATAAAAATATGAGTGCTTATAAGCACTTTATTAAAAAGATGTGAAAAAAAGGGAGGTAAGGAGGGATTTAGGAAAGAATGCATCTAATTTAATGATGATGAAGATTGAAAACATGAGAGCATGAACTCAAAGGATTAAGCATATGCTCTCATACATGTTGAGAAACATTGCACAAGATACAAGCAAACAAAGAATGGAGGTTCAAAATATATCAAAATGACATAATGATGAAATGAAATAAAATGAACTAAATTCTAGAAAGAAAATTTACGCAGCAAGTGTGGAGCTAGAGCCTCATGGTGAGAGCCTTCAGGGTGAACATCAATGAATGAAGAGAGGTGGAATGAGACCTCCTTATATGGAGTAGAGGATAAAGCACATTGCATATGGGATACATGTGCTAGCATGAGAATGAAAGTATCTTTGGAAAAAATGGTGGAGCATGGAGTTCTCAACATAAACTCTCTCTAAAATATAACTCTCTCTATCAAAAAAAAAAATCATACACTATGGATGATGAGTTTTATTTTACTCCCTTGAGAGATAAGTCCAATTCTTCTCTTATGCTCATGGAGTAAAGTAGATATACTCTTGACTAGAGAAGCTACCTGACTACTCTCTGGGAGTAAAACATACTAAAATATTATCCTAGAAATAATATTTTCCTCTCTTAAAAAAAAGATCTAATGTGAGATCTATCCCCACTTTCCCATTTCCTAAAAAGAGATATCAATGAATTTATTTCTCCTCCCTTCCATGAATAAAACATATGTATAATCCCCCACTAAATACTTCCATAAATGTAAAGAATGAATGTCCTATATATTGGATTTTGAGGACTAAGGAAGCACATGAACAACACAAGGAAGAAGAAGAAGCATGGAGAACACTCATTGTATTACCAAGTGAAATTACAAAGATAAGTGACACATTAGGGCTATAGGGATATATACACGCCTAGGGGAAAATATCTCTTAAAGATGAAAAAAAGTTCTCATGTGTTCCTAAGTGTGTTCACATTTGATTACCAAATTATATCAACAAATCCCCCTTGGGAGTGATGTGGTGAACATGGAGCTAGTACTCATGTATAAGGAAGTTCCAAGCTACGTGGAGTGAAATCAATCCACAAAACAAAGTAAGCGCAAAGATTTGCAAAAAGCTTCAAAATCCTTCCTAGGTAGGTGGAGGTCTACAACATTAGCATATGTGGGTGCATAAGCCAAAATGATCTCTACAATAGAGAGCCTTTCCTTGACATAATTATAGTGCACCTCAATGTGCTTTGTCCAAGCATGGAACAAAAGGTTTCTCATGACTACCAATGCACTATAACTATCAGTAAAATGGTGGTGGTAAAAGACTAACCAACACCCAAATCAGCCAAAAGGCATATGAGTCACACACAAAAATCGATGTGAAAGTTTCCCTATACTCAGCTCATAACTAGAAGTGGCCATAGTAGGTTGCTTCTTGCTCAACCAAGATATGCATGAGTTACCAAGCATGAAGGAGAAACCACTAGTTGATGCACAAGTAGCATAGAAACCATCCTAATTTGAGTATGAAAAAGCATGTAAATCTAGTAGTAATTATCCCACCTTAGGATAAAACAATCCAAGTAGTCTGATACCACTCAAGTAACTAAAGATGCACTTAACCACCTACCAATTTTTGACACCTGGGCAATGCATAAACCTACCAATTTGAGAGACAACAAATTAAATAGCAGGTTGTATTATGCATAAGTAAATCAAGCATCCAATAATATATTGATAGAGAACAACATCAAATACATCTCCACCATCATGAAGACTCAACCATAAATGTGTTTTGATAGAGTGGAAATAGGTTTTCAAAATTCAAGGCCAAAACACTACAATAATGTGTATTTTGTTTGACACAAAGCTATTCCCCCATCAAGTTGCATAAACTGAATGCCCAAATAATGATGCAAATGCCCCAAATTCGACATCTCAAAAGAAGCATGAAAATCAGCCTTAAATTTAGCAATATGGTTCTTGCTAGGACTAGTGAGAAACATATCATCAACATCTATATCAATGATTAGAAGTACACGTTCACATGCTTAACATATAAGCTGCTCTCAATTGTAATATTTTCAAATCCATGTGCTAGAAAGTAAGCATGTATCTTTTCTTACTAAGCATGTGGTCCTTGCTTCAAAACATACAATACCATTTTCAACCTACACACTGTTCTCATGCCATTTTTGCACAAAACCACAAGGATAAAATATGTACACTTCTTCATCTAAATTCCAAAATGCAGTTTCAATGTCCAATTCATGTGCATTCCAACCGTGATGAGTTTCAAGTGCACAAATTCTATGAATGGTGGTCATTCAGACCTTCTCTTAAGCATAACCTTTGGCAACAAGACTAGCCTTATACCTATCAAAAATTTCATCAAGCTTATAGTTAAACTTGTATACCCATTTTGTACAAATGTCCTTTTTTGCTGAGAGGTAAATCACATAAAGACCAAGTACCGTTCTTCATAATAGCATCATATTCTAATGGCATGGAAGCCATCCAAATTTCTGAATTTATATGTCCATCAAAAGAAATGAGCTCATTTTCATCACAAAGACTAGAGACAATCATTGCATAACAATCTAATATGAAAGAAGCATTATGAGAGCCAAAACAAGTACAATAAAAGTGCATCTAACTTGTGATGTCTTTAGTCTACACCAGTCATTTGGGCGTAATTTTGGCCTATTCTATGTTTTCTATCTCATCAATGAGTGCACCATGTAAATATGCATAAAAATAGAACGATCTGTTGTTGATATATTTAGGTAGTGATGTGTGTGAACGCACTAGGACCATCGGGGCACTTTTTTCCCTCTTTAGGAGGTTTTTTTCCCTCGGTTTGTATATATGCATATTGCCCTAACGGGTTACTTATCTTTGTATAGTCTAGTGGTAATACATTCAATATTATGTGTTGTGCTCCAAGCTTTTTCTTCTTCCTTGTGCTCTTCGCATGCTTCCGCAGACCTCAAACTCCAACAATTGTTATCAGAGCAGGTCACTGCTTCATCTAGGGCTCGTCAATACCTCTCCAGTCATAGTCTCAGAATCGTACGAAATTTGGTGACCATACTCAAGATGATTAGGAGATCAAAATGGATTCACTCTGTCATGCTTAAATCATGATTTGAGCTTGTTTCGGACTTTAAACACACTATTATAGTGCTTGTGTAGGCTATTTTGTCTTTTTGTGCCAAAGATATATATAGATTTTGGTTTGCTAGTATAAGCATCTCCAAGTTTGCTACAGGTTTAGCAGAACTCTACATGGTAGTTCTGTTCAACTTTTTGAGTTATAGTCAATTTTCTACATCATGGTATTTTAGTCAGTGGCCATGGCTGAAAGCACTGATGTATTCCGTATGTTGGCTATTGAGGATAAGTTGGATGGTATAAATTGTCCATTATGGGCTTATATGATGCGCTATGTATTGGTCATAAAAGGACTATAGAATATTATGCAAGGTGTTGAAAAACATCCTATTACACCTGCAAATACAGGTACTGAAGCTGATGCAAATGGTAGTGAAGATGGTGATATTCTGTACATTCTTGTTCATCCTATGGTTCCTACTACACCTACTGTAGAGCAAATTTGTTGGGATGGCAGAGATGCTCAAGCACATGCATAGCCTTGTCTGTCAAACATGCCATTATTCCTCACATTCACTCTTGCAGAACAGCTAAGGATGCTTGGGATACACTTACCACTTTGTACCAGGCAAGGAATGAGGCTCGTGTTGCTTATCTCTGAAAACAGTTGGAGAGTGAGCACATGAATGAAGATGATTCCATGGATAGTTTTCTGACAAAGATCAAAGAATTGAAAAAACATTTGATTTCTGCTGATGAAGTCTTGCTTGATAGTTCACTTGTGCAGACTGATCTGAATGGCCTTCCTAATTCATATCAGAGTTTTGCATCTACTCTTCACTTGATGATGAAAGGCAATCCAAATGCCTTGACATTTGAGGAGTTAGTCTCTGTTCTACTGCAAGAAGATTAGTCTAGGCAAAACAGGTCCATTATGCATGTTGTAGATCAAGCTTTCTTGGCTATTCAGAAGGGATAAGTTAAATGGAGCTCTTCTACCAGTAAGCAGAAATTTGCTAATTCTGCACAGTTAAAGAAGGATGAAAGAGATGACAAGAAAACAAAATAGCAAAAATTGTTTTGCAAGTACTGTAAGACAAATGGTCATGTCATAAAGAGTTTTCCAAAGCTCACTACAAAAGAGGCAAAGAAAAAAGAGGCTAGAATGGTTGTTGTAGAGGCCTCTACACCAAAAAAAGAGTCTGCTAATCTAGTACAAAATGAAGAATGGGTGTTTACTACTGTTTATAGTTTTGGTCCATCTTCTCTTGAATAGTGTATGTCTGCAGTAGACTCATATGTTTGGTACTTTGATAGTGGGGCAACCAAACATATTACCTCGCAGTGTAGTTTGTTCATTTCACTCAAGCGTGCCCCTACAGGGAATATTGTCACATGCGCCAACAACTCCTCTTACCCTATCATGGGAGTTGGTAAGATCATTCTGAATACTACTGATGATAGTTCTTTTACATTGTCGGATGCTCTATTTGTGCCAGGGATCAAGAAGAATTTGTTATTAGTTTCAGCTTTAGCCAAGATTGGCTTGGTTGTGAAATTTGTTGATGATAGATGTACAATTCATGACCTGTCAAATGGAAACATCATTACTACTTCTGGCATTTTAGGTCGTGGGCTGTATAAGCTCATAGACTATGAAAGAACTATGAATGATTCAGCATGTGTAGTACGTGATTCTCAAGCTATGTCAGATGCAAAGCTTTGGCATGCATGCTCTGGTCATCTAAATTTTGTTAGTTTGCTACACGTGCAGAAATCTAAAATGGTGTCCTCTTTGCCCAAACTTGAAACACTTGATAAACATGTTTGTGAAGGCCGTATTTTGGGCAAAATGCAGCATTCCTCCTTTCCAAAAGATGGTTCAGTTCGAGCTACTTAGAAATTTGCTTGTTCACAGTGATGTTTGTGGTCCTATGTAGACACCCTCTTTTGGAAACTATCTTTACTTCATGAATTTCATTGATGATTTTTCTAGGCATGCATGGGTATATCCATTGAAAGAAAAGCCCGAAGTGTTTATGTGCTTCAAATAGTTTTTGGTTTTGGCTAAAAATCTGTGAGCATGTAAAATGGCCACCCTCCATTCTGATCAAGGGGGGGAATATATTTCTTCTGAATTTAATGCATTTTTGGTTGAATGTGGATAAAACATCACTACACAATGCCCTATACACCTCAATAGAATGGAGTTGTTAAATGGAAGAAGAGGTCACTCATGAAGATGGCGAGGTGTATGGTGAAGAGTCAGGCTTTACCACATAGTTTCTGGCTTGAGGCTATCATGTGTGCAACATATGTACTTAACATGTGTCCCACTAAAGCACTACAATCTATCACTCCATATGCATGGTCGCAAGCCATCTGTTGCTCGTCTGCATGTTTTTGGTTGTTTGGCATATGCATTAGTGCCTTTACAAGAATGTAGAAAATTTGATGATAAAGTAGTGAAATGTATTTTTTTTGGGTACAGTTTTGAAAGCAAAGGCTATCATCTGTATCGTACAGGCTAAACACAACCATTACTTTCATGTACTAAGGAGAAATATGTTAGCTCCAATGACATGTATGATACTTTGTTGCCTCTTTTTACAAGTGGATAATCTAGCATTGGTCCTAATGAGGTAACTTCTCAGCCTTTATAGGTTTCATGTGATGATGCATATCATTCCATTTCTGATGCAGATTTACATATTGCACTTATTGATGAGAGAGTTGATATTGAGGAGGCAAAAACTATGCCAAAATGGTTGGTGCAGACTTTGCATGATAGCAAATTAGATGCACCTCTGTCATATCATACTCGGCCAGGCTCTCATAGTGCCTCTTTTGCATCAGATTTCTATGCTATGACTACCTCTAGTCTTTGTGATGAGAATGAGCTTGTTTCATTTGATGACACATAAAATCCTGAAAATTGGATGGTTGGTACGCAATCAGAATATGATGCTATTATGAAAAGTGGTACATGGTCTTTATGTGACTTGCCTCTTGGCAAGAAGGCCATCGGCACAAAGTGGGTACACAAGCTGAAGCGTAAGCCTGATCATCAGGGCGAAAAACGACCCAAAAAGGGCCGTGTAAGGATTTCAATTAGTTGTGCTTAATCTGGATTAAAGTTGTCAAATCCTTTAAGAAATTCTGTCTAAGTTCATTTAAAACGTATCTTATGCAAATTTTGAAGAGAGAGAAACTCGTATGATAATCATGAAAAGCTTGTGTGATATCTTACGCCTCGAAGTTTGTGCTCATTGGCCGCTGATCAAAATTTGAATTTTCCTCTTGTTCACGGACCTATATAAGGTGTGCTGATGACGTTTGCACTTTTTACTCTACTTTTCATAGCAGGCATGTTTCTCTCTTTCACGCCATTTTAGACACTTGCCGATTACTTTTCATAGCAGACCATGGAGAACCTTAACCCAAATACTCTTGCTGAGCTTTCAAACAATCGAAATCATTGTGAAAAGTTCCATATCAACATTGCAGTTAGTCAGGAGTATGCGGCGACAAGAAAAGTATTCCGAAGGGCTCTTCATCCTCCTGAAGTGGATGGATTGCGAAAGGAAGGCAAGAAACATATCAACATATGGGAAGATGGATCTGTTTATCCAATTGATCCACAAATTGGAAGGTATCCCCCTTTTCATAACCTTCATGATCTGATTAGATTTGTAGGAGATGGTGAGGATGGTTTACGAGGCTATTGTTCAAGGCTCTGGGATATTTCAAGGAATTATGTACCATACATAAACTATCTACAAAACACACTACATCAGAAGGATTTACATATGCGAGAGCTAGAAAACAAATTATCCACTTTATCTTCTCAGTTAGAGTCTTTTAAAAAAATGAAGGTAACTCCTATAGGTTTGAGAATGCGTTCAAAACGAATAAAACCTTTTTTAGATTTGACTAAAAAATTTGGCCAGAAAAAGAAAAGAATGAAAATTGTTAGAGATCATGTGACAAATGTGCTAGGTTTCAATATGTCGAGCAATTTTGAGCGCGTACATTTCTGTAATGAAATTTTGAGTCAAAATGATGTTTTAAGACTATTGAAACTGAATGAAAATACATGCTTGAAACGCTTTGTTTTCCAAAAACTCATGACAGAAATGAATCTGTTACTAGAACCATCTCAAATTCAGAAGATTTGTGATAGCGTCAGAGTGAGTAGGAAAGGTTATAGAGCAATTTCAAAAGTTTGGTGTGAATTTTTAAAATTTAACAAAGTTAGAAGTTTTGGATTGCCTAGACCCCATCATGTAGGAGTTTCGGCTCTGCTTGAATAAAAAGATCACATCAGTATTTGGTGAATATAAACATATTCATGGTAACATGCCTTACGAAGTAAGAAAACAAAAGTTACATTTCACTTACAATGCATTTAACAACATATGGATGGATATTATAAAACTTCAAACATACATGGTTCAGTTCTATAATATAAAAGAACATGAATGTTATAGTCTATTGAAATTTGTAATCAAACTTGATGAAGCTGAGCTTAAAAAACATCAAAAGATGGAGAGAATAAGTATTGCACTGATGAACAAAGCTTTGGACTATAGCCTTGGGAAATTGGATACTCCGTCTCTCAAAGTACAATCAGAAATGGAGTTATGGTGGGTTGGCTGTGCTCAAGTTCCATCTGAGAGCCATAAAACACTTAAATGGTTATTCTCATAGACAAACATTCCAAATGTTATCCAAAGGCATCATGCAGGAGAATTGTTGAATGTCAAAGACTACGGGAACTTTCAAGTTGAGTGGCATTTGAGTGGAGACCTAAAGATGCTCAAATGCATGTTTGGTATAAGTGGGGGAGCGAATTCTAAGTACCCTTGCTTGTACTGCATGCAAAGCCTAGGCACAAATGGATGGATTGCTAGAGCTGAGGCTGAAGAGGCTCCTTCCAGACAAAATGTTATTTTTCATAACTACTCATCTTCTTCAATGATTTGGGATCCCATACTTCCAATAGCATTGACAAATGTACACATATGTACACTACATGCAGAGTTAAGAATCATTGACAAGTTTGTCCGTCTTCACTTGGATTATGCATATTCTATCAAGCCTACAACTCTTGCAGATGAGTGCATAAAAAAATGTGAATGTCTTCTTTCAGAAATGGGATTTCATGGTGGTGATGTCCATCTAAGAAAAGATCCAAAGCTTTCACAAAATATAGGTGATGTACTACAAGATGTCTCAATGGGAGGTGCAAAAGCAAGGATATTCTTCAGCAACCATGATGACAACTAAATGCCATGTGGAATTGTTGGAAAAAATTTTGTGAGGTCATGACTAATGTAAAAAGCAAACCAGAAATAGAAAAAAAGAGAATGGCAGTGTGGGTCAAACTAGATAATCTTTTTAAGGTCATGAGGCAACAGGTAACATCAAAAAGTTATGTGACAAATTTTAGAAAGGCGACCACAGAGCTTATAGAAACCATCATAGAGGCATGGGGTGCCAAAGACATAACATACTACTTGGTGAGTTCCAAAGATATTTTGTTCAATTTATTTATTATTAATTGAAATAAAGATCTAATGAGATTCTTCTGCTCTTCTAGCATATTCTTCTTGTGCATGGTGCATTCTTTGCAGAAAAAGAACCACTTGCCATGTGGAACACCCAAGGCATGGAAAAATCTCATTATCAAGCAAGGACAAGCTTCTTTAGGTGTACAAGGAAAGGAGGAGTAACAAAGAGCAATGCCTTCAAAGAGCTTTTTGATTGGTGTTTGTTGTTACCCTTTGGAGTTTTCCTCTCCAATCATTTTAGCATAAAGGATCAACAATACATCTTACATTTGTCAATCCGGGAAGTATACAAAGACCACAACCCCTTCTAAGTTAATGGAATCCAAGAATAAGAGGATAATGACTGTTTTTCTGAGTAATGATGAAGATGAAGAGAAATTTCTAGGGTTTTGATTATCTTGAGCTATACTACATCTTTTTCAATGATCTTGGTGCCTAAAACATGCCATTTTCTCAGCAGAACATAATTATGAAGTCAAATCTCAAAAATGATACTTGTAACCTTCAGACGAGACAATCACGATTATGTGAAAACTGAAGATTTCCATTTCCAGCTTTGTTATTCTACACCTTCTCACTCAATTCATCAATAATCACCTTTCTTCATACACATTCATCAGAAATACACAACTATAGCTCACAAATTCCATGGATCACACATAGAATAGACTCAACAAATCAAAGAAAATCACATAGAAGTAGAAAACACGATTTCTTGCAAGAGAGTTCTTCACATTACTTGGATAGTAGAAATAATACAACCAACCCTCTCAAAATAGAGGAAATGATCTTTTATACATTTTCAAGTGTCCCTTTTCACACTTAATTTTGATCCTTTTCCCTTTTAATCTAAAAATATGCTATCAAAGAGCCTCCAAAAATTCTAGAAAAAATACATATGATTCTAATTTACATGAGGAAGACTCTTCCTCATTTTTACGTCATTTGCATAAATATTTCTAAAATTTTTTTGACATTTTACAAATATTTCTCTTCAAAAATTGCTTCTTCCAACATTCTTCCCCTCCTAGACTTTTTGGCTTCTGAAAAAAATTCTTGCTGGTACATAATGAGTACTTCCTTCACTTCTTCTTTCTTTGATAAACCTATGACAGTAGATCATGAATTTTTCTTTCTGTGATGTTCAAGCTATTCACCATTTCAAATAATGCTTTTCTCCACTGTGCAGCTGCCTCTGGTCTATCTATTACATCTTTCTTTAAATATTCTGTATATGCTGCTTCATAAGCTGTAAGTCTAGATTTTGTGACTACTGATAGATTTCCAAAGATTTCTGATTCTCTTTCAAAGAATCCATAATCAAAAGCATGCTCAAAAACCTGAAGATAATGACTTCCCAAAAATACTGTCCTGCTATAATAGGCCATTAAACATATTTTGTCGGGGGTTTCAATTAAGTCAAAAAGTAAGGCATCGGTTGGTGAATTGAAACCAATATAATTGAGGGTTCTGACATTTGTATCTGTAAAAGTTTCTATACATGCCAATATGAGTCTCATTACTCTGATCAATAGAATACAAACTGGATCATTAACATCTTTATATGTCGATATGACAGACTGTGCTGTGTCAACCATATATTTCTTTGTTGGCCATGTTCCTGCTTTAGGTCCTACTATATTTGGAAAGTTTAGCCATTTTCTTGGAATCTGTCCTGCATTTCTCCTTTCCCAAAACACAGTCCATTCCCTTCTTCTTGCTACTAGACAATAAGCTGGATTGATCTTTAGCTGTATTGGTGCCTCTTTCTAGATTTTCTTGCATTCTTTATTAGTATCTAACCACCTGTTTCTCCATTTAGGATTGGCTTTTTCAAATAACTCCTTTGTTACATTGATATCCTCTTCATATTCCAAATACTTGTTTGATGAAAATCCTACCCTTGCAAGCTAGTAATTTTTAATACTTTCAATAATCATGCAAAAAGGTATTCCTAGACCATCTGCTGCCCAATGATGTTGGTCTGGATTGATTCCTTTATTGAGATCAAATTTCACAATCTGTTCTTCATATTCATTATGCATTTTTCTGATGAATTCCATTCTAGACTCTCTTTCTGTTAAAAGTTTCTGAACAAACTCATTTGAATATTCCTCAACTGCTGCTTTGTTTTCTTGTTCATCAAAGTGTTGAGTTCTATTATCATCTCCGCCTTCATATTCTTCTGCTGGTGTAGTCTCTACCTGCTCTTCAACCTGGCTTTGTGAATTTTCCAATTTTTTATGTACTTCTTCCACCATCATCATTAAACTTCTATTTTGAGATGTCCACAACTCTCTTTCTGATTTCCACTCACTTCTTTCTTTTTCCATACTTAACTGCCAATCATTCCTCTCTTTTGCTATATCCAAATGTAGCTTATTATATCCTCTCATTGAACTAGCAGCATGTACACTAGCTTGTTTTTCCAACTCCTTAGCTTCCTTCAACTCTGCTTGTAGTCTTATAATTTCTTTATTCAATTCTTCCCTCTCATCTTGTGTTACATGTACACTCTTGCTTTCTTCTTTTAATTGACCTTCTTCCATCAATATCCTGTTTATTTCTTCATTTGCTTTGACCATAATCTGATATGAGCTTTGAAGTGTTCTGTATCTTCCTTCTATTTTCTTCAGCTCCATTTCTATTTTGCTGCTATGCTCCAAATGCTTTACACACTTCTCTTCAAGAAATTGAATTTTGTTTTGTTGTTGAACCTCCAGTTCTTCCAAGGAAATCATCCTGTTGGTCAAATCCTCATTTCTTTCTTGAACAATTTTCAACTAATCCTTTAATTGATCTCTTTCTTTCTTTTGCCCATTTATGATTCTACTTCCTTTCACAAATTTTGATTCAGCCACCATTCCTGATATGATCATGTTTCTACTAGATGGTCTGAACTGCTCTATGTTGCTCATGATTACTTTACAAGTAGACCTGATATCTTTAGGTATTCTTTCTAATCTAGCTTCTATCTCTATTTGCTTTACTTCTATCTGCTTTTCTTCCTTGCAGTCATTCTCTTCTTCATCTTCTTCCTCATATTCTATAACCTGGTTCTTTTGTTCTTCATAACCCTTTTCTGCTTCCATTTCTTCTTTATCTGCAACATCTTCCTCGTACTCTAATGTCTGATCCTCCTTCTTCTCATGATCTGATGTTTCTTTAGTTATATCCATTTCTTCTTCCTTCTTTTTCTCCATTCCTTGTTGCTCCTTTTCAAGGACCTGTCCTTCCTTTTCCTGTACTTTATTATTTTGAGTTATGGTTGAATCAGTTTCCAGTACAGAGAGCTTTATCTGATCCTTGACTATTTGCTCCTTTTGTCCCTCCTCTTGTTCATCTATATCCATAAGATCCAAATCTTCTTCTTTCCCCTGATCTTCTGTAGTTGTGAATTCCTCATTATGATATATTTCATAAAGTATATCTTCTATACTTTGGTTTATTTCTTTTTCAGTGTATTCCCTTCTTTCACCTCTTTGGAATTCATTTTTTCTATTACCTCCTCAGTTTCTTTGATTTGATCTTTGTCTTCTTGCTTGTGTACTGAGCTGCATAACTGAGCTTCTTTTTCTGTTTCTAACTTCCCCTCATTAAATTTGAAATAGGTTTGATGTACAGGTTTTGTCCATACTGTCTTAAACCCTGAATCCACTAATCCACAACTGAACTCCTTCCTCACTTCAACCTCTTCTTCCATCATCACTGCTTTACCTTTTAGTAACCTTTTCTCTTCTCCAGGACTAACCTGCTTTACTTCTTCTTCTTGGGCCTGTTTTCCTTGTGGCTTCTCACCCAACTCTTCTAGTGTTTTATTTTTTTTAGAGGCTTGTGTTGTCACATTTGGTGTACTAGGCACTGAAAGATTTAAACTTTTCAATAAAAAGTTTTCAATGTCACTCTCAGAATCTGAAGAGAACTATGAAGAACCTGCTATTCCTTATTTGTCCATTCTTGGTTCTTCTATAACAATGGATTCCTCCTACTTTTTTTCTTCTACTGACACTTTTTCGGTCTCCATCCTTTGTACAGGTTCTACTACTGCTTTTCCTTTATTTTTCTTGGTCAATTTCCTTTTCTGCATAGGTTTCTTCTGAACCTTCTTCTTCACTACTACTGTGGTCCTAGTTTCAGGAGGACCTTGTAACTCCTTGAAGTAAGCCAACAGTTCTACTTCCTTTTTAACAAAAACCTCTTCAGTCTCTACTGCCATCATCTGATCATGCAACTCTTCATAGTGTTCCACTTCTTCTTGTATCCAGTCAGTTGCTTTGCAAGAATAGTCTTCCAACATTTTTTGATATTGGGCTTCATATACTGCCCTTTTATTGTTTCCTTGAGTCAAATAAGTATACAATTGCTCTTTGCTTGTCTGAGGTGGATGAGGTTCATTTGAAGACTGAACTTCCTTTTGAGCAGCTTCATGCTCTTCCTTAGTTGCTTCCACCTGTTCCAATTCTACCTTTCTGGGATCCAATCTTCTTTTCTTTACATGAATGACTTCTTCTGAGATTCCCTTTCTTTTCCTTTCTGCTTCCCTCATGCTTGGTTGGGCTTCTGCTTCTCTTACAGACATAATCCTAGAAGGACTTTTGATTCCTGTCATCAAACTTCTGAAGTATTGAGCTTTTGGAGCCACTTTCAATTGATCCTCCATTCATAGAACATGATATATAATTCTTGTTAAGAATTGAGCCCCATTCATGAACTTCCTTTGCTCCCAATGTTTGGCTGCTTCCTTCAATTGATAATGTATATATGGAGTTACATTCATTATTCCAAAAGGTTTGGTTCTGTCCTTATTATTGAACATGATCAATGTCATTGGTTTGTGTGGCATGGTGTATCTAGGTAGTTTTGGAAAACAAAAATATTGAAGGAACATTCTGATGGCATATTCTTCATTCTCTTTTCCTTTGAAATCAGGAAATTTGGAATATCCTGCATAGGTTGCTTTATTCTTCTTGACAAAACTGTTGTCCAACTTAGTTCCAATGGAATAAAACTGGAGAGCTGCCCTGATATGCTCTGCCTTTATAGTAATATTTACTTCCTTATTTTCTTTATCCTTGACAGAGCACCTGAGATATGCATCATTGCCCCTTCCAACCTCTAGCAGGCTATTCATCACCTATGCTACTCTTTCAAAGTCTATGAAAAATATGGGTTCATCCAACAGCCTGTGTAGTCCTACTGCTTTCCATCTTTTGTAATTAACTTCAATTTTTTGGAATTTGTAAAATTCCTAGCACAGCATGGTGTACTTGTGACCTCCAACTCCCACCGTAAAAATATGCTGACCAATGATACCCAGGGTTTCTTTGAGTTCTTTGACTATCTTCTCTGCTTCTGGAATTTCTTGCTCTTCTTCAGACTCTAGCTCTACTTGTTCTACTGTTGCTTCACTGTCTAAGAACCAATGTCCTCTAGACAAAGTTATTGAGTCTGCTTTGAAATCATGGATTGGTAGTTCCTTTGGATTCACCATTCTGGAGAAAATATAACATTATACAAGAAAAACAACTCCACCCACATGAGTCACAAGATCATAAATAAAAATCACATTTGTTCTTGAGATAAAATGAAAGGGAATAAAAAATAAAAGCTGAGATGAATCTTAACTTCCTCATTTGTGGCATAGATAAGAACTAAATTGAAGTGATCATCACATGTGTAGCAAGATGTCTAGTACTCTCTTTCTTTTTAATATCTCTCTTTATATATATATATATATATATATATATATATATATATATATATATATATATATATATATATATATATATATATATATATATATATATATATATATTATAAAAAAGAACAATTGAAAAAAGAAAAATTGAATGAAAAATAGAAACCTACTAAATTACACCCTATATCTTGCTTGTGCAATATAACTTATATAAACAAAAGGATTACAAAAGAATTGATAATTTTTCTATAATTTTTCTCTCTCTTTTTTTCTTTTTTTTAATATAATAATAATTTCCTCCACTTCTCTCTCTTTCCCTCCTATTTCTTTTCTTAGAAAGAGAATAAGGTAGAGTCAAATGGAAATAATTTCCAAATTTTCATAATTTTCTTCTTGTAAAATTTTGAATTTCTTCAAGAATCCCATGTATGTATCAGATAAGTCTTTTCCTCCATCTATAACTCTATATAGTTTTTTGAGCCATTTTAGTATCTTCTTGCTTGTTTCCTTTCCATTGAATCAGATCTGATTTTTTTACCCAATAATACTTAATTCCTGTTGACTTTGTTCTAGGAATAAAACCATCTTCTTTTGATAAGCTGTAATTGGAAGTTTTTGGCTTCCATATCCATTTAGTTCTGGGAATTTGTTTTGATGAGCCGTGCTTGTATGTACTCTGTTTCCACATTCTTCCTGTCTTGATGCCTTGATGCTTCTGACCATTCCATACTTGCCACCTTTTTTCTGTCTTTTCAACATCTTTTGTTTCTTCAATTTTCTCCTATTTTTGATTAAAGTAAATTTGGTCATGAAGAGGTGGTGTTTGTGATTTCTTTGTTTCTTCTATTGAAAAAGTAAATTGCTCCAATTCTGAGTCATAGATATCCTGTTGATTTTCCTGTTCTTCATCACTCAACAAAAACATTAAAAACATTTTGTCATTTAATGTCAATTTAAGCTTCATGTCTTCAAAATCCAAAATTACTTTACCTTGCCTGAGCCATGGTTGTCCCAAAATCAATTTCTCAATCATCATATGATCTGGCCATTCTTCACAATCTATTTTCATATATTCTCCATTGAACTTAACTTTAATAGATAGTGAAGATATGCTTTGTATTATCTGACCTTCTAAGGTTTTGATAAGTGTTTAACTTTCAGTCCTTTTTAGGTTAAATTTTTCCAACAAAGCTGAACTGATCAAATTTACTTGTGCACCTGAATCTATTAAAACCTTGATTTTTTCATCCTGAAAATCCATTGTTATAACAGGCAAATGCTCTCTTACTCTTAAAGGTGTTTCACATAAAAGAACTTCTCTAAGCTCCTTGAGTTTTCTTATCCTTTCCTTTGCCTCCTGCTGAGCCTCATTCCTAATTTTTTCCTCTTCTTTTTTTCTGTTTTGAGAGTGATGTATTCTTCGCCATTCAGAAACAATTAATGGAAGATCATACCTTTTCAACTCTACATCCACTTATGAAGTTTGGCATGATTTCTCCATCTATATTAGCTAATTGGATAGCTCCACTGTTACTTATTTAATTGATAATATGAGGCCCATGTCCTTTTTTCAGAAATTTCTTCTGATGATCTTTTATTGTGTATGCCAAAACTAGATCTCCTTCTTGTAAGTCCTTTTCTTTAATGTGAACATCATAATAAGCTTTTTGCCTTTTCTTGTCTGCATATATGCTCATGATTGCTTGAAGTCTAGAGGCTCCTAGTCTTTCCAATTCCACCACTCTCTCAGATAACTCATGTCCAGTCCACTTGTATTGACTACCCACCCTTAGTGTTGGAATAAGAAACTCTAAAGGCAGAACTGCATTTTATCCATAAACTAGGTTAAATGGTGTGGTTCCAAGTGTAGTTTTGTATGCCACTCTGTAGGCACATAAGACATGATTAAGTTGCAAATCCCAATCATTCCTATTTGTGTTTACCAATTTTGACAATACAGTGCAAAGTACTTTATTAGTACTTTCTTCTAATCCATTGGCTTGTGGATGATATAGGGCTGACTTTCTATGACTGATCATGAACTATTCAGTTATGTTTTCTATTATTTGGTTCAAAAAATGAGTTCCCCTATCACTTACCAACTCAATTGGTAATCCAAATATGGTGATAATATTTTCATAAAGAAATTTTGCAGTGGTCTGAGCATCATTCCTTTTTGTAGCCCTAGCCTCTGCCCATTTAGTCAGGTAATCTGTGGCTACTAGTATATATTCAGCATGGGATTGTTTTGCCGGAGGATGTATGGGTCCAATGAAATTCAACCCCCATTTACTAAATGCTCTTGCTGAAATCAGTGGTACTAATGGCATATTGTCTCTTTTATTTAGTTGATTCACTCTTTGACAAATGTCATATCTTTTTACATATGTTCTTGCATCAGAAAATAGAGTTGGCCACCAAAAACCAGAATATAATATGAGTTTAGCAGTTCTTTCACTTGAAAAATGTCCTCCTCCCACTCCAGAATGTGCCATCTCCAACATTTCCAAATATTTATTTTCAAGAACACATATTCTTAAATATCCATCCATCCCTTTCTTGAACAACTGATCTCCTATGAGTTGATACTCTTCAAAAATCATTTGTAGATTCTTTGAATCTACACTGGCTCCTACTTGCTTTCCTTTCTTGTTTCTTTTCAACTCCTCAATTATGTTTTCACTCCAATCTGGATTTTTCTGAAACCAATATAAGGTTATAACTTCTGATTTTTGCAAGGTTTGACATTTCCAGCAGTTGGAAATATATTTTTTTACATCTTGTATTTTATTAGGCCAGTGTACTCCCATCCTATTGAGATTGTTTAGGGTGACTATCCTGGAAGCATGAATACAGGGATTCCAGCAATGGGCTCTTCTTAAATACTCCTGTTGTTCCTCTTCTGGTTATTTTCAAATGTTCTACATGGTTCCATGTTAGCAAAGGTACTAAAGTCATGGCCCAGTCAGAAATACTTTCTATTTTGAACAGATATGCATCTAGTAAGTCATCATCTAGAGGTGAACTTGGCTCTTTGGCTTGGATCCTGGACAAATGGTCTGCTCTCAAATGAGTTTTTCCTTATCTGACCACTACCTCAAACTCAAATTCCATAAGTAGGAGAAACCATCTGACTATCCTACCTGTGTGACATGGTTTGTTCACTAAGTAGAGTAGAGCTTGGTGATCTACAAAGAATTTAAACTTGTTGGCCAAAAGGTAATGTCTATATTTTTCACAGCAAATATCATTCCCAATCCTTCCCTCTCAGTGGTTGTATAATTTTTCTCTGCTGAATTCAATTGCCTACTAGCATAAGCAACTGGAAAGTCTAGTTTGCTCCCTTCTATTGGTTGTGCTAACACACATCCCAAAGCATAATTTGAAGCATCCACATGGACATGGAAAATTTTATCCCACTGTGGGGTTTTTAAAATTGGTGCTGTTACCAAACAAGTTTTTAGACTCTCAAAAGCTTGATCACACTCTTTAATCCACTCAAATTTTCTGATCAAAGCATACAAAGGTTTTGCAATTTCTGCAAACTTGTGTACAAATTTTCTATAATACCCACAATGTCCCATGAAAGTTTGAAGTTCCTTTACATTTGTTGGTCTTGGAAGTTCTACTATGGCCTTAATCTTTCTTTCATCTGTTGAAATTCCATTTCTAGAAACTATATGACCCAACATTCTCCCTTGTCTCACAAAGAACACACATTTCTCTTGATTTAGACATACTCTGTATGTTCTATATTTTTTGAATATATTTTCCAGATCCTTCAAATGATCGTCTTTTTAATGAAAAAGTGCAAAGATCATCCACATAAACTTCCATGATATTTCCTAGGAATTCCTTGAATATGTGACACATTAAACTTTGAAAAGTTGCTGGGGCATTAGTTAGACCAAAAGGCATAACCCTAAAAGCATAGATTCCCCATTCTGCGGAAAAGGTAGTTTTATGTTGGTCTTCCAAAGCTATGGGTACCTGATTGTATCCTGAAAAACCATCGAGAAAACTATAGACCTCCTTACCTACCACTCTTTCCAAAAGATGGTCATTCACCTTTTTCAAGTTAATGCATACCCTGAGTTTCCCATTCTTTTTTGGTACTACAACTATAAGAGATATCCACTCTGTGTACTCAATCTCATAGATGAAATTGTCAATTTCTTCCTTTATTTTGGCAGAGTATTTGTCATTGAATGTGTAGTGTCTTTGTTTGCTAGGTTTTGCATCAGGTGTAATAGGAATCTTATGCTCACAGATTTTAGGGTCGATTCCTTTCAAATCCTTGTAATTGTAAGCAAACACATCCCTATAGTTTCTGGCCAAATTCCTTAATGGTTCCTCCTCTTGATTTGTCATGTCATTAGCTATTACAATATGTCTTTCTTCCCCCTCCTCCTATGTGATCATCACCTTCTTAGTTTGTTCCTCATTGTCATATGCCTCTCCTTTTTTCTTTTCTCTCTTTGGTTTCACTTTTAGAAGTAGTCTGTCCTCCACTTCATAAGTCTTAAAATTTGAAGGTACATCAAACTGCTGATCTTTGTTTTTTATTTCTTTATTTTTTTCAACCTCTTGATCTTTTTCTATTTCCTTGTGTTTGTTTTTTCTATATTTGCCTGAGATTTTGTCTTTTATTGCATCTGTAGCTTCTACTTCTTCCAAATATTGTGTTTTACCATTTTTCAATATTATTTCTTCCTCCTGGTCCTCTTCAGTTTTTAACACTTTTATCATTTGTATTCCTATGTGAAAAATATCATATCCTTCTTCATTTTGGAATTTCACTCCCACATACTCATCATTAGCTAGATCCATGGTGGCCAAAATCTGGTTCTAACCATAAGGCTCAAATTCTTCATCTTTGAATTTTTGTGGTATATAGTTCTCATCCTGTGATTTCCTTTCTTCTACACAATCTTCTTTTCTTATCCTTCTTTTTCTATCTGTGAGGTTCCTTATCACATTGCATTTCCAAATTGATGATTCTGTTTCATTCTGATCTTCAATCTCTGACTCTTCACTTAATTCCTGATTTTGATGTATTTTGAACCATTCTTGAGGGGACATGTCACAATATTGACCATTTCTTAGATTCACTCTGGTTATCCTTCCTTTGCTTTGAAGATATAGGCAATCATTACCCCAATCTTGCACAATTTGCATTTGTTTCATAATTGGTCTTCCTAGGATAATTTCATATGTGATTGTGGAAATTCAACTATGGCAAAAGTATGCTCTATTTCTATTCCACATATTTCCACAATCATCTTTTCCCATATTCCTAGGGGTTTTTCTATGTGTCCATCTGCAAGTTGTAATCTCATTTTAGTGGGTACTAATTCATTTTTTCCCCATCTTTCCCAGGTTTGTTCAGTCATGATAGCCACTCCTGATCCACTAGCTAATATAGCTTTGGCATAATTTTTACCAAATTGTATTTTCAGAGTTGAGTTCCCTTCTTCTCCTTCACAATACCCTCCTATTTTATCAATAGGAATGTACAACAACTCTTCCAATTCCTGTTGTTGTGGATCAAAATTCTTTGGCATTGCTTCCCACTTTTTCATATTGTGTTGTAAGTGAGGATTTTGTTTTCCCAACTCCTCCAATGTGGTGTGGTATAAAAGTGTACATTGTTTGTCTATATTGATTTGGAAGGTTATTAGTGAATTATCTTCTTGATCAATAGTTTTCCTTGTTTCTTTTGCATTTGTTTCCCCAACTGTTGTTTGATAACTGTCTCGTTCCCCCATTTTGAGTTGTGCTTCTTCTATGATTTGTTTGCATCTTTGCATCCTTTCATGCTCTATATCTGGCATAGGATAAGCCATTATATGGTCTATAGGATTTGGTCCCTCTTGAATTCTTCCCTTGTATGCTCTTATCATGGTTTCCAGACTTTGTGAATTTTTTGTCTCTTGCTGAGTTTGTGTATTCTAAGATTGGCTATTGTTTGACTGTTCCATAGTCTCTTCTTCCAAACTTTTACCCATTCTCATTTTTCTTTCCCATCTCCCTTTTTGTCTGTTTTTCTTTTCTTTTGGAAATGGAAATTTTTTATTTTCCTATGTATGTGTCTCTTTTGTTGTTTCTTGTTGTTTAGCTTCTTCTCTTGCTATAGCATTTACAGTTACTTGATCATGGTCACTCGATTCTTCTTGCTCCATTATAAGTACTATTTTTAATGGTATGTTACTAGATGTGTTCTGTTGTTTTTGAGGGTTTCTTGGACAATCCTTTATTAAGTGTTCCCTGCCACAATCCTTGCAATAAGCTCCTTCTATCCTTAGTGTAGGAGGTTGTGGACAATCTCTAATGAAATGTTCCCCTCCACATCTATAACAAGTTATCTTTTGACTCCCTTTGAACTGAGGTTTCTGATTGGACATGTAATTATTGGTTATGTACATGAATGTGGCTGTATCCATTTCAATTCTCCCATTTCCCAAGTCTAGGGCTTGCAGTTCTGGTTCTCTCTGTTCATACCCTTCCCACTCTTCCTGATATCCCTCATTCCAATGATAATCCTCTCTGTAAGATGATCTATGTCTTGAGCTTTCTTCTTCTATTGTTGTGTATTTGATTGGTACCACACTTGTTGGTAATGGTGGTTGTTGCCCAAGTACAAGTCTTGGTTGCTCAACAAATCTAGATTCTCTTTGTAAATTATGTTGGTTCCCATATTCTCTTTCCTTAATGGGTTGTTTATTGTAGAAGCATTCTTCTCTGGTATGGTTTGTCCATTTTCTTTCCAATGTACAGTATTTGAGTGTTTTTCTATCTTGCAAATGTTGTGGTTTTTGATATGGACATTGTTGCACCAAATGATTTTCTCCACAATTATAACATTTCTTATTTGTTGCTATCCTGGTGTTTATCAGATTTGTCTTGGTGCTAACTTCTAGGGCTTTGGCAATGGCCTGTGCTAATTCTTCTGCTGATGGGATTTTTTCTTCATTTGTTCTAGGTTGATCAAATGCTAATAGATCTTGTCCCCTGTTGTCCTCTAAATCTATTGCCTCTTTCACACATGCTCCTAGGTCTGGGCATCTCCTATAATACACCAAGGTTCTTAATTGTGCACTCCTTAGTCCTTCTATGAATAGAGATACTTGTCTTGCCATGGATGGTACCTCCTCTCTGGGACATCTGTCAATGTATTGCTTGAATCTCCTAGCTGCCTCTCTGACATTTTCATCTTTTTGCTGTTTAAAGCTATGTATCAAAGTAGTTGTACTATGTTTTATTCCAGTTTTTGAGAATTCCCCTATGAAAGCTTCAAGGAAAGATTCAATGTCTGGATACATTTCCTTTCTCAAGGGAATGAACCAAGATAGTGCAGGTCCAGTTAGGGTTAGACCAAATGCTTCAAATTGTACTTTTTAATCCTCTACTTCTTCTACCCTAATTAACTGTCTAAATTTTGCAGCATGAACATGAGGATCAGAATATCCTTCATATTGGTTCTTCATGCATTTAGCTACTTGATAGGGCCTAAGCATTCTTCCATGATTTTGCCACTGATATCTCCTTGTGAATGGAAAATCATTGAGTCCTTTTGCATTTCTTTCAAAAGGATTTGGCGAAGTATGTATTCTCCTACCTTGTTGTTGTTCAATATTATTGTGAGTTTCATTTTGACTTGGCAAGTCTAGTTGCCCTAGGTTTTGTTCCCAAGGTCTCTTGTCTGCACACTGCCCTAAATCATTAGAGTTTTCTGGATCCTGTGAGAAGATGTATACACATCCCTGTCTATCCTCATATCTTCCATCCTTAAATTGTGCCACTGGTGTTATATTTAGGGGAATTTCTAAGTTTCTCAACCTAATGAGGAACTTATGCATCCCATCCTGATATACATAGGTTCCAAACCTATTTGTATACATATATCTGAGAATATTTCTATAATCACTGGTTTCATAGGGTTCATTGGTTTCATTTAGATTTTCCATGTTATTTTCCTGCCCTAAATCTTTTTATTGTAATTCTTCTATTACTAGCTCTATCTCCTTCCTTTTTAGATCTTGTTTAGCATTAGTGGAAAAAATGAACCCTGAATGGGCCTTTTAGATTAAGGAGTGATTAGTGATGGACCAATCAGAAGAGGGTGGTGGCCACAGTCTATGCCCTATAAAATGCTAGGCTGAAGGGTGGAGAGGGGACATATTTCTCCCTTATTTAATGAGCTGCCTCTAGAGAGAGAATGAATCTCGTAACTCAGTTGGGCCCAAAAATTCAAAATTTCTAAAAAGTTAAAAAACTCATCATAACACCTGAAAATGGACGCCCCATTACTTTTTAGGGTCAAAAGTACTCTTTTTGACCCCAAATTCAAAATCCGTGCATGTTTTGAGCTGAAAAAAAATGAGTTTTTTTAAAAACACTCAAAAAAGAGTTATTTCCCTCCTAAACCTCACATTTTCATACCCAGGTCCCAAAAAGTCATCTTTTCCCACTACTTTCACTCTGTAGCACACCATTGAAGCTCCTGTTTCTACACTCCAACATACCTGCATCTCCTATCTCGAATTACTGTTGTAGCTTGAAGACCTTTAGCTTCAATGGCAACATCTAAAGCTTCTAGGTGACCAAAAGATGAAATCCTCACATTAAGATGTCACAATATCAAAGCCACAGATGGACAGTGGTTATCACATGAGTACTCCAAAGGTGCATGGGTGTACATGCAACCCTCTAGAGTTGGGCCTCATCGAGAAAGAGATCGTGGAAACTTAGATCTTCATTGGAAGGGAAAGTTACTTGGCTTCAAGAAGCACAGAGACAATGGGATGGTTGCTATTGTACAACATGTTTTTACAATGGCAACTATGAAACTTGAAAACTCTAGTAGTATGAGATATCCTGTGAACTGTAAGTATTACTCTACAATATTTTATGTTTTCTTGTGTCGGATATATTTTTGAACTATTTAGATATGTTTTTGTTTGTTTCAGATATATTTCCTTCTACTTTGGTGGAAGAGCAACCACTTCATAGTCTTACAGGTACTTTCCAGGCATTGCATGCAGATGTTGGTGCACTAGTCTTTCCAAATATATCTCCTGCTCAACTTTACCATGATAGAGTTTTCTTTTACACACATAGATATGTTGTACCCTCTACAATGAATGGTTTTGGAAGGTTAGAGAGAATTTAAGTACATTCTCTTCTTAGCTTGGAGTGGCCAAAACCTGATATATGGTCCGTATCATCTTTGAAGCAAAAGATGGTAATGGATATACATAACTCTTTGAAATTCACAAAAGTGTCTAGGTCTGTAGGTTTGCACTGGTCTTTTCCCATTCATTGTTTTGTATATTTATTCCAAGGATTCTCATTCCAAGGGACTTCCACCATGTTCATGTGTAAAGATATCACATATGAGCAAGTCGAAAGTCTTCTTGGTGAAAATTGGGGTTTGATGGAAGGAATTGCAAAAGGTGATAAATATCTCTGTAAAATAGGTGGAACAGGTATAGCATTTTGATATTTGAAACAATGTACTTCATTATACATTAGATTCTACTATGATCGTTGGATGTGCAAACTTGGCAAATGGATACCATTTCAAAGTTCAGAGGGATCTTTGCATTAATTTGAAATAAAGCTTAGATTGCCCAACAATGAAACATAAACTATTTTAGTGAATAATCGTTGGACCTTGGCTAATCTGAGAGAACACTTGATGATTATGGGGTTTGAAGGACTAACTCAATCCATCTTCAAAATTCAAGGACATAAGGTGAGAAATGTTTCATGTTTTTGTTAAATTAATCTTTTCGTTATTGTTTATTTTACTTTAATGACTTCAATTTCTTGCAAATTGATTACAGGTGGGCAGAAGAATGGAATACAAAATGAAAGTCCCTGTAGATTGGAGCAAAGATGGAACAGAGCTCTCATTGTCATAGTTCTTTTGCAACCTGATAATGTCACTTCTTGGGCCCTAGTCATTGTATCTCATGGTTTTTGCACTTTCAAGAACCTTGTAAAAAGTAGGAGAATTGATTCATGTTAGATATTGTATATACCTTATTCTCTGCAATGGTAATTTCAAAACTTTTGGAATGTCAAAAATTCTGTTCACTACTTTGAAATGTGGTTGCTCATGTTTTTTTTTGTGCATTATTTTGTCATCAGAAACTCATTTTTTGAAATTGCACTTCTTTATTCTATACTTTTAAAAGTGGGCCCAGTCAGTTTAAAAACTTGAAACGCTATAAAAATGGTTCTATGTGCTCATTTCTCACATTTGCACTCTCAAAGAGCTAGAAAGCACAAACTACAAGCCTCTAGAAATCTCACACGCAAGCAATGGCTGCTAGCACTTCCACTCCCATGAAATCTCCTCGAGATCTATTCATGGAGTTTTTGGATACTACAGACTACAATGGTCGTATGGATCTGTATGACCTAGTCTGTAGAGTCCCTAATCTTGAAGGGACAATAGCCATGAATTCCGATGTGATCAATGAGATCACAGATTTTATGGAATTCTATATATTAAGATATGCCATAGATATTCTAGCATATGAGTGTAAATGGGTCCCCTGTGACCTGATTTTTTACATTCATAAAGGAGATGAGGCATTTGCAAACAAGACAGAGCAAGAAAGGACACAACATACACAATACTTAGGATAGCAGTCCTGGCATGAAAAGATGTACCAATCTTCCCACAGGATGGCTGGGAAAGTGGGCACAATCCCTAAAATAGGGTAGTAAAACATTGAAGTAGCTCAAGTCCAAAATCTAACAGCACACCCTGAGTAAGAAAGAGATTGACAGGGCACCACCAGTTTTGGCATCCATCAAGCTTCCTGATTGGTGAGTGTGCACCATCACCATCATGTAGAAAGCACTTTTAGTATCTTGTTGTGTGTAGACAGGACTTGAGACATAATCCCCCAGAAGAGACAGTCAAAAAGAAAGTCACAATCGGATCCTGACTGTCATTCCCGACCATACGAGCAGGCACAATTTTACCAGAGTGAGGACCCACTTGGAGAATCTGAGGAACAACCATCTGTACACAGCAAGGCATCTACATATAATGCAGATCATTCTCTCCAAACGAGGGAAAAGGCATCAGACACAATCCCCACTTGGGGCAGTCACAAAAAAAAAACCCGAAATCCCTGTGCCAGCCAATATCTGCTGAATAAACAATAAAGCAAGGAACTTGAATCATTTGAAAGCCATAGGACTTAGTTTCCTAGAAATTGCAGGTAGAAAGCCATCAGTTGACAGTCCTGAAAATGTCATGCAGCCTCCCTGCCAGCAGTCAGCAAACCTAGTGCATTAAGCCATCAATAGAGTGATGGGGAACAACCTGGATCCAAGTAACCTGGTGAGGAGTAGACTGCAACAAAGTGATTGGAAGACCAATCAATAGGCTCTGAGGCCCAAGAGCAACCTCAATCCATTCCCTATATGCATCTACTTGGCCTGTAGATGATGTGCAGCCACTACAAAGAGCACATTAAAAATGAGAGCCAATAAAATTTCAAAATAAGGATTGGCTGGTCCACCAGCATAGTGTCTTTGCACTCCAGCCTGTGCTATGTTGCTTGATTTTAACACTATTATCCAAAGGATTTGACTGAGCAATAATGATTAAGTGCCTAAAATTCACATGATAGTCTGAGGACACTTGGTGAGAAACAGCTTGATGTAGAAACATGAGTTGTACAGATACTACGACCAACATTGGTTGCACATGTGATCCGAGCATAAGCACTGCCTTTCAGTCCAAGAATCTCTGATGAAGGCCCCCTCACTCCCTCATCCTTCATCAATTTCCTGTGCTTCGGCTCATGGCATCTTAATCTTGACAAAGGCCTGCAAAAAAATGATCGTTTGATGGAGCCTTACACTGATATCCATATGCAATCAATGAGCATGGTGTGGTTCTTTCCTCAGCAGCACTTGGGGAATCATGCATCCTGCTAAATCCCCACCAGGCACACAATAGAGAGTTGATAATGAGTTCCATCCTTGAAGCCAGTAGTACATCAGTCCACATTGAATTATTCTTTATGTTTTAATTGTAGCAATCAGTTGCACGGACATCTCTTGGAACAAAATCTCAGAATCTAGTGGTTCAAGTTTGCATGTGTTGGCCACTCTATTCATGCTCTAGACAAACCGTATCTGCCACCTTGGTTTCATCTAAGCATGTTGCTGCAAAATACTTTGAGGACCCGAGAGTAAAGTTCTGACAGATTTGATATGGAGAGGATGTTGCATCCCTTTACAGGAGCTACAACCAACATGATGAAGATCCTCCCAACTGGACATATAATAGTCTTAAAGCACAGAAAATCCTATGATATTCGTGGGAAGGTCTTCAGGAGCCAATCTTTGCACTGTCTAACTAGATGTGGAGACCTGAAACCTGAAGTCACCAAATTCCTCAGCCCGATTAGAGTGGTGAGGAGCAGCAGGTTAGCCACAAAACCTAATCCTTTCTGACAAATCTTTTTTGGATTCTTTGGAACATAGAGATCTGTCAAGCTGCCAACTGAACTGCAATATATCCATTAAGTGCTTAGTTGTTGCCTTATGTGGAAGCTTTCCAACACAAGCTTGTAGTTCCAAATCCTGAAACCGATGGAGAAAATGATCCATATGTGGCAGATGCTGCACAGTGAGTTGTACTAGGATCAAAGTTAATGTTTAGTTAGAGTCATGACACCAGTACAGCTCATATGTCTAAGTTGGTGCAGCTTAGCATCCTTGTTGCACAAATATCTTGCAGCATGGAGAAGACAATCATCTAGATGAAATAGTCCTGACATAACAGACTTAATGTCATGTAGTAGATATTACCAATGACCCCATGTGACCAGCTGCAACAAAACTTCAATGACTCTTGAATATAGGGTTCACAACAGCCTTGATGTCTACACATCTTTGGAAGCACAGTGGTACATATCTGGTGTTGCCGCCTAACCCATGTTGATTACTGACATTCCGTAGACATGTGGGTTCTTGTACCAACAAGATAGAACACAATTATCATCCATAGAGCAAAGTAGAATTCTATTGCCCATAAAAAATGTAGTAATCTAGATAGTCTTCATTTCCCTGAAGACCTGTTCACAAGCTTGTGTGACATTCAGAATAAAATTGTTCATGCATGAGTCAATACAAAGAGGGGAGATGAAACCATATTTTTTATTTGACGTCTGACACCTCCACCACATGTAGAGTCCCTGCTGATCTTCCCACTTCTACATTCAATGAGTCTTCCTTGACGAGAGTGTGATTCTGGTCATCTTTCAATTCGAGCCATTCTGATTCCTCATGTTTCCTGTTCAAGGTCACCACCGGTTTAAAATGGACTAGCATCTGCTGCACTACCATGTCTCAGCCTGTGGATAGTTAGCCTTCTACCAAGACAGTTACAAGACCTAATACATGATCATGTGACCCAGTCATAGCTTGTGCAAATAGGTAGCAGCTGGCTCTGGAATATTTCATTGTTTCAAATCATGAGAGGGCAGCTTCGCGAAAACAGTGAACAGCTCCCTGTCGTTTGCATTTTGGGTGAGCATTCATGCTCGGGGCAACATGGAGCTAAATATGCCGATTGAGGTTGAAGTCGATTGGATAAGTTCTGCAGCAGTGAGATAGGGCCCGAGGTAGATCATCCTCCCATCAGCGGGCTTTGGTCTTGAAGCAAGAGGGGGATAGGTCTTCCACAACATTTCCGGAAGCTGGAGCCATGCACTGTTCTGGAGTGGAGAAATCTTCATACTTTGGCAGTAGAGACAAGAATAGATACCCAAGGACTTCGGCCCACTGATGAAAGTGAACGAGATCACACAAGGTACAATAGTATGAAGAGGGAGAGCAAGAGGATTTCTTCCCCAGTAGTTGAGAGTAGATCATCATGGACATGAGTATGGAGAAAGCCCGAGCTTCTTAGCACGATGCTTACACACCATCAGTTGGAGCCAAGCCCCTTTCTATTGATTCAGCAGCAATAGACCATGATGAACCGACTTCGGCACAGATTTATGGAGTACATTCTCCACCATTTGGAGCAATCACAACTGAGTTGAAGAGCAATCACATCAGAGTTAAAATCTGATGCTCTGAGAAGAGGGCAACGGGGGCTCGACATGAGCCAAACCCAGTACCAATCTGAATTTGGTGGCTTCAATGAGAGGGGTTTGCAGAGCATTCTTACAAGAAAAAATATGCTCAGCTTGTAGACCTTGCACGAGTGTATGTGGAGTCTGGCAGTCACCAACACCTCACACCAAATGTTGGACCTGACCTCCAACGTCAGCGAATGGGGTGTAGAACTTGAAGCTTAACAGAGGAGTTTGCGACACAGATCTTATGGAGTAATAGTTTGATCCCATGTATGACACAACTTATCAGAGAAACTCTGAGGCACAAGGTGTTGCAAAACATAGAACCGAGTATCTGTCCATGAGGAGGCTGTAATGAGGAAGTGTCCCTGATAGCCTTTGACACAAAGAGTGGAAGCCCGATGGTAGCTCCACCTTGCGCAATAGAATCCCTGAGGTAAAGAAGTGCTTCAGAGCTGAAATCTGCCAAGAAGAGGAAGATCATAGCTGCCCCTACACCATGGCTGTAGGAAGAAGTCTGAAGTCGACCAAAAAATGGATCCGTCGGTGGAGCTTGGGGGCAAATACGAGTTACAGCCGTGTTGGAGTTGGCAGGGAGCATTGCTCCTAATGCTAAGCCAATGCAAGCACCGGGCTGACAGGGGAGCAAGAGCTCAACCCCTTCGCAGAAGCTCCATGCGGGGAAGCAGAGTGCCTCAACCCGGAACAACAGATTGACCGGTCCTGATAGGAAGCATGTCCTTCCATGCCTCGAATGGACCACAACATGTCAGAGTTGTCACTGCGCATTTGTCGCTCAAAATAAATGAGGAGAGAGATTGTGCCAAGCGAACCCATATCATATATGTTTCGTTGCACCTCTGGAACTAGTGTGTGTGTTTTCCATACATCACATATCCGCCTAAAAGAGGAGAGGGGACAGGTATCCAACACTTCTTCATAAAAGATTTTCAAATGTGTGAGTGAAGCTTAAGCATACGACATTTTCTTTTTCTATTTTTTGAGAAATGAAGAGAGGGAAGGGAAAATGGAAGTACTAGCCAACCCCCTGCTCCAGGCCATCACTGAAAACAAGAAATGGAAGAGGTGGATAGTGATGCCCAAGTGGTTGTGAGTGAGGTGTGTGTAAATGTGAGAGTGAGAGAGATAAGGGGGTTAGGGGGTGTTCTTGTGCATCAAACAAACATGAACTAAAACTAACCTACAAAAACAAAGAAATGGGGAGCTAATGGCCCAATGGAAGGGTGAAAGTGCCATGCCAACACACATATCCTAAGAGTATAAGCAAAAAAATTGCAAATCAATATCTTACCACATTCTCTTGAGCACTCCAAATGATGAAAGGCCGTTCTCCCCGGCAACGGCGCCAAATTTGTTGTTGTAGTATGCCCTTGGGAGCCAAGACCCACACCACCTTGCATGGAAGCAAGAAGGAAGGCCCAAGAAAGACTCTCCTTTCATCCACCCCATCCTCCACCATGTTCAAGCCATTGGCCATCAGCCCGCAGCTATGCCACATGCTTGAAAATATGGAGCAATGGGAGTCAAGGATCCTAGTCACGTATGTAAAATACAAGACAATTGCAACACTCTACTTACACACAAAGGAAAATGCTAGCATGCACACACACCTCACTCTCACACTCTCCAAGACTAAATACATATATGCACAAAGCCTTAAGAGAAAGGAGAGTTCTTCCATTGAAAGGATTTTACATGAGAGCACGACCAAAAGCTCCCCCATTACAAGAAATGAGCCTCTATATATAGGCTAGGCACATTCTCCCATGTGCTCTTTTTGACTAGTCAAAAAGGAGCACATGCTTTCTAACTAACATATCTTTTGATATCTTGGAAAATATTCCCAAATCTCAAGGAAATGGGAGCGTGGGAATTTCTCAACGTGGGATTTCTACATATGAGCAAAAAGGTGGATTTATTTAAGATGCTTCCACACTATAGCATAAGGAAAATATTAAAAAGGGCTTAAGAGAGTGTTCACATGAGCACATCTCCTAAATACAAAAAAGAGGTATTTTTATGAGTACTAAAGGGTGCCATTACATAAGAGAAATTGTGGGCAACCCTTATGACCCAACAGAAGCGCTTAAAGCGTTTCATGGCTATTGCTGAGGCTTCAGGGCACCTGTTAGATGACACCGTGCCCTTAATTAAACAATTAAATAAGAAAAGGAAAATGGGAAGAAAATATCTTTCCTACATAGCAACAACAATCTTTTTTGTCAATGAGGAGCCCGAACCTTCACCCATGGACCTACCCCATCTTGTTACTGGGGGTTTTGTAGATGACAAGAAGGAACCCCAGATAGAAGCTTCAACTTATTAGAAGAGAGTCAAAAAATATCCAGAGAATTTCCTCAAGGAGTAGCGGACAAATTAAAGGAAGCCAGTACACAGAAGAGTCCACCCTCCAACTTAGACCCCGTGGAACCCACTCTACTAGAGGTAGAGATGGAAATGTTTTCAGTTGTATTTGTTGATGGAGAGGAATTTTTGTTCCTGCACGATATTGAGAAGGCATTCGATCTACGCCTCGACGAATGCCTTAGTATTTTCTGGGAACTCGATAAATTTGATGTCTCAATCACAACTCGTCTATGTCCTCGTTGTTTGGGCCTTGCCTTGATTGGTGTCCTGATTGGGGGCTCCTCATCAGATACGGAAGGGGAATAATTTATTTCTTGGGATACATCTCTCTCTGGTGAAGCTTCATCCCCCCGCGATGCAATGCTACCGGATTGTGCCCCTGCACCCGAGTTTCATCTTGAAGAGTGGCTTGTGGTTCGACGCTTCTTGTGGGGTGTCATCCATGTTGGGCGCTTAGTACCTTGCACATGGCTAGGGTAGACGACATGATCCTTCCTAGTAGTCTGCTTTGTGCGTGCCATTCTCTTAGGTTGTAAAGTGGTAAAATGAGGAAGGACACCTCTATTTATAGGCTTTCACTTAAGAATTGTCCTGTTCACATTTAAATGGATAAAAATTAGTTTCAAGACATTAAAAGTATATTCACAAAAACAGTAGAATTTTATTTTGTTCCAATCATTGCTTATTTTATCACGAGTCGGTTCCTGTAACATTGGACACCTCAAAAATGATATCTCCCATTCCCTGTGATTCGATGAGTCAGTTTCATCAATTTCTTCAAAGTCATCAACTCTCACCAATGCCCTTGCATGTTTAGACTGTCTCTTAGATCCTTTGTAACCTTGTGTACAATATGGGCAAGGATAGAGAGAAGATGCTCTTTGTTTAGAACCTAACATGCATTTTATACTCTTAAGGTCTCCACCCAAATGCCATTCTACCTCAAAATCACCTATATCATCTACAAAAAGCTTTTGCCCATGTATTTGAGAAGAGATTACTTTCGTAATCCACGGAGTCCTACTAAAAATCCATGAAATAAACATTATTTGTTTCTTTGGGAACTTCTATAGCACCTAACCACCATATATCTCTCTCTGATTGCACACTGTAAGTCAAATGGTCCCTCCCTCCTAAAGTTTCATCACTTATTGCATGGTCCATAATTTCGTTCATTAGCGTCACACTCAACCTTTCTAGTCGCCGACCCTTTATGATTTGATACTCATCAAGCTTCAGTATGAACTTTAACTTAACATTACAGTCTGCACAAAAGAGAAAACATTATCTTAATATGACACTTGAATGCAATAAAACTTCAACACCAAATAAAATGTAGTAGGGGTACCTTTGATTGTTGAACTATAAAAGTGAACCATTGCTTGTTGAAGCTTCTGAAGATCCACAAATATATTGTTGAATTTAGTGTAAGTAAATCCTTGCGTAGATAGGATTTTTTATTGCTTCTTGGGAATATTTGGATGATAAACAGAGGCAGGCATAGTTTCTTCTATGAATAAATATTGTCCAATAGTACGAGTCACATCCTCATTTGAAATTTTTTTATTGATAGACACTTTATATGGGCATGGAAATATACTTTGAGAAATACCTTGTGATTGTAAGGCTTGCCTGAGAAGGGTGTACATTGCAGTATACCCATTTCTACTGATGCCCGCTTCGTCACATATTGCCTGCACATCTTGCACTGTGATAAGATTTTTTAACTTCTTTGAAAACTCAGCTTCAACAACAACTCTAATACACTTTCCTATGCATGAGTCTAAAGCAGAAGTGATTTCTTTGGTGTTTATATAGCTATTCATCAGCTTGAATTGGTCTTGTGTTGTTGATGAAACAGTTATGTCTTGAATAAACGCCCTACACAATGAAAGATTCCATTACAAATCTTCATTAAAACATATAAAAGTAAAACAAACACTCACCTTGTTGCATATATACGTCGTTTGCGTGCTCCACCACCTTTTGAAAGAGCTTCTAAGGATGACAATGCTCTTTTCCTATGTCTCATACCAAGTGGAGTCTCTTTCAACTGCTAGAGATTGGCAGTTAACTTTGAAATTGTGCTTTGTTTTGCTTCAATATCCTGTTCCAAATCTGCAAGTTGTTTTTGTAAAGATATGATTGTGCTTTCTAAAGTGACCACCCTCATATGATGGATGTGATATTGTTGGAACCAATACTTAGCAGTAGCAAGTGAATGTGTAGATAATCGCTTGTAGTAACCTAATAGTCCAGCTTCACCCGCATCAATGAATTGAAGTAAAGTTGAGAGGTTATGGAATGTTGGATGGTAAGAAGATATTGGATCAAGAGGATATAGTGAACCATGAGCCCAAAGATCAATACTTTTTTCTCCAGCTGCACGACGTTCATTTTGAGAATTGGCATCATTGTTGCATCGTGTATTTGGAGCAAACTCTCTAGGCACACGAACATGGATACTTGTTGATGCAGGAGCATGAGGACGTTCTACTGTGAAGTTTGTGATACATCTCAACACCATCTTTGCTAATGACCAACAATATAAAAAACAAAGATGAAAAACCGGTTGGAAGGGAGTCTAAAGCATATGTTTTGCTCAAAAAATGTGTTTTCTTGTACGTGTATGGGTTAAAGTGTATTTTTCCACTGAGTATGGCTGAAAATGATGAAATTTGAAAAAAGTCATTTTTTGGGGGAAGCATAGTCACGGATTTGATGATGTGGCACTTACTTTTGGAGGGAGTTTGAAAATTATACTTTTTCTAAAAGAAACTTCAGAAAATGGGCCCAAAAAAGTGACTTCTGACATATATATTAAAAAATAGGCTCTTTTGAGTCAATATACACTGAAAATGAGACTTTTTAAAAAAATTCATTTTTTTATTCAAATACATGTACGAGTTTGATGATGTGGAAAGTAGATTCTCTTTCTCTCTCTCTAGAATAAGAAAGAGAGAGGCCTATTGAAGCCTAAAAAAAAGCCTACTCTAGCCTACTAAAAAGTGCCCTATTAAATGCACTTTGTTCCCTTAAACAAGATCAGAATTAAGCTTAATCCCTAAAAATTAGGGATCCTTACAAGGCCCATGCAGGGTTCATTTTTTCCCCTAATGGAAGGTGTAATCAATTTATTACCAGATCTCAAAATCATCCAACTAATTCACAATTCTGTGAAGAGAATCGTGTTTCCACGATTCTGTGGATAGAATCGTGTTTCTCACGATTCTGTGGAGAGAATCGTGTTTTTCACGATTCTGTGAATAGAATTGTGATTTTCACGATTCTGTGGAGGGAATCATGTTTTTTCACGATTCTGTGGAGAGAATCGTGTTTTTTCACGATTTTGTGGGGAGAGAATCGTGTTTTTCACAATTCTGTGAATAGAATCATGATTTTCACGATTCTGTGGAGGGAATCGTGTTTTTTCACGATTCTGTGGAGGGAATCATGTTTTTTCATGATTCTGTGATGAGAATTGTGTTTTTCACGATTCTGTGAAGAGAATCGTGTTTTTCAGGATTCTGTGAATAGAATCGTTATTTTCATGATTTTGTGGAGGGAATCGTGTTTTTTCACGATCCTATGGAGAGAATCGTTGTTTTCATGATTTTGTGATGAGAATCGTGTTTTTCACGATTCTATGAATAGAATCGTGATTTTTCACGATTTTGTTCCCAGAGAATCGTGATTGCTCACAATCATTTGAAACATGATTTTCTTATAAAAATCGCGTTCTGGGATCACGATTTGGTGTTTTAATTCAGAGAATCACGATTTGGTGTTTTAATTTAGAGAATCACGATTTTTTTGATCACAGAATCGCGATTCTGAGAAAATGCGACTTTGTGTTTGATCACAGAATCGCGATTCTGAGAAGATTTTTAAAATTTTTCAAGTTCTTGATTTTTAAGTTTTTGTTTCTCAAATAGAATCGCCTTAGTAAAATCTTATCATGCAATAAAAGAGTTTTTAGGAAAATTATTATTTTTTCAATAAAACCCAAAAATTCGAAAATCGCAATTCCGTGTTTTTTACAATTTTCTGTGTTTTTGTGCTCCAATCATCATGTGAAAACTTGAAATAATGTAAAAATTTATTGGAAGACCATTACCTTCCTTGCTTGATCAAGAAAATTCCCAAAAACTTGTATTTGCTGACAGTCGCGATTCTGTGCACTTTTCTCTAGTTCCCTCTTTCTCTCTCTCACTCAAATGAGCAATTTTTCAGAAATTACCTGCTTTTATAGCTTTCAGACAATCGCGATTTTGTATGAATTTCTCAGAATTTCCACTTTTCTTTGTATGACCCTTATCCTCTAGTAATTTTGTGGTTCTGAATCACAATTCTTATCTTTTAACAAAATTTACTTCCTTTATCCTCCTGATGAAAATCGCGAGAAATCGCGATTCTGTACCCAATTTTTGGTTTTAATTCCTTTATGTTCAATTACTACTGATATTTTGAAATTTGATTTTCTTTACTCACTCAACTTTATGAACCCTCTTACAATCACTTACCTCAATACCCAAATGTGCAAAAATTAATTCAAATTCTTTTCTTACAGAAAATCGCGATCCTGTGAAGAGAATCGTGTTTTTTCTAAACTTCCAAGTTTTGCACTTTTTGACTTTTCTTTCCACCTAGTCCCCTTCAGTGTTCACCAACTCCAGATCACTTGTCACCTGCAATTATACACCATCAAAACTTATTTAACAAGTCTTTTTTGAAGAAATTTAAACAACTTCTATTCTAGATATTTTTTATTTTCTTTCAATTTTTTGAATTTTTTCCATTTTTTCTTCTGCACATTCAACAACAATACTCCAGTCCAACTTTCTAAGAAAAAAGGAAATTTGTTTGAATTTTTTAATGAATCGTATGAATTTTTTTAGTATTTTGTCCTAAATCAAGGTAAACACTTCACTTAGGGTTTCTTGTTTAAAGATCCATTGATCTTTTGTTTCATGATTGGTTATATTCCTCTATGCTTGCAATCTAATCAGTTTAGGAGTAGAGCTTTCCAAATAAATATGTGCTAAGAAGTGCAATTATCAATTCATGCAAAGATAAACTCAAACATTTTTCTTTTCAAGATACCAATAAATCTTTTCTCAAGATTATTGTTTTGCCTTGGCTAACAAATGGATCTTATCTATTTGCATGTAGCTACTTCACTTGACTTTCCTCAATGCAATCATGTCATCTTTTCCAAGATTAACAAATTTGCTTGGTACTTAGTCAAAAAGCACTCTACAAATGCAAAGATAATCACATTCCACCTTCCCTTCAAAAATCTTGATTCAATTTTTCACACACCTGCACTTTACTTGGAAAAAATGATATCAGATAACTATCAATTTGCAAGAATTTCACCACTTCTTTATCTCAAAAGGTTAAGTTTTACTTTCTTTTCCCAAAAGACAAGCAAAGTAACTTACCTTTTCATGTTTCTTTCCTTGATTAAAGAGTAGTACCTTTTCAATGTGTTCAATACCATCAACAATGGAAGATCCAGCAAGGTCCAAACTTCAATGAAGCTTTTGCATCTTTCCACGGCAACGGCGCCAAAAAATGTTTGTTGTTACCCTTTGGAGTTGTCCTCTCCAATCATTTTTAGCATAAAGGATCAACAATACATCTTACATTTGTCAATCCGGGAAGTATACAAAGACCACGGCCCCTTCTAAGTTAATGGAATCCAAGAATAAGAGGATAATGGCTGTTTTTCTGAGTAATGATGAAGATGAAGAGAAATTTCTAGGGTTTTGATTATCTTGAGCTATAATACATCTTTTTCAATGATCTTGGTGCCTAAAACATGCCATTTTCTCAGCAGAACATAATTATGAAGTCAAATCTAAAAAATGATACCTGTAACCTTCAGACGAGACAATCGGGATTTTGTGAAAACTGAAGATTTCCATTTCCAGCTTTGTTATTCTACACCTTCTCACTCAATTCATCAAGAATCACCTCTCTTCATACACATTCATCAGAAATACACAACTGTAGCTCACAAATTCCATGGATCACACATAGAATAGACTCAACAAATCAAAGAAAATCACATAGAAATAGAAAACACGATTTCTTGCAAGAGAGATCTTCACATTACTTGGATAGTAGAAATAATACAACCAAACCTCTCAAAATAGAGGAAATTATCTTTTATACATTTTCAAGTGTCCCTTTTCACACTTGATTTTGGTCCTTTTCCCTTCTAATCTAAAAATATGCTATCAAAGAGCCTCCAAAAATTCTAGAAAAAATACATATGACTCTAATTTACATGAGGAAGACTCTTCCTCATTTTTACATCATTTGCATAAATATTTCTACAATTTTTTGACATTTTACAAATATTTCTCTTCAAAAATTGCTTCTTCCAACAATTGGTTCTTTAGAAACAATTACAAAGGACCTCATGCCAAATATAATCAGAAGGATGTGACTATCACCAGACAAAATAATCATGTATCAATATCACAAAATTAAAAAGACTACATTTCAAACAGAGCTTTAATATTTGCAATGTCTTTTATTTCTTTTATTTCATGTATGTACATTTCATGATGTATTAAGCTTTGAAAATAAATATATCTATTACTGTTTGCTCTATTAGTCCAAGGGAAAGATGCATATTTACACCTCTATTTTGCTCAAACCCCTTGGAATTGGTCCACTTGAATTGCTTGGAGGTCACGATTATACCTCTAATCCCCTACTTGTACACACTTGTACTTGTGCACTCACTCTCCCAAACTCACTTCCTCCTCCCCCTTTTTTCATACCTCACCCTAGCAACACATATTTCTCCTCTCTAATACGCTTCCACTTTTATTCATCCTGTCACTTACCCATGCATCTACCCTAGCTTCCTCACACACAATTTGTTCACATACATAAGAGCACACATGTGTTGACACTTACTCACATGCATAAAAACACACAACCGTGCAGGTCTCATACTCAGCACCCGAACCTAAGCAAACATATTCAAGACAGCAACAAGAGAGCATGACTCACCCGGTGCACCGTACCGTGACACCCAAAATGATTGTAGGTAGTTCGATTGATCCAATTCACAAGAGTGCAGTCATAAAGCATCATAGGTTTAGCATCAAACACCCTGTTTTCCTCCCATTATCTCCTTGGCTGTTGCAGCTTTTCTTCCCTAACTTGACCTATGGTCGTCCTCACATTGAGAACACCAAGAATACAGTTATAGAGTTGATCAACAAGCCCCTATAAATATGTTATATGGTTTGGCAGTCACTAATATCTCCTTCCCTCCTTGTTATCGTTAAGCTCGACCGAGCCATATGCCTCCAACATGTGGCAGCCACAGAATTGGAATTCAGCTCTAAAGACCCAAACCTTGTCCCTTCTATGCTTGCAACCACTGTGCGTTTCTGAAGCGTTGAGCACATACAAAGAAAAGGACTTTGCAACTCTCTGCAGCAGTTCATACTCATCCATGTATGCACATGAGTCCCATCTTGAGATCCACGTTGATTGGGTGATCAAGAACTATCAGAGTTTAATATGCCTTAGCAGCAGGAGCCGAAGGTGTCTCGGGCATTGGTGGAAGTGGTAGGTAAGGCATTCGGCGGCATGTCTATGTTCCATCACCCGAACAGTCATGTCATGTAAGGACTCATATACCTTGATAACCAAAACAGATGCTAGGCTCCAAGCATCCCAGCATCAAAGAGTGACATCGCCATTAGCAGATGCACAATGGGATGTAATGATTTCAAGACACTTTGTACCCACAATGTGTATGTTCAGCAACTGAATCTGTTCATCACATAGTTTCGACAGGCAGACATGATCAGATGCGATCTTCTCCAATCGAACCTCTCGGTTGACCTTCCCTATTCTCTAGAACCATCCATTCCTTGGCTCTCTTTGCTTCAGGGCTTGAATTTCCCTCTAGCCAATGTCGATACCCAAAACTGAATCCCCTCTTGCTCACACTTCGGAATTCTCAATACCCTGTGCCATTTGTACTACGGAGGGCCCAGGTACCGATCATATGTTAATGCGAAGACATCTAGGGGAGCACCCAAGGTGAGGGAAATAAATAAAATGTGCAATCGAATTTCCACATATGACCATCACTCAGGGTGTTGTACAGTGATAAAACACTATGGATGCCGATATAATAAAATTCTCTCCACATCTAGAGACACACATCGGCTCAAAAGAACTCACAGAATGCTTTGCGCACAATTACTGGTGATTTCTCACATAACATGCACTCCTTGGAATAATCATGACATCAAAGAGCTGAGAGACCATTGGAATTGGGAAAGGACTAACTTACAACAGTGATTCACGCGGCATCGATACCATCAGTCGATTAGTTGATTGGAGAGTGTATGCATTAACATGCAAAGAGATAACTTTCATTCTTTTCATTAAAAATTGTATGTGATGACTTATAGTTCATGAGCGTTTCAGACCCATTCAAACTGATGCATGAGCAAACAGTTAGCATGAATGAAGTACTTTTGAAACAATCGAAACATCCGACTTACATTAAATACAATTCACATGAACTGAAAGAAATCATCATCTTCTTACATGTACCGACTGCTCGAGTTTTCTTCAACTCCCTCTCAGCAACGAAAAGGACGTACCATCACCAGTTTTACCCTTCTTAGGGAAGTCCACGGCGTCTTTTGGCGTTGTCTTCTTAAGCTTAGAAAACTGAATAAGCTCCTACTGAAACTTGTGACCTCACTTTAGCTCGCAATACACAGGGATCCTCCAAATATATTTTAGTCTTCTGTGTTTCCAATATCTGCAGATGCCCTCGATGTCTTCCTTTGGTAAGCATTAGATCCAGCAAAATCTCCATACCACCAAATACCTTTTATGATTCTATTCCTCAGACATAAGAGTCTGGTAGCGCCTTCCTTTCTTCTTCAGATAGCAAAAAAATAGAAGTATCCCAAGAAAAGGTGCACATTCCACTTTTCGCCCTATCTCAGATTTGCCATCTCCCGTAGCTCTTTCCCAGCAAATTTCTGCTGCTCCTTACCATTCCACCCATGATTTCGGTTCTCCCTTTCAATCCTCCTCGATCCCCTCCAAAAGACACCAACATTCTGAGTATTGAAAGGTTCTATGAGGTCGACCCTTTGTACCCGACTGGACCCATCTTCTCTAGAAGAACTCTCCCTATCGTCTTGTTAGGCTATGAGGCATCTGGCAGCAGCTCCACTTATACAATTGAATCGCCGACCCTTCCATGCTGCTTAGGTAACTTTCCAGTGCTCCGATTCAGAGTATACAGACCACAAACACTTCCCCTTCTTCAGTTGCTCAAGAATGCGACCCAGCCGAATAAGCAAGAGGACCCTTGGACGCCCTCTGCACACCCTCCCAGAACACACAAGGTCTGCAACAGAAGATAACCTCCCAGCTACACAAAAAACCCTTCTACTTGCTTCCATCCGTGCATACCTGCGGGACAATAACACTTCAAAAAGAAAACTCCAGGAAGAAGCCTGCTTCAGATGTGCGCACCCGCTGCTCCTGAGGATTGTTTCCCTTTTTGTGTATGTATCCCTCTCAGCAGCTTGGTGCTCTCCTCAAAAAAAAAATTACATCACCCCCCCCGTGGTACCCAACAACCCTTGTGTTGAAGCTCAAGGTCAAGGACAAAGCATGGAAGCGCATCAAGGCAGTATACACACAAGAAGAAGGAGCAAGTAGGGAGCTCCAAGAAGCACCTGTCAAATTTTCAGAAGAAATCCCTACAAAAATAGTGATTTTTATCACTAAAAACCATTGTAAATACCATTTTCCATTTTTGTAACTCCATTTTGTTCAAGCCGAGGAGTCCTCGAGCTTGAGGAGTATTAGAACTACCATCCTACCAATTTTCATAATTTTTAGACTCCGTTTGAGCCCCCAAATAAGCCCTGGAACCTATTTTTTAACTAGGCCGGACACTAGGTCTGGACAGGGCCAAAACCACTCAAAAACTATAAAAAGGGCTGGAGAGCTCACTTTGGAGGTTAGCTTGTTGTAGATTTCAGTTTTGTAAGAGAGCTCTTTGGTAATCGAAGCTTTCCATTGTTCCACTCTTTGCTCTTACCTTGTGCGCGTGTGTGTATGTGTGTGCATGCTTGTGTGCTTTCACTCACGCACTTGTGCCATCACTTGCTCGTGGTCTTCATACCGGTCCTCACGTCTCCACGGATTGACATTTATGAGGTGTATGTCCTCACGTTGGTACTCACCATTGTGCTAGAGTGACACCAAATTTGGCGCCGTTGCCGGGGAGAGAGCTTGGAGGACGAGCGTGTGACGGTAAGACGTAGAGTAGCGATGTTGGAAGGTAAAACAATCATCATTTTCAGTTCAGTTTCTGAATTTTCCTTCTTCTTCATCTTCATCCTCATCACCATCTCCACCCGCCTTCATCTTCTCAGTTTTTTCCATTTTTTAGAGTACATTCACCTTGTTTTTTACTTGTGGTTGTGAGCAAGAAGCTTAGAGTGGGTGCAGAACAGAGGCGCTGAAGAAGTAGTACCAACAATAACAAAAAAATCTGAGTGAATAGCCCCGGACAAGACGAACCTGCACCAAGTATCGCGGAAGCTGCGCCAGAGATCGTGAGTGAGAAATCGGGCAAACTGGGGTTACACAGAGCAAGGGGAAGTGACTAAGAAGTTAGAGAGGCTCTCAAGGTGAGCAAACACCCATTTAATCTATAATTTCTCAGTAAACTAAGTTTGGAAAGGGAAACGATCTGCGTCAGGTATCGTTTGGTACTGAAAGAGGTGAAAAGGAGTGATTTGGGGTGATACAGAGAGTGAGGAGAGGAGAGAGGAAAGAGTAGAGCATGTGTACAAACAGAACTTAGAAAAAATCTTTCCCAAAACTTGTCTAAGGGTCAAGTATCGTTTTGTTCCCGCGGTCGAGTATCGCGATACTTAGCAAGTATCGTTTTACTCCTGTGGTCGAGTATCGCGATATTTCCCTCCTTTCGGTATCGTTTGGTCCAGAGATCGTTTTGATCAGAGATCACGATACTCACTAGCGATCGTGTATCGTCTGGATCAAAGATCGTGTATCGTTTGGCTTAAGTATCGTGTATCGCTTCTCAGAGATCGCGATACTTGCCAAAGATCGCGTATCGTTTTGATTCAGGTATCATCAATCGTTTTGAGCCAAGTATCGAGTATCGTTGGTGCCAAAGATCGTTTCAATCAAAGATCGCGATATTCACCAGCGATCGTGTATCGTTTGGTTCATAGGTCGTGTATCGTGTGCATGAGAGATCGGTATCGTTTCGGTCGAAGATCGGTATCGTTTATCAGAGATCGCGATAGTTATCAGAGATCGGGTATCACCTAAGTCAGAGATCGCGTATCGTTTTCTGCCAAGTATCGAGTATCATCTTGAGCTAAGTATCGTTTTGCCCGAGTATCGTGGACATCAAGTATCGCGATATTTCCCTCCTTTCGGTATCGTGACAAGGTAAGTATCGTGTATCGTTATACAGCGATCGCAATACCTATCAAAGATCGTGTATCGTGAATTTTGCTCACGATACTTGTTGAAGATCGTGTATCGCCTACTTTAGGTATCGCGATACATACCAAGTATCGTGTATCGAGTTCCTCAAGTATCAAGTATCGTGTCCTACAAATGTCGTGTATCGCCTGATTTGAAGCATTTTCTGAGAGACCCTGTTTCCCTGTTTTAACCCCCAAAACCCTGAACTGGCATAACTTTCTCATACGAAATCCGTTTGCTGTGATTTTGGTTTTGTTGGATAGGATTATTAGATAGGGTGTTTTTAAGTTGACCCTCAGGAAAACTAGAAAACCAAGGTGTTCCAAAGGATTTTGAGCAATATAAGAGAACTTTGGGACTAGAAGCCAAGGCTTATGAACCTGAGATCTGGCAGACACTTAGGCAAGGATAGACAAAGCATTAGATCATCTGAGCCTAGTGTCAACCATACAGCCAAGTCTTGGGCTCAACAGCTTAGTGGTTATCCTTATACACGAAGTTCAGAAACCAGTGACTCGGAAATGTCCTTTAGCATGGAAAGACCCACACGTAGCTCAGGCACGGCCTGTTTACAGACACGAAGGTCCCTATAAGACCCAATTGGAGTATATCAGGACCAACCAATTAGGTGCTCGCATCTATGAGGATGGTCTAAGACGATCAGTGGTTCAACTCAAGAATCCTGACCAACCCTTTGGACTTGAACACCCAGTGGTCAAGTTCGAAGAGGGTGCTTACATTGATAAGGAAGGAACCATGTATGTGGTTACCAACTTACCAGATAGGACAGATGAGTTTGGAAATATCATTCCTGAGAACGAGATAGGAGACCTAGAGAAAGGAGACCTAGGAGGAGAACCCAAGACCCCTAGAGGTAAGTCAGTCTTAACCAGAGTGCTCACTCCAGAATGGATTCCTCAAGATAATAAAAGCATAGAACTATTCGTGAATAGAGAAACGGAGGAAGCCTTTTGGAGATTTAGGCCAGATCAACCCAGCCCAATAGTCACCATCTATGAATTCAAGGACCCAGAGACACCAGGGAAAGCTGTCTATCTAGATCACACATCTCAAAAATTATTCTTGGTATCAGATCATGACAGACATGCTTACACTTGGCAAGGTGAATCAATTTTCCCTCCACCAAGATCTAATGTTTCCCAGGGCCTCCAAGAAGCCGGATCATCCAAGGCTCATGAAACCCAGAGAGAAAGAACTAGAGAGAGACCGGAGGTAAGCTTTGCAGACACTGTAGGCAGAAACAGATCAGGATATGGAACGGAAAGACTTGAAAGGGAGAGACAAAGAGTCCATAGGCAGCAAAGAGATGATCATGATTTCCCATTGCCTAGACCACGAGAGCACTCAAGAACCCTTAGACCCTCTCAAGTGGTTAAGACAATGAAGAACTACTTTGATGGAATTGGAGATCCTTATGATCATGTGGCGGAGTTCAAACAAGTGCTAAGAGCTGAACAGGTTGAAGACTTATTCACCCAGTTCGAGGCATTTGGTTTGACTCTTAAGGGTACTGCCTTAGCTTGGTTTCAACCTCTAAACAGTCGCAACTATAGAGAGATAGGTCAGCTGCTAGAAGAATTCATTGTGGAATTTTCCAAAAGCGGCATCAGGCATAACACATCATCCTTGATCCACAGCTTCAAGCAGACACCCCAAGAAACAGTGCGACTTGCAGGAAGAAGGTTTAGACAGTACCTGGAAAGGTGCCCTGTACCAGAATTACCCACATCAGCCAAACAGGTGGCACTGTTTTTAGATGGCCTATTGAGCACAAAATTAAGGTCATATGTATACCTGAAAGATCCTAGATCCATAGAAGAGTGTATACGGATATGCATTGACATAGAAGACAACTTGGGTGAGGAGTTAGGACTATCCAAACTCTATAAGGACTCTGATAGTTCTACAAGTCATACCTCTAGAGCCTCCACTGAGATAGATGAGATAGCTGAGCAGGTGGCCAAAAAGCTAGGAGTTCAAAATAAACAAATGCCAAGGGTCACCTCAGTGAAGCGATGTTATACATGTGGAGGAGATCACATGGCTAATGTTTGCCCATTGACGACTCAACCCCAAGGAAGCCCTAATGCTCTATATTGCACCATTGAGAGGAAATATACAAATCATACGAACCAAGATTGTCCCTATAATAGGCAAACTGTTAGACAAAATTATCAGCAACCTTACCAGCAGGGTAGGTATCAGAATCAGTACCAACAGCCATATTATAGGCCACAACAATATCAACCTCAATACCAGCAGCAATATCAGGCACCATATAGGCCACAACCAGTCCTAGGAAACCAACCGCCAGCTCCTGCCAATGTGATCCCAGTTAAATATACGATGGCGGAGGAGAACCATAATAGAGCATTGGTGCCACTAACCCCATTGGTCTCAGAAAATGATTCTCACGCTCATGGTTCAGACTACTTCCATGAAGATAGTCCACATGCTTATTATATAGAGTCACCTGAGCAAAGTGAGACTTCTCAGTATCAATATGAGGCACCACCTATGGAACAAAATTGGGAGCCAGAATACTCCAATGTCATGTATACGAATCCAAATCCTAGGCCCCAATTGAGACAAGTAAGACCACAAGCCCCTAGAGGACCATGCTTTAGATGTCAGGGCGACCATTTCATTCGTGAATGTCCCCACCAACCAGCTCTGGGACTAGGACAGAACATCACAATACAAGGCTTTTGTCCTGAGTGCGGCAAGGAACATCTTCCTAGAGAGTGTCCCAGGAATCCCTCTAGTGTCCCCAAGGTTACACCCATCAATGTGGTAGGCTTAGTGGCAGATTCAAGTTCAAGTAGCAATAATGTGGCTCCTGTACAGGCAGTTACTAGGGCACAGGCTACACAACAAGCAAAACCATCTGAGCAGTCGGAGTCAAGTGAGTCAGGAGAACCTAGTAAGAGGAAACCAAGAACATGGAAGGATACCAGAGAGAAGGCTAATCGCAAGTGGAACAAAAAGATATCTGAAATAGAAGAAAGTCTAAAAGATGCCAAAACAAAAATAGAAGACATTGCATCTCAAAGCCCCTCACATACCGAAGCTCCATCCACTCCACCTCATTCCACCCCACCACCCATTGTAAATAGACCGCAATCAGGGTCTGTTCTTGCAGATCCAACCCCAGAAGGCTTGGACATGATGTTCAAGGCCTACGAGGCTCGTCTTCAAGAAGGGCCAACAGCTGCAAACCTAGACAAGAGTTACCCTAGAGCAGACTTAGAGATTGAACGGATGAAAATGTGCATGAAAATGGTAGAACAAGCTCAAGCTATACTTGAGACTAGTCAAAAGTTCAATCAGACAAACTCTATCAAACCAGATTTGCATTTCCAAGGCTTACTAGAAAGATTAGAGCAGTTGGTAAACAAACCACAAGTTTCTTTACCTCCACAGGCTCAACCAGTTATTCAAAGAGGAAGCTCACCACCAATGGGAGCTTATGTTCCTAATTCCACGGATGCTGGAATACCTCCTTCAATTCAACAGTACTCTCAATACAGGAAATACAGGAAGAAAAATGGGCTAAGGAGAAGGGTAATTCCCCTCCTATTCCTGAGATTGATGATCTTCATGATCAATTTTCCCAAGACATTCCGTCTATCTATGGAGACCAAGCAGAGCAACAAGAAGATGAAAGATTAGATTTTGAATCTAATTCTTTACAAGAGTTGCCTCATTTCATAGGCCCATGGGAATCTGAATCTATTCAGATCAGAGCTCCCACAATATTGGTAAGAAATGAAGACTCAGTGATTCCAAGAAACACTGATGTTGTGAAGAACACTAAGGTTCAATGTCATCTCACTGTGGAAGAGCTGCTCAAAGCAAAACCGGAGCTATGGAATCATGTGAAGGATCAGGTTCCAGAACTTGAATCCAATATGCCAAAAGTAGGCTCTAAGCAAAAAGTTCCAGAGATACCTCTCGACAAGATAGGAGATATGAGCGAAGGTGAAGAAGGTAACACTTATCTTCCAATCACCTATCAAGGTTACACAACCAAAGCAATCGTAGATTCAGGTGCCGGTGTTGCTATTGCGACCACCTCCTTGTGGAAGCGATGGGGCAAACCCACATTAAGACCAACTAGAATGAAGCTTCAAATGGCAGATGGTCATTTTGAAAGACCTCTAGGATTGCTTGAGGGGATAACTCTAACCACTTGTGGTGTAGAGTTTGAACATACATTTGCTATATGTGACTTTGAAAAAAATAATGTCTACGAGATGATCCTAGGAAGACCCTTCCTACGACAATTGCAAATAGTACAGGATTGGGGAACCAACTCCTTGTACTTACAGCACTTAGGGGTCACCACCAAGGTCAATTTGAAGGATTACACCTTCAGAGATGTACCACCCCTACAGTGGAATCCTATCCACAAAGCGAAAGAAGATTCTATCTCCGTGCATTGTGGAAGTTCACCTGATCCATCATGGCTGCATGAAGATACTCACTTGTGGATGTGCAAAGTCGCAGAGGAAGAGGAAAAGCGCCTAAAAGCGAGAGAAGAAGGAACTCCCCCAGGAGATAGACCAATAAAAGACCCAGCCTATACACCGATGATATTTCCAGATGAGGAATTTGAGCCTCATGGTTGGGCAGAAATCTTAGCTACCATGGACATAGCAGTCAATGAAGAACAATGGACACCTCACTGTGATGAGGAGGGTTATGATATTTCAGTGTTCATGTGTCAGCCCCTGTTGGAAGAGTGTGATCCTAATGAGTTCATAGAAGAAGAAGAGAATGACGATGATTTAGAATCCATTGTGATGGATACTTACTTTGACTCAGAGGAACACTATTTAGAAGACATAGGAGTGTTAACCCAAAAAGAAGAAGAACCCCTCACGAGTATTAAAACGATAAATTCAAAGGAAGGAAGTGAAGGAGGTCAAAAGAAAAAGAAAAGAAAAGCAGTGAAACAAGAAGAGGAAGAATCACTGTTTGAAGTACCAGAAAATTTCAAGAAATATGAAGTGGAAGACCGAAAAATTTTGGTACGAATGCCTAAGAGAGAGGCCATTATAGGAGAAGCATATGACAATAAAGAAAAGACCAAAAAAATTGTAGTGACCATTGAAGGGAACGAAGAACGATGTACGTACATAGGAGATGACCTAAGTGCAAAAGAAGAAGCAGAGCTTGTAGCTCTATTAAGGGAATATAGGGATGTGTTCGCATGGCACTATAGAGACTTGAAAGGAGTAGATCCAAAGATTTGCTCGCATACGATTCCGATGACCGCTGATGCCAAGCCCACCAAACAAAAGCCCTACACATATAATGACAATTATGCAGCCAAAATAAAGGAGGAAATTGACAGGCTGATTGAAGCTGGATTCATCTATGAGATTGAGCACACTGAATGGGTGTCCCCCATTGTGGTGGTGCCCAAGAAGAATGGGAAATTGCGAGTGTGCATTAACCTTAAAAAAGTTAATGTTGCTACAATCAGAGATAGTTATCCACTTCCAATCACCGAACATCTGTTGGAGCGTGTTGCAGGCAAGGAAGTTTATAGCTTCCTTGATGGATTTTCAGGTTACAACCAAGTAGCCATTGCCCCCGAAGATCAACACAAAACGGCCTTTGCCACAGAATGGGGAATCTTTGCATTTCGTGTGATGCCATTTGGGCTCACCAATGCACCTGCAACATTCCAAAGGCTCATGTGTCATGTCTTCAAAGAGTTCTTGCGAAAGAGCTTAGAAGTATATGTGGATGATTTATGCGCTCATTCCCAAGAAAGAAGTTACCACATCCCTGAGCTCAGACAGATCTTCAACAAGTGTAGAGATTATCGAGTGTGTCTGAACCCAGAGAAGTGTGTGTTCATGGTACGACAAGGTAAAATCTTAGGTCACATTGTTTCTAAGAATGGAATTTCAACAGATGAAGACAAGGTAAGAGCGATAGCAGAGTTGCCAAGACCAAGAAATGTTAAAGAGGTACAGGCCTTTATGGGCCATTGTGGATATTACCGTAGGTTTATCCACATGTATGCCATCATAGCTAAACCTCTTTATGGGTTGTTAACAAATTTTGAGTGGAACGAGGAATGCGAGAATTCCTTCAACGAGCTGAAAAGACGTTTGTGCACAGCACCAATATTGACTACTCCGGATTGGAGCAAACCCTTTCATGTCCATGTAGATGCCTCCAATCATGCAATAGGATGTGTGCTAGCACAACCCATAGGTGAAGGAAACCTAGATTTGCCGATAGCATATGCTAGTAGGCAATTATGCAGCTGAACGAAATTATACCACAACGGAGAGAGAAGGTTTAGGTATGGTATATGCTGTGAAGAAGTTTAGACACTATCTATTGGCCAATAAGTTCAAGTTTTTCACTGATCATCAAGCTTTACTATATTTGGTCAATAAACCTTGCAATACAGGCCGCTTAGTAAGATGGTTCCTCTTACTAATGGAATACGACTTTGAAGTTGTTGTCAGGAAAGGTAGAACCCATCTTAGGGCAGACCATCTTTCTCGCATCACTTCAGGAGAGCCACCGCAAGGAGTGTCTGATGAATTGCCCGACGCTTATCTGTTCAATTTAGAAGTTGTTCCTAAATGGGCAAATAAGTTGGTACCAGTCCTAACCTTTGGGCCTGCAAATAAAAATGTGAAAACAAGCAAAGAAGAAATTGTAAAATCACAAAAGTATCAAATATTGGCCGGAAGTATGTACAAGCAAGATACCGAGGGCGTATTAGCTTGTTGTGTTGAGGACGACGAACATACTAGTTGGATGCAACAAGCCCATGAGGAACTGCTAGGAAATCACTACTCTAAACAACGAACATTGCAGAATCTAAAACGTTTAGGAGTGTATTGGCCTAGCATGGACAAAGAAATACAGGAGTGGATCCAAAATTGTCCAGTGTGCCAGAAGAGACCCCCAGTGGAGCATGCCACTCTTTATCACGTGTCATTAATCCCAGATTGGAGTGCTCCATTGGTTGCGTTCATGAGATCGGGAACATTACCCAATCAGGCTAGTCTTGCAAGAAAACGAAGCATGGAGCAAGAGGCCCAAGACTATGCCTTAGTAGGAGACAACCTATATCGAAGAGCCAAGGATGGTTACCTAAGACTGTGCGTTCATGAATCAGACTATTTGAAAGTCTTAGAAACTGCACACAGCAGTGCTGCAGGTGGACACTTTGGGCCTGACAGAGTAATTAAGACCATTCTATTCTCAGGACTTTGGTGGCCCACTCTTCATATGGATGCACATACTTATGTGAAGAAATGTGACACATGCCAACGTGCCCAATATCCGATAAGAAAAGATGAAATGCCCTTGAGGCCCATGATGGGAGGACGCGCATTCTCGAAGTGGGGCATAGACTTTGTTGGTCCTATTAACCCCCCAGCTAGAAACTCCCATGCAGAATACATCATTGTAGCCACAGATTACCTTACAAAGTGGGTGGAAGTAAAAGCCACGACAAAGAATGATGCTCAAACGACGGCTAAGTTCTTATTCGAAAACATGTTCACTAGATATGGGTTACCAATAGAGTTGGTTAGTGATAGAGGTACGCACTTCTTGAATGAGGTCATTGAACATCTCCTTCAAGAATTCATGGTGATACACAAGAAGTCTGCCCCTTATCACCCACAAGCCAACGGACAAGCCGCGAGCACGAATAAGATCCTATGTAACGTATTGACGAAACTTGTAAATAATAAACGCTCTGATTGGGACAAACAACTTCATCATGCTGTTTGGGCATACCGAGTTGCCTACAAAACGGTACTCAATGCTACCCCATTTCAGATGGTTTTGGACAGAATGTTATGCTACCATTAGACTTCCTAATCCCTGCCTTGAAAGTAGCACAAGAGCATGAGTGGAATGGACATGAGTTGTCTTCCAGGATCTTTGATCTAGAACGCTTAGGTGAGACGAGGCTACGGGTAGCAGCAGGCATTTATGCTGCAAAGAAAAGGCAAAAGGCATACTTTGATGCCCATGTAAAGAATAAAGGCTTGAAGGAAGGAGATCTAGTGATGGTTTATACGCTAAAGCAACATGCCCGCAAATTGGAGAAACGAGGATATGGACCCATGATCATTAATAGACTCTCCACTAGCGGTGCAGTTCAATTGGCCACTTTAGAAGGTGATGTCCTACCCAACTATATTAGTGGATGCCGAGTCAAGTTATATCAAGAACCTCTTACAGAGGAAATGCTCACGAGACTCAACACTGCTAAGAAGCGAAAAGAAGAGGAGTTAAGGGTTAGAGAAGAAGCACAAGCAGAGGCTAGAGAGCGCATCAGAAGAAATAAGTTACGGCGGCTGGGCCTAGATGTCAACACAAAGGCTCCAAAATATCACATGGACATGTGCCAAAAATCGGGCAGAACTACTTCTCAAATAATTGATCGACGACCCTTTGTGACTATAGAGGTAGGACAAGGAAAGAGTGTAAGGACTGTGAGAGCATTGGTTGACTCAGGAGCAGCAACTAGTGCAGTTCGATTTTCATACTGCCAAGACCTGCAATTAGACATCAAGCCCATAGAAGCCTATCTCATAGGATTAGGAGGTGTGGAAACACCCTGTTTGGGCGAGGTGGAACTTCCCATCTACCTTCAAGATGTTCCAATAAAAGTCAAAATGCTAGTGTGTCATGATGAGGACCTCACAGAACCACTTGTCTTGGGTCAAGACTGGATTTACGACCATGCTGTCAACTTGAACCTAAGAAGTCAACTTCTTCAAGTGTGGGTATATAATCAATGCATTACATTAGAGAATCGCATGCCCACTGAAACTGACACCACACACTCTCTTTGTTCCTCTAAGGCTAATCTTCTCGAACAAGATGTTGTAGATGTCAAAAGCTCTATGATCCAAACGGACGCAATCACGGGAGGACAGTCGCAAAGGCAAGATGAACCTTCTTCTTGTTTTTTAAAGAGCAAAGCATCCACAGGAGCTCAACCTCAGAAGCAAGCAAAACAGTGCAAGACAGCCAGTCTATCAAATAGACAACGAGCCCTCAAGAAGAAAGAAGTGTTGGGCATGACACAGATCTGGGTAAAGACAGGCGTACAACCATCGATGTTGCCTCAAGGACTCCCACCCAACCAGATCAACCATGACTACAGAAGGACCAAGCACCTACGACAGGGTCAAGCACGAAGAATCCATCAAATTTGGGTACCGAAGCTATCAATGAAGGCCGACCACAACCAGGTACAAATTTGGGTGCCTAAAAAATTAGCTACAGCTCAACAAGGGCGATTACAGATGTGGGTACCCAAGAAGCTCTTACACGTACAAAGACCTATGCTCCCCGCCATGCGAAAGGCCTCAACAAAGAAGCCAAGGAAAGCAAAGGGTAAGAACAGAGCACAAAGACCAAAAGAAGCTAAACTCAACCCTTCTACAAAAAAAGGTAGGCACTCACCCAGGATATGGGTTTGGAAGCCAAAAGCACAAGCAACATCCACAGAACCAAGGGGCCAACCACACTGGATACCAAAGTTTGGACTGCATCCAAAGAAGAACTGGCCTGAGGTGATCTCTACAGTACCAAACCCTATTCCAAAATGGGTTCCAATCCAGAGGATTACATCATTTCGAGATCCGATAGACATCTCCAATCAAAGAATTCATCAAGTATACAAGTAACATCAAAAGCCTCGACCAGCAGCAACCATGTGCCTTTGGCATAACCTTGTCGTTTGCACCATTCAGGTCATGCATTTCCAAAGTATGCATCAATATAGGGCCACCTTACAGGGCCGTGCATAGACACAATTGAGAAATCCCAGGCACATGAGACACAATTTTCACATGCAAAATATGTTATTGATACTAACCTCTTTCTTCTTGTTTGCGGCCACCATTGTTCCAAAAAAAAAAAAAAAAAAAAGAAGAGAGAAGACTATGTGCTTGAAAATGCTCATCAGCGAACTTCCAGCAAGGACATCCCTCAACAAAAAGGACAAGCCGACGGTCAAACACCATGAGGGAACCACAACACGAAGAGATGAAGATCAACGGACCCTTCACCATGGTAAGACGTGTATGTTTCAACAACACTATAACCATGATAGATTAGGAAACCTCTTCGTCAGCATACCCTTGAGCACTTAGCTCAAGACCCAATCTCTTGCACCATACTTCTTGCCATGCATTTTCCAAGTACGCATATGTAGGGCCACATTACAAGGCCATGCACAAGGCACATATTTTGTTCAACCCATTCACTAATGCACTTACCCACCATTCATTATGGGTTACAAGTACTTGGCATGAAAACTATGAAAAGCCATCTTTGGAAGAACCAGACGACATCAAGATGACAACTGTTGGCGAAAGCTTCGGCTCTAACGCCACTGTTGCGGAATTACTTTCGCCCTGAAGGTGGGTTTCGCGACAAAGCTTGAACTCTGTCAGGCCTGTGGAAATTGTCGCGCCACCGTAGTAGAATGCTAAACTAGAGTGATTCAGAACACCTCTGTAATCAACAGTAGCTCAGCCTAATTAACGTCGCCTTAACTGTGTTATCCTGCGACACAAGTTCCACCGGAACTTCACCAGACTGTTGCTGGAACGTCACCGAAATCTTACCGGAACTTTACCGAAAATAAACTTAGTTCTGCTCGTAATTGCTTCAGATGAACTTATGTGAAGTAAGGAAGTAGTGTGTGAGCTTCCTTCACCGAATGAACTTCCTTCTGGAAACTTCGCAATTCTAAAATGCTACTTTCCGGTTAGATTTTGTACTGCATGTACATCTCCTTTTCACCGGAAACTGTGATCAGCTTAAAGTAGAGACGTCTAGCTACAAGATGAGCTATCTCTCATACAAAGCTTCGAACTCTGCTGCGAGTTATACTTCGTTGTTCTACCGAAAAAACTTATTTTCTGAGAAACTGTAACTGACCGGAAATTACTGAAATATGTTTACTGAGTAAACTGTTATTCACCGAAACATGCGTTTACAGAGAAGGTACTGAAGCATGTTTAGTAACGAGTCGTGACAGTAAACGATAAACGGAACTTCCTATCGTAACACGAAATAGCTTCAGATTCTTCATAAGTAAAGATTGCGCGCAGACATCCACATGAACATGTGTTTTCGATTAGAGAAGATGTGTACAAGTAAGCTTGGCCTCTTCTTGCTCAAGCTACAGAAACTCTCCTACAGTGAGTAGTTTCTTATTACCATCTCTCTTCAGATGAAAAGACCCGACACTTCAGGCTTGTGTTATTCATCTGTACATACGCGATCTATGGCGTCTTCTGAGAACTTCTAACTCTCTCTTCACTCATACGCGATCTATGGCGTCTTCTCTCAGTCTCTCGTTCTCCTCTGTGTATCATCTACTATTCTCTCTGCTCTTCTCTCTGTGTATATCTACATCGAGTTCTTCAAATCTTGTTGTATATATATATACACTTTCTTTGGCGCTCCTCTGTGCTGTCAATCTTTAATTCACGTTATGCGCGCCTTACGCGCCCGCCGCGGTTAATTGCTATGTTATGCGCACACCGCGCACTAACTTTGCATACTGTACACCTGTGCATAGTTTTTCCAGAAGATTCTGGTTTTCTCTTTGTTTGTTGCGTCAAATTCGTGAGTGTTTCCTTAACAGCTCCCCCTCAATCACTAATTTGACTTCTTCCGGTCTTTCATATATCTTTCTTTCTTTTATACCTGCCATCTCTTTGAATCTGTTTGTCTTTGTTCCATCCAAGCTCTTTGTCAGAATATCTGCAATCTGATCTTTCGTAGGAGTGTAGACTATTTCTATCTCTTTCTCCATTACTTTTTCCCTTAGGAAATGATACTGAATCTCTATGTGTTTTGTTCTTGCATGAAACACAGGATTCGCTGCAAGATACAGCGAGCTCATATTATCTCCATGTATGATCGGTATACTTTGATCTATACCCATGCTTTTAAGTAAAGTCTGCATCCATATTACTTCTTTTGCTGCTTCTACCAGTCCTTTGTATTCTGCTTCTGTTGACGATAAAGCTACTGTGTGTTGCTTCTTCGAACACCAGCTTACCAGCTTATCTCCTAGGTATATCATATACCCGTGCGTTGATCTTCGGTCATCTTGACTTCCTGCCCAATCTGAGTCACTATATGCTTTGAGTTTTATATCTGACGTAAAAGGATAATATAATCCTTCCTTTATAGTTCTTTTGATATATCTGAGAACTCTTTGTCCTGCAACCCAATGTTGCTCTGTCGGACAATGCATAGACTGTGAGAGAACTCCCACCGGAAAACTGAGATCCGGTCTTGTTAGCGTAGCATATATTAAGCTTCCTACTAACAATTGATACTTCTTCATATCTTTAAACTCTGTACCACTATATTTACTGAGTTTATGGTTTACTTCAAGCGGTGTTGAAGCTTCTCTGCAATTCTCCATATTGTACTTCTTCAGTAAGTTCAGGAGATACCTTTCTTGTGTGACATATACACCATGATCTGTATATGTGATTTCCATACCTAGAAAGTATGATAACTTTCCTAGGTCACTGATTTTGAATTCTTTTTCTAGCAGTTTCTTTACCTCTGTGATTCCTGCATCTGAGGTTCCTGTAATTATTATGTCATCTACATAGATACAAATGTAGATAATTCCCTCTTCTGTCCTTTTGATGAGTAGACTTGCATCTGCCTTCGAACTTTGGTATCCAAGTTCATTGAGATATTTCACAAGTCTGTAGTTCCAAGCTCTTGGGGCTTGCTTTAGTCCATAAAGTGCTTTTCTTAACCTGCAAACAAAATTTGGGTATCTAGAGCTTATAAATCCTTCCGGGTTGTTCCATATAGACTTCATCTGATATATATCCATTCAGGAATGCATTCTTTATATCTAGCTGACTTAGCTTCCATCCTTTTGATGCTACTATAGCAATTACTGTTCTTATGGTTGACATCTTTGCCACCGGACTGAACGTCTCGTCATAGTCTATGCCATGCGTTTGAGCATAGCCCTTGATAACCAGTCTCGCTTTATGTCTGGCTATCCTTCCATCTGCAAGTTTCTTTATTTTGAACACCCATTTATTTCCAATTACTTTCTTACCGTTCGGTTTAGGAACAAGCTCCCATGTCTTGTTCTCTTCCAGTGCGGTGAGTTCTTCTTCCATTGCTTCTTGCCATTGCTTCTTGCCTTTGGCTTCGTCATAGCTCTGAGGCTCCTCCTCTTCTTTAACCATATATGCATAATCTTGTTGAGTTATATACGATGTATCATACGAGTATCTTTCCGGTTGTCTTCTTACTCTGTTTGACCTTCTTAGCTCATATTCTTCGTGTGTGTCTGAGTACCCGTCTTCATCTTCGTTCCTTATACTTGTTCTGGTCCTGGACGTGCTTGCCTCGTCTTCTTTGTTTACCTCTACGATTGTTTTACCTTTCTCTTTTCTTTTTATCTCTTCTTCAAATTCTTCAGCTGTATGACTCTGATCTGCATACCAGCTTTTCTGTTCATCAAATGTTACATCCCTGGAAACAGTAAAATGTTTGGTTAGAGGACTCCATAACCTGTAACCCATCTGCTTTTCATCATATCCGACGAATACATATTTCTCTGCTTTCGGTTCAAGCTTATGTCTGAGTTGAGACGGTACATAAGCATACGCTACTGATCCAAACACTTTGCAGTGATCAAGTGTTGGCTTCTTTCCCCACCAGGCTTCGTAAGGGGTCATTCCTTCTAAAGCTGTACATGGTAATCTGTTTACCAAGTATGTAGCTGTGTTTACGGCTTCAGCCCAAAGATAATCTGGGCAATTTTTTTCTTTTAGCATAGCTCGTGCAAACTCGACTAGAGTTCGGTTTCTCCTTTCTGCTACACCGTTTTGTTGAGGTGTATATCTGCAGGTTATTTCTCTCTTAATACCTGCATTCCAAAGATAGTCATTGAATTCTCGGGAGAAGTATTCTCCCCCTCCATCAGACCTCAGTCTTTTAAGTTTTCGTCCGGTGAGTCTTTCAACATATGCATGAAAATGCCTGAAAGCTCCAAATACTTCTGATTTCTCTTTTAGAACATAAAGAGTTATCCACCTTGTGGCATCATCAATGAATAAAACATAGTACCTTGATCCGCTGATTGATCCTTCTTTCGTTGGTCCCCATACATCTGTATGTATGAGTTCCAGCACACTGTCATGTTTGAATCCTTTCTTCTGGAAAGGTAACCTGTGGGCTTTTCCCATCTGACAGGCTTCGCATTTGTGAATCATATGTTGGTTTTGTACGTTTGGTAATCCCAGTACAGACTGATTTGCTATCATAGCTTTGATTCCTTTTTCGTGAAAATGACCTAATCTCTTGTGCCAGAGATCAAGTTCTGTAATTACCTTTTCATCATGTGTGAGCAGAGCTTGGCCAATGTTCCCTTGTACTCTTAAGGTAAAGAGTCTGCCTTCTTTCTTACCAGAGATGATCTGATAATATCCGTTCTTGGGATCTTCTACAAATACTCCTTTATTTGTAAATCTGACCTGAAAACCTTTTTCGACTATCTGTCCCACACTGATCAGATTTTTCGGTATTGTTGGAACATACAAAACATTGGTTAGCAAATCTGCTCCACTCTTGCATTTCACTTTCCCGATTGATTGTACTTTGTGTCTTGTATTGTCACCTGTTTGAACAGTGTGACTCGCACTTCCTTTTTCCAATTCTGACATCAGTTCTATGTTTCCTGACAAGTGATTAGAACATCCAGAGTCAATGTAAAATACCTTTAGATCTTCGTTATCAGATGTGCTGATTGAGTTCATCATCAATGATGTATGACTCTCATTCTGTGTGTCATTTGCGTAGTTGTTGTAGGTGGTGTTGTAGGATTGGCTCTGTCCCCAACTTCTTACTCCACCTCTACCGTAGCCTCCTCTTTGGCTTTGTCTTCCTCTTTGGAAGTTACTCTGATTTCTTCCGCTACTGCCTCTGCTATTGTTGTTTTGATTTTGATTTGATCCCTGTTGGTTGTGCCAACAGTCATGCGCCAGATGATTACTTAGTCCGCAAATCCAGCAAGCCTTCTTGTTGGTATTCTGGTTACTTCTTCCTCTTCCAAAGCCTCTTGCTCTTCCTCTGCCAGTGCCTTTACCTCTTGCGTAATAGGCCTGAGAGCTCGACTCTTCTTCGTCTTTTGACTTGCCTTTGTCTTTCTTCTTGTTCTTCATGTACATTGCAGAGCTTTGTCCTTTGTCTGCGTCTCCTTTCAGGTCTTGCTCATATGTGAGCATCAAACCAAGCAACTGATTTAAATCTGGTACAAAATGATTTAAAGAAAGTTCAGTTGAGAGTACGAAAGGTTTCCACCTTTCATCTCCTCTCAACCCTGTGAGCAGTTGTGCTATCAATCTATGATTTTCGACATCTTCATTTATGGATCCCAGACTATCTGCTAGATCCTTCATTTTAGTGACGTAGTCACTAATGCTTTGACTCGGCTTCTTTTTGAACGTTGTGAATTCGGACCATAAGCTGGCCTTCCTAGCTTTCGTAGTATTTTGGAAGTGATCTTCCAATGCACTCCATATGTCCTCCGCTTTCTCCAAACCTCTAATGTGCGGTAGCAGATGATATGAAACAGTGTTGTAGATGTAGGCTCTTGCCGTTGCATCTTTCTTTTGCCACAGCTTCAAAGCTTCTATCTCTTCCTTTTCTGGTTGGCTATCATCTTCAAAGGTCGGTTTCTTTTCTTCTCCGGTCACGTACATCATTAAGTCCTTACTCATAAGTAAGGCTTCCATGCGCATTACCCATGCGGGATAATTATCTCTGTCCAGTTTATCAATTTGGACGTGGTCTGTCATGATAGAGAATACTCTAGGCTCTTATACCAATTCTTGGGAGATTAACCTGCTCTGATACCAATTGTTGGCGAAAGCTTTGGCTCTAACGCCACTGTTGCGGAATTACTTTCGCCCTGAAGGTGGGTTTCGCGACAAAGCTTGAACTCTGTCAGGCCTGCGGAAATTGTCGCGCCACCGTAGTAGAATGCTAAACTAGAGTGATTCAGAACACCTCTGTAATCAACAGTAGCTCAGCCTAATTAACGTCGCCTTAACTGTGTTATCCTGCGACACAAGTTCCACCGGAACTTCACCAGACTGTTGCTGGAACGTCACCGAAATCTTACCGGAACTTTACCGAAAATAAACTTAGTTCTGCTCGTAATTGCTTCAGATGAACTTATGTGAAGTAAGGAAGTAGTGTGTGAGCTTCCTTCACCGAATGAACTTCCTTCTGGAAACTTCGCAATTCTAAAATGCTACTTTCCGGTTAGATTTTGTACTGCATGTACATCTCCTTTTCACCGGAAACTGTGATCAGCTTAAAGTAGAGACGTCTAGCTACAAGATGAGCTATCTCTCATACAAAGCTTCGAACTCTGCTGCGAGTTATACTTCGTTGTTCTACCGAAAAAACTTATTTTCTGAGAAACTGTAACTGACCGGAAATTACTGAAATATGTTTACTGAGTAAACTGTTATTCACCGAAACATGCGTTTACAGAGAAGGTACTGAAGCACGTTTAGTAACGAGTCGTGACAGTAAACGATAAACGGAACTTCCTACCGTAACACGAAATAGCTTCAGATTCTTCATAAGTAAAGATTGCGCGTAGACATCCACATGAACATGTGTTTTCGATTAGAGAAGATGTGTACAAGTAAGCTTGGCCTCTTCTTGCTCAAGCTACAGAAACTCTCCTACAGTGAGTAGTTTCTTATTACCATCTCTCTTCAGATGAAAAGACCCGACACTTCAGGCTTGTGTTATTCATCTGTACATACGCGATCTATGGCGTCTTTTGAGAACTTCTAACTCTCTCTTGACTCATACGCGATCTATGGCGTCTTCTCTCAGTCTCTCGTTCTCCTCTGTGTATCATCTACTATTCTCTCTGCTCTTCTCTCTGTATATATCTACATCGAGTTCTTCAAATCTTGCTGTATATATATATACACTTTCTTTGGCGCTCCTCTCTGCTGTCAATCTTCAATTCACGTTATGCGCGCCTTACGCGCCCGCCGCGGTTAATTGCTCTGTTATGCGCACACCGCGCACTAACTTCGCATACTGTACACCTGTGCATAGTTTTTCCAGAAGATTCTGGTTTTCTCTTGGTTTGTTGCGTCAAATTCGTGAGTGTTTCCTTAACAACAACAACAAGAGCAAGGAAGCCATCCACCATCGAGAGTTGCTCCCAATCAACATTGACCACCTCCTTTGAGCAGCTAGCAGTTTTGGAAAACTTACAAATGCACCACCCAGATGGAGTATAAGGCAGAAGTACGTACAAAGGGACTACAAACTGCAAGAGATAACAGTGGCAAAGTGAAGACCCAGACAAATGACCAGGATACATTGGGAAGAGGGATCGCCCCGGTTGAACGTAACGGACACTACCTCTCAATGTACTACATGGAACAACCACGACAACAAGGGTCTGTCAGGGACGACAGACTCAAGAGGGGGGGGAGTGTTGAAGCTCAAGGTCAAGGACAAAGCATGGAAGCGCATCAAGGCAGTATACACACAAGAAGAAGGAGCAAGTAGGGAGCTCCAAGAAGCACCTGTCAAATTTTCAGAAGAAATCCCTACAAAAATAGTGATTTTTATCACTAAAAACCATTGTAAATACCATTTTCCATTTTTGTAACTCCATTTTGTTCAAGCCGAGGAGTCCTCGAGCTTGAGGAGTATTAGAACTACCATCCTACCAATTTTCATAATTTTTAGACTCCGTTTGAGCCCCCAAATAAGCCCTGGAACCTATTTTTTAACTAGGCCGGACACTAGGTCTGGACAGGGCCAAAACCACTCAAAAACTATAAAAAGGGCTGGAGAGCTCACTTTGGAGGTTAGCTTGTTGTAGATTTCAGTTTTGTAAGAGAGCTCTTTGGTAATCGAAGCTTTCCATTGTTCCACTCTTTGCTCTTACCTTGTGCGCGTGTGTGTATGTGTGTGCATGCTTGTGTGCTTTCACTCACGCACTTGTGCCATCACTTGCTCGCGGTCTTCATACCGGTCCTCACGTCTCCACGGATTGACATTTATGAGGTGTATCTCCTCACGTTGGTACTCACCATTGTGCTAGAGTGACACCTTGCATATAAGGACAACCATCCCCCGACCTCCTTTGCAGTAGTCGTCCCTTTTCTGTTTCTGAGTCAGAACAACGGAAAGGAACGGACCTGCCCCCCTCTCCCTTTTCTAAGTCGTTTTTGTCTTCTCTGAGTACAAGATCTGATTCCCTTTTTTTTTCTACTTTGCTAGCACTCAAATGATAAGTGTCAATGTCAAACATGGGGTTTCTCAAGCCCATGAAACATACAAGCCAAAACCATGCACAATACAAAATTTCATTTGCAAATCCTATCTTAGCTGGCATGAATTTCAGCATCTGTGTACAAGCTCGACTATGCATCTCTACATATAAGCTTCACACATCTTCCTCTTAGCATTATCTTGCCTTTAAGGCTTGTCGTTCTCTTTCTCTTTAATAAAAGTCAGCAGCAAAAGGAAGGCCCACAGCGCAAAGCCACCTGCCCAGCCTCCAAGGGGTAATACTAGAGGTGCTTCACCTGCAGCATGGTACGGTAATGTGAATCGGAACTGGTTATCGCCAAAAGCTCCTCTTGTGTCACCAAGGGGTTCCCAGGCCTCATGTTCTGCTTCAAAGCATCCAATTGTAATGCGACATTGCATGCCGAAAGCTCCTGCAAACTGAAATCAAACGTATTTTCCTGCCAAATAGAACCACATTAGTGCATCAAAACCAACCATTTTCTGAGCTAACATACTTCCCTCTTCTTAATTGCGAAGTCGTCCTCGACGAGCCATTCCTGCTACAATACAATCCAAACAGCCATAACCATAACAATTTACAACTTGTTGCATACCTTTCCATCGAGCCACTACTCCAACGGAACCTGCACTCATTGAAGCTATTAGTGCTCAAAAAATCACTCATGAATACATACAAATCATTCACTTCAAAATGATCCAAGAACATGCACATATGTGCAACTCCCATTCCAACATGCATCAAATCGCTCATGCATTCCATTATGAGAATAGTCTCAACCCAGATAACACATACACACCTTTCATGTTTTACACATGCACCCATCATGGCTAGAAAACAGAGAAGAAAATACCGAAATGAACAACGACAACTGAATTGAATCCAATCGGAGATGCAACATACCCAAAATGCATACCCCATTATTGCACCTACCATTCGCTATGTACAATAATTCCATGACTAGACATTCCTGAAGAATCCCCCTCGTCGTCCTACAGAAGCCATCGAGTTTCGAGTACAAGTCAAGACCTACATAAAAACCCTAGAGTGTCCCACACACTGGAAAACCCTCGGATAGAGCACACGAGTTGTAAAGCAAGACCGTTGCATTACCTCGCTAAAGGTCTCATCTATAAGTACATATACAGTATCCGTGCCTTTAAGAATGTTGATTCAGAGTGAGCTGATCTGTCGCAAGCCACCATATACCAATCACACAAGCAAATAACGTTCCCTTCCAGGCGATCATCACCCTCTCCTCTCTCTCTCTCCCCCTTAGGAGTGGGGAATAATTTCATATGTAAATTTTATTTATAATCACACGTTGGCTTGCATTGACATTGGATGCGATTCCTGGACCTGACCACCCGGTCAGGTTGATTCCACCCATCTACCAATGCAACGCAGCGCACAACACACAACCACATAATGATAACACATAACATATATCAGCTAGCCCATAACAAAGCTGGATGCGGCTCGTGGTCGTGACTACCCAGCCACGATGGCTCCACTTACCTACCAACCCGTTATGGCGCGTAGCTAAGACACACACATGTACATCCCAAGCCTATGGCGAAACTAGCTGCGGTTCGTGGTCCTAACCACCCGGCTAGGATAAATCCACCCACCTACTAGCCCACCATAGCGCGTTGGTACGATCACAACAACACAATGTTTTTTTTTTCTTTTCTTCTCTTTTCTTCCTTTTCTTCCTTTTTTTTTTTTTTAAAGTTAATTAATTCGCCCCAGTCCTGAGAATTAGGGAGAGGAAAAAAAAGGATTTTCCCCACTTTTCCCACACATGCATGCAAACATATACACTCTAGCCTTTGACAGATCAACCACCTCTTCACTGCATTCTCTCAATTATAGACACTACATATGTATTCATCGAGTTGACTTTTCACTTGGTAACTACAGCCGGCTATGCCTTGGTCCCTCGTATACCTATCCTTAGATGCTCTAGAATGTGAGTCTCCGGGATGTCTCATATAGCCTCAACTCGTACTCGCATCCCGACGATTTCCCTAGGGCGAGTCAGGCTCAACTTCAGGAGCTCCGTCATCACTTCCTATCGTTAACACATCTGCCCAAGCCCACGTGATATCGTTTTCTTCGTTAGGCATTTCCCTCGAAGGGTCGAAATAGTAATATCGATCCCCCGCCCATCCTACATGTCGGGTCAGGTATTCCTCAAAACACTCAATATAAAATATAACATCCAAACCCTGGTTTATGAAGCATACCAGCCAGTGCGCTTCCTCCACATCATATTCCATCTCAAAGTCGTCGACCTCTATGTCCATGCGGGCGAATGTTTGGTCCGAGAAATATATCCTTAGCTCGTACAAATAGAGCTGAGTTATTTGATCTGCCATTTTGTTACTTAGCTCCTAACAATCTCTGCGCAACGCAAAAGAATAATTAGAAGTCCAAAATTCCTGAGCTAGCAAGGGATAATATTTATGACACAAAAATCATAGCTTACATATGCGCATATATATATATATATATATATATATATATATATATATATATATATATATATATATATATATATATATATATATATATATATATATATATATATATATATATATATATATATATATATATATATATATATATATATATATATATATATATATATATATATACATCTATGTACAAGGAGTCTACTACGTCCCTCCGCTTGGATCTCGTTTGGCTTCTCCCGTCCTAATGTTACTTGAAATATGGTTTAACTCGAAGCGCGTTAACCTTCACGGGAGCACATTCTTCTCCTAAATCTTGAATTTGCATGGAACCATTGGAGTTGAGTTCCACCACCTTAAACGGTCCTGCCCATCTTGTTTGTAACTTCTCCGGGAATTTATAATATTTACTATCATAGACTAGCACCAAATCTCCTTCTTGAATCACATAGGTCTTGAGATTCTTGTCGTGCCTCTCCTTACGTCTTTTCTGAATAGCTTCCAGACTTTGTTGTGCAATGAGTCTCTTTTCTTCTAGCTTGACCAATTGTATGTACCTTTCCTTCAATGACTCTTCCTCTCCCAGCCTGGCCTCGATGGCCACTCTTAGTGTCGGAACTTCTTTTTCGATGGGAAAGATGGCTTCCTCGCCATATACTAGGGAGAATGGAGTGCTCTTTGTCGTCACTTGGTAGGATGTTCTATACGCCCACAAAGCTTCCAAAAGTCTCTCATCCCAGTCTCGCCTATGCACAGCTACTGTCTTTGTCAGAATCTGTTCAAGAACCTTGTTGGTGACCTCCACTTGTCCATTTGCCCTCGGGTAATATGGAGTGCTTTTTCTATGTTTGATCTTATATAATTGCATTAATTCTTCGATCAGTTTGTTGACAAAGTGCGTTCCTCTATCACTCACTATCTCCAACGGGCATCCGAATCGGGTGATAATTTGTTCATACAAAAATTTAGCTACATCAACAGCTCGGTCAATCTTTAGAGCTTTAGCCTCTACCCACTTGGTAACATAGTCAGTGCAGACCAGAATATACCTATTGGATCTACGTCTTGAGGGAGGATCAATAGGCCCCACAAAATCAATTCCCCATTTTTCAAAAGGCTTAAGAGCCAGCACCGGCGTAAGAGGAGCAGCATGTGCTAATGTTGGTTTTCCCATTCTTTGGCATTTGTCGCATTTCTTATAGTATGTGTGAGAGTCTTTAAACAGCGTTGGCCACCAATACCCAGCCAATAAAATCTTTCTTGCCATCAGCTCACCAGCAAAATGCCCACCGCAGGGTTCATCATGCAATGCCCTCAAAACTAGGGTCGCTTCTTCTTCCTCGAGACACCTCCGATAAATGCTTTCATATACAAAATATCGATAGAGCTGCCCCCCAATGATGCTATGGTGCTTCGCCAATGCTAACAGTTTTTGCTTCTCTCTCTTTCTTGCTCCTGGCGGATATTTAGTGGTGCACAAGAAATTCACCAAGTTAGCATACCAAGGTACTTTAGCATCAACCTGGAATAGATGCCCATCAGGAGCATCATCGGGCACATTAGAGATTGGCTCCTCATTAATAATTCGAGATAAATGGTCGGCCATTATGTGCGCTTTGCCTGGTTTGGTTACCACTATGAACTGGAATTCTTGTAGGAGTAGCATCCACCTCATCAATCGCCCTGATAGCTCGGGTTTATTGATGATATACTTTAGGGCTTCATGATCCACATAAAACGTGAAATGCTTTCCCATCAAGTAATGCCGATACTTGTTTACCGCAAAGATCATCGAGAGGCATTCCTTCTCTGTAGTCGTGTAGTTCCTCTCAGTGCTATTCAAGTTGCGACTTGCGTAATAAATAGGGTGGTCCAACTTCCTTTCATCGGCTTGGCATAGCACTGCTCCAACTGCAGTATGAGAAGCATCTGTATGCACATGAAATTCTTTCGTCCAGTCGGGTGCTACCAAAATCGGTGCATTTATCAATCTCTCTTTGATCAAGACGAATGCAACTTGACACTCTCCAGTCCATTGATATTGTTGGTCTTTCCTCAAAAGATTCGTCAGTGGTGCTGCTATTGATGCAAAATTTAATATAAATCGTCGATAATAATTAGCATGCCCCAAAAATCCTCTGAGTTGCCGCAAGTTTTGAGGAGGTGGGAGTTGTCCAGCTTTTTCTACTTTATCCTCGTCAACTGCGATCCCTTTTTCGGAAATAATGTGTCCCAAAAGCAATCCTCTTCGTACTCCAAATGTACACTTTTCAGGATTTAATGCGATGCCTTTTTCAATGCTTCTTCTTAAAATAGCTTTGATCCTCTCCATCATGTTTTCATCGTTGCCTCTGATCGCAAAGTCATCGAGAAATATCTCCATCCAATCCTGCAAATAGTCTTGATATGCAGCTATCATTGCCCTCTGGAATGTGGCCGGTGCATTGCATAATCCAAATGGCATCACACGATATGCGTAGGTGCCCCATTCCATGGTGAAAGTAGTTTTTGATTGATCCTCTTCATGGATTTGGATCTGGTTGTACCCACTGAAACCATCCAAAAATGAGTACAATTTATGGTCAGCCACTCTGTCCAAGATTTGATCAGTAAACGGCAAGGGGAAGTGATCCTTCTTTGTGCGCTTGTTCAACTTACGATAATCTATGCAAATACGGATTTTCTTATTTTTCTTCGGAACAACTACAATTGGTGATACCCACTCGCTGGATGCGATGGGATATATGAATCCTGCTTCCAATAACTTAGTCAATTCCAGCTTGATCAATTCCGAGTAGACTGGATTTGTCCGCCTAAGTCGTTGACATATTGGTCGGGTACCTTCTTCCAAGTCTATATAATGTTGGCAGATTCGGGGATCAACTCCTCTCAGATCACTGTATGACCATGCAAAGGCCTTGCTGAAATTTTTGAGTGCCAATTTAATGCAATCTCGTACTCCATCTGGTAGCTCTGACCCCACGCTCAAGAACTTCTCTGGAAAAACTCCCCATTTTTCCACCTGAGCTTCTCGTGAATATTCCTTATTCCTTGATGACGTTGTAATTGGAAAGTGTTCCCCGATCACGCGTGCATGGTTGGCCAGTAAATCATTGTTTTTTTCTTTTTCAACCGCACCCAATTTCTTTAGTTCAGCTTTTGGAATGGCTTCCCGCAATTTAGTTTTACTTTCCGCTTCTTTGTTCGATTGTCGACTTCTCCTTAGAAGCTCTTCTTCTAACATTCTGACCCCTTCTTCCATTGTCGGAGCTAACTCTAGTTTCAACTCTTCTTTTGAAGTTCCCTTGTCCAGGGATTGAGTAGCTTTATTTTCCTTTGCGTCTATACTCAACATGTAGCACTCAAATTCACTTGTATGTGTCAACCATCCCAGCAACTCCTGGTCTGAGTCATCCTTGTAACATAGTGGATCTTTGTACTCGCCCACTTTCGCATGTTGGAGGTTGGCCAATTGCAGATTAAATCCATCCTGTGAAAGGTCCTTAGAAGTCTCCGTGCGCAGGGCAAATCTTACGCGCGCCATTTCTTGTCTAACCTTTTCCTTTGCTTTTTGCTCCCTTTCCTCAGCTGTTGTCGATTTCTTGCCGGTCAAGTTTGGAGATACTTGAAGTTGTAGTCGATCAGCCCTTGGTCCAATTATGATAAATCCTGTGCGCCAATCGTGCACACATTCGGCTTGCACCAGCCATGGCCGTCCAAGTAAGATCGAGAAGGTAGCCTCTGAGGTCCTTGGTCTTACTATCAGATAATCAACTTTAAACTCTAGACTGCCCATAACTGTGCTTACATTCTTCAAAAGACCCGCAGGCTTTACTTGTGTTTGATCTACCATTCTCAAGGACATCAGAGTTTCTTCCATGTGGTTGAGGCCCAAAGCTTTCATCATGAACTCAGTCATAACGTTGACTGCGGCTCCACTATCTAACTGAGCCCCAAGGACTGCATATCCTTTAATCTCGACTATCACAGCTGGAGCATTCGAATCGATTTGCATCGTAATACTTTGAATGATCCCTTGGACGTCTTTATCTTGTCTCTTTTTATCTCGAGCTTTCCTCAGCTTCTTAATATATTCATTGTAGAATTGTTTCCTATATGCAGGTGAACATTTCAGCAATGTGCCAAGGGCCATCGTGACTTCCGTGTCAGCAAGCAGCTTTACGATGTCCACTTCCTCCAAACTTTGTCTTTCCTTCCTACACCTTGGAGCCCTTAATCTTTCAGGGAATGGTGCTATGCCTGGCACAAACTCCTTGGTCACTGGTGGAAGAACCTCGATCTCTTCCCCATCCTCAAACTCTTGCTGCTCAGCAAATCCTCCAACTTGGTTCTCTACCTCTTCCTGTTGGGTATCTTCTCTTGACTCACTTCTTCGCTTCCGTCTTCTCGATGTTTCTTCGAATACTCTTGGGTCCTTGTGACTACTGCCACAGTTGGCTCTTTATGCGGTTTCTTGGCCTGGTAAGCATCCATAAAGTGCATCGACGAGCTAGAGCCTTCTTGAGGGTTCGGTGTCTTGAACACTACTCCAATCGTAGGAACGTGCTCTTGAGCTCTCGATGTGGAATGCATCTGAGTATCAACATAGTTCGAGGACCCTACTGGTCCTTTTTCCTTGCCAGTGGAAGCTCTTCGTTTTGGACAATCTTCATCAAAGTGGCCCTCTCCACTACAGTACCTACATAGTGGGGTATAATCAATTGGTTTCTTTTCGTTTGGACATCTAGATTGAGTATGGCATCTCCAGCACTGGATTGGACCATCTCTTCTTTGATCGCGTGCAACTCCTCTCGGATAGTCTCGTCCTTGACCCTGAGCACCATATCCATAAGTCGGTCTGTTTTCCCAAAAAGATGTAGGTGGGACACTTTGAGCGGGCAATCCCGTGTAAGGTCTTTCTCTTGTATCTCCCGATTTCATGGTCCTCTCTTCATAGGCTCTCTTGTTGTAACATCGGTCCTCTGTGTGATTTGTTCTTCCATAAAAAGTGCAACGCATTCTAGGTGGTGATCTATCTGTGAATACTCTTGAGACTGTAGGGCATGCTGAAGCCAAATGGCCGTAACCATGGCACTTTCCACACCATGTATTTGATCTAAACACTTGATTCGGGTTTGTAGTTACCTCGGGTTTTACTGTGTATATTTCCTGGGTCATTGTGGCAGCTTTTATAGCTTGTGTGACCAACTCCAATATTCGTTCTTCAGTTAGCGTAGGCTTTACCTCGCCTGGCGTGCTAGTGGCAGCTACAAAAGCTGGGGTCATCAATGCAGGACTTCCTTGGCCAGGATCTTTTATTGGAATATTCCCTGGGCCTCCCATAGGCTCGTATAAGAGCTCCATCTTCCTCTGTTGACATAATTGTACTTCCTCCCAAAGCCTTGCTTGTTCCTTAGCATCCATTAAAGTTGCAGGTCTTGTCAGGCTGATATGCTTCTGTGCCGTAGGATCTCTCAATCCCACGATGAATCTTCTCTTCAATGTCTCATCGTTCGGGGCATTCGCGCCCATCTTTCTTACCAAGGTTTCCATTCTCTGAATGTAGTTATGGATGCTTTGCTTTCATTGACTCCCTATCGCAGGTAATCCATTTGTTGGGCCAATCTATCTTGGAAGCCTTGTCGTCAAAACTTTGCCAAGAAGGCTTCCTTGAGCATCTGATAAGTTCCACGCTCTTGTGGTGTCAAATTCCCATACCAATTGGCTGCCTCATCACGAAGAATAGCGGGAAAAATCCTCAACCTTTGACCCTGGTCAACTACCTCATTGGCCTCACAAGTAACCTCAAATAGCTGGATAAAACTATCAGGATTCTCGTCCCAAGCTCTTGAGAACTTTGTGGTCCCCCAAATGAACCGAAATCCGCTGAGCCATTTCAAACAGAGGTGTGATGTCAATATCACTTCGATCCCAGAAATTTAGTGCACGTGGCCTGAGGATCCCTCCTTCAAACTTTTGTACTTGATTCGCGACTCTCCTACGGGAGTACACGTTTTTTGGCAGATTTCTTCGAGCTAGTCAAGGTTGACTCACCTTGCGATTCCCACCTCTTCCTTTCTCTTTCAAGGGCTCTTCTCTAAGCGCGTTCCTCTCTTTGAGTTTGTGTTGCTCCTGAGGATGAGCTCCCCTCACTCATGTACTAGATCTAGAGTCCGCAAGCTCGGCCAACATGTGGCGCTAGGCGAACCTATGCCACTATCTTATAGAGACGTGCCAAGCTTTCTCAGCGAACGCACCAAAATGTTTGCTCTATTAGTCCAAGGGAAAGATGCATATTTACACCTCTATTTTGCTCAAACCCCTTGGAATTGGTCCACTTGAATCGCTTGGAGGTCACGATTATACCTCTAATCCCGTACTTGTACACACTTGTACTTGTGCACTCACTCTCCCAAACTCACTTCCTCCTCCCCCTTTTTTCATACCTCACCCTAGCAACACATATTTCTCCTCTCTAATACGCTTCCACTTTTATTCATCATGTCACTTACCCATGCATCTACCCTAGCTTCCTCACACACAATTCGTTCACATACATAAGAGCACACATGTGTTGACACTTACTCACATGCATAAAAACACACAACCATGCAGGTCTCATACTCAGCACCCGAACCTAAGCAAACATATTCAAGACAGCAACAAGAGAGCATGACTCACCCGGTGCACCATACCGTGACACCCAAAATGATTGTAGGTAGTTCGATTGATCCAATTCACAAGAGTGCAGTCATAAAGCATCACAGGTTTAGCATCAAACACCCTGTTTTCCTCCCATTATCTCCTTGGCTGTTGCAACTTTTCTTCCCTAACTTGACCTATGGTCGTCCTCACATTGAGAACACCAAGAATACAATTATGGAGTTGATCAACAAGCCCCTATAAATCTGTTATATGGTTTGGCAGTCACTAATATCTCCTTCCCTCCTTGTGATCGTTAAGCTCGACCGAGCCATACGCCTCCAACATGTGGCAGCCACAGAATTGGAATTCAGCTCTAAAGACCCAAACCTTGTCCCTTCTATGCTTGCAACCACTGTGCGTTTCTGAAGCGTTGAGCACATACAAAGAAAAGGACTTTGCAGCTCTCTGCAACAGTTCATACTCATCCATGTATGCACATGAGTCCCATCTTAAGATCCACGTTGATTGGGTGATCAAGAACTATCAGAGTTTAATATGCCTTAGCAGTAGGAGCCGAAGGTGTCTCGGGCATTGGTGGAAGTGGCAAGTAAGGCATTCGGTGGCATGTCTATGTTCCATCACCCGAACAGTCATGTCATGTGAGGATGAGCTGATCACATCCTCATGATAAGGTGGAACTTAACGCTTCTCACTGCCAACGTGTGGCCATCCAGAACCACTAGAGGTATCAGTTGGTCGCGCACATCCCACAATGAATCGAGTTATCCACTAAACTGATGGATGGTAAGGAATCATTTTAGTTGTTCCAACATCATGGAAGAGTTTCTGAATCATATACCTTGATAACCAAAACAGATGCTAGGCTCCAAGCATCCCAGCATCGAAGAGTGCCATCGCCATTAGCAGATGCACAACGGGATGTAATGATCTCAAGACACTCTGTACCCACAATGTGTATGTTCAGCAATTGAATCTGCTCATCACATAGTTTCGACAGGCAGACATGATCAGATGCGATCTTCTCCAATCGAACCTCTCGGTTGACCTTCCCTATTCTCTAGAACCATCCATTCCTTGGCTCTCTTTGCTTTAGGGCTTGAATTTCCCTCTAGCCAATGTCGATACCCAAAACTGAATCCCCTCTTGCTCACACTTCGGAATTCTCAATACCCTGTGCCATTTGTACTACGGAGGGCCCAGGTACCGATCATATGTTAATGCGAAGACATCTAGGGGAGCGCCCAAGGTGAGGGAAATAAATAAAATGTGCAATCGAATTTCCACATATGACCATCACTCAGGGTGTTGTACAATGATAAAACACTATGGATGCCAATATAATAAAATTCTCTCCGCATCTAGAGACACACATCGGCTCAAAAGAACTCACAAAATGCTTTGTGCACAATTACTGGTGATTTCTCACATAACATGCACTCCTTGGAATAATCACGACATCAAAGAGTTGAGAGACCATTGGAATTGGGAAAGGACTAACTTACAACAGTGATTCACACGGCATCGATACCATCAGTTGATTAGTTGATTGGAGAGTGTACGCATTAACATGCAAACAGATAACTTTCATTCTTTTCATTAAAAATTGTATGTGATGACTATAGTTCATGAGCGTTTCAAACCCATTCAAACTGACGCATGAGCAAACAGTTAGCGTGAATGAAGTAATTTTGAAACAATCGAAACATCCGACTTACATTAAATCCAATTCACATGAACTGAAAGAAATCATCATCTTCTTACATGTACCGACTGCTCGAGTTTTCTTCAACTCCCTCTCAGCAACGAAAAGGACGTACCATCACCAGTTTTACCCTTCTTAGGGAAGTCCACGGTGTCTTTTGGCGTTGTCTTCTTAAGCTCAGAAAACTGAATAAGCTCCTACTGAAACTTGTGACCTCACTTTAGCTCGCAATACACAGGGATCCTCCAAATATATTTTAGTCTTCTGTGTTTCCAATATCTGTAGATGCCCTCAATGTCTTCCTTTGGTAAGCATTAGATCCAGCAAAATCTCCATACCGCCAAATACCTTTTATGATTCTATTCCTCAGACATAAGAGTCTGGTAGCACCTTCCTTTCTTCTTCAGATAGCAAAAAAACAGAAGTATCCCAAGAAAAGGTGCACATTCCACTTTTCACCCTATCTCAGATTTGCCATCTCCCGTAGCTCTTTCCCAGCAAATTTCTGCTGCTCCTTACCATTCCACCCATGATTTCGGTTCTCCCTTTCAATCCTCCTCGATCCCCTCCAAAAGACACCAACATTCTGAGTATTGAAAGGTTCTATGAGGTCGACCCTTTGTACCCGACTAGACCCATCTTCTCTAGAAGAACTCTCCCTATCGTCTTGTTAGGCTGTGAGGCGTCTGGCAGCAACTTCTCTTATACAATTGAATCGCCGACCCTTCCATGCTGCTTAGGTAACTTTCCAGTGCTCCGATTCAGAGTATACAGACCAAAAACGCTTTCCCTTCTTCAGTTGCTCAAGAATGCGACCCCAGCCGAATAAGCAAGAGGACCCTTGGACGCCCTCTGCACACCCTCCCAGAACACACAAGGTCCGCAACAGAAGATAACCCCCCAGCTACACAAAAAACCCTTCTGCTTGCTTCCATCCGTGCATACCTGCGGGACAATAACACTTCAAAAAGAAAACTCCAGGAAGAAGCCTACTTCAGATGTGCGCACTCGTTGCTCCTGAGGATTGTTTCCCTTTTTGTGTATGTATCCCTCTCAGCAGCTCGGTGCTCTCCTAAAAAAAAAAATTACATCACCCCCCCCCCCCCCCCCCCCCGTGGTACCCAACAACCCTTGCATATAAGGACAACCATCCCCCAACCTCATTTGCAATAGTCGTCCCTTTTCTGTTTCTCAGTCAGAACAACGGAAAGGAACGGACCTGCCCCCCTCTCCCTTTTCTAAGTCGTTTTTGTCTTCTCTGAGTACAAGATCTGCTTCCCTTTTTTTTTCTACTTTGCTAGCACTCAAATGATAAGTGTCAATGTCAAACATGGGGTTTCTCAAGCCCATGAAACATACAAGCCAAACCATGCACAATACAAAATTTCATTTGCAAATCCTATCTTAGCTGGCATGAATTTCAGCATCTGTGTACAAGCTCGACTATGCATCTCTACATATAAGCTTCACGCATCTTCCTGTTAGCATTATCTTGCCTTTAAGGCTTGTCGTTCTCTTTCTCTTTAAGAAAAGACAGCAGCAAAAGGAAGGCCCACAGAGCAAAGCCACGTGCCCAGCCTCCAAGGGGTAATACTAGAGGTGCTTCACCTGCAGCATGGTACGGTAATGTGAATCGGAACTGGTTATCGCCAAAAGCTCCTCTTGTGTCACCAAGGGGTTCCCAGGCCTCATGTTCTGCTTCAAAGCATCCAATTGTAATGCGACATTGCATGCCGAAAGCTCCTGCAAACTGAAATCAAACGTATTTTCCTGCCAAATAGAACCACATTAGTGCATCAAAACCAACCATTTTCTGAGCTAACAATTACTATCAGATGAGTTTGACCAGAGAACTCTTCATGGATCAATAACAATTAATATTAGACCATGGATCAGTTACACCAAAAAATTTTGCAATGTCTTATATCACATTGGGCAATTTCTATATATGTACATTTGTTGAGATATAGAATTTGAAAAAATGAAGTCATTCCTTGAGCCTCTTTAAAGAGCTTGGCTCTGGCAAATCACCTCTATATATGAGGAACTCTTTTCTCCTGTATCCTGTAATGCTTTTTAAATCTGACACCCCTACAACCATTGCATAGCTTGAATAACAAAGAAAGTACCCTGCCCTTGAAGCATTGAGTCCTGGGGCATATCCAAAAATTCTGAATGCAGTTGCTCTTTCAAGCAGCAAAACTCGGAAAGCATTAAAGGGTATTGGAGTAAAACCCATGTATTTTGATAGAGTCCTCAAGCAGAACAATGCAAAGTCTGGCTCCTCACTATAGTGCTTGTGAATAACACAAAAAGTGTCTCGGTTCAAGTTTGGAAGATAGTGGATAATAGAATGAATATCCACCTTTGCTTTTCCTTTCTCTTCTATGGCTTTTCTTGTTCCCTTGCCCCTGCCAAGGTAATTTTCTTCATCCAACAAAGTTAACTGTGGTAAAAATGAAAAACAAGGTCAGATGAAGTGCAAGCAAACTTTAGGAGTCATGAAAAGTAACTTGAAACAATTAGACATAAAGCAAGAGACACGACTGATGCAAGCGATAAGGGTCTTTAGAGAAATTCAGACGGTCGTTATCGCTTGCATCGGTCGTCATCAATATCTTTTTGCAAACTACCTAGAAACATGTTATATTTGCTGAATGAGGGGAATTCTTACAAGCGAGATATCTATTATCAATGCTACATGCAACTCCTAGACACGACCGATGGAAGCGATAAGGCCCAACAGAAAATATCTGATGGGCCTTATCGCTTGCATCGGTCGTGATCGATTTCTGACACTTCTAATGGAGATCTTGGACAAATTCGATAGAAGCTAGAGATTTTGCATCGGTCCCATCTCATATCCTTAGCCTAAAATTCTTGAGAATATTTTCAATTGTATACCTTGATGTCATCTTCCTCAAGTCCAAACATGACCGATGCAAGCGATAAGGCCCAACGGAAAATATCCGATGGGCCTTATCGCTTGCATCGGTCGTGATCGACTTCTCACAGTCTAAATGGAGACCTTGGAGAAAACCGATTGCCCGCATCTCATCTCCTTAGCCTAAGAATCTGAGAATATAGTTTACTCTATACCTTGAGGCTAGAGATTTTGCATCGGTCCCATCTCATAGCCTTAGCCTAAAATTCTTGAGAAAGCAAGCGATAAGTCCCATCTCATATCCTTACCTTAACACGATCGATGCAAGCGATGAGGCCCAACGAAAAATATTCGATGGGCTTTATCGCTTGCATTGGTCGTGGTCAATTTCTCACTAAAAATGGCGATCTTGGACAAAACCTAAAATTAATAAGAATATATTAAACAACATACCTTGACCTCATGTTCCTCCTTGATGAGCTCTTTTGAGTCAATACAAATTGTTCCCTTGTCCTCAACAACATCCAAGAATGAATAGCCACGCCAAAATGAGTATATTCCAAGTTGCTTTTGATGCTCATCAAAATCTTCATCAGCAAGTCTTGGCTTCTCTGAGATAGCTTTCTCAAAGCATCTTGAAAGGGCTTGTGATGAGTCTTTGAATTCTTCATTAGACAAATCCAAATCAAGATGCAAAAATTCTTCTTTTCTTTCTCCTTTCTTATTGATGAATCTCCTTGCAACTTCTTCTGACTCAGCTATAGCTGCAAGGCAGTAGTCCTCCCTTAGATTGAAAAGTTCCTGAATGTAAAATAGAGGTATAAAATCTTTTTTAGGGATAAAGTAAAAAGGTAGATTTGGGAGAAGTAGGGACTTCTCAGACACTTGAACTTCTTCAGTTGGCTCCCTTATTACAGTCTCTGCTTTAAAAGTGGCCACATCAAAACCTTTGACCTGCTCTTCTTCTGCTTGGAGATTGATCTCCTCAACAATCTCCATGACACCTTTCATAGTTTTTGAGCTTCCCTCAAGTGTCGGCTCTAAGAAAGGCTCGTCTTCAACATGAACATTTTCCTCCTTTTCAACTGAGATGTGATCAAGCCATATCAAGAAGGCAATGTTTAAAGGGAGCAAGCAGCAGTCCTTTTCATGCTCTAGGCATAAATCAAGCTTCCCTGGCAAAGGGGATATCCTTTTGCATTTTCTTGTGATTTTTGCCCTATCTATTGGATCCTTCCCAAAGATGTGAGAATGGACATAGGTTTTCTGAGAAATAGAAAGGATCTTTCCATTGATCAACCCCAAGAAAATCTCCCACTCATCCTCAAGAAAACTTTTTGATTTCTTCAGGAGTTTTTCAAAATCAATTTTGGGGTTGAATATCATCATTGCATCAGGAAAATAATCTATAGTTAAACCCTCTTGAACCATGAAATCAAGAAGTTTCTCTGATGGAGAGACACTAAGGATCTCATTCATTCCCTCCATCTTAGCTGCAGCTTCTCTTATATGTCTATGAGGAGAACACAACCGATGCAAGCGACTACAACGAGTCAACATAGATCAAACGGGGAAAATCGCTTGTATCGGTCGTGTCGGGGATGAAAACAAAATACACATGTAACTGAGACAAATTCTCTGAAGGTTCAAAATTTGAATTTGTGAAGGAAGTTGCTATTTATAGGCGAGGAGGGAGGAAGTAACGATCGAATGACATGGATCAATCACTGAGTGCCACGTGGTAGAGCGTATGGTGGCTGATTCAATGAATAGATGAGGTGGATCAATCAAATCATGCCATGTGGCAAAAGACGTTGGAATTTGCAACGGCTATATGACGTGGACCAATGGTCAACTCAGTTCTGGGACCTATTTAGGCTTCCCTGTTCATTTCTTTCATTTTTTTTGTCAACACTTTCCAAGCGTCGAGGTTCCATCGCCACCAAGTTTTCAAGCTGCTTCTTCACAATGTCTATAGAGAGTGCTCTCTACGTTAGGTAATATGGACACACCGATCGAAGCGATCAGGGTACATCTGCGATTTTTGGATAACCCTAATCGCTTGGATCGGTCATGTTTTTTAAATGGCATTGAGTCCTTGTATGCTTGAGTATTATGCATTGTAACCTATATTTGAAAGCAATTTGAGTATTATGCTTGAATTCAGGGACAACCGATGCAAGCGATTAGGGACATCCGAGCAACTAGGGACGACTCTTATCGCTTGGATCAGTCGTGTCTCTGAAAGTGCAAAGAATCATTGATCATAGCTTGCAAACTATGTTTTTCTAAGTGATACTTGAGTATTTTGCATTTTAAGATATATTTAAACTAGTATTGATTGATATTTGATGATGAATTCAAGGACGACCGATGCCTAAAGAATCTCATTTTTTGCAGAGTATGGCTAGAACCAAAAAGACGGCAAGGAAGTTGTACCCTGAGGGTCAGGACCAAAATGCCTAGGAACAAAATGTCCAGGAGCAAAATCCCCAGAAGGTTCAAGGCAATGTATCAGACAAGCCTTCAAAGAAAAGGGTCAAGTACCATGTAAAGTCTTTGAGGGAAATTAGAAGAGCTCAAAAGTCTGTGGGATTGTTGATCCCTAGACTTCCATTTATGAGAGTTGTCAAGCAGATCTCAGCCAACCTCTGTTCTTTGATGAATACCTCATCATTTATCAATGTGAGGTGGCAAACTCAAGCTTTGCTATGCCTTCAAGAAGCTGCAGAGGACTTTGCTATTGATTTTATGAATGATGCCTATTTATGTGTTGCTCATGCACATAGGGTAAGACTAATGGCGAAGGATTATGTTATTGTTTCAAGAATAAGATATAAATTTGATAAATCCCTGATTCCTATTGATCACCATGATAAAAAATTCTTCAATATTTTAAATATACCTCTAGCTCGAGCACCCAAAACAATAGTTGTCATTGAAGAGATCAACCCTAAGGTCACCCATGATCATGAAACTAGAACTGCAGCAAATAGTGAGGAGGAGAGGAAAAAGCAAGGATTATTTACAGAGGAAAGTGTCATCTTAACCCATATTCAAAAGTTACAGAAAGCAAATAAAGAGCTCCTTAAGAAAGGAGATGGGCAGATAATAGTTAATGTTACAATGCCATGGCAAAAAGAATGGTTTCTTGACATTAGACCTGAAGACAACAAAATGTTGAGGGAGCTTCATGTTGAAATATCAGATAGTGTGGTCAACATTTCACTCAGGTATATCTAGAGGCCTTAAAGTGCTCTTGTTTTGCTTAATTTTCTAGTTCCTTAACTGAATTTTTATTTCTTGATTTGTAGGGTTCTTCTTCAACAATGTGAGGAAGTGGTTCAAAGAAAAGTATTTATTTTAGATCCTTTGGTGACACAGTGTTTTTTGCATAAACATGGAGATGCCAAGTCCTTTCTACATAATTTTACAAAAGAGGTAGAATGTGTTATCTACCCATATATTGAAAAGTAAGTATTCATCTTCATTTTGGAAAGATAATTATTTCATTCAAGAAAGTATATTTACATGCAACTCATTGACATGGGCCATTGGAGTCTGATTATTGTTGACTTCAATGCATATCAAGCTCTTTTCCTCAATTCTCTTCAATCACAACATGGGAATTTCAAAGTGTAATTTGCTATACATTTTGTTGTTCTCTATTTAAGAGCCATGCCATCCATTCTGATTTTTACTTTACAATGCAGTGCTGCAAAGCTTCTCAAGATGCATATTGATCAGAATTTTCCTGGAATTGCTAAAATGAATGAACAAAAGCAATTTGGATACATACAAATTCATGTGCCATTGCAGAGGGACTCAACATCATGTGGCTGGAGAGTGATTGCAAATGTTGTAAGATTCTTGGAAAGAAGGTTTTACAGTCTTGAATTGAATTTATCAGACTACCCAGGTGCATGGATCATCTTGATCAGAGAGAGAGAGAGAGAGCAATAAATGGCATCATGAAACATGCAATCTGCCCCTATGATCCAAACTCACCTCCACCCCCTCCACCTGATAAAAAAAAGTCTGAAGATAAAAAGAAAGGGCTTCCTCTTCACTCGCCATTAAAGCATGGGACCAAGAAAAAGAGTCAAGCTGAAAGCTCCAAAAAGGGACAGAAGCAACAGATAAAAAAGAGCTCCAAAAATGATAGAAAGGGTTGAATCATTTTTTAGTCTTAGATTGAAATCTATTGTGAAACCAACATAGGTTGGAAGATTTTTATGTACAAATTGTATGTACTTATGCCAATCTTCATCCGGAAGATGGTCATTGTAACCATATGTATTTGCCTTTACAATATTTATATGCCTTGAGAAATATACAGTTGTATTGAACCTCTTGATAGTTAAACAAAAGTTCATTGCATGGTCCAATTAAATTTGTTCATGTCACAAATATGACTTCATTGTGGGTTTCTTACTTCATTAATGTTGGAAAGTTTAAATTGGACAAGATACAGAAGACTATAAAGAATTAAGAGGACACGACCGATGCAAGCGATATGGGAATCAGAGAATTTTGGATTGCCCCTATCGCTTGCATCGATCGTATTATCCATTTCAACAAAGGATCCCCTTTTAGCAACCTTGCATGAGATGAGTTGTTGCTAGTTTTTTTAATACTCATGAGTGAAATCTTTACGCAAGGTCACTTGTTGAAGTCTCTCACGGTAGTTTGCTAACACGACCGATCTAAGCGATAAGGGCCATCCGACAAGTTCAGATTGCACTAGTCGCTTGCATCGGTCATCTTCTCTAATCTCGTCTCCTCTGTTTTATGCCTTAAGTCATGCTCTTCATATTTTGAAATATCAAACCTTGGATTGGAATTTGCACCAGGTCTCCACCCTCTCTTATATTACTTATGTGTACCATGATATTTTCTCTTGCATTACTTGAGGACAAAAAAGATGGATAGAATCAAATTATTTTATTGAGACAAATGTGCACCTTTGATAGAATATAATAATTAAATTGAAATTAGATATTGAATTTTAGATCTCTTCTTCATCTAGAATTAACTTATGCAAGTTCCTGTATAATTATTTCTTAGTTGGAACCTCATCAGAATGTTAAGATTAAACAAAAAAATGCCAAGATGAGTTTAGATGAAGGGGAATAATTGAAGTCATCAATTCACTCCTGCAAATAAAAATCAATGGAAATATGAAATAAAGGACCTAAAAAATATCTAAGAATGTCTTGGTTTATATTCTTATCATTGTACAATAAGAACCTCATCAAAATCTTGAAAGTAATTACAAAATGCAAATATGAATATAGACATTTAAAAATCATAATTTACCACACATTCTTTGTCACCATCCTGCAAAGAAAATTCAATGGAAGTATCAATAGAAGGTTCTATTAGAGGAAGATACATTATGTAAGAATGTCAGGGTTAACTTGTTACAATCTTAAGGGTTGGAATTTAATCACCCTTGGTGGCAGGCAACTCATGCAAGATAATGATTTCTCTGATCTAATGTTAACTATTGCATCATCAATTGAGAATCTACACTGTGATGATACCTCATCAAGGTATTCTAGGAGCTCCCTTACATTTCTGAGATTCCAATTTGCAGAGACAATTATTTTCCTTGATTGAAAATCTGGATGAATCAATACTTCTAACTCAAATTTTGGACAACTCTCCTCTGAGTCCAAGGCTATCCAAAGTCCAAGCTTTTTTTTCCACCTTCTATAGTCATATCCTAGAACGAGAGATTGTCGACATATCTGATATGAGATTGAAAGAGAATTGGGACTAACTTTACATAAAATAATGTCACCTAGCTTTTGAACTTCTTTGCTATCCCATTCCCTACCTAAAACATCATCAATCTCTGAAATAGAGACTCTCCTATTCAACCACATTGTTTTTGTTTTCTGTAATAACATGTTTTTAAAGCATGCTACAAAGACATGAATAGGCAAAAACCATTGAATCTTTATCCTTCTCAAAATTCGGCCTGCTGACATTGCCTTTTAGATGTCAAATTTAATTTTGCATAGAAAACTTGAAACTGTTGAATGATCAGGAGCATCCCAATCTAATGAAGAGATGCAAGGACCAGGTACATGTACAAGATTTCTGTAAGAACTCCTCCCTGATGGCACTTGATAATCTGCATAATGGACAAATAACTCTATGCTATTGAAAAATTGAACAGATTTGTCTGCATACATGAGTTCTACATATTCCTTATGAAGAACTCTGAATGTTCCTGTTAAACATTCAACAGGTTGCCATTCCACAATATTGGAAGGAAAGATATCTGAAGTACAAAGATATATGTTTTATTATACAAAAACAACTGGAATGATAGAAGAGCATTGTCAAACTTCACTTACAGTACGAAGGGAATTGCATATGCTTTTCTAGAACAAGATCCTTAGCGGTGTACACATGTTGTACTCGTGCAAACCAACCGCATCTCTTCAATTTGTAACTGAGAATGCGTCCCTTCCAGTGGTTTCTTGTGTTGTCTCTTTTGGCACGCTTGACTTTATGGGCACCTCTGCAGCTAGGAAGCATAGTTACCCATTCATTTACTTTCACAGAAAGAGGTTTCCATAAAGAATCCTCTCTTCTGCTATAAACCTAACATGAGGTTACACGATTGGAAGGACGACGAGAAGAAGAAGCCATTTGAACTTAGAAGAAGAAGAATGTTCAAAGCGAGAAATCGACGTTCACAACTTTTGGCAGTATTTATAGAAAAAAAGGCTTTGTACACGTGGAAAGTTTTGATTTGATGTAAACCTTGTCGCTGAATGATCATGAAATTTTGTGAATCCAAAAATATTTCGTATCTTCAAAAATCAATTCCTTCTTGGAAATTCGAGAATATGCTTTGTATAGTGTGCTAAAGTATCTTTTCTTGCATCAAACCGAAAAATTGTACACTGAATACGAGACTCTTCATCACTTTAGCGGCACTTTTTGAAAAAATTGTATTAAAAAAAGAAATTCTTCATACGGTTAAAAGAGACAGCAATGTTATATTCTTGTACACATGGAAAGACTCTATTTGTCAATTTCCTTAATCTCTCATTAGCAAACAGCCCCTTTTCGGCCGTTTTTTGCCCTAATGTGGAACAATTGACACGTTGTGGTCGTGTTTCAAAGCCAAGCTAATAATCAAGTTTCTTGGGATCATGGAAATGGTCCTTAATGCACACATATGCAGCTATAAGAAGAGGATGCTCAATCTGGCCATTTTCTTTTCAGCCTTTGATCTTTTGCAAAAGATGTAGCTTGATGAATATATATAGGGGCTACGGAATAGTTACATGCACTAAGGGGCAGATGATGTATCTTTACAATAATATCAGCGATATCCTGGACATCTTTGCTTCTAGGTTTGGATGAGCATGGTCATGGTTAGATCTCCCTGAAATGCTTTGAGCACGTGCAATTGGACGGTATACACAACTGGGGGACACAATCAATGCTTAATCTATATTCAATCAAATGCAAGAGCAAGGATCAAGACCAGGCTCCATAACATCCACAAACGTTCTGAATTCACTTAATTGACAAGGTCATGGTGTTCATTAAGTAGGAGAATATTAAATCGACAAGCCAAGCATGGAAGGGAATACTTTTCCAGAACCTATGGGTGTTTCATCTTCAGGAAATGTGAAGAGTATGTCGATCGAGTTTGGCCCAAAAATGTAGGGAATGTGAGCGGATCAAGAGGAGTTGCTTCTACTATGTGAAGGTGAAAGGGAATAGGGACAAGACATTTTCAGAGGCGGCAATGGGATGGAATAGGAAAACTTGCCATCGAGGACTTCGAAGGGAAAGAAAGGGCTGTCATTCGCTTCAGGGATTTTTATGCTGAGAGGGATACGAAAGGAAGGAAGGGAGGAGTCCGGAGGAACCGTCGACAGCAAGACAAAGAAGAAGCCACGATAAAAGAGGAGATGTATGCCCCACTATGAGGAAGGAAGAGGGGTATTCCCTTAAGGGAGGAGAAAATAATCGAAGGCACAGGAGGGCCCCGATCAGATGATGCTAAGGCTCATTAGATTCATTAGGCTGGGCAAGGGTGGTGTTCACATGCAACCCCTTTAAACTATGTTGCACCCTTCATGGTAGTTGATAATGTTCACTCAGGGGAAAGTTCATCCCGATGGTGATTTGTCAAACGTCTCTACACTGTACACGACACTTGTAGGAAGTAAACATTTGACATTTCATCGTGCCTTGGTGAATTGATTCTTGGCTGCAATCTAGTCTATCAATGAATCTCGCCTTGAAGTTGTTTCTGCAATATCGAGCCCTCAAGTTTTGTAATCTGTTCACATATGGAAACTCCCATGAGTAGTGTCGTCCTGTGTAATACTACCTTTCAAGCCAAACTTCAATGAATATCGTCAAATAGGTGTGGTATAGCCAATACTTTAATGGGTACTGTCAAAGAGGTGTAGTATACCCAAAACTTGAATGGGTACTGTGGAACAGTTGTGGTTTAATCTTTACATACTTCAGCCGCTTAAATGGGTATTCTAACAGTTGTGATGTAACTATATGTATTTGAATGCCTAAATTGGGAAAAAGAACTCTAGGATCGTAGGAGAGATGATTTTTTTTAATATAAAGGAAGTTCGGCAATAGCCTACTCTCCCGGACTTGAATTAAATTAAGAAACAAAGGTACAAGAGAAGGGGACTAGTGCCCACGGGACCCCCCAAATCCCACAAAGCAGGGGAAGCTTGATTGAATCCTAGGTTGCATTACAGAGAAGGTTAATCACCCTCTCGTCACCCTCATGCGGGGCCCACTTGGGTTTAAGCTTGTTGTTGATCAACTGGAGAACTTGATGGTGTCTGAAGGGGGGGGACTTCTTGCTGTTGACTATCCTTTTGCCCAGGAGGAATAGTGATTTTTCAATCGACCACTCCCTGGGGGGATCGCCGAAGTTGAGAGCACACCTCTCCCGCCAAATTTTCCACAGGACTTCCCCTCTGATGGCGTTCCAGAGTGTCGCAGAGCAGCCGATCGCTTCTCCCAGAAGGACTTGTTTCCAACTAAGCTGTTTTTGGAGTCTGATTTTCATTCCAACCGTCTGCCAGATTCTGTAGGAGTTGGGGCAAGTAAGGAAAATGTGCGGGACATCTTCGATAGCACGGTGGCAGCGTTTGCACCAAGGAGGGATCCCGCAAAGTTTGTTAGCCTTATGGTTGGTCCAAATTCCTCGATGAAGGATTTGCCATAAGAGGACAGACTTCTTAATCTCAATAAGGGGGTGCCAGATACCCATGAATTTCATGTCCCACCGAAGCCTCGTCCAAGACAGGCACCACTTCTTGTTGAGGCTAATCTGGAGGTCAGCTGTTTCTTTTATGTTCGGGATTTTGAGTAGGCTATTTCCGTTGTGCCATTTGAGACCAAGCGAGTTCGGTGGGTCGTGTCCCATGAGAAGGCGTGTCTTGTGGCGATCCCAAGCGAGGCATCTGCTTTGCAAAATGTTCCATTCTTCGTAGGAGATGTTTATGCGAGGGTCAATATCCTCGAAGTTGATCCAGTTGTTGGTGTCGTGTTTCCAGAGGTGTTTCCATTTTTTGAATCCTTTGTTCCATAGCTTCTTGGCATTTTGAATGTTCCACGACTCCACACTCCGGATGCCATGTATCGGAAACCAGATAGAGTCGTTTTGTCTGATTCCGGCCGCCCACTTCCAGTCCTCACTAATTCTTGTGAAGCTTTTGACTTTATTCCAGCCCCTCCAAAGGGAACACACGAGATTGGAGCCTTTCGGGAAGACGGGGATCGGGGAGAAAAGCAGGGTCATGATGTCAAGATTCTTCCAGTTCGGGAGCCCCGTGAGGGCCAACTCGTTCTTGTTTCTGAAGATCAGCTTGGCCCACGAGGCCTCCCTATTGCACCAAGCCCTAATCATCCATTTGGCTGCCAGTTTGTTAGCCATACACCCCATGTCCAGGATACCAAGCCCCCCGCTATCTTTAGGACTAGCACAGATGGCCCATTTGATTTTAGGCACCCCCCTTCTGTTATGATCGCCTGTCCAAAGAAAGTTTCTACAAATACTATTCAGTTTGGACAGGCCTTGCTCATTCGGTCTCCAACAGGAGAGGAAATAGATGGTAGAAGATAGGAGGAACGTGTTGATGACCATCGCACGCCCAGCGAGATTGATTTGCATACCTCTCCAATAGTTAAGTTTGTTTTCGAGTTTAGCCAACACCCAGTTCCATCGCTGCTCCATAGAGACGCCAAACCCCAAGGGGATTCCAAGAAGTCGAAGGATTTGGCCCTGCGGGATGATTTGACAGCCATGATCAGTGAGAAGGCCAGGATGCTGTCCCACAATAGCCCTGAAGGCGGTCTTGGAGTGGTTGATTTTGGATCCAGAGGCATCACAAAAGGTAGCAAGGCACCTCCAGAAAGTCTCCAGGCTGGTGTTATCATTGTGGACGAACGCGTTCATATCATCAGCAAAGAGTCTCATGATGATTTGACTGTGGTCGTGAGGCAGCCGTAGGCCTTTGATATTGCCAGCCTCCACATGATGAGCCGTAGGAGAGATGATTGTTTTGGAGCAACATATGTTGGATTATTGGTGACTCAAATGCAGTTCAGCAGGTTCGTTGGGAAGTAGACATAGGATCTCCCCACAAGATCCTCTCCATGTGGCTGAGCAGCGTATGAGGGGGCTCTTGAAGGTGTTCTTTGAAGGGATCTGCACAGTTAAAGGAACAAGTGCTAACCAAACCTCTTGCTTTTTGCAAAGGTGCCTTTACAACAAATGTGCACATACAGAGGAAGCCAATGTTGTCCCTCTTCAGAAGGATTGTGCCACACATAGGGATATCCAAAGAGGTTTCAAGCTTCATTCCCCTATTCTGAAATGGGGACTCATGGAAAGGAGCTCTTTATAGGCAATTCACTAATGAACATGTACATCTAACGTGGTGCATTTGTTCAAGCACAGGGACTCTTCGATGGATTCCCAGCTCGAGATGTTGCTTCGTGGACTCTGCTGATTTCAGGATACACCGATCATGGAGATGTTCAAGAAGCCCTCCAACTTTTTTGAGAAGATGAAACATGAAGAAAAGGGCTACTTATGACCGATACTGTGCTTGGAAATGCCTTGCTAGACATTGTCGAGGCTTTCAGTGTTCTTGGCAGATGTTGCGGGAGCCCTCGTTGGAGGTATCCATTGGATTTCAAGGGACAACTAATTTTAGGGACCCATTTTAGAATTGATTTGGGTTGCGTACAAGTCCTTTTTGACTTCTTCAACTCTAGTTGATTGCTTAAATTTTGCATTTGGTGTGGCTGGTTCTTTGGTTTTGTGGATGCTGCTGGTATTTTTGGCTTCCAAACCCATATCCTTGATGATTGCCTTCTTATGTTTTTCGAAGAGGTGAGTTTATCTTTTTTTGGTTTCTGGGCTTGGTTCTTACCCTCTTCTCTCCTTGGCTTCTTTGTTGAGACTTTTCTTATGAGGGTTTGTCTTTTCTTGAAAACCTAAGATGTGAATGAGGATCAAGTCATTTTCTTCAAATCATATGAAAACAATTCATGATTTGAACAAGTGTAAAACTCATGCAATGTTTATGTTCATATTGTTGAATGCATGCTCCTAAGGAATCTTTCAAAACTCTTGTAACATTCCTAGTTCATTCTTCTTTTGGAATTCCAAAAGATTATGCTTTGTTTACAAAGAATTGAAGGAATTCAATATTTTTTTTAACATAAAAACTCACATTTCTCCTTCACAATAAATTCAAACACCACTGTAGGAGTGCCTTGGGTACCCAGATGTGTAAATGTCCTTGTTGAGCTACAACTAATTTCTTAGGCATTGATAAGGTTCTAACGCCCAGGAAAAAGTGATTATACGAGACTTTATTTTGTTCAAATCCCTCGGAATCGGTCCAATTGGATTACCTGGAGCCCATAATTATCTCGCAATGGATTATTCCTATATCTATGCACTAGCTCATATGTTCCCGGCAAATGCACCAAAATGTTTAGCACTTTTAGTCCAAGGAAAAAGATGCACACTTAGGCTATTGGTTTGCCCAAATGACTTAAAATTGACCTATTTGCCTTCTTTTCAATCCTCAATAAGGCGTAAAGGACACTCTCCCTGCTCACACTTCCTGTCTCTTGCCCTCCCTCTATTGCAAGCCCCTTGCTCTCACCCTCTTTCTCACAGGCATATACTCCCGCACACTCTCATTCACATATGCTTAGATTTATCATGCACACACACTTGTCTTTTCTCTCTCTTCCGCTCATTATTATGCCCGCATGTACACACCCCCTTTGCCCTTCTTAGTCACTCTCTCTTTCACAAACCTCCCCTAACCCTCTTCTCTCTCATAAACCCATGCTCCTTTTTCCATCTCACTCATGCACAAACTCACTCATGCACTGTCTCACTCACATGCACACATATGCAATGCCTCTACAGTCTACCGAAACATGGTACACACATTTCCTATCAAGTGTCAATGGAATCATTCAAAGATCTTTGACTTGAGCTTTTGGTCTGTGAAGATCTTACTAATTAATTCCCTCGATTTGATGTTCGTGGTGTACTTAAAACCAAACGAATTGCTACAATGATTTTTTTTTTTTTTTTTACATGATAATCAAGGAGAACTTTCATTGCTAGCCATGTTTAGGAATATTCGATGCACTCTAATCTTTCTTTTCTGGGACTTGAAATCTACACTCCCTTCTAGAATGAAAAAAATCAAAATAGGTTTCCATTGGAGTAACATCCATATGTGTTTAAATTTCCAGACGGACGATCAAGGGAAATGGCACCAACCTTAATTATTTCCATGAGACTCAACAGGCGATCTGCAGATACATTTCAAGACCACAGAAAATTCATTCATATACACATCTAAGATGGTAGACACAAGTTGTACATCACCTCAAGAATGAAAGCAACGTTCGTGAGCCTTCCGGAAATTTTTCATATTACTACTAAGATAGTGGTAAAAGAACAGAATAAGCAGCATGCATATGCCTATGCGAACAGACCTTTACAAGAGAAAACCTTGAAAACATTCGTATTCAGCTTATTCTCAAATTGATGACATCAGTTTTAATGTGATTTCGGTTTGATGTTGTAGCTCAGCTTACAAATTCAAGTTGAACTTAGTTGGGGAGATTGAAGAACCAAAACACGGTAAAAGAAATTAAATAGTACTTGCTCATCATGGTGCGAGATCATAATGTTTTAGCATAAATGGCAGGCTTCAATAATGAAAACATGAACATGAAATTCCAGATGTAAAGCTCAAGCAATACCTGAAAATACATGAAATTGATGTCCTCCTCTGACAATACATTCAGAATACCAATCTATCTGACAATTTTGCTACAAAGAACGTTAAGTACGATTCACAGCTCAGATGGAAAACTCAGAGTATGCCATCAAGTTCTCTCCTTGGCCCAATGAATAACAGCAGAGGTTGCACGCTAAGAAAGCTAAACTTGGACGTTGAAATGGATGAGCATTTCAAACCAAGATAAGGCCATCTTCCGCTTTGACCTTTCTCTTTCTGATTTGTCAGCTTTTTGCTTCGTGTCCAGCCCTACTTCATAACGGGAATGCAATCGGTAGGTAGCCTCCTTTGCCCCTCGTTGATGTCCTTTGGTTTGGCTTCTATGATAAAGGTTGGCAGCTATGGAATGAGAAGCCCATATCCCTCTGTAGCTAAGACGGGAAGACGACCTTCAAATAATTGTGGAATAGCGTTCTCTCCTTTCGTGGAAGTCACAGTAAAGCTTTTGAGCAATATCTACATTCATCGTCTCCTACCTTAGCTCTTGGCAAGATTTCTCACGGATGCTTGATATGGTCTTCGCTTTGCCTTCATGCCAGACAACCATTTCTGCAGAGTATCTGTGCAAGTATCAGGATGTGGGCGCTTGTGCTTTCAATGGTCTTGGTCACAATATCACTAACAATCCTTCCAATGGCTTCCGCGAGTTCATCATTCCACTTATGACTCCTCAGCAACATTGAAAACCAAAAGAATTTCTGCTCTTGGCCCCCGAGCACACCTCCCTCCTCCAAAGACCTGATGCTTGCTCCCAAAAATTGAGGAAGGAGAAGCTCACCGCCTTGAACCCCTGTGTTTTTCAACCCTTTTCCTCCACCTCCTGAGATTCCCCCCCCAAATTCCCTCCGAATTCTCCCCTGCCACCTACACATGGAAATCGCCAAACACTCTCCCGTCGCCTCAACTCAACCACACCAAACAACCCCCGCGAGGTCCATTCTCGCTCTCTGTATAATTTCCCCACTTCCCTTCACTGTGTCCATAGAAAGAACAGAGGTCGGACCCAAAAAAACAAGAGAGAATTGAACCTCCTCAGCTTCCCCCCTTATCTCCTTCTTCCCTTCGAAATCTGCACAAACAACCACAAAAACCCCCAAAACAATCCTCTAGTACAACGAGTTTCAACTCCCTCCCTGCCGCTTCCTATCATGTTCTAATATATCCTTGTTTTCTTTACGAGTAACACCTCCCACACCTTCAATAAATGAGGAAATGGCCAAAAAAACCACTTCTGCCCCAAGCAACGGAAAGCGGCCCCTTGCCTGTCAAAAAAAACAGAAAGCCTTTTATAATATTATGATGAAAATGAAAAATCCAGCTTCTCCCTGCGGTTTGTTCTACAAAATCCTAGGACCACCACATCTTGGGTTCTAGATGATGTCCTTCATTTCAAAGAACTGGAGTGATCTTGATTTGAACTTCTAGTATGCAATGAAAACTCTAGTGATTGATGTGCAGCACCCTCTCAAAAAGTAAGAGAGCCCCTCAGCATTCCTCTTTGACCAAGAAGTCATCATGTAGTCCTCAAATATTCCCCATCAATCACCTAATCACCCTTCGAGTACCTGAAATCAAACATGTTTTCCTGCCAAATAGAAACATATTAGTGCATAAAAACCAACCATTTTCGGAGCTAACATACTCCCCTCTTCTTATTTGCGAAGTCGTCCTCGACAAGCCATTCTTGCTGCAATAAAATCCAAACAACCATGAACATGTCCATTTATAACTTGGTTGCATACCTTTTCATCAAGTCACTTCCACTAAACCTGCACTCATCGAAGCTATAAGTGCTAAAAAAATCACTCATGAATACATACAAATCAGTCACTTCCAAAATGATCCACGAACATGCACATATATGCAATTCCATTTCAGCCATGCATCAATTTGCTCATACATTCCATTATGGAAAATGGTCTCAACCAAAATAACACATCCATACCTTTCCATGTTTTACACATGCAACTACCATTGTGGAAAACAGAAAAGAAAATACTGAAATAAACAACAACAACTGAAATGAATACAAAAGGAGATGCAACATACCCAAAATGCATACCCCATTCTTGCACCTACTATTCGCTATGTACACATATTCCATGAGCAGACATTCCCGAAGAATCCCCATCGTCGTCCTACAAAAATCATCGAAACTCGAGTACAAGTCAAGACATACATCAGAACCCTAGAGTGTCCCACATACTGGAAAACCTTCGGATAGAGCACACAAGTTATAAAGCAAGACCGTTGCATTACCTCGCTAAAGCCTCATCCATATGTACATATAGAGTCTCCGTGCCTTCAAGAATGTTGATTCAAAGTGAGCTGATCTGTCACAAGCCATCACATACCAATCACACAAGCAAATAACGTTCCCTTCCAGGCGATCATCGCCCTCTCCTCTCTCTCTCTCCCCCTCAGGAGTGGGGAATAACTTCATATGAAAATTTTATTTTAATCACACGTTGGCCTACATTGACACTGGATGCGATTCGTGGACCTGACCGCCCGATCAGGTTGATTCCACCCATCTACCAACGCAATGCAGCGCACAACACACAAACACACAATGATAACACATAACATATATCAGCTAGCCCATAACGAAGCTGGATACGGCTCGTGGTCGTGACTACCCAGCCACGATGGCTCCACCTACCTACCAACCCGTTATGGCACGTAGCTAAGACACCAACATATATATCCCAAGCCTATGGCGAAACTAGCTGCGGCTCGTGGTCCTAACCACCCGGCGAGGATAAATCCACCCACCTACTAGCCCACCATAGCGCATTGGTACGATCACAACAACACAATATTTTTTCTTTTCTTTTTCTTCGTTTTTTTTTTCATAGTTAATTAGTTCACCCAAGTCCTGAGAATTAGGGAGAGGAAGAAAGGGACTTTTCCCACTGTTCCCACTCATACATGCAAACATATACACTCTAGCCTTTTGACAGATCAACCACCTCTTCACTCCATTCTCTCAATTACAGACACTACATATGTATTCATCGAGTTGACTTTTCACTAGGTAACTACAGCCAGCTATGCCTTAGTCCCTCGTATACCTATCCCTAGGTGTCCTAGAATGTGAATCTCTGGGATGTCTCATGTAGCCTCACATCGTACTCGTATCCCGACAACTTCCCTAGGGCGAGTCAGGCTCAACTTCAGGAGCTCCATCATCACTTCCTATCGTTAGCACATCTGCCCAAGCCCACGTGATATCGTTTTCCTCATTAGGCATTTCCCTCGAAGAATCGAAATAGTAATATCGATCTCCCGCCCATCCTACATGTCGAGTCAGGTATTCCTCAAAACACTCAATGTAAAATGCAACACCCAAACCCTGGTTTATAAAGCATACCAGCCAATGTGCTTCCTCAACATCGTATTCCGTCTCAAAGTCGTCGACATCTATGTCCATGCGGGCGAATGTTTGGTCTGAGAAATATATCCTTAGCTCGTACAAGTAGAGTTGCGTTATCTGATCTGCCATTTTGTTACTTAACTCCTAACAGTCTCTGCATAACACAAAAAAAATATTAGAAGTCCAAAATTCTTGAGCTAGCAAGGAAGAATATTTATGACACACAAATCATAGCTTACATATGCGCATATATATATATAGTACTATACGTCTATGTACAACGAGTCTGTTATGTCCCTCCGGTTGGGTCTCGTCTTGCTTCTCCCGTCCTAATATCACTTGAAATATGGTTTAACTCTAAGCGCGTCAACCTTCACAGGAGCATATTCTTCTCCTAAATCTTGAATTTGCATGGAACCATTGGAATTGAGTTCCACCACCTTAAACGGTCCTGCCCATCTTGTTTGTAACTTCCCTGGGAATTTATAATATTTACTATCATAGACTAGTACCAAATCCCCCTCTTGAATCGCATAGGTCCTGAGATTCTTGTCATGCCTCTCTTTACGTCTTCTCTGAATAGCTTCCAGACTTTGTTGTGCAATGAGTCTCTTTTCTTCTAGCTTGACCAGTTGTATGTACCTCTCCTTCAATGACTCTTCTTCTCCCATCCTGGCCTCAATGGCCACTCTTAGTGTCGGCACTTCTTTTTCGATGGGGAAGATCGCTTCCTCGCCATATACTAGGGAAAACGGAGTGCTCTTAGTCGTCACTCGGTAGGATGTCCGATATGCCCACAAGGCTTCCAAAAGTCTCTCATCCCAGTCTCTCCTATGCACAGCTACTGTCTTTGTTAGAATCTGTTCAAGAACTTTATTGGTGACCTCCACTTGTCCATTTGCCCTCGGATAATATGGACTGCTTTTTCTATGTTTGATCTTATATAATTCCATTAATTCTTCGATCAATTCGTTGACAAAATGTGTTCCTCTATCACTCACTATCTCCAACGGGCATCCGAATCGAGTGATGATTTGTTCGTAAAAAAATTTAGCTACATCAACAGCTCGATCAGTCTTCAGAGCTTTGGCTTCCACCCACTTGGTAACATAGTCAGTGCAGACCAAAATATACCTATTAGATCTTCGTCGTGAGGGAGGATCAATAGGCCAACACCGGCGTAAGAGGAGCAGCATGTGCTAATGTGGGTTTGCCCATTCGTTGGCATCTGTCACATTTCTTACAGTATGTATGCGAGTCTTTGAACAGCGTGGGCCACCAATATCCAGCCAATAAAATCTTTCTTGCCGTCAGTTCACCAGCAAAATGCCCACCGCAAGGTTCGTCATGCAAAGCCCTCAACTCTAGGTTTGCTTCTTCTTCCTCGAGACACCTCCGATAAATGCTCTCATGAACAAAATATCGATAGAGTTGCCCCCCAATGATGCTATGATGCTTCGCCAATGCTAACAGTTTTTGCTTCTCTCTTTTGCTCGCTCCTGGCGGATATTTAGTGGTGCATAAGAAGTTCACCAAGTCGGCATACCAAGGTACTTTAGCATCAACCTGGAACAGATGCCCATCAGGAGCATCGTCGGGCACACCAGAGATTGGCTCCTCATTAACAATTCGAGATAAATGGTCGGCCAATATATGTGCTTTGCCTGGTCTGGTTACCACTGTGAACTGAAATTCTTGGAGAAGTAGCATCCACCTCATCAATCGCCCTGACAACTCGGGTTTATTAATGATGTACTTAAGGGCTTCATGATCCACATAAAAAGTGAAATGCTTTCCCATCAAGTAATGCCGATACTTGTTCACCGCAAAGATCATCGATAGGCATTCCTTCTCTGTAGTCGTATAGTTCCTCTTAGTGCTATTCAAATTGCGACTTGCGTAATAAATAGGGTGGTCCAACTTCTTTTCATCGTCTTGGCATAGTACTGCTCCAACCGCAGTATGAGAAGCGTCGGTATGCACATGAAATTCTCTCGTCCAGTCGGGTGCTACCAAAATCGGTGCATTTATCAATCTCTCCTTGATCGAGTCGAATGCAACTTGACACTCTCCAGTCCATTGGTATTGTTGGTCTTTCCTCAAAAGATTCGTCAGTGGTGCCGCTATGGATGCAAAATTTAATATAAAACGTCGATAATAATTCGCATGGCCCAAGAATCCTCTGAGTTGCCGCAAATTTTGAGGCGGTGGAAGTTGTCCAATCTTTTCCACTTTATCTTCGTCAACCGCGATTCCTTTTTCGGAAATAACATGTCCCAGAAGCAATCCTCTTCGTACTCCAAATGTGCACTTTTCAGGATTCAACGCGATGCCTTTTTAAATGCTTCTTCTTAAAATCGCTTTGATCCTCTCCATCATGTTTTCATCGTCGCCTCTGATCGCAAAGTCATCGAGAAATATCTCCATCCAATCCTGCAAATAGTCTTGATATGCAGCTATCATTGCCCTCTGGAATGTGGCCGGTGCATTGCATAATCCAAATGGCATCACACGATATGCATACGTACCCCATTCTGTGGTGAAAGTAGTTTTTGATTGATCCTCTTCATGGATTTGGATCTGGTTGTACCCACTGAAACCATCCAAAAATGAGTACAATTTATGGCCAGCCACTCTGTCCAAGATTTGATAAGTGAACGGCAAGGGGAAATGATCCTTCTTTGTACGCTCGTTCAACTTACGATAATCTATGCAAATACGGATTTTCTTATTTTTCTTCGGAACAACTACAATTGGTGATACCCATTTGCTGGATGCGATGGGATATATGAATCCTGCTTCCAATAATTTGGTCAATTCCAGCTTGATCAATTCCGAGTAGACTGGATTCGTTCGCCTGAGTCATTGACATATTGGTCGTGTGCCTTCTTCCAAGTCTATATAATGTTGGCAGATTCGGGGATCAATTCCTCTCAAATCACTGTATGACCATGCAAAGGCCTTGCTGAAATTTTTGAGTGTCATTTTAATACAATCTCGTACTCCATCTGGTAGCTCTGACCCTATACTCAAGAACTTTTCTGGAAAAACTTCCCATTTTTCCAACTGAGCTTCTCGCGAATATTCCTTATTCCTTGATGACACTGTGATTGGAATGTGCTCTCCAATCATGCGTGCATGGTTGGCCAGTAAATCATTGTTTTGTCCTTTTTCAACCGTTCCCAATTTCTTTAGTTCAGCTTTTGCAATGGCTTCCGACGCTTTAGTCTTACTCTTCGCTTCTTTTTCCGATTCTCGACTTCTCTTTAGAATCTCTGCTTCTAGCATTCTAACTCTTTCTCTCAACTGTTGCACTTCCATTGCCGGAGCTATCTCGAGCTCCAGCTCTTCTTTTGAAGTTCCCTTCTCCAGGGATTGAGTAGCTTTGTTTTTACTTGCGTCTATACTCAACATGTAGCACTCAAATTCTCTTGTATGTGTCAACCATCCTAGCAACTCCTGATCGGAATCGTCATTATAGAGCAATGGATTTTGATACTCTCCCATCTTCGTGTCTTGATTCTTAAAGAGCTGCAAGTTGAACCCATCTTGAAGCAGATTCTTGTAGGTGTCTGTGTTCAAAGAAAACCTAGCTCGTGCAATCTCGTGGCTTGCTTTCTCCTTCTCTTTCTTTTCCATCTCATCGACTATTATTGTCTTCTTCTTGTTGCTTGAGGGTGGGGATACTTGTATTTGAATCCAATCAGACTTTGGCCCTATTGAAATAAAACCTGTGCGCCAGTCATGCACACATTCGGCTTGCACCAGCCATGGCCGCCCAAGTAGGATCGAGAAGGTAGCCTCTGAGGTCCTTGGTCTTACTATCAGATAATCAACTTTAAACTCTAAACCGCCTACAACTGTGCTTACATTCTTCAAAAGGCCCGCAGGCTTCACTTGTGTTTGATCTGCCATTCTCAAAGACATCGGCGTCTCTTCCATGTGGTTGACGCCCAAAGCTTTCATCATGAACTCAGTCATCAGGTTGACTGCGGCTCCACTATCTAACTTAGCGTCGGGGACTGCATATCCTTTAATCTCGACCGTCACAGCTGGAGCATTCGAATCGATTTGCGTCGTAATACTTTGAATGATTCCTTGGACATCTTTATCTTGTCTATTTTTATCTCGAGCTTTCCTCGGCTTCTTAATATATTCGTTGTAGAATTGTTTCCTATAAGCAGGTGAACATTTTAGCAATGTGCCAATATCCAGCGTGACTTCCGTGTCAGCAAGCAACTTTACAATATCTACTTCTTCCGAACTTTGTCTTTCCTTTCTAATCTTAGGGGCTTTCAATCTTTCAGGGAATGGTGCTATGCCTGGCACAAACTCCTTAGTCATGGGTGGAAGAATCTCAATCTCTTCCCCATCCTCAAGCTCTTGCTGCTCAGCAAATCCTCCAACTTGGTTTTCTACCTCTTCACGCTCAGCGATCTTCTCTTGACTCCCTTCTTCACCTTCGCCTCCTGGATTCCTCTTCGAATACTCTTGAGTCCTTGTGACTACTGCCACAGTTGGATCTTTGTGTGGTTTCTTGGCCTCATAAGCATCCACAAAGTGCATTGACGAGCTAGAGCCTTCTTGAGGGTTCGGTGTTTTGAACACTACTCTGATCGTAGGAACGTGCTCTTGAGCTCTCGATGTGGAATGCATTTGAGTATCAACATAGTTCGAGGACCCTACTGGTCCTTTTTCCTTGCCGGCGGCGGCTCTTCGTTTTGGACAATCTTCATCAAAGTGGCCCTCACCACTACAGTACCTACATAGTGGGGTATAATCAATTGGTTTCTTTTCGTTTGGACATCGAGATTGAGTATGGCCAAAGCCATGACATCTCCAGCACTGGATTGGACCATCTCTTCTTTGATCACGTGCGGCTCCTCTTGGATAGTCTCCTCCTTGACCCTGAGCACCATATCCATAAGTCGGTCTGTTTTCCCAACGAGATGTAGGTGGGACACTTTGAGCGGGCAATCCCGTGTAAGGCCTTTCTCTTGTATCTCCTGATTTCATGGTCCTCTCTTCATAGGCTCTCTTGTTGTAACATCGGTCCTCCGTGTGATTTGTTCTTCCGCAAAAAGTGCAACGCATCCTAGGTGGTGATCTATCTATGAATACTCTCGAGACTGTAGGGCATTCTGAAGCCAAATGGCCGTAACCATGGCACTTTCCACACCATGTATTTGATCGAAACACTTGATTGGGGTTCGTAGTCACCTCTGGTTTTACTGTGTATGTCTCTTGAGTTATTGTGGCAGCTTTTATAGCTTGCGTGACCAACTCCAATATTCGTTCTTCAGTTAGCGCAGGTTTTACCTCGCCTGGCGTGCTAGTGGCAGCTACAAAAGCTGGGGTCGTCAAGGCGGGACTTCCTTGGCCAGGATCTTTCATCGGTATGTTTCCTGGGCCTCCCATTGGCTCGTATAAGAGCTCCATCTTCCTTTGTTGGCATAATTGTACTTCCTCCCAAAGCCTCGCTTGTTCCTTAGCATCCATTAAAGTCGCAGGTCTTGTCAGGCTGATATGCTGCTGTGCCGTAGGATCTCTCAATCCCAAAATGAATCTTCTTTTCAATGTCTCATCGTTCGGGGCATTCGTGCCCATCTTTCTTACCAACGTTTCCATTCTCTGAATGTAGTTATCGATGCTCTCATTGACTCCTTGTCGCAAATAATCCATTTGTTGGGCCAATCTGTCTTGGAAGCCTTGTCGTTGAACGTTTGCCAAGAAGGCTTCCTTGAGCATTTGATAAGTTCCACGCTCTTGTGGTGTCAAATTCCCATACCAATTGGCTGCCTCATCACGGAGAATAGCCGGAAAAATCCTCAACCTTTGATCCTGGTCAACTACGTCATTGGCCTCACAGGTAACCTCAAACAACTGGATAAAACTATCCGGATCTTTGTCCCAAGTACCTGAAAACTTGGTGAAGTCCCCCAAGTGAACTGAAATCCGCTGAGCCATTTCGAACAGAGGTGTGATGTCGATATCACTTCGATCCCAAAAATTTAGCACACGTGGCTTCAGGATCCCTCCTTCAAACTTCCGCACTTGATTCGCGACTCTCCTACGGGAGTACACGTTTTTGGCTGATTTCTTCGAGCCAATCGAGGTCCACTCACCTGGCGGTTCCCACCTTCTCCTTTCTCTTTCAAGGGCTCTTCTCTGAGCCCGTTCCTCTCTTTGAGTTTGTGTTGCTCCTGACGATGAGCTCCCCTCGCTCATGTACTAGATCTTGGGGTCCGCAAGCTCGGCCAACCTGTGGCGCTAGGCGAACCTATGGCACTCTCTTCTAGAGACGTACCAAGCTATTCCCGGCAGACGCACCAAAATGATAAGGTTCTAACGCCTAGGAAAAAGTGATTATACGAGACTTTATTTTGTTCAAATCCCTCGGAATCGGTCCAATTGGATTACCTGGAGCCCATAATTATCTCGCAATGGATTATTCCTATATCTATGCACTAGCTCATATGTTCCCGGCAAATGCACCAAAATGTTTAGCACTTTTAGTCCAAGGAAAAAGATGCACACTTAGGCTATTGGTTTGCCCAAATGACTTAAAATTGACCTATTTGCCTTCTTTTCAATCCTCAATAAGGCGTAAAGGACACTCTCCCTGCTCACACTTCCTGTCTCTTGCCCTCCCTCTATTGCAAGCCCCTTGCTCTCACCCTCTTTCTCACAGGCATATACTCCCGCACACTCTCATTCACATATGCTTAGATTTATCATGCACACACACTTGTGTTTTCTCTCTCTTCCGCTCATTATTATGCCCGCATGTACACACCCCCTTTGCCCTTCTTAGTCACTCTCTCTTTCACAAACCTCCCCTAACCCTCTTTTCTCTCATAAACCCATGCTCCTTTTTCCATCTCACTCATGCACTGTCTCACTTACATGCACACATATGCAATGCCTCTACAGTCTACCGAAACATGGTACACACATTTCCTATCAAGTGTCAATGGAATCATTCAAAGATCTTTGACTTGAGCTTTTGGTCTGCGAAGATCTTACTAATTAATTCCCTCGATTTGATGTTCGTGGTGTACTTAAAACCAAACGAATTGCTACAATGATTTTTTTTTTTTTTTACATGATAATCAAGGAGAACTTTCATTGCTAGCCATGTTTAGGAATATTCGATGCACTCTAATCTTTCTTTTCTGGGACTTGAAATCTACACTCCCTTCTAGAATGAAAAAAATCAAAATAGGTTTCCATTGGAGTAAAATCCATATGTGTTTAAATTTCCAGACGGACGATCAAGGGAAATGGCACCAACCTTAATTATTTCCATGAGACTCAACAGGCGATCTGCAGATACATTTCAAGACCACAGAAAATTCATTCATATACACATCTAAGATGGTAGACACAAGTTGTACATCACCTCAAGAATGAAAGCAACGTTCGTGAGCCTTCCGGAAATTTTTCATATTACTACTAAGATAGTGGTAAAAGAACAGAATAAGCAGCATGCATATGCCTATGCGAACAGACCTTTACAAGAGAAAACCTTGAAAACATTCGTATTCAGCTTATTCTCAAATTGATGACATCAGTTTTAATGTGATTTCGGTTTGATGTTGTAGCTCAGCTTACAAATTCAAGTTGAACTTAGTTGGGGAGATTGAAGAACCAAAACACGGTAAAAGAAATTAAATAGTACTTGCTCATCATGGTGCGAGATCATAATGTTTTAGCATAAACGGCAGGCTTCAATAATGAAAACATGAACATGAAATTCCAGATGTAAAGCTCAAGCAATACCTGAAAATACATGAAGTTGATGTCCTCCTCTGACAATACATTCAGAATACCAATCTATCTGACGATTTTGCTACAAAGAACGTTAAGTACGATTCACAGCTCAGATGGAAAACTCAGAGTATGCCATCAAGTTCTCTCCTTGGCCCAATGAATAACAGCAGAGGTTGCACGCTAAGAAAGCTAAACTTGGACGTTGAAATGGATGAGCATTTCAAACCAAGATAAGGCCATCTTCCGCTTTGACCTTTCTCTTTCTGATTTGTCAGCTTTTTGCTTCGTGTCCAGCCCTACTTCATAACGGGAATGCAGTCGGTAGGTAGCCTCCTTTGCCCCTCGTTGATGTCCTTTGGTTTGGCTTCTATGATAAAGGTTGGCAGCTATGGAATGAGAAGCCCATATCCCTCTGTAGCTAAGACGGGAAGACGACATTCAAATAATTGTGGAATAGCATTCTCTCCTTTCGTGGAAGTCACAGTAAAGCTTTTGAGCTTTCGCAATATCTACATTCATCGTCTCCTACCTTAGCTCTTGGCAAGATTTCTCGCGGATGCTTGATATGGTCTTCGCTTTGCCTTCATGCCAGACAACCATTTCTGCAGAGTATCTGTGCAAGTATGAGGATGTGGGCGCTTGTGCTTTCAATGGTCTTGGTCACATCATCACTAACAATCCTTCCAATGGCTTCCGCGAGTTCATCATTCCACTTATGACTCCTCAACAACATTGAAAACCAAAAGAATTTCTGCTCTTGGCCCCCGAGCACACCTCCCTCCTCCAAAGACCTGATGCCTGCTCCCAAAAACTGAGGAAGGAGAAGCTCACCGCCTTGAACCCCTGTGTTTTTCAACCCTTTTCCTCCACCTCCTGAGATTCCCCCCCCCAAATTCCCTCCGAATTCTCCCCTGCCACCTACACACGGAAATCGCCAAACACTCTCCCGTCGCCTCAACTCAACCACACCAAACAACCCCCGCGAGGTCCATTCTCGCTCTCTGTATAATTTCCCCACTTCCCTTCACTATGTCCATAGAAAGAACAGAGGTCGGACCCGAAAAAACAAGAGAGAATTGAACCTCCTCAGCTTCCCCCCTTATCTCCTTCTTCCCTTTGAAATCTGCACAAACAACCACAAAAACCCCCAAAACAATCCTCCAGTACAGCGAGTTTCAACTCCCTCCCTGCCGCTTCCTATCATGTTCTAATATATCCTTGTTTTCTTTACGAGTAACACCTCCCACACCTTCAATAAATGAGGAAATGGCCAAAAAAACCACTTCTGCCCCAAGCAACGGAAAGTGGCCCCTTGCCTGTCAAAAAAAAACAGAAAGCCTTTTATAATATTATGATGAAAATGAAAAATCCAGCTTCTCCCTGTGGTTTGTTCTACAAAATCCTAGGACCACCACATCTTGGGTTCTAGATGATGTCCATTTCAAAGAACTGGAGTGATCTTGATTTGAACTTCTAGTATGCAATGAAAACTCTAGTGATTGATGTGCAGCACCCTCTCAAAAAGTAAGAGAGCCCCTCAGCATTCCTCTTTGACCAAGAAGTCATCATGTAGTCCCCAAATATTCCCCATCAATCACCTAATCACCCTTCGAGTACCTGAAATCAAACATGTTTTCCTGCCAAATAGAAACATATTAGTGCATAAAAACCAACCATTTTCGGAGCTAACAGGCACCCAAATTGTACATTATTATGGTTGGCCTTCATCGATGCTTCGGTACCCAAGTTTGTTAGAGACCTTGGGATTGAGCTTGTCCTCATTTCTTGGTGATTCTTTTAGCATGGTTGGCTTGCCTCAATGGGAATGGTTGTGGCGAAGCTGGTGGTTGTTCTCCTTTTTGCACCCAAATCTGCTTCATGCCCTGAGCTTCTCTCTTCTTGAATTGTGTCTGTCTATTTGATATAGCAGATGTATTTTTTGCTTGCCTCTTTGGTCGAGTTATTCTTGCCTTAGTCTGTGAAGAAGAAGAGAGGCATGCTGGCCTTTGAGCTTGTGCTTCCATTATTGAGTCCTTTTGCTTCATAGGGTTATTGACACACACAACATTTTCTTTACAAAGATTAGTTTCGGAAGAACTAAGAGAATGTATGACCTCTGGATTTGTGAGCATGCAATTGTCTAATTCCAATGTAATACATTGTTCATGTACCCAAACTTGAAGAACTTGGCTTTTAAGGTTTAAGTTGACTGCATGGTCATAGATCCAGTCTTGACCCAGGACAAGTGGTTCCGTAAGGTCCTCATCTTCACACACTAGCGTTTTGACTCTCATTGGAACATCTTGAAGATAGATGGGAAGCTCTACCTCGCCCAAACAGGGGGCTTCTACACCTCCCAATCTGATGAGATAGGCTTCCATGGAATTGATGTTCAATTGTGGATCTTGGTAGTATGAAAGTCTAACCGCACTCATTGTTGCAGCTGAGTCAATCACTCTCACAATCCTTACATTCTTCCCTTGTCCTACCACTATGGTGACAAAGGGACGTCGGTCAATTATTCGAGAAGCAATTGCACTTGATGTTTGAAACATGGCCATGTGGTATCTTGGGGCCTCAAGATTGACATGTAGGGAAAAAGGCGTCTTAACTTATTTTGCCTAATGTGCTCTCTGGCCTCTACCTGTGCCTCTTCTCTGACCCTTAACTCTTCTTCTTTTTGCTTCATAGCAGTGCTAAGTCTCAATATCATATCCTCTATAAGAGGTTCTTGGTATAGCTTGAGTTGACAGCCACTAATATAGCTTGGCAAGATGTTGCCTTCTAGGGTGGCCAATTGAACAGCACTGCTAGTGGAAATTTTATTAATGATCATGGGTCCATATCCTCTTTTTTCCAATTTGCAGGCATGTTGCTTTAATGTATAGACTAGCACTAGATCTCCTTCTTTCAATCCCTTATCTTTGATATGTGCATCGAAGTATGCCTTTTGCCTTTTCTTTGCAGCATAGATGCCTGCAACCGCTCTTAGCCTTGTCTCACCTAATTGTTCTAGATCAAAGATCCTAGAGGATAACTCGCGTCCATTCCACTCATGCTCTTGTGCTACTTTTAAAGTTGGGATTAGGAAGTCTAATGGTAGCACAACATTGTGTCCAAAGACCATTTGAAATGGGGTGGCATTGAGTACCGTTTTATAGGCAACTCGGTAAGCCCAAACATCATGATGAAGTTGTTTATCCCAATCGGAGCGCTTATTATTTACCAATTTTGTCAATACATTACATAGGATCTTGTTTGTGCTCTCGGCTTGTCTGTTAGCTTGTGGATGATAGGGAGCAGACTTCTTATGTATCACCAAGAATTCTTCGAGGAGATTTTCAATGACTTCATTCAAGAATTGTGTACGTCTATCACTTACTAACTCTATTGGGAGTCCATATCTCGTGAACATGTTCCCAAATAAGAACTTTGCCATCGTTTGAGCATCATTCTTTGTTGTGGCTTTGACGTCTACCCACTTTGTAAGGTAGTCGGTGGGCACAATAATGTATTCAACATGGGGGTTTCTAGCTAGGGGGTTAATAGGACCTACAAAGTCGATACCCCACTTTGAGAACGCACGTCCTCCCATCATTGGTCTCAAAGGCATTTCATCTTTCCTTATCGGATATTGTCCACACTGGCACGTATCACATTTCTTCACAGAGGTATGTGTGTACATATGAAGAGTGGGCCACCAAATTCCTAAGAATGGAATGATCTTGATTACTGGATCATGCCCGAAGTGTCCACCCGTGGCACTGCTGTGTGCAATTTCTAAGATTTTCAAATTGTCAGATTCGTGAACGCACAATCTTAAGTAACCATCTTTGCCTCTTCAGTATAGGTTGTCTCCTACTAAGGCATAGTCTAGTGCCTCATGTTCTTGCTAGACTTGCCTCACTCGGTAGTGTTCCCGTTCTCATAAATTCTACCAATGGAGTGCTCCAATCTAGAATTAATGACACATGATAAAGGGTAGCATGATCCACTGGGGGTTTTTCTTGGCGCCCTAGACAATTCTTAATCCACTCATGTATTTCTTTATCCATACTAGGCCAATACACTCCTAAACGTTTTAGATTTTGCAATGTTTGTTGTTTAGAATAGTGATTCCCTAGAAATCCTTCATGGGCTTGTTGCAACCAACTACTATGTTCATCATCCTCGACACAACAAGCTAGAACACCTTCCGTATCTTGATCCATGCTTCCTACCAATATTTGAAAGTTTTGTGATTTTACAGTTTCCTCTTTATTTGTTTTCACAATCTTATTTGTGGGTCCGAAGGTTAGGACTGGTACTAACTTATTTGCCCATTTAGGAAGAACTTCTAAATTGAACAGATAAGCATCCGGTAATTCATCAGACACTCCTTGCGGTGACTCTCCTGAAGTGATGCGAGAAAGATGATCTGCCCTAAGGTGGGTCCCACCTTTTCTAACAACAACTTCAAAGTCATATTCCATTAGTAAGAGGAACCATCTTACTAAGCGTCCTGTATTGCAAGGTTTATTGACTAAGTATAATAAGGCTTGATGATCAGTGAAAAATTTGAACTTGTTGCCCAATAAGTAGTGTCTAAACTTCTTCACTACATATACCATGCCTAAGCCTTCTCTTTTGGTTGTTGTATAATTTCCTTCTGTTGCATTTAGTTGTCTGCTCGCATATGCTATAGGCAAATCTAGATTGTCTTCACCTGTGGGTTGTGCTAGCACACATCCTATTGTGTGATTGGATGCATCTACATGGACATGGAATGGTTTAGTTTAATCAGGAGTGGTCAGTATTGGTGTTGTGCACAAACTTCTTTTTAGCTCATTGAAAGATTTTTCACATTCATCATTCCACTCAAAATTTTTTTAGCAAAGCATAAAGAGGTTTAGCTATGATTGCATTGTTAGCTTAGAAAAGGGTTGGTTTTGATGCACTAATGTGGTTTTATTTGGAAGGTAAATACTTTTGATTTCAGCTTGCAGGAGCTTTTGGCATGCAATGTCGCATTAAAATTGGATCTTTGAAGCAGAACATGAGGCTTGGGAACCCCTTGGTGACACAAGAGGAGCTATTCGCGATAGCCAGTTCCGATTCACATTACCGTACCATGCTGCATGTGAAGCACCTCTAGTATTGCCTCTTGGAGGCTGGCATTGCATTGGCTATGATGTATGCCAACTGTTACATGGTTCAAGAAGCTCGAGAAATGTTTAATGGTTTGCCGATGGTGGACATGATCTCATGGAGTGGTCTAAAGTTATCGGGAAAATCTGATCGCATTATGTTAATCATTGTTTTAAATTTGTGCAATCATAGGGGCCTACTAGAGGTGGCCCAAAGTACAACTTGCAAAGTGGCAAACTGAGTTGTTTCAAATCTTGACAAAAATGATGCAGATTTCCTTATTGAGTTGGGGGCCATCCCCTTCTGAATGAGGTGGTTGTTAATGTTCTGAAAAGAAAACAGAAAAGGGTTGGAGGTTATTTGCTGTCAGGACTCTCTCTCCATATTTTTTTGCCAGCTCAAGAACAAATGTGGCCGAGGGAGCGGGACCCGATAAGGAGGAGTTGGGGGATAAGAGAAAAAAAGGGGGATTCTTTTACCAGCAGCAAACGGGGGAAAATAGGGGGGCTCTCTCACATTTTGGGTAGCTCTCTCTCTCCATTTTTTTTCCGCCAGTTTTTTGTGGAGCAAAAAAAAAACACGAAGAGAAGAAACAGGATGCGAGGGCTTCTGCGTTTTGGGGGTTTTCCCTTCTCCTGCTATGCTCTGTCGGTGACGGGGGAGAAAGTGTGCAGAGGGGGCCGCGTCCAATCATAAAAAAAATTTGTTTTGGTTCTTCCGGATGGGGGATGTGAGTAGGGGCATAGGAGCAAACGGTTGTCCTGTCGTGTATGCGGGTGCACTGAGAGAAGGAACTCCATCAAAGCACTCCTTTATGATGAGCGGAAGGAACACTGTAACGGAGAGGGCTTATGGACACCTTCAGAAAAAGGGAAGTGAACAGTCGTACAGATTCTCTCTTCATCCTTGTAATTGATGTTGCGGATGTGCATGTTCAGACTTTGGAAACTCCTGTTGGTTTGACAAAGAGGGAAGCTCGAAGGTGAAATACCAATGCTACCGAAGTCTTCTCATACATACGAAGGGGGGGAAAGTTTTCAGCTGAGTACATGATATTCAGAGTGCAGTGGAAAGTGTTGATCCTTCGCGTGGAGAGGAGCTGATAGATTTGTCGGACATCGATTTAGAAGGGAGGATGCACAAAGTTTCTGATGGGCTGCGTAGAAGGGTGCAGCTATGTAGGGGTCTACTTCAGCCATAGAAGGTGGTAAGCTTGCTTACCTCGGAGGATCCTGGAGCAAGACAGTTGGCTGTGCTGGAGAAATTCCTTTAGAGGGGGAGCTCTTCTCAGTTTTAACGAGGAGGTGACAACAACGCGGAAAGGGAGGGGCTCTCGTTCAAGAATCGCTGCTGGTGCTGCTGCTTCCACTGCAAGCGTTGATGCTAATATAAAGAGCATGCTGACTGAAAAGCGAGGAGGTCAAAAAGAAGCTGTTTCTTTTCAAGGAGCCAGAATTTTGAGTAAAGAAATATTTCTCTGATTCATTTCACTTTTCCTATGTCAGTGTCCATCATAGTGAGGTCTACTTAATACAATGTTCTTTGTTGTTCGTATTGACTTTCATGTGTATCACCTTGATTCCATGAGACAGTATGAAAACTTCGATGACTTAAGTTTCCTTGTTCTTATTGATTTCCATGTGTATGAATTTGATTGCTGACACAACACGAAAAAAGCTAATGAATCGAAAGGAAATTCATGAATTGAAAGTTTGGTGTGGTTGCATAGAAAGGAAATTCATGAATTGAAAGTTTGGTGTGGTTGCATATCAGGATAAGAAAGTTGCGCATTGCTTGAAGGGTTTGGTCTTACCATTAGTCTTGAAAAGAATGGAGCCGCTCAGCATTACAGTTGTGGACTTTTGATTTTCTTTTGAGGAAAAGGGATTTGCCCAAGCGAGAATTTTGTCGGCCCTTCCAATGTGGCTTATTGCTCTGAAATTTTGAAAGCTTATGGAGAAAGTGTCTTAAATGTCTTTTGGGACTCTGCCTCTCCTTAACTTTCCATTGGCCATCATTTTGTGCGGATATAATATGTGTGTGTGAGAGGAAAGGTATGGGAGGGTAAAGAAGTACACATGAGAGTAAGTGAAAGAGAGAGAGAGAAGTAGGCTAAAGAGCAAGGGTAAGAGAGAAGAGGGAAATCGGGAATTAAGTAGCACGGACGTATGTGAGCAAGAAGATAGCCTGGAGTGCATTCATATACAATTTAGTAATTTGAAGGAAGGCAAGTGAATTGATCTTGGGGAGCTATATCCAAATTTAAGCGCGTATATGCATCTCTCCCTTGGACTAAGAGTGCAATCATTTTGGTGCATCTGTCGGGAATAGCTTGGTATGTCTCTATAAGAGAGTGCCATAGGTTCGCCTAGCGCCACACGTTGGCCGAGCTTGCGAACCCCAAGATCTAGTACATGAGCGAGGGGAGCTCATCGTTAAGAGCAACACAAACGCAAAGAGAGGAACGCGCTCAGAGAAGGGCCCTTGAAAGAGAAAGGAGAAAGTGGGAACCGCTAGGTGAGTGGACCTCCATTGGCTCAAGGAAATCTGTTAAAAACGTGTACTCCCGTAGGAGAGTCGCAAATCAAGTGCGGAAGTTTGAAGGAGGGATCCTGAGGCCGCGTGCACTAAATTTCTGGGATCGAAGTGATATTGACATCACACCTCTGTTTGAGATGGCTTAGCGGATTTCAGTTCACTTGGGGGACTTCACCAAGTTTTCAGGTGCTTGGGACGAAGATCCAGATAGTTTTATCCAACTGTTTGAGGTTACTTGTGGGGCCAATGAGGTAGTGGACCAGGATCAAAGGTTGAGAATTTTTCCGGCTATTCTCCGTGATGAGGCAGCCAATTGGTATGGGAATTTGACACCACAGGAGCGTGGAACGTATCAGATGCTCAAGGAAGCCTTCTTGGCAAAGTTTCGACGACAAGGCTTCCAAGATAGATTGGCACAGCAGATGGATTACTTGCGACAAGGAGTCAATGAGAGCATCGATAACTACATTCAAAGAATGGAAACGTTGGTAAGAAAGATGGGCGCGAATGCCCCGAACGATGAGACATTGAAAAGAAGATTCATCACGGGATTGAGAGATCCTACGGCACAGTAGCATATCAGCCTGACAAGACCTGCAACTTTAATGGATGCTAAGGAACAAGCAAGGCTTTGGGAGGAAGTACAATTATGCCAACAAAGGAAGATGGAACTCTTATACGAGCCAATGGGAGGCCCAGGAAACATACCAATGAAAGATCCGGGCCAACGTAGTCCCGCATTGACGACCCCAGCCTTTGTAGCTGCCACTAGTACGCCAGGCGAGGTAAAGCCTGCGCTAACTGAAGAATGAATATTGGAGTTGGTCACACAAGCTGTAAAAGCTGCCACAATGACCTAGGAAACATATACAGTAAAACTAGAGGTGACTACAAACCCCAATCAAGTGTTTCGATCAAATACATGGTGTGGAAAGTGCCAGGGTTACGGCCATTTGGCTTCAGAATGCCCTACAGTCTCAAGGGTATTCACAGATAGGTCACCGCCTAGAATGCGTTGCACTTTTTGCGGAAGAACAAATCACACGGAGGACCGATGTTACAACAAGAGAGCCTATGAAGAGAGGAGCTTGAAATCAGGAGATACAAGAGAAACACCTTACACGGGATTGCCCGCTCAAAGTGTCCCACCTACATCTCGTTGGGAAAATAGACCGACATATGGATATGGTGCTCAGGGTCAAGGAGGAGACTATCCAAGAGGAGTCGCACGTGATCAAAGGAGAGATGGTCCAATCCAGTGCTGGAGATGCCATGGCTTTGGCCATACTCAATCTAGATGTCCAAACGAAAAGAAACCAATTGATTATACCCCACTATGTAGGTACTGTAGTGGAGAGGGCCACTTTGATGAAGATTGTCCAAAACGAAGAGCTACCGCCGGCAAGGAAAAAGGACCAGTAGGGTCCTCGAATTATGTTGACACTCAAATACATTCCACAACGAGAGCTCAAGAGCAAGTTCCTACGATCAGAGTAGTGTTCAAGACACCGAACCCTCAAGAAGGCTCTAGCTCGTCAATGCACTTTGTGGATGCTTACGACGCCAAGAAACCACATAAAGAGCCAACTGTGGCAGTAGTCACAAGGACTCAAGAGTATTCAAAGAAGCATCCAGAAGGCGAACACGAAAAAGCTAGCCAGGAGAAGATAACCGAACAGGGAGAGGTAGAGAACCAAGCTGGAGGATTTGATGAGCAGCAGGAGTTTGAGGATGGGGAAGAGATTGAGATCCTTCCACCAGTGACCAAGGAATTTGTGCCGGGCATAGCGCCATTCCCTGAAAGATTAAGGACTCCGAGATGTAGGAAAGAAGGACAAAGTTTAGGGGAAGTGGATATCGTAAAACTGTTGGCTGACACAGAAGTCACGCTGGACATTAGCACATTGCTGAAGTGTTCACCTGCTTATAGAAAACAATTTTACAATGAATATATTAAGAAACCGAGATAAGCTCGAGATAAAAAGAGACAAGATAAAGATGTCCAAGGGATCATTCAAAGTATTACGACGCAAATTGATTCGAATGCTCCAGTGGTGACAGTCGAGATTAAAGGGTATGCAGTCCCTGGTGCTCAGTTAGATAGTGGAGCCGCAGTCAACTTAATGACTGAGTTCATGATGAAAGCTTTGGGCCTCAACCACATGGAAGAGACGCCGATGTCTTTGAGAATGGCAGATCAAACACAAGTAAAGCCTGCGGGTCTTTTGAAGAATGTAAGCACAGTTGTGGGCGGTTTAGAGTTTAAAGTTGATTATCTGATAGTAAGACCAAGGACCTCAGAGGCTACCTTCTCGATCTTACTTGGACGGCCATGGCTGGTGCAAGCCGAATGTGTGCATGACTGGCGCACAGGTTTTATTTCAGTAGGGCCAAAGTCTGATCGGATTCAAATACAAGTATCCCCACCCTCGAGCAACAAGAAGAAAACAATAATAGTCGATGAGATGGAAAAGAAAGAAAAGGAGAAAGCAAAACACGAGATTGCACGAGCTAGGTTTTCCTTGAACACGGACACCTACAAGAATCTACTTCAAGACCGGTTCAACTTGCAGCTCTTTAAGAATCAAGACACGAAGATGGGAGAATATCAAAATCCATTGCTCTATAACGACGATTCCGATCACTAATTGCTGGGATGGTTGACACATACAAGAGAATTTGAGTGCTACATGTTGAGTATAGACGCACGTAAAAACAAAGCTACTCAATCCCTGGAGAAGGGAACTTCAAAAGAAGAGCTGGAACTGGAGTTAGCTCCGACAATGGAAATGCAACAGTTGAGAGAAAGAGTTAGAATACTAGAAGAAGAGCTTCTAAGGAGAAATTGACAATCAGACAGAGAAGCGGAAAGTAAAACTAAAGTGCGGGAGGCCATTGCAAAAGCTGAACTTAAGAAATTGGGTGCGGTTGAAAGAGAACAAAACAATGATTTACTGGCCAACCATGCACGCGTGATCGGAGAGCACATTCCAATCACAACGTCATCAAGGAATAAGGAATATTTGCGAGAAGCTCAGGTGGAAAAATGGGAAGTTTTTCTAGAAAAGTTCTTGAGTGTGGGGTCAGAGCTACCAGATGAAGTACGAAATTGTATTAAGTTGACACTCAAAAATTTTGGCAAGGCCTTTGCATGGTCAGAAAGTGATTTGAGAGGAATTGATCCCCGAATCTGCCAACATTATATAGACTTGGAAGAAGGCACATGACCAATATGTCAACGACTTAGGTGGACAAATCCAGTCTACTCGGAATTGATCAAGTTGGAATTGACTAAATTATTGGAAGCAGGATTCATATATCCCATCGCATCCAGTGAATGGGTATCACCAATTGTAGTTGTTCCGAAGAAAAATAAGAAAATCCGTATTTGCATAGATTATCGAAAGCTGAACGAGCGCACGAAGAAGGATCATTTCCCTTTGCCCTTTACTGATCAAATCTTGGACAGAGTAGCTGGCCATAAATTGTCCTCATTTTTGGATGGTTTCAGTGGGTACAACCAGATCCAAATCCATGAAGAGGATCAATCAAAAACTACTTTCACCACGGAATGGGGCACATACGCATATCGTGTGATGCCATTTGGATTATGCAATGCACCGGCCACATTCCAGAGAGCAATGATAGCTGCATATCAAGACTATTTGCACGATTGGATGGAGATATTCCTCGATGATTCTGCAATCAGAGGCAATGATGGAAACATGATGGAGAGGATCGAAGCTATTTTAAGAAGAAGCATCCAAAAAGGCATCGCATTAAATCCTGAAAAGTGTATATTTGGAGTACGAAGAGGATTGCTTTTGGGACATGTTATTTCCGAAAAAGGGATTGCGGTTGACGAGGATAAAGTGGAAAAGATCAGACAACTTCCACCTCCTCAAAACTTGCGGCAACTCAAAGGATTCTTGGGCCATGCGAATTATTATCGACGTTTTATATTAAATTTTGCATCAATAGCGGCACCACTGACGAATCTTTTGAGGAAAGACCAACAATACCAATGGACTGAAGATTGTCAAGTTGCATTCAACTCGATCAAAGAGAGATTGATAAATGCACCGATTTTGGTAGCACCCGACTCGACGAAAGAATTCCATGTGCATACCGACACTTCTCATACTGCGGTTGGAGCAGTGCTATGCCAAGCCGATGAAAAGAAGTTGGATCACCCTATTTATTACGCAAGTCGCAATTTGAATAGCACTGAGAGGAACTACACGACTACGGAGAAGGAATGCCTATCGATGATCTTTGCGGTGAACAAGTATCGGCATTACTTGATGGGAAAGCATTTCACATTTTATGTGGATCATGAAGCCCTAAAGTACATCATTAATAAACCCGAGCTATCAGGACGATTGATGAGGTGGATGCTACTCCTCCAAGAATTTCAGTTCACAGTGGTAACCAGACCAGGCAAAGCGCACATATTGGCTGACCATTTATCTCGAATTGTTAATGAGGAGCCAATCTCTGGTGTGCCCGACGATGCTCCTGATGGGCATCTATTCCAGGTTGATGCTAAAGTACCTTGGTATGCCGACTTGGTGAACTTCTTATGCACCACTAAATATCCGCCAGGAGCAAGCAAGAGAGAGAAGCAAAAACTGTTAGCATTGGCGAAGCACCATAGCATCATTGGTGGGCAGCTCTATCGATATTTTGTACATGAAAGCATTTATCAGAGGTGTCTCGAGGAAGAAGAAGCAGCCCTAGTTTTGAGGGCATTGCATGACGAACCCTGCGGTGGACATTTTGCTGGTGAATTGACGGCAAGAAAGATTTTATTGGCTGGGTATTGGTGGCCAACACTGTTCAAGGACTCGCACACATACTGTAAGAAATGCGACAAATGCCAACGAATGGGCAAACCCACATTAGCACATGCAGCTCCTCTCATGCCGGTGCTCGCTCTTAAGCCCTTTGAGAAGTGGGGAATTGATTTTGTGGGGCCTATTGATCCTCCCTCAAGTCGTCGGTCTAATAGGTATATTTTGGTCTGCACAGACTATGTTACCAAGTGGGTAGAAGCCAAAGCTCTGAAGACTGACCGAGCTGTTGATGTAGCTAAATTTTTGTACGAACAAATCATCACCCGATTCGGATGCCCGTTGGAGATAGTGAGTGATAGAGGAACACATTTTGTCAATGAATTGATCGAAGAATTAATGGAATTATATAAGATCAAACATAGAAAAAGCACTCCATATTACCCGAGGGCAAATGGACAAGTGGAGGTCACCAACAAGGTTCTTGAACAGATTCTGACGAAGACAGTAGCTGTGCATAGGCGAGACTGGGATGAGAGACTTTTGGAAGCTTTGTGGGCGTATAGAACATCCTACCGAGTGACGACAAAGAGCACTCCGTTCTCCCTAGTATATGGCGAGGAAGCCATCTTTCCCATTGAAAAAGAAGTTCCGACACTAAGAGTGGCCATCAAAGCCAGGTTGGGCGAGGAAGAGTCATTGAAGGAAAGGTACATACAACTGGTCAAGCTGGAAGAAAAGAGACTCATTGCACAGCAAAGTTTGGAAGCTATTCAGAAGAGACGTAAGGAGAGGCATGATAAGAATCTCAAGACCTATGCGATTCAAAAAGGGGATTTGGTGCTAGTCTATGATAGTAAATATTATAAATTCCCGGGGAAGTTACAGACAAGATTGGCAGGACCGTTTAAGGTAGTGGAACTCAACTCCAATGTTTCCATGCAAATTCAAGATTTAGGAGAAGAATGTGCTCCCGTGAAGGTTAACGCGCTTCGAGGTAAACCATATTTCACGTGATATTAGGACAGGAGAAGCCAGACGAGATCCAAGCAGAAGGACGAAGTAGACTCCTTGTACATAGATGCATAGTAAATATATATATATATATAATTTGTTTTTGTTCTTCCGGATGGGGGATGTGAGTAGGGGCATAGGAGCAAACGGCTGCCATGTCGTGTATGCGGGTGCACTGAGAGAAGGAACTCCATTAAAGCACTCCTTTATGATGAGCGGAAGGAACATTGTAACGGAGAGGGCTTATGGACACCTTCAGAAAAAGGGAAGTGAACAGTCGTACAGATTCTCTCTTCATCCTTGTAATTGATGTTGCGGATGTGCATGTTCAGACTTTGGAAACTCCTGTTGGTTTGACAAAGAGGGAAGCTCGAAGGTGAAATACCAATGCTACCGAAGTCTTCTCATACATACGAAGGGGGGGAAAGTTTTCAGCTGAGTACATGATATTCAGAGTGCAGTGGAAAGTGTTGATCCTTCGCGTGGAGAGGAGCTGATAGATTTGTCGGACATTGATTTAGAAGGGAGGATGCACAAAGTTTCTGATGGGCTGCGTAGAAGGGTGCAGCTATGTAGGGGTCTACTTCAGCCATAGAAGGTGGTAAGCTTGCTTACCTCGGAGGATCCTGGAGCAAGACAGTTGGCTGTGCCGGAGAAATTCCTTTAGAGGGGGAGCTCTTCTCAGTTTTAACGAGGAGGTGACAACAACGCGGAAAGGGAGGGGCTCTCATTCAAGAATTGCTGCTGGTGCTGCTGCTTCCACTGCAAGCGTTGATGCTGATATAAAGAGCATGCCGACTCAAAAGCGAGGAGGTCAAAAAGAAGCTGTTTCTTTTCAAGGAGCCAAAATTTTGAGTAAAGAAATATTTCTCTGATTTATTTCACTTTTCCTATGTCAGTGTCCATCATAGTGAGGCCTACTTAATACAATGTTCTTTGTTGTTCGTATTGACTTTCATGTGTATCAACTTGATTCCATGAGACAGTATGAAATCTTCCATGACTTAAGTTTCCTTGTTCTTATTGATTTCCATGTGTATGAATTTGATTGCTGACACAACACGAAAAAAGCTGATGAATCGAAAGGAAATTCATGAATTGAAAGTTTGGTGTGGTTGCATATCAGGATAAGAAAGTTGCGCATTGCTTGAAGGGTTTGGTCTTACCATTAGTCTTGAAAAGAATGGAGCCGCTCAGCATTACAGTTGTGGACTTTTGATTTTCTTTTGAGGAAAAGGGATTTGCCCAAGCGAGAATTTTGTCGGCCCTTCCAATGTGGCTTATTGCTCTGAAATTTTGAAAGCTTATGGAGAAAGTGTCTTAAATGTCTTTTGGGACTCTGCCTCTCCTTAACTTTCCATTGGCCATCATTTTGTGCGGATATAATATGTGTGTGTGAGAGGAAAGGTATGGGAGGGTAAAGAAGTACACATGAGAGTAAGTGAAAGAGAGAGAGAGAAGTAGGCTAAAGAGCAAGGGTAAGAGAGTAGAGGGAAATCGGGAATTAAGTAGCACGGACGTATGTGAGCAAGAAGATACCCTGGAGTGCATTCATATACAATTTAGTAATTTGAAGGAAGGCAAGTGAATTGATCTTGGGGAGCTAGATCCAAATTTAAGCGCGTATATGCATCTCTCCCTTGGACTAAGAGTGCAATCATTTTGGTGCGTCTGCCGGGAATAGCTTGGTACGTCTCTATAAGAGAGTGCCATAGGTTCGCCTAGCGCCACACGTTGGCCGAGCTTGCGAACCCCAAGATCTAGTACATGAACGAGGGGAGCTCATCGTTAAGAGCAACACAAACGCAAAGAGAGGAACGCGCTCAGAGAAGGGCCCTTGAAAGAGAAAGGAGAAAGTGGGAACCGCTAGGTGAGTGGACCTCCATTGGCTCAAGGAAATCTGTTAAAAACGTGTACTCCCGTAGGAGAGTCGCAAATCAAGTGCGGAAGTTTGAAGGAGGGATCCTGAGGCCGCGTGCACTAAATTTCTGGGATCGAAGTGATATTGACATCACACCTCTGTTCGAGATGGCTCAGCGGATTTCAGTTCACTTGGGGGACTTCACCAAGTTTTCAGGTGCTTGGGACGAAGATCCAGATAGTTTTATCCAACTGTTTGAGGTTACTTGTGGGGCCAATGAGGTAGTGGACCAGGATCAAAGGTTGAGAATTTTTCCGGCTATTCTCCGTGATGAGGCAGTCAATTGGTATGGGAATTTGACACCACAGGAGCGTGGAACGTATCAGATGCTCAAGGAAGCCTTCTTGGCAAAGTTTCGACGACAAGGCTTCCAAGATAGATTGGCACAACAGATGGATTACTTGCGACAAGGACTCAATGAGAGCATCGATAACTACATTCAAAGAATGGAAACATTGGTAAGAAAGATGGGCGCGAATGCCCCGAACGATGAGACATTGAAAAGAAGATTCATCGCAGGATTGAGAGATCCTACGGCACAGCAGCATATCAGCCTGACAAGACCTGCAACTTTAATGGATGCTAAGGAACAAGCAAGGCTTTGGGAGGAAGTACAATTATGCCAACAAAGGAAGATGGAACTCTTATACGAGCCAATGGGAGGCCCAGGAAACATACTAATGAAAGATCCGGGCCAATGTAGTCCCGCATTGACGACCCCAGCCTTTGTAGCTGCCACTAGTACGCCAGGCAAGGTAAAGCCTGCACTAACTGCAGAACGAATATTGGAGTTGGTCACACAAGCTGTAAAAGCTGCTACAATGACTCAGGAAACATATACAGTAAAACCAGAGGTGACTACAAACCCCAATCAAGTGTTTCGATCAAATACATGGTGTGGAAAGTGCCAGGGTTACGGCCATTTGGCTTCAGAATGCCCTACAGTCTCAAGGGTATTCACAGATAGGTCACCGCCTAGAATGCGTTGCACTTTTTGCGGAAGAACAAATCACACGGAGGACCGATGTTACAACAAGAGAGCCTATGAAGAGAGGAGCATGAAATCAGGAGATACAAGAGAAACACCTTACACGGGATTGCCCGCTCAAAGTGTCCCACCTACATCTCGTTGGGAAAACAGACCGACATATGGATATGGTGCTCAGGGTCAAGGAGGAGACTATCCAAGAGGAGTCGCACGTGATCAAAGGAGAGATGGTCCAATCCAGTGTTGGAGATGCCATGGCTTTGGCCATACTCAATCTAGATGTCCAAACAAAAAGAAACCAATTGATTATACCCCACTATGCAGGTACTGTAGTGGAGAGGGCCACTTTGATGAAGATTGTCCAAAACGAAGAGCTACCGCCGGCAAGGAAAAAGGACCAGTAGGGTCCTCGAATTATGTTGACACTCAAATACATTCCACAACGAGAGCTCAAGAGCAAGTTCCTACGATCGGAGTAGTGTTCAAGACACCGAACCCTCAAGAAGGCTCTAGCTCGTCAATGCACTTTGTGGATGCTTACGAGGCCAAGAAACCACATAAAGAGCCAACTGTGGCAGTAGTCACAAGGACTCAAGAGTATTCAAAGAAGCATCCAGAAGGCGAACACGAAAAAGCTAGCCAGGAGAAGATAACCGAGCAGGGAGAGGTAGAGAACCAAGCTGGAGGATTTGATGAGCAGTAAGAGTTTGAGGATGGGGAAGAGATTGAGATCCTTCCACTAGTGACCAAGGAATTTGTGCCGGGCATAGCGCCATTCCCTGAAAGATTAAGGACTCCGAGATGTAGGAAAGAAGGACAAAGTTTAGGGGAAGTGGATATCGTAAAACTGTTGGCTGACACAGAAGTCACGCTGGACATTAGCACATTGCTGAAGTGTTCACCTGCTTATAGAAAACAATTCTACAATGAATATATTAAGAAACCGAGAAAAGCTCGAGATAAAAAGAGACAAGATAAAGATGTCCAAGGGATCATTCAAAGTATTACGAAAATTTCGGCAAGGCCTTTGCATGGTCATACAGTGATTTGAGAGGAATTGATCCCCGAATCTGCCAACAATATAGACTTGGAAGAAGGCACACGACCAATATGTCAACGACTTAGGCGGACAAATCCGGTCTACTCGGAATTGATCAAGTTGGAATTGACTAAATTATTGGAAGCAGGATTCATATATCCCATCGCATCCAGTGAATGGGTATCACCAATTGTAGTTGTTCCGAAGAAAAATAAGAAAATCCGTATTTGCATAGATTATCGAAAGCTGAACGAGCGCACGAAGAAGGATCATTTCCCTTTGCCCTTTACTGATCAAATCTTGGACAGAGTAGCTGGCCATAAATTGTCCTCATTTTTGGATGGTTTCAGTGGGTACAACCAGATCCAAATCCATGAAGAGGATCAATCAAAAACTACTTTCACCACGGAATGGGGCACATACGCATATCGTGTGATGCCATTTGGATTATGCAATGCACCGGCCACATTCCAGAGAGCAATGATAGCTGCATATCAAGACTATTTGCACGATTGGATGGAGATATTCCTCGATGATTCTGCAATCAGAGGCAATGATGGAAACATGATGGAGAGGATCGAAGCTATTTTAAGAAGAAGCATCGAAAAAGGCATCGCATTAAATCCTGAAAAGTGTATATTTGGAGTACGAAGAGGATTGCTTTTGGGACATGTTATTTCCGAAAAAGGGATTGCGGTTGACGAGGATAAAGTGGAAAAGATCAGACAACTTCCACCTCCTCAAAACTTGCGGCAACTCAAAGGATTATTGGGCCATGCGAATTATTATCGACGTTTTATATTAAATATTGCATCAATAGCAGCACCACTGACGAATCTTTTGAGGAAAGACCAACAATACCAATGGACTGAAGAGTGTCAAGTTGCATTCAACTCGATCAAAGAGAGATTGATAAATGCACCGATTTTGGTAGCACCCGACTGGACGAAAGAATTCCATGTGCATACCGACGCTTCTCATACTGCGGTTGGAGCAGTGCTATGCCAAGCCGATGAAAAGAAGTTGGATCACCCTATTTATTACACAAGCCGCAATTTGAATAGCACTGAGAGGAACTACACGACTACGGAGAAGGAATGCCTATCGATGATCTTTGCGGTGAACAAGTATCGGCATTACTTGATGGGAAAGCATTTCACATTTTATGTGGATCATGAACCCCTAAAGTACATCATTAATAAACCCGAGCTATCAGGACGATTGATGAGGTGGATGCTACTCCTCCAAGAATTTCAGTTCACAGTGGTAACCAGACCAGGCAAAGCGCACATACTGGCTGACCATTTATCTCGAATTGTTAATGAGGAGCCAATCTCTAGTGTGCCCGACGATGCTCCTGATGGGCATCTATTCCAGGTTGATACTAAAGTACCTTGGTATGCCGACTTGGCGAACTTCTTATGCACCACTAAATATCCGCCAGGAGCAAGCAAGAGAGAGAAGCAAAAACTGTTAGCATTGGCGAAGCACCATAGCATCATTGGTGGGCAGCTCTATCGATATTTTGTACATGAAAGCATTTATCGAAGGTGTCTCGAGGAAGAAGAACCAGCCCTAGTTTTGAGGGCATTGCATGACGAACCCTGCGGTGGACATTTTGCTGGTGAATTGACGGCAAGAAAGATTTTATTGGCTGGGTATTGGTGGCCAACGCTGTTCAAAGACTCGCACACATACTGTAAGAAATGCAACAAATTCCAACGAATGGGCAAACCCACATTAGCGTATGCAGCTCCTCTCACGCCGGTGCTCGCTCTTAAGCCCTTTGAGAACTTGGGAATTGATTTTGTGGGGCCTATTGATCCTCCCTCAAGACGTCGGTCTAATAGGTATATTTTGGTCTGCACAGACTATGTTACCAAGTGGGTAGAAGCCAAAGCTCTGAAGACTGACCGAGCTGTTGATGTAGCTAAATTTTTGTACGAACAAATCATCACCCGATTCGGATGCCCGTTGGAGATAGTGAGTGATAGAGGAACACATTTTGTCAATGAATTGATCCAAGAATTAATGGAATTATATAAGATCAAACATAGAAAAAGCACTCCATATTACCCGAGGGCAAATGGACAAGTGGAGGTCACCAACAAGGTTCTTGAATAGATTCTGACGAAGACAGTAGCTGTGCATAGGCGAGACTGGGATGAGAGACTTTTGGAAGCTTTGTGGGCGTATAGAACATCCTACCGAGTGACAACAAAGAGCACTCCGTTCTCCCTAGTATATGGCGAGGAAGCCATCTTTCCCATTGAAAAGAAGTTCCGACACTAAGAGTGGCCATCGAAGCCAGGTTGGGCGAGGAAGAGTCATTGAAGGAAAGGTACATACAACTGGTCAAGCTGGAAGAAAAGAGACTCATTGCACAGCAAAGTTTGGAAGCTATTCAGAAGAGACGTAAGGAGAGGCATGATAAGAATCTCAAGACCTATGCGATTCAAAAAGGGGATTTGGTGTTAGTCTATGATAGTAAATATTATAAATTCCCGGGGAAGTTACAGACAAGATGGGCAAGACCGTTTAAGGTAGTGGAACTCAACTCCAATGGTTCCATGCAAATTCAAGATTTAGGAGAAAAATGTGCTCCCGTGAAGGTTAACGCGCTTCGAGTTAAACCATATTTCATTTGACATTAGGACAGAAGAAGCCAGACGAGATCCAAGCAGAAGGACGAAGTAGACTCCTTGTACATAGATGTATAGTAAATATATATATATATATATATAATTTGTTTTGGTTCTTCCGGATGGGGGATGTGAGTAGGGGCATAGGAGCAAATGGCTGTCATGTTGTGTTGCGGATGTGCATGTTCAGACTTTGGAAACTCCTGAAGCTCGAAGGTGAAATTCCAATGCTACCGAAGTCTTCTCATACATACGAAGGGGGGGAAAGTTTTCAGCTGAGTACATGATATTCAGAGTGCAGTGGAAAGTGTTGATCCTTCGCGTGGAGAGGAGCTGATAGATTTGTCGGACATCGATTTAGAAGGGAGGATGCACAAAGTTTCTGATGGGCTGCGTAGAAGGGTGCAGCTATGTAGGGGTCTACTTCAGCCATAGAAGGTGGTAAGCTTGCTTACCTCGGAGGATCCTGGAGCAAGACAGTTGGCTGTGCTGGAGAAATTCCTTTAGAGGGGGAGCTCTTCTCAGTTTTAACGAGGAGGTGACAACAACGCGGAAAGGGAGGGGCTCTCGTTCAAGAATTGCTGCTGGTGCTGCTGCTTCCACTGCAAGCGTTGATGCTGATATAAAGAGCATGCCGACTGAAAAGCGAGGAGGTCAAAAAGAAGCTGTTTCTTTTCAAGGAGCCAGAATTTTGAGTAAAGAAATATTTCTCTGATTCATTTCACTTTTCCTATATCAGTGTCCATCATAGTGAGGTCTACTTAATACACTGTTCTTTGTTGTTCGTATTGACTTTCATGTGTATCAACTTGATTCCATGAGACAGTATGAAAACTTCGATGACTTAAGTTTCCTTGTTCTTATTGATTTCCATGTGTATGAATTTGATTGCTGACACAACACGAAAAAAGCTGATGAATCGAAAGGAAATTCATGAATTGAAAGCTTGGTGTGGTTGCATATCAGGATAAGAAAGTTGCGCATTGCTTGAAGGGTTTGGTCTTACCATTAGTCTTGAAAAGAATGGAGCCGCTCAGCATTACAGTTGTGGACTTTTGATTTTCTTTTGAGGAAAAGGGATTTGCCCAAGCGAGAATTTTGTCGCCCTTCCAATGTGGCTTATTGCTCTGAAATTTTGAAAGCTTATGGAGAAAGTGTCTTAAATGTCTTTTGGGACTCTGCCTCTCCTTAACTTTCCATTGGCCATCATTTTGTGCGGATATAATATGTGTGTGTGAGAGGAAAGGTATGGGAGGGTAAAGAAGTACACATGAGAGTAAGTGAAAGAGAGAGAGAGAAGTAGGCTAAAGAGCAAGGGTAAGAGAGAAGAGGGAAATCGGGAATTAAGTAGCACGGACGTATGTGAGCAAGAAGATACCCTGGAGTGCATTCATATACAATTTAGTAATTTGAAGGAAGGCAAGTGAATTGATCTTGGGGAGCTAGATCCAAATTTAAGCGCGTATATGCATCTCTCCCTTGGACTAAGAGTGCAATCATTTTGGTGCATCTGCCGGGAATAGCTTGGTACGTCTCTATAAGAGAGTGCCATAGGTTCGCCTAGCGCCACACGTTGGCCGAGCTTGCGAACCCCACGATCTAGTACATGAGCGAGGGGAGCTCATCGTTAAGAGCAACACAAACGCAAAGAGAGGAACGCGCTCAGAGAAGGGCCCTTGAAAGAGAAAGGAGAAAGTGGGAACCGCTAGGTGAGTGGACCTCCATTGGCTCAAGGAAATCTGTTAAAAACGTGTACTCCTGTAGGAGAGTCGCAAATCAAGTGCGGAAGTTTGAAGGAGGGATCCTGAGGCCGCGTGCACTAAATTTCTGGGATCGAAGTGATATTGACATCACACCTCTGTTCGAGATGGCTCAGCGGATTTCAGTTCACTTGGGGGACTTCACCAAGTTTTCAAGTGCTTGGGACGAAGATCCAGATAGTTTTATCCAACTGTTTGAGGTTACTTGTGGGGCCAATGAGGTAGTGGACCACGATCAAAGGTTGAGAATTTTTCCGGCTATTCTCCGTGATGAGGCAGCCAATTGGTATGGGAATTTGACACCACAGGAGCGTGGAACATATCAGATGCTCAAGGAAGCCTTCTTGGCAAAGTTTCGACGACAAGGCTTCCAAGATAGATTGGCACAACAGATGGATTACTTGCGACAATGAGTCAATGAGAGCATCGATAACTACATTCAAAGAATGGAAACATTGGTAAGAAAGATGGGCGCGAATGCCCCGAACGATGAGACATTGAAAAGAAGATTCATCGCAGGATTGAGAGATCCTACGGCACAGCAGCATATCAGCCTAACAAGACCTGCAACTTTAATGGATGCTAAGGAACAAGCAAGGCTCTGGGAGGAAGTACAATTATGCCAAAAAAGGAAGATGGAACTCTTATACGAGCCAATGGGAGGCCCAGGAAACATACCAATGAAAGATCCGGGCCAAGGTAGTCCCGCATTGATGACCCCAGCCTTTGTAGCTGCCACTAGTACGCCACGCGAGGTAAAGCCTGCGCTAACTGAAGAACGAATATTGGAGTTGGTCACACAAGCTGTAAAAGCTGCCACAATGACCCAGGAAACATATACAGTAAAACCAGAGGTGACTACAAACCCCAATCAAGTGTTTCGATCAAATACATGGTGTGGAAAGTGCTAGGGTTACGGCCATTTTGCTTCAGAATGCCCTACAGTCTCAAGGGTATTCACACATAGGTCACCGCCTAGAATGCGTTGCACTCTTTGCGGAAGAACAAATCACACGGAAGACCGATGTTACAACAAGAGAGCCTATGAAGAGAGGAGCTTGAAATCAGGAGATACAAGAGAAACACCTTACACGGGATTGCCCGCTCAAAGTGTCCCACCTACATCTCGTTGGGAAAACAGACCGACATATGGATATGGTGCTGAGGGTCAAGGAGGAGACTATCCAAGAGGAGTCGCACGTGATCAAAGGAGAGATGGTCCAATCCAGTGCTGGAGATGCCATGGCTTTGGCCATACTCAATCTAGATGTCCAAACAAAAAGAAACCAATTGATTATACCCCACTATGTAGGTACTGTAGTGGAGAGGGCCACTTTGATGAAGATTGTCCAAAACAAAGAGCTGCCGCCGGCAAGGAAAAAGGACCAGTAGGGTCCTCGAATTATGTTGACACTCAAATACATTCCACAACGAGAGCTCAAGAGCAAGTTCCTACGATCGGAGTAGTGTTCAAGACACCGAACCCTCAAGAAGGCTCTAGCTCGTCAATGCACTTTGTGGATGCTTACGAGGCCAAGAAACCACATAAAGAGCCAACTGTGGCAGTAGTCACAAGGACTCAAGAGTATTCAAAGAAGCATCCAGAAGGCGAACACGAAAAAGCTAGCCAGGAGAAGATAATCGAACAAGGAGAGGTAGAGAACCAAGCTGGAGGATTTGATGAGCAGCAGGAGTTTGAGGATGGGGAAGAGATTGAGATCCTTCCACCAGTGACCAAGGAATTTGTGCCGGGCATAGCGCCATTCCCTGAAAGATTAAGGACTCCGAGATGTAGGAAAGAAGGACAAAGTTTAGGGGAAGTGGATATCGTAAAAGTGTTGGCTGACACAGAAGTCACGCTGGACATTAGCACATTGCTGAAGTGTTCACCTGCTTATAGAAAACAATTCTACAATGAATATATTAAGAAACCGAGAAAAGTTCGAGATAAAAAGAGACAAGATAAAGATGTCCAAGGGATCATTCAAAGTATTACGACGCAAATTGATTCGAATGCTCCAGCGGTGACAGTCGAGATTAAAGGGTATGGAGTCCCTGGTGCTCAGTTAGATAGTGGAGCCGCAGTCAACTTAATGACTGAGTTCATGATGAAAGCTTTGGGCCTCAACCACATGGAAGAGACGCCGATGTCTTTGAGAATGGTGGATCAAACACAAGTAAAGCCTGCGGGTCTTTTGAAGAATGTAAGCACAGTTGTGGGCGGTTTAGAGTTTAAAGTTCATTATCTGATAGTAAGACCAAGGACCTCAGAGGCTACCTTCTCGATCTTACTTGGATGGCCATGCCTGGAGCAAGCCAAATGTGTGCATGACTGGCGCACAGGTTTTATTTCAATAGGGCCAAAGTCTGATCGGATTCAAATACAAGTATCCCCACCCTCGAGCAACAAGAAGAAAACAATAATAGTCGATGAGATGGAAAAGAAAGAAAAGGAGAAAGCAAAACACGAGATTGCACGAGCTAGGTTTTCCTTGAACACGGACACCTACAAGAATCTACTTCAAGATGGGTTCAACTTGCAGCTCTTTAAGAATCAAGACACGAAGATGGGAGAATATCAAAATCCATTGCTCTATAACGACGATTCCGATCACGAATTGTTGGGATGGTTGACACATACAAGAGAATTTGAGTGCTACATGTTGAGTATAGACGCACGTAAAAACAAAGCTACTCAATCCCTGGAGAAGGGAACTTCAAAAGAAGAGCTGGAACTGGAGTTAGCTCCGACAATGGAAATGCAACAGTTGAGAGAAAGAGTTAGAATACTAGAAGAAGAGCTTCTAAGGAGAAATTGACAATTAGACAGAGAAACGGAAAGTAAAACTAAAGTGTGGGAGGCCATTGCAAAAGCTGAACTTAAGAAATTGGGTGCGGTTGAAAGAGAACAAAACAATGATTTACTGGCCAACCATGCACGCGTGATCGGAGAGCACATTCCAATCACAACGTCATCAAGGAATAAGGAATATTTGCGAGAAGCTCAGGTGGAAAATGGGAAGTTTTTCCAGAAAAGTTCTTGAGTGTGGGGTCAGAGCTACCAGATGAAGTACAAAATTGTATTAAGTTGACACTCAAAAATTTCGGCAAGGCCTTTGCATGGTCAGAAAGTGATTTGAGAGGAATTGATCCCCGAATCTGCCAACATTATATAGACTTGGAAGAAGGCACACGACCAATATGTCAACGACTTAGGCGGACAAATCCGGTCTACTCGGAATTGATCAAGTTGGAATTGACTAAATTATTGGAAGCAGGATTCATATATCCCATCGCATCCAGTGAATGGGTATCACCAATTGTAGTTGTTCCGAAGAAAAATAAGAAAATCCGTATTTGCATAGATTATCGAAAGCTGAACGAGCGCACGAAGAAGGATCATTTCCCTTTGCCCTTTACTGATCAAATCTTGGACATAGTAGCTGGCCATAAATTGTACTCATTTTTGGATGGTTTCAGTGGGTACAACCAGATCCAAATCCATGAAGAGGATCAATCAAAAACTACTTTCACCACGGAATGGGGCACATACGCATATCGTGTGATGCCATTTGGATTATGCAATGCACCGGCCACATTCCAGAGAGCAATGATAGCTGCATATAAAGACTATTTGCAGGATTGGATGGAGATATTCCTCGATGATTTTGCAATCAGAGGCAATGATGGAAACATGATGGAGAGGATCGAAGCTATTTTAAGAAGAAGCATCGAAAAAGGCATCGTATTAAATCCTGAAAAGTGTATATTTGGAGTACGAAGAGGATTGCTTTTGGGACATGTTATTTCCGAAAAAGGGATTGCGGTTGACGAGGATAAAGTGGAAAAGATCGGACAACTTCCACCTCCTCAAAACTTGCGGCAACTCAGAGGATTCTTGGGCCATGCGAATTATTATCGACGTTTTATATTAAATTTTGCATCAATAGCGGCACCACTGACGAATCTTTTGAGGAAAGACCAACAATACCAATGGACTGAAGAGTGTCAAGTTGCATTCAACTCGATCAAAGAGAGATTGATAAATGCACTGATTTTGATAGCACCCGACTGGACGAAAGAATTCCATGTGCATACCGACACTTCTCATACTGCGGTTGGAGCAGTGCTATGCCAAGCCGATGAAAAGAAGTTGGATCACCCTATTTATTACGCAAGTCGCAATTTGAATAGCACTGAGAGGAACTACACGACTACGGAGAAGGAATGCCTATCGATGATCTTTGCGGTGAACAAGTATCGGCATTACTTGATGGGAAAGCATTTCACATTTTATGTGGATCATGGGACGTCGGTCTAATAGGTGTATTTTGGTTTGCACAGACTATGTTACCAAGTGGGTAGAAGCCAAAGCTCTGAAGACTGACCGAGCTGTTGATGTAGCTAAATTTTTGTACGAACAAATCATCACCCGATTCGGATGCCCGTTGGAGATAGTGAGTGATAGAGGAACACATTTTGTCAATGAATTGATTGAAGAATTAATGGAATTATATAAGATCAAACATAGAAAAAGCACTCCATATTACCCGAGGGCAAATGGACAAGTGGAGGTCACCAATAAGGTTCTTGAACAGATTATGACGAAGACAGTAGCTGTGCATAGGCGAGACTAGGATGAGAGACTTTTGGAAGCTTTGTGGGCATATAGAACATCCTACCGAGTGACGACAAAGAGCACTCCGTTCTCCCTAGTATATGGCGAGGAAGCCATCTTTCCCATTGAAAAAGAAGTTCCGACACTAAAAGTGGCCATCGAAGCCAGGTTGGGGGAGGAAGAGTCATTGAAGGAAAGGTACATACAACTGGTCAAGCTGGAAGAAAAGAGACTCATTGCACAGCAAAGTTTGGAAGCTATTCAGAAGAGACGTAAGGAGAGGCATGATAAGAATCTCAAGACCTATGCGATTCAAAAAGGGGATTTGGTGCTAGTCTATGATAGTAAATATTATAAATTCCCGGGAAGTTACAGACAAGATTGGCAGGACCGTTTAAGGTAGTGGAACTCAACTCCAATGGTTCCATGCAAATTCAAGATTTAGGAGAAGAATGTGCTCCCGTGAAGGTTAACGCGCTTCGAGTTAAACCATATTTCACGTGACATTAGGACAGGAGAAGCTAGACGAGATCCAAGCAGAAGGACGAAGTAGACTCCTTGTACATAGATGTATAGTAAATATATATATATATAATTTGTTTTGGTTCTTCCGGATGGGGGATGTGAGTAGGGGCATAGGAGCAAACGGCTGTCATGTCGTGTATGCGGGTGCACTGAGAGAAGGAACTCCATTAAAGCACTCCTTTATGATGAGCGGAAGGAACACTGTAACGGAGAGGGCTTATGGACACCTTCAGAAAAAGGGAAGTGAACAGTCGTACAGATTCTCACTTCATCCTTGTAATTGATGTTGCGGATGTGCATGTTCAGACTTTGGAAACTCCTGTTGGTTTGACAAAGAGGAAAGCTCGAAGGTGAAATACCAATGCTACCAAAGTCTTCTCATACATACGAAGGGGGGGAAAGTTTTCAGCTGAGTACATGATATTCAGAGTGCAGTGGAAAGTGTTGATCCTTCGCGTGGAGAGGAGCTGATAGATTTGTCGGACATGGATTTAGAAGGGAGGATGCACAAAGTTTCTGATGGGCTGCGTAGAAGGGTGCATCTATGTAGGGGTCTACTTCAGCCATAGAAGGTGGTAAGCTTGCTTACCTCGGAGGATCCTGGAGCAAGACAGTTGGCTGTGCTGGAGAAATTCCTTTAGAGGGGGAGCTCTTCTCAGTTTTAACGAGGAGGTGACAACAACGCGGAAAGGGAGGGGCTCTCGTTCAAGAATTGCTGCTGGTGCTGCTGCTTCCACTACAAGCGTTGATGCTGATATAAAGAGCATGCCAACTGAAAAGCGAGGAGGTCAAAAAGAAGCTGTTTCTTTTCAAGGAGCCAGAATTTTGAGTAAAGAAATATTTCTCTGATTCATTTCACTTTTCCTATGTCAGTGTCCATCATAGTGAGGTCTACTTAATACAATGTTCTTTGTTGTTCGTATTGACTTTCATGTGTATCAACTTGATTCCATGAGACAGTATGAAAACTTCGATGACTTAAGTTTCCTTGTTCTTATTGATTTCCATGTATATGAATTTGATTGCCGACACAACACGAAAAAAGCTGATGAATCGAAAGGAAATTCATGAATTGAAAGTTTGGTGTGGTTGCATATCAGGATAAGAAAGTTGCACATTGCTTGAAGGGCTTGGTCTTACCATTAGTCTTGAAAAGAATGGAGCCGCTCAGCATTACAGTTGTGGACTTTTGATTTTCTTTTGAGGAAAAGGGATTTGCCCAAGCGAGAATTTTGTCGGCCCTTCCAATGTGGCTTATTGCTCTGAAATTTTGAAAGCTTATGGAGAAAGTGTCTTAAATGTCTTTTGGGACTCTGCCTCTCCTTAACTTTCCATTGGCCATCATTTTGTGCGGATATAATATGTGTGTGTGAGAGGAAAGGTATGGGAGGGTAAAGAAGTACACATGAGAGTAAGTGAAAGAGAGAGAGAGAAGTAGGCTAAAGAGCAAGGGTAAGAGAGAAGAGGGAAATCGGGAATTAAGTAGCACGGACATATGTGAGCAAGAAGATACCCTGGAGTGCATTCATATACAATTTAGTAATTTGAAGGAAGGCAAGTGAATTGATCTTGGAGAGCTAGATCCAAATTTAAGCGTGTATATGCATCTCTCCCTTGGACTAAGAGTGCAATCATTTTGGTGCGTCTGCCGGGAATAGCTTGGTACGTCTCTATAAGAGAGTGCCATAGGTTCGCCTAGCGCCACACGTTGGCCGAGCTTGCGAACCCCAAGATCTAGTACATGAGCGAGGGGATCTCATCGTTAAGAGCAACACAAACGCAAAGAGAGGAACGCGCTCAGAGAAGGGCCCTTGAAAGAGAAAGAAGAAAGTGGGAACCGCTAGGTGAGTGGACCTCCATTGGCTGAAGGAAATCTGTTAAAAATGTGTACTCCCGTAGGAGAGTCGCAAATCAAGTGCGGAAGTTTGAAGGAGGGATCCTGAGGCCGCGTGCACTAAATTTCTGGGATCGAAGTGATATTGACATCACACCTCTGTTCGAGATGGCTCAGCGGATTTCAGTTCACTTGGGGGACTTCACCAAGTTTTCAGGTGCTTGGGACGAAGATCCAGATAGTTTTATCCAACTGTTTGAGGTTACTTGTGGGGCCAATGAGGTAGTGGACCAGGATCAAAGGTTGAGAATTTTTCCGGCTATTCTCCGTGATGAGGCAGCGAATTGGTATGGGAATTTGACACCACAGGAGCGTGGAACGTATCAGATGCTCAAGGAAGCCTTCTCGGCAAAGTTTCGACGACAAGGCTTCCAAGATAGATTGGCACAACAGATGGATTACTTGTGACAAGGAGTCAATGAGAGCATCGATAACTACATTCAAAGAATGGAAACATTGGTAAGAAAGATGGGCGCGAATGCCCCGAACGATGAGACATTGAAAAGAAGATTCATCGCGGGATTGAGAGATCCTACGGCACAGCAGCATATCAGCCTGACAAGACCTGCAACTTTAATGGATGCTAAGGAACAAGCAAGGCTTTGGGAGGAAGTACAACTATGCCAACAAAGGAAGATGGAACTGTTATACGAGCCAATGGGAGGCCCAGGAAACATACCAATGAAAGATCCGGGCCAAGGTAGTCCCACATTGACTACCCCAGCCTTTGAAGCTGCCACTAGTACGCCAGGCGATGTAAAGCCTGCGCTAACTGAAGAACGAATATTGGAGTTGGTCACACAAGCTGTAAAAGCTGCCACAATGACCCAGGAAACATATACAGTAAAACCAGAGGTGACTACAAACCCCAATCAAGTGTTTCGATCAAATACATGGTGTGGAAAGTGCCAGGGTTACGGCCATTTGGCTTCAGAATGCCCTACAGTCTCAAGGGTATTCACAGATAGGTCACCGCCTAGAATGTGTTGCACTTTTTGCGGAAGAACAAATCACACGAAGGACCGATGTTACAACAAGAGAGCCTATGAAGAGAGGAGCATGAAATCAGGAGATACAAGAGAAACACCTTACACGGGATTGCCCGCTCAAAGTGTCCCACCTACATCTCGTTGGGAAAACAGACCGACATATGGATATGGTGCTCAGGGTCAAGGAGGAGACTATCCAAGAGGAGTCGCACGTGATCAAAGGAGAGATGGTCCAATCCAGTGCTGGAGATGCCATGGCTTTGGCCATACTCAATCTAGATGTCCAAACGAAAAGAAACCAATTGATTATACCCCACTATGTAGGTACTGTAGTGGAGAGGGCCACTTTGATGAAGATTGTCCAAAACGAAGAGCTGCCGCCAGCAAGGAAAAAGGACCAGTAGGGTCCTCGAATTATGTTGACACTCAAATACATTCCACAACGAGAGCTCAAGAGCAAGTTCCTACGATCGGAGTAGTGTTCAAGACACCGAACCCTCAAGAAGGCTCTAGCTCTTCAATGCACTTTGTGGATGCTTACGAGGCCCAGAAACCACATAAAGAGCCAACTGTGGCAGTAGTCACAAGGACTCAAGAGTATTCAAAGAAGCATCCAGAAGGCGAACACGAAAAAGCTAGCCAGGAGAAGATAACCGAACAGGGAGAGGTAGAGAACCAAGCTGGAGGATTTGATGAGCAGCAGGAGTTTGAGGATGGGGAAGAGATTGAGATCCTTCCACCAGTGACCAAGTCTGTTGTACACTTAGGAACTAAAGTGACACTTTTTGAGGGTTCAGGTCGACAAAGTGGTTAGCATGTGTGGGTTTTGCGAGGATGGGTTGACCATGGCATTAGTGGCTGGATTTTGGCTTGAGTGGCAGCAGAGAGGAGATATGTCTCATTGGGATGTCCACGGGGGGATATATGTGTGTGTGTCGTGATTGGGATGGTTGGGAAAAGATCCTTTCTTTTGTCTCCTATTTCTCGAGATGCGGGAATGAAAAGAAAATGAAAAAATATATGTTTATGTATGTGTGTGTGTGGCTACGTGCCTATGTGGGCCGATAGGTGGGTGGACCCACTTTGACCGAGTGGTCAAAGCCACGAACCGACGTCAGTTTCGCATAGGGCTAGTTGTCTGTGTGTCGCGCGCTGCGTTGAGTTGGTAGATGGGTGGAAAAAACTCGATCGGGTGGTCGAGTCCATGAGTCGCATCCAGCTTCGGCGTAGGCCGGCAAGTGTGAGTAAATACGAAAAAAAATTGATGAAAAAAGAGAGAAAAAAAATGTGGAAAAAATGAATGAGAAGAATTCCTCGCTCGAGGGGGGACATAAGAGAGGTGAGAGAGCAGGATGCTCGGATGGGAATATATGTGTTTGTGTTGTGGGGACTTGGGTTATGTGTGGGCTCCCGATGAAACATGTCAAATTGAAGCTTAAGCTCGGCTAGGGTTTTGGTTGCGATGTGTCTATGGAAAGCTTGGACTTGAGGGATCCAATCGTGCTAGTTGCATTGTTTGTCTGCAAACCTTCCGGAAGTGTTCAGTTTGGCTCTTAGGTGGTGCAATGACTTGTGAAGTTTGGAATCGCGTCGACGATGAGTGATCTTGTTAGAGTGAGCTCGTGTTAGGCTTGAGTGGTCCTTATCGTGTATCCATTGAGTTAGAGTGGTGTGGTGGTGACCAAGCATAGGATCTGATTGATGAACAAAAGAGCACAGAGTAGATGAAAAGGTAAGTGGGAATAGAAAACCCTAGGTGGGAAGGAAATGGGAAATTGGCAAGAGAACTCGGTTAGAAATGAGACAAAGGAATCAGCAAAACGATCGTGTGACCGGGAAAAGTATCGAAAACGGAACTCGGAAATGGTTTTTGATGGTATGTGTAGAAAGTGTGTTGATATGTGGAGTAGAGATTCATGACGTGTTGAACGAACAGTCGAGAAGAGTGACGAGAGCGAATGTGGACATGTCTTCTGTTTGCATGTATGTATGTTGTGTGTGACGAGAATGCATGTGTGACGCGGATCATGATGTGTGTGCTGAATATATATGTGTGATGTGGATGAAGGATATAATTGTCTTTTCATTTTGGTTGTACATACTGTGATTTGATGAAGAAAAGTTCTAATGTTTTAATGAAGTTTGGAGACAGGTGGACATGGCGATGAAGATACATCAAGATGGACGAAGATGGTAAGTGAAATGATTGGATTTTGGTACTGACAAATGATTGTATGAGTATGATTTCAGGTGCTACATTGAGGAAGAAGAGTATGGTCATGCAAGGTAAAGATTTGTATTTGATTGAGTGATGAGCACATGTTCGATGATTTGAGTGCAGGAACAATTTGGCTTGTCGAGGACGACTTCGCAAATAAGAAGAGGGGAGTATGTCAGCTCCGAAAATGGTTGGTTTTTATGCACTAATGTGGTTCTATTTGGCAGGAAAATACGTTTGATTTCAGGTGCTTGAAGAATGAATGTGATGATTGATGAGAAGTATGTAGAGATATTGATTGCAGGGATGTGGAGAAAAGGGATTGAGCATGGAGGAGCCTCCTAAGAACATAGGGAATATTGATGTGCAAAGGAAATTAGAAACGGCTTTGTTTCAGGGGGGGATGTTTTCTTATCAAACGTCAAATACAATCGCTTGACCGATTTCCGGAAATTGATCTTCGACACATCGTTGATAAAAAAATCAGAGATGTGGAGAAATGTGATCAGGGCCGCATGTCAAACTACACTTAACACATTTTTAGTGTCTGGGGATAAGGGCCCAGCAGCTGATTAAATTTCTATCCTCTTCGGATCCAGCCCACCTTTGTTTTTTTGCAAAAGAGATAAGGGGGGCCTTCATGAGCCATCGAAAGGGAGGTTCGCAGTTCCCGGAAGGATAAAGAGAGAAGCAGCTGCTGTGGTACATATATACAACACTAGATTCTCTCAGATGGACATGAAGAAGGGTGGAGTTGAAAAAAGGGTTGAATAGGTTATTCTTGGGAGATCCTCGCATGTTGCACAGATTGATTTGCAGAGAGGAATAATGTATAGAATGTGATTGCAAACAGAAAAGGAAAAACAATACTCTGCCCATTTCAAAGATGAAGCCATGTGTGTTCTTTGGAGACGAAGCCATTCAAAGAGAGAATTAGAGATGCATATGTTATGCTTCGTCGATTTGGCAACGGTCAGAGATCATGTGTGTTCCGTGGAAAAAAAACAATTCAAAGAGAATTAGGAGGGTAGAGATGCATATGCTGTGCTTCGTGGATTTGGGAAAAGCTCAGAGATTTGTTCAATTTGCAAGGATTATTGTATAATCCAAGGCATCTGTTGCAGCAATCGATTGTGGTTGATATGATAGTTCTGGAAGAAATCTATGCAACTGGAAGAAATATGTGAAAAAGAAATGGCGCAACCTTAATGGGAATGCATCCATGTGAAGGAGTTTTGCCATGTTGGAGCACACCAGAATCGAGGGAGAAGGAGTCTTCGTCTGTGAATCAGGAAAACTCTCCGACGCATACAGAGAAAGGAGGGATTTCACCAGGGATCTTGCAAGGGAGAAGGACATTGCCTGATAGAGAGAGCGAGAGCTTGTTTGTACGGAGAGCTTTCTTCTTTACAAGCCTTGTTTGTGTACGGTGAAGATGGCCATACAATAATGCAGCATTGAACGAAACTGCATCTCATGAAAGGTCAATCATTTGGTGCATTGGAATCTGTGCACGATTGAAAATGGTAATTTTCTCTATTCCAAATCAGTGAAGTCGCATGCAAAATCTCAATGGAACTGTCGTGTCTATAACAGTAAGGGTAGTTTGATACACTTGGATATTCATTCACAATCTCGGTACAAGCATGAACACACCATTTAGTACATTTGCATCACCTCTATTGGAACCTGGTTAAGGTAAAACCTTAATATGGGGACTTTGAAATTTCCTTATTTGTCGAATCAGTGATGCAAGATTTGCTATCGAAGGCTAGCATGGTAGACATGCATATGGAGGGGCTGTTTGATTCTTGTTTGTCACACAAGTTGAGTCAAATCAAACATCTTGAACAAGCATGTGTCTTTATCGCTGTAGTGCGTTTTGAAGATTGAATGATACATTTTCACTTCCTCTTTGGCCCCAGCTTGTTTGACGAAGTTATCACCCAAGGTAGAAGATCTTACTGAATTCCATGACAATCATCTGTCGATTTCTTTCCTTATTTCAAGGTGGAAACGAGTAGCACTCTAGTTATCAGTGGTCAAAGCAGTGAGTAGCTTTGCTATCTTCTTTTTATCATTGTCTACACATTCAATAGGGTGGATGGGTGGCAAATCACTACATACGCACATTCATATATTTATGTAGAGAAGCTCAAGTCACGTAAAATGTTAGATTCAAGAAATGACAGGCAGGAGAGGGTTGGACCAAACTCTAAGAGGGAAGGGAAGTGAAAGAGAGCTAGTGAGAAAAGAAGAGGAAAAGGTGTGAGAAAGTGCACGTGTGTGTGTGAGCGGGTCTGAGAGTAAGTGAGAGAAAGAGAGAGAAAAAGGGAAAGTGCAAGAGAGTGAGAAAGTGAGGGAGAATGAAAGTCGGTGAGTTTGTTCCCGTGATCAGATTGGGTACGTTTAATGATTCGGTCATTTGACTTCAAGTCTTGAGAGGTTGTTGGTCTGCTTTGAAGTGGTAGATGGTCGAAGAGTGCGTGCGAGTGTTCATGTGGGAGAGTATATGAGGAAGTGAATGCACGTAGGTTTGGGTTTATATGGACAAGGAGGTAGAAGATGTAAGTGTACATAGGAATGTGCATGAGTGAAAAGGATCTTGGAAGAGCAAGCGTGCATAAGTACGAGTGTGTACGAGGTAGTTGTTGAGGGAGTGAAATTACATATTGAAGATATAATTGCGACCTTCAAGCAATACGACTCGACTGACTTCCAGGAGTTTGGGCAGAACATATATGTATCTTCCCCTTGGACTAAGAGGCGTTACATTTTGGTGCGTTTGCCGGGAAATTAAGAACTAGTACATATACAAAGGAAGGAATCCATTGCGAGATAATTGTGGGCTCCAGGTGATCCAATTGGACCAATTCCGAGGGATTTGAACAACATAAAGTCTCGCATAATCACTTTTTCCTTGGGCTCAAGAACCTCAACAGGGAGGCCATTGCAAAAGCTGAACTTAAGAAATTGGGTGCGGTTGAAAGAGAACAAAACAATGATTTACTGGCCAACCATGCACGCGTGATCGGAGAGCACATTCCAATCACAACGTCATCAAGGAATAAGGAATATTTGCGAGAAGCTCAGGTGGAAAAATGGGAAGTTTTTCCAGAAAAGTTCTTGAGTGTGGGGTCAGAGCTACCAGATGAAGTACGAAATTGTATTAAGTTGACACTCAAAAATTTCGGCAAGGCCTTTGCATGGTCATACAGTGATTTGAGAGGAATTGATCCCCGAATCTGCCAACATTATATAGACTTGGAAGAAGGCACACGACCAATATATCAACGACTTAGGCGGACAAATCCGGTCTACTCGAAATTGATCAAGTTGGAATTGACTAGATTATTGGAAGCAGGATTCATATATCCCATTGCATCCAGTGAATGGGTATCACCAATTGTAGTTGTTCCGAAGAAAAATAAGAAAATCCGTATTTGCATAGATTATCGAAAGCTGAACGAGCGCACGAAGAAGGATCATTTCCCTTTGCCCTTTACTGATCAAATCTTGGACAGAGTAGCTGGCCATAAATTGTACTCATTTTTGGATGGTTTCAGTGGGTACAACCAGATCCAAATCCATGAAGAGGATCAATCAAAAACTACTTTCACCACGGAATGGGGCACATACGCATATCGTGTGATGCCATTTGGATTATGCAATGCACCGGCCACATTCCAGAGAGCAATGATAGCTGCATATCAAGACTATTTGCAGGATTGGATGGACATATTCCTCGATGATTTTGCAATCAGAGGCAATGATGGAAACATGATGGAGAGGATCGAAGCTATTTTAAGAAGAAGCATCGAAAAAGGCATCGCATTAAATCCTGAAAAGTGTATATTTGGAGTACGAAGAGGATTGCTTTTGGGACATGTTATTTCCGAAAAAGGGATTGCGGTTGACGAGGATAAAGTGCAAAAGATTGGACAACTTCCACCTCCTCAAAACTTGCGGCAACTCAGAGGATTCTTGGGCCATGCGAATTATTATCGACGTTTTATATTCAATTTTGCATCAATAGCGGCACCACCGAATCTTTTGAGGAAAGACCAACAATACCAATGGACTGAAGAGTGTCAAGTTGCATTCAACTCGATCAAAGAGAGATTGATAAATGCACCGATTTTGGTAGCACCCGACTGGACGAAAGACTTCCATGTGCATACCGACGCTTCTCATACTGCGGTTGGAGCAGTGCTATGCCAAGCCGATGAAAAGAAGTTGGATCACCCTATCTATTACGCAAGTCGCAATTTGAATAGCACTGAGAGGAACTACACGACTACGGAGAAGGAATGCCTATCGATGATCTTTGCGGTGAACAAGTATCGGCATTACTTGATGGGAAAGCATTTCACATTTTATGTGGATCATGAAGCCCTAAAGTACATCATTAATAAACCCGAGCTATCAGGACGATTGATGAGGTGGATGCTACTCCTCCAAGAATTTCAGTTCAGAGTGGTAACCAGACCAGGCAAAGCGCACATATTGGCTGACCATTTATCTCGAATTGTTAATGAGGAGCCAATCTCTGGTGTGCCCGACGATGCTCCTGATGGGCATCTATTCCAGGTTGATGCTAAAGTACCTTGGTATGCCGACTTGGTGAACTTCTTATGCACCACTAAATATCCGCCAGGAGCAAGCAAGAGAGAGAAGCAAAAACTGTTAGCATTGGCGAAGCACCATAGCATCATTGGTGGGCAGCTCTATCGATATTTTGTACATGAAAGCATTTATCAGAGGTGTCTCGAGGAAGAAGAAGCAGCCCTAGTTTTGAGGGCATTGCATGACGAACCCTGCGGTGGACATTTTGCTGGTGAATTGACGGCAAGAAAGATTTTATTGGCTGGGTATTGGTGGCCAACACTGTTCAAGGACTCGCACACATACTGTAAGAAATGCGACAAATGCCAACGAATGGGCAAACCCACATTAGCACATGCAGCTCCTCTCACACCGGTGCTCGCTCTTAAGCCCTTTGAGAAGTGGGGAATTGATTTTGTGGGGCCTATTGATCCTCCCTCAAGACGTCGGTCTAATAGGTATATTTTGGTCTGCACAGACTATGTTACCAAGTGGGTAGAAGCCAAAGCTCTGAAGACTGACCGAGTTGTTGATGTAGCTAAATTTTTGTACGAACAAATCATCACCCGATTTGGATGCTCGTTGGAGATAGTGAGTGATAGAGGAACACATTTTGTCAATGAATTGATCGAAGAATTAATGGAATTATATAAGATCAAACATAGAAAAAGCACTCCATATTACCCGAGGGCAAATGGACAAGTGGAGGTCACCAACAAGGTTCTTGAACAGATTTTGACGAAGACAGTAGCTTTGCATAGGCGAGACTGGGATGAGAGACTTTTGGAAGCTTTGTGGGCGTATAGAACATCCTACCGAGTGACGACAAAGAGCACTCCGTTCTCCCTAGTATATGGCGAGGAAGCCATCTTTCCCATTGAAAAAGAAGTTCCGACACTAAGAGTGGCCATCGAAGCTAGGTTGGGCGAGGAAGAGTCATTGAAGGAAAGGTACATACAACTCGTCAAGCTGGAAGAAAAGAGACTCATTGCACAGCAAAGTTTGGAAGCTATTCAGAAGAGAAGTAAGGAGAGGCATGATAAGAATCCCAAGACCTATGCGATTCAAAAAGGGGATTTGGTGCTAGTCTATGATAGTAAATATTATAAATTCCCGGGGAAGTTACAGACAAGATGGGAAGGACCGTTTAAGGTAGTGGAACTCAACTCCAATGGTTCCATGCAAATTCAAGATTTAGGAGAAGAATGTGCTCCCGTGAAGGTTAACGCGCTTTAAACCATATTTCACGTGACATTAGGACAGGAGAAGCCAGACGAGATCCAAGCAGAAGGACGAAGTAGACTCCTTGTACATAGATGTATAGTAAATATATATATATATATAATTTGTTTTGGTTCTTCCGGATGGGGGATGTGAGTAGGGGCATAGGAGCAAACGGCTGTCCTGTCGTCTATGCGGGTGCACTGAGAGAAGGAACTCCATTAAAGCACTCCTTTATGATGAGCGGAAGGAACACTATAACAGAGAGGGCTTATGGACACCTTCAGAAAAAGGGAAGTGAACAGTCCTACAGATTCTCTCTTCATCCTTGTAATTGATGTTGCGGATGTGCATGTTCAGACTTTGGAAACTCCTGTTGGTTTGACAAAGAGGGAAGCTCGAAGGTGAAATACCAATGCTACCGAAGTCTTCTCATACATAGGAAGGGGGGAAAGTTTTCACCTGAGTACATGATATTCAGAGTGCAGTGGAAAGTGTTGATCCTTCGCGTGGAGAGGAGCTGATAGATTCGTCGGACATTGATTTAGAAGGGAGGATGCACAAAGTTTCTGATGGCGTAGAAGGGTGCAGCTATGTAGGGGTCTACTTCAGCCATAGAAGGTGGTAAGCTTGCTTACCTCGGAGGATCCTGGAGCAAGACAGTTGGCTGTGCTGGAGAAATTCCTTTAGAGGGGGAGCTCTTCTCAATTTTAACGAGGAGGTGACAACAACGCGAAAAGGGAGGGGCTCTCGTTCAAGAATTGCTGCTGGTGCTGCTGCTTCCACTGCAAGCATTGATGCTTATATAAAGAGCATGCCGACTAAAAAGCGAGGAGGTCAAAAAGAAGTTGTTTCCTTTCAAGGAGCGAGAATTTTGAGTAAAGAAATATTTCTCTGATTCATTTCACTTTTCCTATGTCAGTGTCCATCATAGTGAGGTCTACTTAATACAATGTTCTTTGTTGTTCGTATTGACTTTCATGTGTATCAACTTGATTCCATGAGACAGTATGAAAACTTTGATGACTTAAGTTTCCTTGTTCTTATTGATTTCCATGTGTATGAGTTTGATTGCCGACACAACACGAAAAAAGCTGATGAATCGAAAGGAAATTCATGAATTGAAAGTTTGGTGTGGTTGCATATCAGGATAAGAAAGTTGCGCATTGCTTGAAGGGTTTGGTCTTACCATTAGTCTTGAAAAGAATGGAGCCGCTCAGCATTACAGTTGTGGACTTTTGATTTTCTTTTGAAGAAAAGGGATTTGCCCAAGCGAGAGTTTTGTCGGCCCTTCCAATGTGGCTTATTGCTCTGAAATTTTGAAAGCTTATGGAGAAAGTGTCTTAAATGTCTTTTGGGACTCTGCCTCTCCTTAACTTTCCATTGGCCATCATTTTGTGCGGATATAATATGTGTGTGTGAGAGGAAAGGTATGGGAGGGTAAAGAAGTACACATGAGAGTAAGTGAAAGAGAGAGAGAGAAGTAGGCTAAAGAGCAAGGGTAAGAGAGAAGAGGGAAATCGGGAATTAAGTAGCACGGACGTATGTGAGCAAGAAGATACCCTGGAGTGCATTCATATACAATTTAGTAATTTGAAGGAAGGCAACTGAATTGATCTTGGGGAGCTAGAGCCAAATTTAAGTGCGTATATGCATCTCTCCCTTGGACTAAGAGTGCAATCATTTTGGTGCGTCTGCCGGGAATAGCTTGGTACGTCTCTATAAGAGAGTGCCATAGGTTCGCCTAGCGCCACACGTTGGCCGAGCTTGCGAACCCCTAGATCTAGTACATGAGCGAGGGGAGCTCATCATTAAGAGCAACACAAACGCAAAGAGAGGAACGCGCTCAGAGAAGGGCCCTTGAAAGAGAAAGGAGAAAGTGGGAACCGCTAGGTGAGTGGACCTCCATTGGCTCAAGGAAATATGTTAAAAACGTGTACTCCCGTAGGAGAGTCGCAAATCAAGTGCGGAAGTTTGAAGGAGGGATCCTGAGGCCGCGTGCACTAAATTTCTGGGATGGAAGTGATATTGACATCACACCTCTGTTCGAGATGGCTCAGCGGATTTCAGTTCACTTGGGGGACTTCACCAAGTTTTCAGGTGCTTGGGACGAAGATCCAGATAGTTTTATCCAACTGTTTGAGGTTACTTGTGAGGCCAATGAGGTTGTGGACCAGGATCAAAGGTTGAGAATTTTTCCGGCTATTCTCCGTGATGAGGTAGCCAATTGGTATGGGAATTTGACACCACAGGAGCGTGGAACGTATCAGATGCTCAAGGAAGCCTTCTTGGTAAAGTTTCGACGACAAGGCTTCCAAGATAGATTGGCACAACAGATGGATTACTTGCGACAAGGAGTCAATGAGAGCATCGATAACTACATTCAAAGAATGGAAACGTTGGTAAGAAAGATGGGCGCGAATGCCCCGAACGATGAGACATTGAAAAGAAGATTCATCGCGGGATTAAGAGATCCTACGGCACAACAGCATATCAGCCTGACAAGACTTGCAACTTTAATGGATGCTAAGGAACAAGCAAGGCTTTGGGAGGAAGTACAATTATGCCAGCAAAGGAAGATGGAACACTTATACGAGCCAATGGGAGGCCCAGGAAACATACCAATGAAAGATCCGGGCCAAGGTAGTCCCGCATTGACGACCCCAGCCTTTGTAGCTGCCACTAGTACGCCAGGCGAGATAAAGCCTGCGCTAACTGAAGAACGAATATTGGAGTTGGTCACACAAGCTGTAAAAGCTGCCACAATGACCCAGGAAACATATACAGTAAAACGAGAGGTGACTACAAACCCCAATCAAGTAATTCGATCAAATACATGGTGTGGAAAGTGCCACGGTTACGGCCATTTGGCTTCAGAATGCCCTACAGTCTCAAGGGTATTCACAGATAGGTCACCGCCTAGAATGCGTTGCACTTTTTGCGGAAGAACAAATCACACGGAGGACCGATGTTACAACAAGAGAGCCTATGAAGAGAGGAGCATGAAATCAGGAGATACAAGAGAAACACCTTACACGGGATTGCCCGCTCAAAGTGTCCCACCTACATCTCGTTGGGAAAACAGACCGACATATGGATATGGTGCTCAGGGTCAAGGAGGAGACTATCCAAGAGGAGTCGCACGTGATCAAAGGAGAGATGGTCCAATCTAGTGCTAGAGATGCCATGGCTTTGGCCATACTCAATCTAGATGTCCAAACGAAAAGAAACCAATTGATTATACCCCACTATGTAGGTATTGTAGATGAGAGGGCCACTTTGATGAAGATTGTCCAAAACGAAGAGCTGCCGCCGGCAAGGAAAAAGGACCAGTAGTGTCCTCGAATTATGTTGACACTCAAATACATTCCACAACGAGAGCTCAAGAGCAAGTTCCTACGATCGGAGTAGTGTTCAAGACACCGAACCCTCAAGAAGGCTCTAGCTCGTCAATGCACTTTGTGGATGCTTACGAGGCCAAGAAACCACATAAAGAGCCAACTGTGGCAGTAGTCACAAGGACTCAAGAGTATTCAAAGAAGCATCCAGAAGGCGAACACGAAAAAGCTAGCCAGGAGAAGATAACCGAACAGGGAGAGGTAGAGAACCAAGCTGGAGGATTTGATGAGCAGCAGGAGTTTGAGGATGGGGAAGAGATTGAGATCCTTCCACCAGTGACCAAGGAATTTGTGCCGGGCATAGCGCCATTCCCTGAAAGATTAAGGACTCCGAGATGTAGGAAAGAAGGACAAAGTTTAGGGGAAGTGGATATCGTAAAATTGTTGGCTGACACAGAAGTCACGTTGGACATTAGCACATTGCTGAAGTGTTCACCTGCTTATAGAAAACAATTCTACAATGAATATATTAAGAAACCGAGAAAAGCTCGAGATAAAAAGAGACAAGATAAAGATGTCCAAGGGATCATTCAAAGTATTACGACGCAAATTGATTCGAATGCTCCAGCGGTGACAGTCGAGATTAAAGGGTATGCAGTCCCTGGTGCTCAGATAGATAGTGGAGCCGCAGTCAACTTAATGACTGAGTTCATGATGAAAGCTTTGGGCCTCAACCACATGGAAGAGACACCGATGTCTTTGAGAATGGCGGATCAAACACAAGTAAAGCCTGCGGGTCTTTTGAAGAATGTAAGCACAGTTGTGGGCGGTTTAGAGTTTAAAGTTCATTATCTGATAGTAAGACCAAGGACCTCAGAGGCTACCTTCTCGATCTTACTTGGACGACCATGGCTGGTGCAAGCCGAATGTGTGCATGACTGGCGCACAGGTTTTATTTCAATAGGGCCAAAGTCTGATCGGATTCAAATACAAGTATCCCCACCCTCGAGCAACAAGAAGAAAACAATAATAGTCGATGAGATGGAAAAGAAAGAAAAGGAGAAAGCAAAACACGAGATTGCACGAGCTAGGTTTTCCTTGAACACGGACACCTACAAGAATCTACTTCAAGATGGGTTCAACTTGCAGCTCTTTAAGAATCAAGACACGAAGATGGGAGAATATCAAAATCCATTGCTCTATAACGACGATTCCGATCACGAATTGCTGGGATGGTTGACACATACAAGAGAATTTGAGTGCTACATGTTGAGTATAGACGCACGTAAAAACAAAGCTACTCAATCCCTGGAGAAGGGAACTTCAAAAGAAGAGCTGGAACTGGAGTTAGCTCCGACAATGGAAATGCAACAGTTGAGAGAAAGAGTTAGAATACTAGAAGAAGAGCTTCTAAGGAGAAATCGACAATCAGACAGAGAAGCGGAAAGTAAAACTAAAGTGCGGGAAGCCATTGCAAAAGCTGAACTTAAGAAATTGGGTGCGGTTGAAAGAGAACAAAACAATGATTTACTGGCCAACCATGCACGCGTGATCGGAGAGCACATTCCAATCACAACGTCATCAAGGAATAAGGAATATTTGCGAGAAGCTCAGGTGGAAAAATGGGAAGTTTTTCCAAAAAAGTTCTTGAGTGTGGGGTCAGAGCTACCAGATGAAGTACGAAATTGTATTAAGTTGACACTCAAAAATTTCGGCCAACATTATATAGACTTGGAAGAAGGCACACGACCAATATGTCAACGACTTAGGCGGACAAATCCAGTCTACTCGGAATTGATCAAGTTGGAATTGACTAAATTATTGGAAGCAGGATTCATATATCCCATCGCATCCAGTGAATGGGTATCACCAATTGTAGTTGTTCCGAAGAAAAATAAGAAAATCCGTATTTGCATAGATTATCGAAAGCTGAACGAGCGCACGAAGAAGGATCATTTCCCTTTGCCCTTTACTGATCAAATCTTGGACAGAGTAGCTGGCCATAAATTGTACTCATTTTTGGATGGTTTCAGTGGGTACAACCAGATCCAAATCCATGAAGAGGATCAATCAAAAACTACTTTCACCACGGAATGGGGCACATACGCATATCGTGTGATGCCATTTGGATTATGCAATGCACCGGCCACATTCCAGAGAGCAATGATAGCTGCATATCAAGACTATTTGCAGGATTGGATGGAGATATTCCTCGATGATTTTGCAATCAGAGGCAATGATGGAAACATGATGGAGAGGATCGAAGCTATTTTAAGAAGAAGCATCGAAAAAGGCATCGCATTAAATCCTGAAAAGTGTACATTTGGAGTACGAAGAGGATTGCTTTTGGGACATGTTACTTCCGAAAAAGGGATTGCGGTTGACGAGGATAAAGTGGAAAAGATCAGACAACTTCCACCTCCTCAAAACTTGCGGCAACTCAGAGGATTCTTGGGCCATGCGAATTATTATCGACGTTTTATATTAAATTTTGCATCAATAGCGGCACCACTGACGAATCTTTTGAGGAAAGACCAACAATACCAATGGACTGAAGAGTATCAAGTTGCATTCAACTCAATCAAAGAGAGATTGATAAATGCACCAATTTTGGTAGCACCCGACTGGACGAAAGAATTCCATGTGCATACCGACGCTTCTCATACTGCGGTTGGAGCAGTGCTATGCCAAGCCGATGAAAAGAAGTTGGATCACTCTATTTATTACACAAGTCGTAATTTGAATAGCACTGAGAGGAACTACACGACTACGGAGAAGGAATGCCTATCGATGATCTTTGCGGTGAACAAGTATCGGCATTACTTGATGGGAAAGCATTTCACATTTTATGTGGATCATGAAGCCCTAAAGTACATCATTAATAAACCCGAGCTATCAGGACGATTGATGAGGTGGATGCTACTCCTCCAAGAATTTCAGTTCACAGTGGTAACCAGACCACGCAAAGCGCACATATTGGCTGACCATTTGTCTCGAATTGTTAATGAGGAGCCAATCTCTGGTGTGCCCGACGATGCTCCTGATGGGCATCTATTCCAGGTTGATGCTAAAGTACCTTGGTATGCCGACTTGGTGAACTTCTTATGCACCACTAAATATCCGCCAGGAGCAAGCAAGAGAGAGAAGTAAAAACTGTTAGCATTGGCGAAGCACCATAGCATCATTGGTGGGCAGCTCTATCGATATTTTGTACATGAAAGCATTTATCGGAGGTGTCTCGAGGAAGAAGAAGCAGCCCTAGTTTTGAGGGCATTGCATGATGAACCATGCGGTGGACATTTTGCTGGTGAATTGACGGCAAGAAAGATTTTATTGGCTGGGTATTGGTGGCCAACGCTGTTCAATGACTCGCACACATACTGTAAGAAATGCGACAAATGCCAACGAATGGGCAAACCCACATTAGCACATGCTGCTCCTCTCACGTCGGTGCTCGCTCTTAAGCCCTTTGAGAAGTGGGGAATTGATTTTGTGGGGCCTATTGATCCTCCCTCAAGACGTCGGTCTAATAGGTATATTTTGATCTGCACAGACTATGTTACCAAGTGGGTAGAAGCCAAAGCTCTGAAGACTGACCGAGCTGTTGATGTAGCTAAACTTTTGTACGAACAAATCATCACCCGATTCGGATGCCCGTTGGAGATAGTGAGTGATAGAGGAACACATTTTGTCAACGAATTGATCGAAGAATTAATGGAATTTTATAAGATCAAACATAGAAAAAGCACTCCATATTACCCGAGGGCAAATGGACAAGTGGAGGTCACCAACAAGGTTCTTGAACAGATTCTGACGAAGACAGTAGCTGTGCATAGGCGAGACTGGGATGAGAGACTTTTGGAAGCTTTGTGGGCGTATAGAACATCCTACCGAGTGACGACAAAGAGCACTCTGTTCTCCCTAGTATATGGCGAGGAAGCCATCTTTCCCATTGAAAAATAAGTTCCGACACTAAGAGTGGCCATCGAAGCCAGGTTGGGCGAGGAAGAGTCATTGAACGAAAGGTACATACAACTGGTCAAGCTGGAAGAAAAGGGACTCATTGCACTGCAAAGTTTGGAAGCTATTCAGAAGAGACGTAAGGAGAGGCATGATAAGAATCTCAAGACCTATGCGATTCAAAAAGGGGATTTGGTGCTAGTCTATGATAGTAAATATTATAAATTCCCAGGGAAGTTACAGACAAGATGGGCAGGACCGTTTAAGGTAGTGGAACTCAACTCCAATGGTTCCATGCAAATTCAAGATTTAGGAGAAGAATGTGCTCCCGTGAAGGTTAACGCGCTTCGAGTTAAACCATATTTCACGTGACATTAGGACAGGAGAAGCCAGACGAGATCCAAGCAGAAGGACGAAGTAGACTCCTTGTACATAGATGTATAGTATATATATATATATATATATATATATATATATATATATATATATATATATATATATATATATGCACATATGTAAGTTATGATTGGTGTGTCATAAGTATTCTTCCTTGCTAGCTCAAGAATTTTGGAACTTCTAATTATTTTTCTTGTGTTATGCAGAGACTGTTAGGAGCTAAGTAACAAAATGGCAGATCAAATAACGCAACTCTACTTGTACGAGCTAAGGATATATTTCTCGGACCAAACATTCGCCCGCATGGACATAGATGTCGACGACTTTGAGACGGAATATGATGTAGAGGAAGCGCATTGGCTGGTATGCTTTATAAACCAGGGTTTGGGTGTTGCATTTTACATTGAGTGTTTTGAGGAATACCTAACCCGACATGTAGGATGGGCGGGAGATCGATATTACTATTTTGATCCTTCTAGGGAAATGCCTAACGAAGAAAACGATATCACTTGGGCTTGGGCAGATGTGTTAACGATAGGAAGTGATGACGAAGCTCCTGAAGTTGAGCCTGACTCGCCCTAGGGAAGTCGTTGGGGTGCGGGTACAATGTGAGGCTACATGAGATATCCTGGAGACTCACATTCTAGGACACCTAAGGATAGGTATACGAGAGACTAAGGCATAGCCGGCTGTAGTTACCAAGTGAAAAGTCAACTCGATGGATACATATGTAGTGTTTGTAATTGAGAGAATGGAGTGAAGAGGTGGTTGATCTGTCAAAGGCTAGAGTGTATATGTTTGCATGCATGTGTGGGAAAAGTGGGGAAGTCCCTTTCTTCCTCTCCCTAATTCTCAGGACTTGGGTGAATTAATTAACTAGGAAAAAAAACGAAGAGAAAGAAAAGAAAAAGAATGTGTGTTGTTGTGATCGTACCGATGCGCTATGGTGGGCTAGTAGGTGGGTGGATTTATCTTAGCCGGGTGGTTAGGACCACGAGCCGCAGCTAGTTTCGCCATAGGCTTGGGATGTATATGTTTATGTCTTAGCTACGCGCCATAACGGGTTGGTAGGTAAGTGGAACCATTGTGGCCGGGCAGCCACAACCATGAGCCGCATCCAGCTTCGTTATGGGCTAGCTGATATATGTTATGTGTTATCATTGTGTGTTTGTGTGTTGTGCGCTGCATTGCATTGGTAGATGGGTGGAATAAACCTGATTGGGTGGTTAGGTCCACGAATCGCATCCAATGTCAATACAGGCCAACGTGTGATTAAAATAAAATTTACCTATGAAGTTATTCCCCACTCCTGAGGGGGAGAGAGAGAGAGGAGAGGGCGATGATCGCCTGGAAGGGAACGTTATTTGCTTGTGTGAATGGTATGTGATGGCTTATGACATATCAGCTCACTTTGAATCAACATTCTTGAAGGCACGGAGACTGTATATGTACTTATGGATGAGGCTTTAGCGAGGTAATGCAACGGTCTTGCTTTACAACTTGTGTGCTCTATCCGAGGGTTTTCCAGTGTGTGGGGACACTCCAGGGTTTTTCTGTAGGTCTTGACTTGTACTCGAGTCTAGATGGCTTTTTTAGAACGACGATGGGGATTCTTCGGGAACGTCTAGTCATGGAATAATTGTACATAGCGAATGGTAGGTGCAATAATGGGGTATGCATTTTGGGTATTTTTGCATGTCCTGTTGAATTCATTTCAGTTGTTGTTGTTCATTCCGGAATTTCCATTTTTGTTTTTCCGCAATGACAGTTGTATGTGTAAGACATGGAAAGGTATGCATGTGTTATTTTGGTTGAGACTATTTTCATATTGGAATGCATGAGCAATTTGATGTATGCGGAATTGGACTTGCATATATGTGCATGTTCTTGGATCATTTGGAAGTGACTGATTTGTATGTATTCATGAGTGACTTTTTAGCACTAATAGCTTCAATGAGTGCAGGTCCACTTGGAATGATGGCTCGATGAAAAGGTATGCGAACCAATTATAAATTGACATGTTCATGGTGGTTTGGATTTTATTGCAGCAAGATTGGCTTGTCGAGCACGACTTCACAAATAAGAAGAGGGGAGTATGTTAGCTTAGAAAAGGGTTGGTTTTGATGCACTAATGTGGTTTTATTTGGCAGGTAAATACTTTTGATTTCAGCTTGTAGGAGCTTTCGGCATGCAATGTCGCATTAAAATTGGATGCTTTGAAGTAGAACATGAGGCCTGGGAACCCCTTGGTGACACAAGAGGAGCTATTCGCGATAGCCAGTTCCGATTCACATTACCGTACCATGCTACATGTGAAGCACCTCTAGTATTGCCTCTTGGAGGCTGGCATTGCATTGGCTATGATGTATGCCAACTGTTACATGGTTCAAGAAGCTCGAGAAATGTTTAATGGTTTGCCGATGGTGGACATGATCTCATGGAGTGGTCTAAAGTTATAGGGAAAAACGTTGAATCTGATCGCATTATGTTAATCATTGTTTTAAATTTGTGCAATCATAGGGGCCTACTAGAGGTGGCCCAAAGTACAACTTGCAAAGTGGCAGACTGAGTTGTTTCAAATCTTGACAAAAATGATGCAGATTTCCTTATTGAGTTGGGGGCCATCCCCTTCTGAATGAGGTGGTTGTTAATGTTCTGAAAAGAAAACAGAAAAGGGTTGGAGGTTATTTGCTGTTAGGACTCTCTCTCCATATTTTTTCGCCAGCTCAAGAACAAATGTGGCCGAGGGAGCGGGAGCCGATAAGGAGGAGTTGGGGGACAAGAGAAAAAAAGGGGGATTTTTTGACCAGCAGCGAACGGGGGAAAACAGGGGGGCTCTCTCACATTTTGGGTAGCTCTCTCTCTCCATTTTTTTTTCCGCCAGTTTTTTGTGGAGCAAAAAAAAACACGAAGAGAAGAAACGGGATGCGAGGGCTTCTGCGTTTTGGGGGTTTTCCCTTCTCCTTCTATGCTCTGTCGGTGACGAGGGAGAAAGTGTGTAGAGGGGGCCACGTCCAATCATAAAAAAAAATTGTTTTGGTTCTTCCGGATGGGGGATGTGAGTAGGGGCATAGGAGCAAACGGCTGTCCTGTCGTGTATGCGGGTGCACTGAAAGAAGGAACTCCATCAAAGCACTCCTTTATGATGAGCGGAAGGAACACTGTAACGGAGAGGGCTTATGGACACCTTCAGAAAAAGGGAAGTGAACAGACGTACAGATTCTCTCTTCATCCTTGTAATTGATGTTGCGGATGTGCATGTTCAGACTTTGGAAACTCCTGTTGGTTTGACAAAGAGGGAAGCTCGAAGGTGAAATACCAATGCTACCGAAGTCTTCTCATACATACGAAGGGAAGGGGAAGTTTTCAGCTGAGTACATGATATTCAGAGTGCAGTGGAAAGTGTTGATCCTTCGCGTGGAGAGGAGCTGATAGATTTGTCGGACATTGATTTAGAAGGGAGGATGCACAAAGTTTCTGATGGGCTGCGTAGAAGGGTGCAGCTATGCAGTGGTCTACTTCAGCCATAGAAGGTGGTAAGCTTGCTTACCTCGAAGGATCCTGGAGCAAGACAGTTGGCTGTGCTGGAGAAATTCCTTTAGAGGGGGAGCTCTTCTCAGTTTTAACGAGGAGGTGACAACAACGCGGAAAGGGAGGGGCTCTCGTTCAAGAATTGCTGCTGGTGCTGCTGCTTCCATTGCAAGCGTTGATGCTGATATAAAGAGCATGCCGACTGAAAAGCGAGGAGGTCAAAAAGAAGCTGTTTCTTTTCAAGGAGCCAGAATTTTGAGTAAAGAAATATTTCTCTGATTCATTTCACTTTTCCTATGTCAGTGTCCATCATAGTGAGGTCTACTTAATACAATGTTCTTTGTTGTTTGTATTGACTTTCATGTGTATCAACTTGATTCCATGAGACAGTATGAAAACTTCGATGACTTAAGTTTCCTTGTTCTTATTGATTTCCATGTGTATGAATTTGATTGCTGACACAACACGAAAAAAGCTGATGAATCGAAAGGAAATTCATGAATTGAAAGTTTGGTGTGGTTGCATATCAGGATAAGAAAGTTGCGCATTGCTTGAAGGGTTTGGTCTTACCATTAGTCTTGAAAAGAATGGAGCCGCTCAGCATTACAGTTGTGGACTTTTGATTTTCTTTTGAGGAAAAGGGATTTGCCCAAGCGAGAATTTTGTTGGCCCTTCCAATGTGGCTTATTGCTCTGAAATTTTGAAAGCTTATGGAGAAAGTGTCTTAAATGTCTTTTGGGACTCTGCCTCTCCTTAACTTTCCATTGGCCATCATTTTGTGCAGATATAATATGTGTGTGTGAGAGGAAAGGTATGGGAGGGTAAAGAAGTACACATGAGAGTAAGTGAAAGAGAGAGAGAGAAGTAGGCTAAAGAGCAAGGGTAAGAGAGAAGAGGGCAATCGGGAATTAAGTAGCACGGACGTATGTGAGCAAGAAGATACCCTGGAGTGCATTCATATACAATTTAATAATTTGAAGGAAGGCAAGTGAATTGATCTTGGGGAGCTAGAGCCAAATTTAAGCGCATATATGCATCTCTCCCTTGGACTAAGAGTGCAATCATGCATACATGTGGATAAACTAGCGATAATATCGACAATGACCCATGAAGGCCTGGGCAGCTCCGCTATGGCTCTTACTTTTTCCTCATCTGTTGATATTCCATTCTTAGAAACAATGTGACCTAAAATCTTACCTTGTCGTACCATGAACACACACTTTTGCTGGGTTCAAACAAACTCGATATTCTCTACACTTGTTGAAGATCTGTCTCAGCTCAGGGATGTGGTATTTTCTTTGTTGGGAATGAGCACATAAATCATCCACATATACTTCTAAGCTCTTTCACAAGAACTCTTTGAGGACATGACACATGAGCCTTTGGAATGTTGTAGGTGCATTGGTGAGTCCAAATGGCATCACACGAAATGCAAAGACTCCCCACTCTGTGGCAAAAGCTTTTTTGTGTTGATCTTTTGGGCCAATGACTACTTGGTTGTAACCTGAAAATCCATCAAGGAAGCTATAAACTTCCTTGCCTGCAACACGCTCCAATAAATGTTCAGTGATTGGAAGTGGATAACTATCTCTTATCAGGGCAGCATTCACTTTTCTAAGGTTAATACACACCCATAACTTTCCGTTCTTTTTGGGCACCACTACAATGGAGGACACCCATTTAGTATGTTCAATCTCATAGATAAATCGAGCTTCAATCAACCGGTCAATTTCTTCTTTTATTTTAGCTGCATAGGTGTCATTATATGTGTAGGGCTTCTGTTTGGTGGGCTTGGCATCCATTATCATGGGGATTGTATGAGAAAAAATTTTCAGATCTACTCCCTTCAAGTCTCTATAGTGCCATGCAAACACATCCCTATGTTCCCTTAATAAAGCTACCAACTCTGGTTCCTCTTCTTTACTTAGGTCATCTCCTATATACATAAATTTCTCTTCGTTCTCTTCAATGGTGACTACGATTTTTTTGGTCTTTTCTTTGTTATCATATGCGTCTCCTGTGGTGGTGGCCTCTCTCTTAGGCATTCGTACCAAAATTTTTCGGTCCTCAACTTCATATTTCTTGAAATTTTCTGGTACTTCAAACAATGCTTCCTCCTCTTCTTATTTCACTACTTTTCTTTTCTTCTTCTTTTGACCACCCTCACTTCCATCCTTTGAGTTTATACCTTTGATGCTTGTGAGAGGTTCTTCTTCTTTTTGTGTAAATATTCCTATGTCTTCTAGATAGTTCTCCTCTGAAATAAAGCAACTATCCATCACAATGGACTCTAGATCATCATCATTCTCTTCTCCTTCTATGAAGTCACTAGGGTCACATTCTTCTAGCAAGGGCTGACACATGAACACTGAAATATCATAACCCCCCTCATCACAATGAGGTGTCCACTATTCTTCATTGATAGCAATGTCCATGGTGGCTAAGATTTTTTCCCAGCCATGAGGCTCAAATTCCTCATTCGGAAAGATCATCGGTGTATAGGTTGGGTCTCTAACTGGTCTATCTCCTTGAGAAGTTCCTTCTTCTCTTGTTTTTAAGCATTTTCCCTCTTGCTTTGCAACCTTGCACATCCACAAATGAGTATCTTCATGCATCCAGGATGTATCTGATGAACTTTCAGAATGCACAGAGATTGATTGCGTCTTGTGGATAGGATTCCACTGTAGGGGTGGTACATCTCTAAAGGTGTAATCCTTCAAATTGACCTTGGTTGTTACCCCTAAGTGCTGCAAGTATAAGGAGTTGGTTCCCCAATCCTGTACTATTTGCAATTGCCGTAGGAAGGGTCTTCCTAGGATCATTTCATAGGTATTAGTTTTACCAAAGTCACATATAGCAAAGGTGTGTTCAAACTCTACACCACAAGTGGTTAGAGTTATCCCTTCTAGCAAATGGTCTGTTGGGTATACTATATTGGCTCAATTGTCCTGACAACATATTTTCTGTTCTTTGTTGGTTCTGGAATGGTTTTGTGAGGTAGTTGCCTGATCTCGGGGAGGGAATATAGGCAGGCCCATGTGCTTTAATCTCGACCCATCCACTTCATCACAGGCCAATATCTCCTTTGATTTTGGTCTAGGTATGTAACTCTAGATAGATTTTCTGGATCCCTTAACTCGTATATAGTTGTTGGGCTGATGCCTTCTCCTTGTGTCAGTGAATCAGTTTGTAGGAGTAGGTCTGATCCATGTACTAAGTACACATCCATCAGATAGTCATCTTGGGGTATCCTATCCCCTCGCAATACTTGAGTCATTACAGACTTTCCCCTAGGAGTAGTCATCATATCTCCATTGTTGGTTCTCCTAGAAGTGCATTGTCCCCCTAACTCTCCTCTATCATTAATTTGATCAGGGTTTTTGATTACTACATAGATCTGGCCCATCTTGTCCATGTAAACTCCACCTTCATACTTGACAGTTGGTCTTTCAACTATTTCTAATTCTGTCATGTTTATCATTCTTGCTACTAACCTATGTAGACCGTCAAGGAAGATGTGCATTCCTTGCAAGTTAGTGTCTAGACCTAGTGTCTGGCCTAGTTAAAAATTAGGTTCCAGGGCTTATTTGGGGGCTCAAACGAAGTCTAAAAATTATGAAAATTGGTACAATGATACTTCTAATACTCCTCAAGATCAAGGACTCCTCGGCTTGAACACAATGGAGTTGCCAAAATGGAAAATGGTATTTACATGTGCTTCTTGAAATTTGACATGTGTTTCTTGGAGCTCCCTACATGCTCTTCTTCTTGTGTGTCCACTTCCTTGATGTGCTTCCATGCTTGTGCTTGACCTTGAGTGTCAACAACGTTGAACATGGATGACCTTTTATCTCAGTTCATTCACTTTCAGCAAGAGGATAGGCATCAAAAAGCCATCCAGTTGCTCCATGAGTGACGAGTAAAGCGGTGCGGGTTTTTCAATGGCAAAAATATATCTAGGTTCTGTAAAGAGTGTGAACTTGAGGCCAAATACCTAGGTGTCAGATTGAATCCGATGACGGATATGGAATTATGCGAAAACTTTGCCTATGTGTGTGAAGTTTACGCAACCAACTCATGCAAATAAACCATATGACATGGTCATAATACAAATCAATGCTCCTCAAGCAATTCATGCTGGAGGACATAGATAAAGTGACTCGCAAGTTCTTCCTAAGGTGGGTTCATATACCCAAGAACCAACCGATCCTAGAAGTTAAAAAAGAGTTCGAGAAGCAATTCGAAGATATGTCCGAGTATGACTAGAGATGTATAATGCATGAAAGGGTGTTCTTATTCCTACAGGCAATAGATGTTAGAGCCCGAGAGGAACTAATTTCATTTCTGCAAGACCTAGACCGCGAATCGGGGCTCACAGAGGATTAGACACTTGTTCATGATGCTGTAAAAAGATATGTTAGAAAGCAACAAATGTTTGAGAAATTCTGAAATGATTAGAAATTGGATCTTCATGTGGATATAGCTGATGCACATATTTTATGCATGCCAAACTTTGAGAATAATGTGCAAACTCAAAAACACTTAGAAAATCCGATCTAAAAAGAAAGAAGTATAACTGGAAACCACATATATAATCATATTGAGGTTCGTCAAGAAGAATCAATAATAATAAATGATACAAACCCTAAACCTTTAAGATGTCATGGGACAGTAGATGTCTTTGTAATAAATACATCTTTAAGTGTGCCAAAAGTAGAAACCATAATGAGGGAAGGAGTAAAGGAGCTGGGAGAAGCTAACCAAATACCAATTAATTCAAGAAAAAATCAAATAAAAAATCAAGATACTCAAACAAGAAATCAATATGAAGCTTCTTCTGGTCCAACAAACTCCTCACATCTCATAGGAAGTAATTATATAAATATTAAACCAAGATATACAATAAGCCAAAAGCCAAAGATGTCTACAATGTCTCAAGATAAACATGAAGAAATTGTCAATTGAAATGATGTCAAGAGCAAGGAGATATCAATAAGTAGTTCTCTAAAAAGTGATATGCATGCCAAACAAGATGAGTGTGATGATTGTCATGAGGATAACTCAATTACAAATCAAGTTTTTAATATTCCTCTGAGTGATACTACATTAGATATATATCCTGAGATGCAGGACAATGATCCTACTTCTACGATAGATGATAAACCACTAATTGGAGTTCTAGAGAGTGATATGTATGTAGATGATGCCACACTCCACGAAGAGGGGTATGAGAACGATCATGAGAAGGATGAAAATAAGTCATCAATTGTTCATTCATACAGTGATATGTATGCCAATAACAATCATATTGAGGTTAGTTCCTATGAGGATGAGATTGAGCATGAAATGTCAAATGAAACACTCATGGAAATGCATGACAAATTTGATGAAGAATTTGTACCGATATCGTCGAGATTTTCTCTCCTCTCTCACTCATGAATGCCTACAGGAAACACATTCGGTGAAGGTAGCGAGAATTCCCTAAGAAGTCCGAGATGCATCAAGGATGTCAAAGGGAGTTCACATGCAAACTTTGGAAGAAATCCAGCAAATCCAAGGTAGCAGTCAAAGCTGGTCAAACTTTGGAAATTAGGGTAAAAAATTCAATGTCTCCAAATCACATGAAAATTCATATACTTGTAAAGCCTACCAAAGGCAGTCTATAGCTCGAATTTCACATGAAAATGGATTTTCTAGCACATTGATATGACATGTGCATTTTGTAAAAATGTAATTTTTTCACTTAGACCCTACAAACTCTTGTATAGGAATTTTTGTTAGCCATATGGTTTGGCATGTATAAAGTCTATATGAGCCTACATATTTGTACAAAGTTTCAAAGCTATCAGAGCTTCCTCGGCACCTTAATGCCACCTTGCAAGCTTCCAAATGTAGTCAAACTTATACAAGGGAGATTCAGATGGGAGTTTTTTCTGCATATTCCTAAAGGAGACCTTTCAAAACATAGCCCTACAAATTTTTATCTTCATCAAAGGATATTTGAAGGGTCAAAGAGAACAAAATCCAGTTTTCAAGGTCACCACAGTTTTGTAGAATAAGAAAATTGAAGGCTTGAAGGACTTCCACATGGCAAACAATGATTGAACAATGTTGTACGGTCAAGATGAGCTCATATTCAAGGGTGGAGATGCACTAAAGCAGAAAGCAAGGAGGATCGACAAGTTTTTTCATCGGATAAGCATTTTTCGATGATCAAAGATCAATAATGCAAAGTTTCTCAAAAAATAGTAGCTTATCTTATCCACATTGATGTAAGCACTGATCCGACGGTCAATATCAGCCCCAGATCCAATGGTGGAGAATGAAGGCGCCTATTTTCCTCCCTTTTTCCCTAGGTATCATATAAAGAACCAATCCTAACCATCCATTTAATACATCCAATGGTTGTAATCAAAAGAAGTCGATCTTAGGGTTGACATTTGATTTCTCTAGATCTAAGGGCCCAAATTCATTCAAAAAACTATATAAACCTCCCTCCAAAATACTAGAGCATCATTGTTAGGCATCCATAGGGCCCTTGCTAACACATGGTTTCCTTGAGAGGATCACCCTCAGTTGAGAGTGTGAGGATCCAAGGTGGGCTAGTAAGAGCATAGTTCCTAGATTCAATTTTTAGACTTCCTCTATAGCTCATAAACCCAGTTTCTCTTTCTTTGCTCACTCTCAGTGGAGCGTGTGAGTGAGTTTGAGCTGGTTTTATGTGTCTTTGACTTCTTTAGAAACACATTACGATCCTAGAAAGACGTAGGGTCAATGAAGTGGGACCTATCCTCTTACGTGTGACATTTTGACATTCGGTTGAACTGTTATGGTGAGAGGGTCGTGCGGACCACCTTTGACCAGTAGAATGCTTAGCTTGACGTTTCACAACATTCATGTATATGTTTATCATAACAATATCTTCTAATTCATGTCTCATGTCTCTTATCCCTTTGTCTCTTCTATGTTTTTACATGTCACCTTCTATCTCTTTCTATGTGTGAGAAGGCTCGGCAGTATTGCGTTGAACCAGTGAGGATGATCCATTAAGGTTGAGAGAATAATTTTCTTTTCATTCATAAATCATGATCCACGTGCATTCATATCATCCACAAACACCCATACATATATAAGAAGCTCCATTCTTGGACCATTCTTCCTTTCAAGACTGATTCATGTGTGTGGTTTTAGTTTTTGTTCTCATCATGCATACATCCATATGTTCCCCTTTCATAACTAAATCATGACATTTATCCTCCCCATACCCAACTTCATCTTCACCTTCACATTTTTATCACAAAGACCTTCCAACACTAACTAGCTTCATACACTCTGTGTGTGCCGTGATCGGACCCAATCCACTCGGATTGCAATCACCTCCACATTTGAACCCGACATGAAATGCTTCGTGGCATTTGCTTCTGATTTTGTTGGGAGGTTTTGATTCATATTTTTTGTTTCATATTTTTCATCCTCATCATATCATCATCATCCTTGTGTGTTGCACTGGATTTCTCACAATATCGTGCACATCTTTGTCGTGAAGTAAATGCATTTATGAGAGATCTAGAACATCGTGCATCACTCGCTTATTCACATAAGATGGAGGAAGGATTCAAATCCCTTATTGTTAAGAAACAAGGCCAAAGAATAGTCTCTTCTATGTTGAGAGAGAAGGAAAAATTCAATGGCATCAACATTACAAGCTACTTAGATTTGTTTGAAGAGCAAGCTATGATTTTTGGTCTTCCCGAAGATCTTTTGATATCATTCTTTGAACGAATTGTTGATAGCTCTATCATAAACCGTGTCACTCAATATGATACTCTTCCTTGGAGTGATTTTAGAAAGGAGATGCTCAAAGAATTCTATCTTGAAGGTTATAGCCAACATAATCGGAATGGATTCTTATGATGGGTCAATTCCCCAAAGCCTAGTTGCTTTATTACAAAATGAGTATATTAGACGCTATGAACAACTTCTTGATGAGGATAAGATAACTTTGGAACCTTCTCTTGTGATCAATTTTCTTAAGCTTCTTCATCCTGAAACTCATAGGGAAGTTAAAGGGCGATTAGAAGAGCTGGATAAGCATTATGGTCTTAGTGACGATTGGCCAAAAGTGCGTAAAGTAGTAGAGGTTGTAGCCCATAGATATCAAAGACAATCCATGCTTTATGAGCAAACTAGTCTTCCTCAAGCTAGCCTTCCACAAACTAAGGAGCAAGTTAGAGAACAATCCCATGCTATGCTTTTTTACTCTAATCCTATTCCCCAAATGAAGGAGCCTACTCAAAGTTTTAAAGTAGAGCCAAATAAAAGTGTAGTTGAACAATCTCAAGTGGGAATTCTCACTAAGCAAGTGGAAAGTCTTATTGCTACACAATCCAATTTGGCCAATACTATAGATGCTTTACAATCTAATTACACCAAAACTTTCCAAAATCAAATGAACCCAATGTCTTTTCAAGAGCCTAATCAACATGTCATAGCTCCCAATCAAAATCCACAAGTAGCTCCTACTCAAGCATATCAAGTTCCTCCAATGCATAATCCTTCGATGCAAAATCCTCATCCTCATGTGCAAAATCCTCAAATATATCAAAACATGTATCCTCAAGCTTCTCAAACAGCTTTTCAAAATCCTCAAAATCAAAATTTTCAAAATCATCAACTGTATACTATGGAAGCTCCTCTTGCACCTCAAGTACCACATGTTGCTCCCCAAGCTCTTCAAATACATCAATTACCTTATCAAAATCCTAATTATCTTGTTCAAGCAATACCTTATCAACAAATTCCTCAATTTCAAAATTTCCCACCACAAGTTAATCAAAATGGTTTTGTGCGTGGCCCTCGTAGGTGTCCTTGGTGTGATTTTTTAGAGCACTTTTTCAGAGATTGTGAACTATTGAAGGTTGCTAAGGAGCAACGACTAGTAATAGACATAGACAAGAAAATTTGTTACTATTGATCTAGGCTACCTTTGCAAGGAAATTATAGTAAGGGAGGAATGAAAAAACACTATGAAAATATAACCATAATGGATGTAGGAACTAGAGGAGTGAAACTAGAAGCTCTTGATGAAAAACAAGTAGAATCAAGTAAACCCACGAAGGAAGTTGACTTTTCCATTGAGGCTTTCATAAGAGCACGAGATGAGATTAGGAGAATAACAGCTTGGGAGTGACCGATAGAAGATCAATCTCTTATTTCTCACATATCCAATGTAGAAGAAAAGTGAAAAAGAGATGAAGCTGAGCCTAGTGAAAGAAGAGTGACTCGAAAACAAAACTCAGAGGGAATAGAAACAATCATAGAGCAAGGAGAAACATCACAATCCAAAGATAAAAAACAAGAATCACAACCCAATGAAAGTAACTCAACTGAAAGTAAAAGCTATCATCTGTATCGTCAACAAACTAAACGCATTCTAGTTAGCCGTGATGTTGTTTTTGTGGAAGATGCTATTCAGCCATTGCTTTCATGTACTAAGGAGACATCTGTTAGCTCCAAAGGCATGTATGATACTTTTCTGCCTCTTTTTACAGGTGGACAGTCTAGTGCTCGTCCTAATGAGGTAACTTTTCAGCCTTTGCAGGTTTCATGTGATGATGCAAATCATCCCATTTCTGATGCAAATTTACATGATGACTTGTTGATGAGAGAGCTGATATTGAGGAGGCAAAAACTATGCAAAAATGATGCACCTCTGTTATATCATACTCGATCAGGCTCTCATAGTGCCTCTTTTGCATGATATTGCTATGCTATGGCTGCATCTAGTCTCTCTGATGAGATGGAGCCTATTTTGTTTGATGAAGCATAAAATTCAAAAAAGTGGATGGCTGCTATGCAATCTGAATATGATGCTATAATGAAGAATGGTACTTGGTCTTTATGTGTCTTGCCTCATGGAAAGAAGGCCATTGGCACTAAGTGGGTATACAAGCTGAAGCATAATCTTGATGGAACAGTTGACAAATATAAGGCTACGTGGATAAGGTCTTACGTTCGAAGAATGTGCAAATAATTGCACCTATATCTAGTTATCTTTATGTTATTTCTCACGACTTCCCAAGTTTATTTTACCCTCAAGTCACAATGATGTCTGTCGTGGTCCAAATTCCTAATCTTGTTCGATTATTCTTTGGTTCTTTGACAACCGTGATCTTGGTCCTATTGCCCACTTTGATACATGAAAGTTCTAGTCTTAAAGCCTTGTTTAATCACGCCCCTTCCCTTTTCTTCTTTCCTCTCAACCCTTTCTCTTCTCGTTCTTCTACATGCCCATGCACACATGCACACTCCTACACCTTCCTACAAATGAGCATATAGGCTCTCACACCTTCTTGTACATACAACCACACATACAACCTTTTTATCTCTCTCTTTTTCACACCCTTCCCTTTACCTCACACACTTATGTTCATGCACACTCACACATATCCAACTACAATGCACTCTCATACAGACACTCTAACACATTCGCACACTTTCACTCCACTACCATCACCTCTCTCTTGGTCTCACTACCACTCTCTTTCTTCACATTCACACACACTCTATCCTTGTACACATACATACACACGTTCACACTTTAGTGTACACACATAAGCACCATCACAGCCACACCTGCAACCATGCAACCAATCAGACACACGCATTCACTTAAACATACTCACTCACCCACATATACACTTGTCCTCTTCCTTCCTTATTGTTGTGCATACATGTACACATACATGAATGCCTGTTTCACATTGGAGTCCCTAATTGTGATGCAGACTTGGATCTCATACGTAAGTGCAACAATTTGACCACTATGCATATATGATGCAATGGAAATAACGATGGATGAGCTTGAGAAAGGAGAAATACATGGTGACTTTCAGTTTTATCATAGAACATACGCAGCATTGTTTGGCCTTCTCACCTAACGCAATAAAATTTATTCAATCACTTCTTCCTTGTATAGGAAAAGACTACAGCTTGCCGGATAGGTTCATGTCATGAAAACTTAACAAATTCAGCACTCATAAATTCAATGTGACATTTGTATGAATCGAGTAAATCATGCAAAACATCCAGCTCTGTGATATATACTATCTATTTCATTCTCAAAAACGTTTGTTCTGCTGTGATCACTGTAGCTGGTTACTCTAATACAAGCTCTCACCTTAACATGATCATTCGGTGGCAAACATAATCGTGCACAACTTCAGCATGTCACATTTAAATCTTGAATGAAGATCGGGCCGAGGAATCAAGTGCACAGATGTGAGCTTGATGCAAATTTTGGTAAAGAGCTTAGAACCATAGCTGAAAGATACTTCGTATAAAAGACACGAAACAAAGCATTCGAACTTGTGACTGGTTCAAAATAACTTACACGTACATCTGCACTAAAATCTGAAATCTTATGTACTGTCACAAAACAAGCTTCGTTTCCTCCCAGTATCAGGTCTACCAGCAACTCAAAGTTACATTAAAACTCATGCCCATCATTGCATAATGATTATTAAAAAATACGGTACCTCAACATTGCTTTTCCACAACTGTGTGTCGCTAAATCTCTGCACTTCCGCTTCTCTGTCGGAATCAAAGAAAACTTGTCTGAGGGTGTGCGATAATCAAGAGCATGTGATCCCCCCTGGCTCGATTCGACAGGCTATTATCCCCTCCTCTTTGATCGATTACAGAGACAGTTGGCAGCATCCCCAATCTCTCTCTCTCTCTCATTCAGATCTTGCTAGTCCACCTCTGCTTTAGTCTGCAAAACCCCCTCGCTTGACCTGATGGTCTCTCTTTTTTAGAATAATTGATGGTCTCTGTTTTTTTAGAATAATTGGGCAACTAGCTAACCAACTTACTGGCCCAGGAGTGCCAGTTTTTATAGAATGGGGAGGGGGAGATGTCAGATGTCCTTTGACCATACGTGGCTGAAGACGCTGGAGTACACATGGTAGCTTGGGACTACTCTATGCACGTGGAGAGTGGGTGTCAGAGTAGAGGGAAAGTGGGCAGAGGAGTGGAGGAGAGTGGGGAAGGAGTGGGGGAGAGTGGGCTAGTACAGGTTCGAACAAAAGTTAGAGAGAGAGAGAAAGTCAGTCAAACATTGGCTGGGGGAACATGTTCCTAGATTTTAGGAAGTTGGGTACTTTTCAGAGAGGCATCCTTGAGACCCGCTTCAAGCTAGTAAATATGGTCTTTCAAGTGCACATACTTCATGACCCAAATTGCAATGATATCTTATAGATTCTTGTAGTTGTGCAATATTTTTGTATTCCACCTGCATAGTTATAATGTTCCTCACCCAGAACCTGGGGTCAAAGTATATGAGATGTTGAGTCCGAAGGATCAATAGCAGGATAAGTTTCAAGCTCAGAAATCTGTCCTCATAACACAATTGTTGCATCAAGATGGGCAAAAATAGTAGCTGGAGTAGGGTTAATTAAATCATCTGCTGGGACATAAATAGCCTGCACAGAGGTGATGGATCCTTTCTAAATTGTGGTAATCCTCTCCTGCAATCGACCAAGATCCGTTGCCAAAGTGGGCTGATATCCAACAGCACAGGGAATTCTTTCCAAACGGGTGGACACTTCAGAGTTGGCCTGATTTTGAGGAAGCACATTACTTGAGATACCGGATGACATCAAATCGTAGATTCTCGATCCAAGCATTGCAGGATCTTCTGGCACAAAACCACTTGAGAGAAGGGCTATGTCATAAAGTAGATCTACAATCTCATTGGCTCCTGGCTTCCCATCTTTCCTAGCAGCATCTAGGTCCTGAATGATAGGATGATTGCAATTGATCTCGAACACTCGAGTAGACATCATGTATTCTCTTAATCCAGGAGTATCTCCTAAATTTTGGGCCCTCATTATTCTTTCCATGGTTGCAGACCACCCCTCCTTGCCTGATACAAGAACACAAGGAGATGATGTTAAACACCTGGATACTTCAACTCTTGCAATCTTCTCACCCAGCTGATGCTTCATCCAGTCACACAGCATTCCATATTCGTTTTCTAACCTCTTTAGCTCCTCATCATCACCACCTAAATCGAAAGTCTCCTTGCTGATATCCACAATTTTTTTCCCATCATAATACTTGAGATGATGAGCTGATACCTCATCAAGAGGTTCTGTCATGAATAGGACCTCATAACCCTTGTTGTTAAGCTGCTCCAGGAATGGTGCATTCCTTGCACTTTTAACTGATTTTGAAGAAAAATAGTAAATATGGTTTTTTGATCAGGTTTCATATTCTGTACATCATCCTTGAGGGAAGTCATCTCGTCCTAATGTTGGGATGAATAAATGCACAGAAATGTTGCTAGCCGCTTTCTGTTGTCATGATCCTCAGTTACACCAAGTTTGATATATTTCCCAAAATTCTTGTAAAAGCTTTTGTAATCCTCTTTGTTTTCACTCCTGGCTATGCCGATGCGGCTCTCTTGGAGGAGCTCTCTAGAGATGTTCAAGGGAAGATCATCCGAGTCTTTCATAAAACTTAGGTACCTTGGGAACAATTCACCATGAAAATCATCTGATATAAACACCCTCTTCACATACATCTTAATATTCTTCTCGCCTCCATCATCAGCTCCAATAGGAGCCATTCCAGGAACATACATGAGAGTTTTGAACTCTACTTCACCCTCAGTGCTGAAGTGGGTATAAGCCATTGGCTCAAGATGTTTGTCATGTGTCTTCTTAAAGAAAGCATGATACTATTCTTTTGTCACTTCCTTTGGACTTCGACGCCATATAGGGTGATCCTCATTCACAACATCATATGTGTAGTGTTTCTCAAGCTTAGTTTTTGTTGCTTCCTTCCTTCCTGTGCTGCTGCCTCATCCTTCACCTCAACTCGTCGATGCTTTTCAATTCCCACATAGATTGGAAAAGAAATAAACTGAGAGTAATTCTTTACAAGATCTTGGATCTTTGTTGAGCTAGTAAATTGGTGTGCCTCTTCCTTCAAGTATAGAATGACTGATGTTCCCCTTGGAATAATAAACACAGAGTTCGTCTCTTCTCGAATAATAAAAGAGCTTTTGTCTGCTTCAGCCTCCCAGACCCACTGTTTCTCAGATTTAGGGCTTTTGGTAGAAACCGCTACCTTATTAGCAACCAAAAAGGCAAAATAAAATCTGACACCAACTTCCCAATGAGATTATTTGCTCCAGCTAGTCCTTCTTTATTTTCCTTAAGTGCTTTTACAAAATTAGCTGTACCACTCTGTGCAATGGTGCCAAGGCTATTGATTAATTCTTCTTTGGTCATTCCAATTCCAGAGTCCGTGATAATGAGCATTTTTCTGTTAGTATCATCTCGACTCCTTATTGCAAGTTCAGTTTCTGCACCCAATAGGTTTGGATCTGTTGTGCTTAAAACCTCAACTTGTCCAGTGCATCACTTGCATTCTGACCAGTTCCCTTAAAAACACTTCTTTGCGACTATAGAGAGTGTGTACAATGAGATCCAATAGTCGACTCACCTCCACTTGATAAGAATGTTTCTCTCCTGTATCTGATGCTGAAAGTGTTTCATTCCCATGAGGACTTGGATTGACTGGTGTAGTTGAAGGCGTCTCGGTTACACTAGGAGATGTGCTTGTACCATCTATTGTAGTAGACTCGTATCTAGCTTGCGTTAGGTGAATATTGAACCTTGCAGCAGTCTCCTTCAAAGCCACGCTCCTCGAAACCGAACCATGCTGAGCGGGAATCAACCTGCTGTTCCGAGAGGTAAAAAGATGTCTTTTGCATTGGTAAGACTTATTCACTATAGTAGTACTGGGAATAGTTGCTTTGGAGCGCAGAAGCAGAAACACAGATTTTCGACTCATTGTGAGGTAGTGGTGAACAGTGATAGCAGTGGGTATCTGTACCAGGCTGGCCGAAATGACAAAACCCTAACGAACCAGAAGTAGTAGCGGCATACTCTGATTTCTTGTAGAAATCACTCCACCTAAATTTTGGGAATATCTACCCTCCTTCAAGCCCATGGCACACAATGAGGACAATTGATTACACAATTCCACTCCGCTTCTCAAGCAAGAAGACTAGCAGCAAGTTTTGGTTGTAGTGCCTGTATTTGAATATGCATGTATTTGCGGCTTGCACCATGCAAAATTCCTCTATTTCGGTCTGTCTCCTCGTCCACAATTGAAATGAGGAGGAGAGGGAGAGTGGGAGAGACCTGCCCCCCTCCCCAATCACTTCTACCTGCTTCCTCCCTTGCATGCGGGGAAGGAGCCGACCAAGGGCAAGAAAACAAGGGAGAGACAGAACATGACACCCCCTCCTTCTTACTGATTTTTTTCTCTATTCTTTTCGTTCGTTTCTTTTCTTTTTGTTTCTTCTTTTTCTCCTTAAAAAATTGTGGTCAGAGAAAGAAACATACTAGCACTGCAAGACACTTTGACATATTGGTAAATCCAGCATTGTTTCGCCACCATCCTCGTGCACACATTTCTATGGATATAAATACGTAGGCAATTTACTTTCGAATAAGTCCCCCCTTTTTTTTTGTGTTTTTCTTAAGCACATTTAAATGCCTAGGCACCCAATTCTGAAGTATGGGGTCTCCATTTCCATGGTCAGCAACTCTTTCAAATCTAGTATTTTGTGAAATTACACCTCAGACTAAGATATTACTCAACCTTACCTATGTTTTATCAAAATACTCCCTTTTTTCTACCTTTCCAGTTGTTATACCCCCCATAAGAATTTCCCCCAATAAATTTACACTATCTTTTCTTATTTGATATGGCCCGTTGCTCTTGTTGCCCTTTCACTATGACTGATCGATGTACTTAAATTCCATTTGATACAAGCACACATGCAATTGAGAATACATGTGCATTCACATTATTTCACACAGAGAACTTCCCAGTTGCTTTTGAAAATATGTTGTATTTTCACACCTTCAATTTGAAATGCAAATATATACAAACACTCTTGGATCTTTTTGATACACATGTGATTACCGCAAAACAAATTCAAAATGCCTGCATATCATAATCAACACACATAGACGCACATGTACATACATATTCCCATGCTCACACATGCACCTTCCTATTGCAATGATGCACCCAAGAACCTATCCATGTTGACATTGCACACTAATGCATAAATGCAACCATACAAACAATTTCTTTTGGGATATTTGAACAAAATCACATTTCCAAGAGCTACATTTTTCATAAACACCACATTGGTAGACTTTAAATCAACACAAGCGTTGTTAGAGAGATTTACTCTCCTCATTTGAAGATACAATCAAAATCAAAGGAATCATAAGTGAGAATTAGAGAAGTTCTTTGGATGACTAACTTCAATAATTGATTGCAGATTATCAGCTTCATGAGAATGATGTGAATATGTTTTGTTCATGACAACTAGAAGGCAGGAAATTTCCAACGACAAGGAGTTTTTGAAATGTTTAATGTATAGTTAGCACTATCTAAATAGGTGTCCAGGTTGGTGGAAAAAGCATCGCTTTTCTAGAACTTCTAGAAGAATGGGAGGAAAAGGGAAAGAAGCGAACTACGAGTCAGGCAAAGGAGTTTTCTCTTCGTTTTTTTTTTTATTCATAGACGACAGGTGCTTCTTCTAAAGTGTTGAGGTGAACAGAGAGAAGATAGCGGCAGTTCTTCTGGGGAGAGTTCCTGCCACGCACAGGTGTTCGCCGTCATAAAGGAAATTCTCATGCAAAAAGGGGGCGCTGCTGTTCGGAAAAATGGGAGAGGAAATGTTCTCTTGCGGAGCTTAACATATTTTTGTTGGCGCTGATATCGTGGAGATAAGGGAGCAACCGTACGCGTGTTCAAAGGGAGGCAAGTTCTACCATCAAAGATTATGCAAGAGAGGGCTGGCTGCGAAGACTGCTCAGATGATTGAAAAGGAAGAAGAGTAGACAGCGCTATCCAATATTGCTTGGAGATCACACAAAAACTCTTCTATCCATTGATGAATGCATCAACATGAAGTCGTGTTCTCTTCTCTGTAGAAGATCCATTCTCTGACACGATTCATGATTGGGAGAAGTGATAGAGCATGCGCTTAACAGATAAGAAGGAAAACTGGAAAGACTTTCACTTCTCAGAAGTATATGTGAGTTGCATGAATAGCTTATGAATCTTTTTTATTATTATTTTTTTTGGTGACATACGTGGATGTTTATTTCGGCTCTATATATATTAACCTTTGAGTGATGAGATCATACTTCAAGAGAAAGGATATCGTTAAATGGTGAGAAGGAGTTTGGCAGTGCTATTTTCTGAAGATGACGATGATCGGAGAGGAGTTTTGGTGGTGACGTGATCTTTCTTCAAACATGTAAATCTTATGAGCACAAAGAAAACTTTACAATGAAGAAATTACAGGGATAAGCAGGCAAACAAAGAGTCAAAGAAGATAAAAGAGGAGGATTTTACATGTAGGGATTTTGCAAAGAAAGAGTTTGACAGAGGACTTTAGGATAAAGGTCAACCGATGATTTTTGATTTTCAAATCACATAGATATACCTGTAAATGACTGTGTGAGTTTAAGACGTGATTAAGAGAGAAATAATGACAGTGGAGTCAGGAAAATCCAATTTTCTTTGAATTGTTGTTTTATGTTTTGCGAAGAATTACTAACGAGCTTTAGCAAAAGTTTTCAAAAGTCCAATTTTGAAAATCCAGGAAAATCCAATTTTCTTTGAATTGTTGTTTTATGTTTTGCGAAGAATTACTAACGAGCTTTAGCAAAAGTCATGTCTGTCTTGTCAAGTGCTTTTTTTTTTAATTACATATATAGCAGATGCAGATGTAGCAAACAGGATTTTTGAAGTTGGATTCTATAGTGCATGCGAAAATAGAAATTGTACTTTTTTCGAGGCATTTATAAATTTATGATTGTTTGAGTATATTGTTTCAACACACTTCAAACGGCGATCTTCAATTAAATGAAATTAAACAAAGTGGACACTAGCAATAAGATTTATGCTTTGCGATTATCATGAATTTGTCAAACGATTTATAATAAAATTTTGTACAGGATTAATTGAATTTTTATGGAGTCATTTACAGAACAAAAGTCGATATGCATTTTTCAACATCGCAATAATTCTATTAATGAAGTTTTTGTAGCTTACAGGTCACAAGAGAATGAAAAGGTGTAGTTTTTTGGAGGGAAAACTATAGAGTCCTCAGATATTTGGAAGCTGGGAATAAAAGAGATTTAGAGAAGTAAACGCTTGCTGTTTTCGAGCGTTTGTGGATGGCTTCACTGTAATTGCTCATAGCAAAAGAATAGAAAAATTATAAATGTTATATAAATTGAGAGTTGATTCATAGTTAATGTGAACGTATGCTGTCGTTGATTTTCTTGGTTAATGCGGATTCATGCATGATACTTCGAGGTTGAGAAAAATCTGTTGCGGATCTAGCTAAAAGATACCATTGTTGTTTCTAAATGAGAAAAATCTATTGCGGATCTAGCTAAAAGATACCATTGTTGTTTCTAAATGAGAAGAACTGAGTGACCGATTGCGTACTTCTTATCTATTCTGACAACGACAATAAATCGACAGTAATCATATATGCCGCTGATGTGCTGAATATTAAGGACAATATTTCAGGTCTATTTTGTTTCACACTTATTATATATAATGTTCCGGTAGAAAAAGGTTTGAATCCGTTGTAGTGCAGAGATATAGTTTTATGAGTAGATTTAATTTGACTATCTCCTTGAGTGTCGTCTAAATCTTCGATGTGTCTACACGTTGTTAATGCCTATTAAATCATGGAATGCTATGTATGTAACATAGAGACTATGGCAACTCCCATATGTGTTTATCTTCGAAGAAAGTTAGTGATTGTATCACATTCACTTGATGCGCACCACATGCGTGATTGATATGTTTTGAGATTATCTATAAAATTAAACAAAAATTATTTAGGAAATGATATATATTGATTTGGTTGGTTATTTGAATAAGTTTGATGGATTTATGATTTGCAAGGCTTCCATATTATGATAGATACTTTGAAAGCTTTAAGTTAAATGCAAAATCTTTGATTTTGAACCATTTACATGTGTGTGAGTATAATTTTCTATTTGAGTCACGTTCATCCCACCTGAGCTTGCTCCAAGCACCCCGCGTGCGTCTTTAGCGAGACGGTTGAATTGATCCACCAGCCGATTTGCTGTGACATTTGGTGAACCCGACGTGAAGAAACGGCCTTGCAGCTCAGGTATAAATTTTTAAATTTTTCTTGCATGTGCATACATTATATCGACAGGTTGAATTGCAGAAGCTTCTTCATCCGTGGGAGCAGTGGCTATGTCTTTGGAACCTTGCACTCTTCTAGGTGTTGAGGGTTGTTCCCTAGGGAACTGAGCGCCTCCACGAAGAGTGGCAAGTAGCTATCCTCATCTCGCCACCCCTCTCATCGACATTAGAAGCAGGAACGTTTGCACATTCATCCATTAGCAATTGATGTATTAGATTTTGATCCTATTAAAAATTGTATAAATTTAGACACAATCACTTTTTGAGCCTCTTCTTTGATTCAGATTGCAAGTATTGATATATCCTCTAAGACTTCTTTTTTCTCAAATGTCAATGGGTGTAAAGAAAGCAGTTAATTTAAACACACATAAAACGAACTCTACTATGGAGGGCTTAATTAAGAATGCAAATTTGGGACTTGAAGCGCAAGTCAAAGATTTAGGTGACAAGCTAAACTCATCAAATCAAGCCAAATTTAAAGAAATATTTTTGTTAATTGACAAGTTAAGTGAATTTTCTAATTCAAATAATGTGATGTGTGGAATTTTAAGAAGTTGTTAAAAATTTAAAGAGCCAAATAGATGATTTGACCAAACAAGTCAATGAATTACCTAAATGCAAGTGTAAGCATGAACATGAAATGCAAATTTTATCTCCAAAGTTGCCTAATGAAACGCATATGAATGAGTATAGGAGATTCACATATAGGGCTATGAATAGGAAAGTATATCCCTTAAGATGCTTTTGGTGTGACCAACTAGGTCATATGCATGAGGATTGTGTTGCTTATAATAATGCATGTCAAATTCACTTAGTCATTACAAATGACCATAAGATTTGTGATTATCAAACACAACTACCTTTGAGATGAAACTTAGGTAGAGGAGGGATGAGAGAATACTTTGACCAAACAAAATTTAGTACTAAAACCAAACTTCAAAAACAATGGAAACCTAAGAGTCATTATGAGAAAAGCAATGTATGTCAATTACATTCTATGAACACCAAGATTGTGACTAAAAGTGAATGCTTGGACAATGATCAAAACCTTCTTAAACCTAAATCTATGAGTAACATTGATATTCAAACTACATCTAAGGATCAAGATACATTGAAAAAGATTAAGAAAGAAGAAGATGTAAGGATAAAAGATGATGAAAATGAACAATCAATTGATGGAAATAAAGACATACATGCGGTTAAAACATAACCTAAAGTCATAGAAAATTACAATAAATGTGACCAAAATAAAAATGATGAAAGAATAGTACAAACATCTGAAGATGAAAATCTTCAAATTCAATTAGAACATGACAAGAATATGGGAAAATGGGTACAAGAAGCCATATGGAAGATTGAAAATAATACCAAAAACTCATCTAAAGTTAAGAAAAAGGAGAATAATTTAAGAGAATAGTTTTATTGTGATGCCGGAATTGTTTATTGAAGATAAAACCCAAAATTTTTTGATATTGCTTGCTCCATATATGCCAGTTTTCCTAAAGAAGATGAACATATACCTAAATTGTTTTGTTTTATGAAGTTTTTAGGATTGGAAAAGCTAGTTAAAAGCTTATGATAAAGTTTTACATTATGATTTGCTTAACCAAACGAATACTAAAATATGAAAACATACAAATTAAACTAAAACATGTTTGAAATTATATGCCCAATATGCTTGCAAATAAGTTTGCTCAATATGCTTGTCATTTCCTAAACTTATGATGCCAAAGACGCTATTCTAGAATAAAAATATGATTATCCATTGAGATAGGATGATAACAATCATGCTGATATACTACTCAATATGATTTTCTTTCTTATAATGAGAAGGACCATATTTTACGCTTTTCTATTGATAAACATATGATAATAAACCTTCTAATTATAAATAGTATTATCAAAATGATGTTACTAAACTTATGATGAACTTATGATTTTCTTTCTTTCACAAATAGGAAGAAATCTATTATGATGAACAATTATGAAGAACATTATTATAATGAAATGATGAATATTTTGAACAAAATGATTTTTGTTTACAATAATTATGATGGTATACTTTTAAAAGAAAGAAATATACATGATATAAATATGATCATGATAAATATGAAGAGCATGAAAATATGATACAATATGATGATGATTATATTGACATACCATATGATGAGGAAGAGGAACTTTCATAATCCAATATGAATTTTTCATTGATATCAAAATATGATACTCATTTATAAAGATACAAGTTAAAAATACTATGAACTTTATGATTTTTCCTAAAATTTATGAACTTTGTTACAAAGGTTGAAAAACCTAATGTGAAACTTATGATTGCGTTACATAGGTTGAAAAACCTAATGTGAAATTTATGAACTTTGTTACAAAGGTTGAAAAACCTAATGTGAAACTTATGATTGCGTTACATAGGTTGAAAAACCTAATGTGAAATTTATGAACTTTGTTACAAAGGTTGAAAAACCTAATGTGAAACTTATGAATTTTGTTTCATAGGTTGAAAAATCTATTGTAAAAATTAAGAATGCATTATTTATGACAATTATAACCACTATGAATTTCTTATGATGAAATCTGTGACATGATGAAGATGAATCTGATAGAATATATGAATTTATATTTGCAAGATAAATGCTAATGAAGATTACTTGTTTTGTATCTTCTGCTTTATGATTACCTACAGGAATTGACGATGCGTTATGAAATTGATGGGTTGTCAATACAATGAAGAATTTGAAGAGAAGTTGAAGAAGAATTCTATGTCGATCAGGTGAAACAATTCTAAATCTGATTAATGTTTTAAGTTTTGTTTTTCCTTGCATTTCATGATAAGATATGTACATTCTTCAGATAGATTAAGAAATTTCTTAAAATTATGAAAAGTAGTAGAATTTACACTGAAGTAGGAACGTGCTTGAAGAGAAGATAGGGATTAGAGACCTACGGCTGTCATATGAATAGATAAAGGAACCCTTAACTTGCAACTCCTAGTAGAAGTAAACTTGTTTTATGTAGGTAATCTTCCTTAAATCTGACCCATTTTACTAAAGAGATCCTAGTTCCCGCTTTAGCTTACCTCTAGATCCTTTGCTCTGATTAGGGGGTTAAGCCTTTCCCCTTCATCAAAAAAGTTGCGAAGAAAAATTGAAAGCAGTACATTAATGGTTGTTGTATATGAAAAGAGGAAAAATGACAAAAAGAAAAATTATGATGAAAAAAGAGATGAAAGAAAAATCAAATGATTTCAATGAATAAGTTGTGGTCTTGAAATCACTTCTGAATTGAAAAGCGGGCTATATAAGGCAGATGTATGCTAGAGGGGAATTAGTTTTTTGTACCTTAATGGCAAGTGGCTAGGAGATGAGGATACAAGGCTTATATAACATATTCTTTACTTATGAACAGAGTTAATAGAAGAGTTAGTACGAACACTATTTGAATGACTTCTATAGTTTCTTTCTAAAACTTGTTTTCCAACTCATGCATTGAACGAAAAGGTTGAAATTCAAGCTTACATAATTTTATAAGTTTTTCTTTGCTATCAGAAGATGTACTAATGATAGAAGCATTTTTTATAGACTATTTGCATTTGAGTCATGAATAATTTTCAAAAGTATTTGATATTAGCCCGATAGGCTTAAGCGGTTAAGCGAAAACCGATAGTAGAAAAAAAAAATGGGAAGTATGTTTTTCCAAGATCGGTCTTCATAATTAAACAAACCTCGCACTGCAGATACTTACTAGTTTTATAAGCTCTATCCAAAGAACGATATGGGGTATTGAGAATCCACTACTTAGAAAAAGCGATTTCCAAAATTTTGAATAATTTTTTTGGTAGAGCTACCAACAATTTTTTTCTATTTCATAGTTATTTTCCCAAAATTATTTGGGGTAAATCCAATTAGAACATAATTCAAATGATTTTTTTCACACCTAGTCAAAAGGCGGGTTGTTTAGAGCAGGTGCAATCGAGACAACTTTCTCTAAGGAACTCGGCAAAATGGCCCCGTAACTTCGGGAGAAGGGGTGCCTCCTCAAAAAGGAGGTCGCAGCGACCAGGCCCAGGCGACTGACCTTCTCTGATCTGCGGGTTTGGCACATCCGGAGGAAGCAAAGGTTTGGTGGGGGTGGATGTCGGAGAGATTTACTCTCCTCATTTGAAGATACAATCAAAATCAAAGGGATCATAAGTGAGAATTAGAGAAGTTCTTTGGATGACTAACTTCAATAATTGATTGCAGATTATCAGCTTCATGAGAATGATGTGACTATGTTTTGTTCATGACAACTGGAAGGCAAGAAATTTCCAACGACAAGGAGTTTTTCGAAATGTCTAATGTATAGTTAGCACTATCTAAATAGGTGTCCAGGTTGGTGGAAAAAGCATCGCTTTTCTAGAACTTCTAGAAGAATGGGAGGAAAAGGGAAAGAAGCGAACTACGAGTCAGGCAAAGGAGTTTTCTCTTTGTTTTTTTTTTCATGCATAGATGACGGGTGTTTCTTCTGAAGTGCTGAGGTGAACAGAGAGAAGATAGCGGCAGTTCTTCTGGGGAGAGTTCCTGCCACGCACAGGTGTTCGCCGTCATAAAGGAAATTCTCATGCAAAAAGGGGGCGTTGCTGTTCGGAAAAACAGGAGAGGAAATGTTCTCTTGCGGAGCTTAACATATTTTTGTTGGCGCTGATATCGCGGAGATAAGGGAGCTACCGTATGGGTGTTCAGAGGGAGGCAAGTTCTACCATCGAAGATTATGCAAGAGAGGGCTAGCTGTGAAGACTGCTCAGATGATTGAAAACGAAGAAGAGTAGACAACGCTGTCCAATATTGCTTGGAGATCACACAAAAACTCTTCTATCCATCGATGAATGCATCAACGTGAAGTCATGTTCTCTTCTCTGTAGAAGATCTATTCTCTGACACGATTCATGATTGGGAGAGGTGGTAGAGCATGCGCTTAACAGATAAGAAGGAAAACCGGAAAGATGTTCACTTCTCAGAAGTATATGTGAGTTGCATGAATAGCTTATGAATCTTTTTCATTATTATTATTTTTGGTGACATACGTGGATGTTTATTTTGGCTCTATATATTAACCTTTGAGTGATGAGATCATACTTCAAGAGAAAGGATATCGTTAAATGGTGAGAAGGAGTTTGGCAGTGCTATTTTCTGAAGATGACGATGATCGGAGAGGAGTTTTGGTGATGACGTGGTCTTTCTTCAAACATGTAAATCTTATGAGCACAAAGAAAACTTTACAATGAAGAAATTACAGGGATAAGCAGGCAAACGAAGAGTCAAAGAAGATAAAAGAGGAGGATTTTACATGTAGGGATTTTGCAAAGAAAGAGTTTGACAGAGGACTTTAGGATAAAGGTCAGTCGATGATTTTCGATTTTCAAATCACATAGATATACCTGTAAATGATTGTGTGAGTTTAAGATGTGATTAAGAGAGAAATAATGACAGTGGAGTCAAGAAAATCCAATTTTCTTTGAATTGTTGTTTTATGTTTTGCGAAGAATTACTAACGAGCTTTAGCGAAAGTTTTCAAAACTATTTAAGTCATGTCTGTCTTGTCAAGTGCTTTTTTTTTTTAATTACATATATAGCAGATGCAGATGTAGCAAACAGGATTTTCGAAGTTGGATTCTATAGTGCATGCGAAAATAGAAATTGTACTTTTTTCGAGGCATTTATAAATTTATGATTGTTTGAGTTTATTGTTTCAACACACTTCAAACGGCGATCTTCAGTTAAATGACATTAAACAAAGTGGACACTAGCAATAAGATTTATGCTCTGTGATTATCATGAATTTGTCAAACGATTTAGAATAAAATTTTGTACAGTATTGATTGAATTTTTATGGAGTCATTTAAACAAAAGCCGATATGCATTTTTCAGCATCGCAATAATTCTATTAATGAAGTTTTTTGTAGCTTAGAGGTCACGAGAGAATGAAAAGGTGTAGTTTTTTGGAGGGAAAACTACAGAGTTCTCAAATATTTGGAAGGTGGGAATAAAAGAGATTTAGAGAAGTAAACGCTTGTTGTTTTCGAGCGTTTGTGGATGGCTTCACTGTAATTGCTCACAGCAAAAGAATAGACTTAAGCTTGAAGTTTAAATTTGCAAACGGGTATATCATATTAAAAATTATAAATGTTATATACAGTGAGAGTTGATTCATAGTTAATGTGAACGTATGTTGTCGTTGATTTTCTTGGTTAATGTGGATTCATGCATGATACTTCGAGGTTGAGAAAAATCTGTTGCGGATCTAGCTAAACGATACCATTGTTGTTTCTAAATGAGAAAAATCTGTTGCGGATCTAGCTAAAAGATACCATTGTTGTTTCTAAATGAGAAGAACTGAGTGACCGATTGCGTACTTCTTATCTATTTTGACAATGACAATAAATCGACAGTAATCATATATGCCGCTGATGTGCTGAATATTAAGGACAATATTTCAGGTCTATTTTTTTCACACTTATTATATGTAATGTTCCGGCAGAAAAAGGTTTGAATCCGTTGTAGTGCAGAGATATAATTTTATGAGTAGATTTAATTTGACTATCTCCTTGAGTGTCGTCTAAATGTTTGATGTGTCTACACGTTGTTAATGCCTATTAAATCATGGAATGCTATGTATGTAACATAGAGACTATGGCAACTCCCATATGTGTTTATCTTCGAAGAAAGTTAGTGATTGTATCACGTTCACTTGATGCGCACCACATGCGTGATTGATATGTTTTGAGATTATCTATAAAATTAAACAGAAATTATTTAGGAAATGATATATATTGATTTGGTTGGTTAATTGAATAAGTTTGATGGATTTATTATTTGCAAGGCTTCCATATTATGATAGATACTTTGAAAGCTTTAAGTTAAATGCAAAATCTTTGATTTTGAACCATTTACATGTGTGTGAGTATAATTTTGTATTTGAGTCACATTCATCCCACCTGAGCTTGCTCCAAGCACCCCGCGTGCGCCGTTAGCAAGAGGGTTGAATTGATCCACCAGGCGTCCATTCGCTCTGACAACGTTCGGTGTAATACTAGGCTTGTTGCAAAGGGTTATGGAGCATCTGTGCACTTGCAACCCATCATGGTTGGAATGTACATCAGCTGGACATTAAAACAACATTTCTGAATTGTGACTTGCATGAAGAAGTGTATGTTCTTCAGCCCCGTGGCTTTGTGTAGAAAGGGCATGAGAACCAGGTGTGCAAGTTAAAGAAAGCATTATGTGGTTTAAAGCAAGCATCACGTGCTTGGTATGAGAAGATACATGCCTATCTGATTGCATATGATTTTGAGAACAGTCCGCCTGAAAGCACCTTATATGTTAAGCATGCTAATGATGTGTTTTTTATCATTGTTGTCCATGTTGATGACATGCTGCTCACTGGTCCTATTGAGAAGCATATTGCTGATTTCAAGGTTGATTTGCGTGCCTCATTTGAGATGTCTGACTTGGGGCATTTGCATCATTATTTGGGCATTCAGTTTATGCACGTTGATCATGGAATGGTTTTGTGTCAAATGAAATATATTGACACATTATAGTAGTGTTTTGGCCTTGAAGACTATAAACCTATTGCCACTCCTATGGAGACACGTTTATGATTGAGTCTTCATGATGCTGGAGATGCATTTGATGTTGTTCTCTATAAGCAGGTTGTTGGGTGCTTGATTTACTTATGCATTACTCAACCACACATTCAGTTTGTTGTCTCACAGATGAGCAGGTTTATGCATTGCCCAAGAGTCAAGCATTGGTAGGTGGTTAAGCAGATCTTTCCAATGATGACAGGTTTACGGTTGAGTCTTCATGATGTTGGAGATGCATTTGATGATGTTCTATATTAGTATGTTTTTGGTTGCTATGTGGTCTTCTAAAAGTCTAGAAGTTGTAAAAAATCAACTATCTCATGAGTTTGGTGTTTGAAAATTAGCAAGTTTATTAGTTCTAGGTGAGTTTGCTTCTGCATATGGTATTGAAAATTTCCAAATTTTCAATAGGTGGTGTAGATTCTAGTTTCTCAGTAGAAACCAAAGTCTAATCAGACATCACTAGAGTAGGTTCTAATGCGATTCTAGTTGGAGTTTTGTGAACCATAATATCATCAAAGGATGCCAAAACTCCTTTTGGTTCAACTTCAACCTATGGTGTATATTTTGTTCCAAAATTAGATGCCTCCAATGTGGATGATGAAACAAACTCCCAGGTGAAAATATGGCTTTTCATAGGTAGTGGTTGTTTGTCAACCATATACTTTGGATAAATTTCTCCCAAACACAACACATGCATGTGTTCACTAACAACTTTAATACTTGCTGGTTCCTCAGTGCTAACCTTCGTTCAAGTATCTAGCACAACGTCTTGCTCACCCACAACAAAACAATCACTACACAGGATCTTCACACTGCTAACCGGAAGGTTACTGAGGGTTCTTGGCTAGAGGGTTGTCCTATTGCAGGTCCCTAGAAGTTTCCCTTAAATAATAACTTGCATTACTATGTGCCATTAGAATATGCAGATTCAAATCACAATGTGCTTCATTGAATTATGCAAACTATTAACTACGTATTCGCTCAACAAATAGGCAAACACAATATTGTGATCTTCACAAAATGTGTTTAACTTAACCAATTAATAGAGACAAAACACCACAATGTAATAAACAGAAAGTATAGCACAATAGACGATTAAGAATTATGGATGCCCAAAGCACTCGTAGCGGCTACAGCATGTTGCCATGTGTTCATCACCATCGATTTGTTTCTATAGATGGTCACTTTAAAGAGGTCACATCCCTATTTAAAATGTTTCAGGATATTTGTTCAGTGAAAATATTGGTGTGGCACTTCAATGAGTAATCCACACAAAATCATCTTAAACACAAGGTGATTTCTTCTTTGCCAGAGATTGTAGAGGTGATTAGAGGTTTTTTTCTTAGACAATTTCAAAAATCTTGATATGTTTTTAAAGCTCTTGGCAATGGCTTTAAATGGAACAGAAATTGCTTTGATCCAAGTATTGGTGTTATACTTTATGGAATAATTGAATGTTATATGGATTTTCATGTCTTGATATTTTTAATGTGATTGTGTTTTGATTTAGCAGGTGAAGAATCATGAGGGCATGAACAAGATGTAATGAGAAATACCTATAAATACACATACTCCCATAGATTCATCCATGAGAGTATGTGCGGGAGATTGTACCCAATCTTTTGTTTAGTTTCTTGTCTCTCTCTATTCTGTGTATGCTTTTGTGAGATTTCATTTTTGTACTATCTCTGCATTCGTGTGTCTACAAGATCTGCTCAATAGTGGTATCAGAGCATGCATGCATCTATGGAGAGGTGTACTTCTCGATGTTCGATCGTGATTCTATGGGAATTGAACTCAAGACCTACCTGCTAGGAGTATGATGAGCTAACCACTTGCCCCAACAACCATGGTTGAGGATTACTTCCTAATCCTACCTCTTAGGGTGTATTTCAACCATCTCTTGCCTATCATTTCTTGAGTCTAACACTCTCTTCCCCTTCTAGAGATCATTGTCCTCAATGATCAATCCTTGATCTCCCCATTAATTGATGTCCTCACCCTTGCACAATATCTTGAACCTTCTTGTTCTCAACCTTGGTCTCTTGAACCCTTGCTCTCAACCTTGGTCTCTTGAACCTTGCCTTTCTGCTTTCTTGGCCGCTTGCCTACGGACTTGCCTTGTTTGCAACCTTAGTCTCTTGAGACCCTTATTCTCAACCTTACTATCTTGAACCTGGTTCTCATACATGCTAGGTATCTTGGATTCTGAATTTAGTGCTTCCATTGGAAAGTTCATTTGGAGAGCTTTCCAACAATATCTGACATGTCTAAATCTGACTCTACATAAATATGAATATGCTCTTTCTCTAATAACATGCAAGGAAATCTAACTAAACTCCACTAATGGATAAATCTACCTAAGACAGCCTGTGATTTATTCTACTATGCCTCCTTAGCTTCCTTTGGCTTGCTCTCTCTTTTTTTTTAATGATGATTCGATGAATTTATGGTTAGGATCACTTTTTTGGGGTGGAAGAAAGTGTAAACTTCCTGATAACATGTAGCAACTTTTTTTTTATGACAGGGAAAAATTAAAACCCAATACAAGGTACAACCATTTTTGATGACAAAGAACAGTCATTTAAAATCCAATACAAGTGTTGTGAGGTGGACTAAGGATGTAGAAACATGCAGTCGCAGGAGCTAGGACTTCAACAATTATGCTTTCCATACAAGATACATATGCATGTCTATATATGAAATTCATGTTACCAAAATAAACCTCCGATTCTACATGCCCTATCTTTCCATAATCCTAGATTATAATCGATTTCTTAGTAGATAAATTACTACTTAAGATACAATTTTACATAACAAGTAGAGAAATCATCATTTGCCTTTTTTGACTCTAGCGATGTGGATATGCAATGCAATGCAAAGATTGCAAAGAAACATGCATGAAGTGAAATTGGAAACAAGCAAGAATGAGAAAAAAGTGGAATAAACTTGAAAAAACAAAGCAACATGAACTTGAAAAAGAAATGATATTTTTATTTTTATTTTTTGATTTTTTATTTTCTAATTTTTTCTTTGTTTTAAATTTTATTTTTATCGTGGATACTCTTGTTTATGAATCGGGCTCACTGTTGTCATCTTCTTCAATGTCCTCATCCAAAATGTACTCATCCTTATCTCGTTTCTTGAATAGCTTTATCCTTTTACCTGCAATCAAAGTTTTCAATGCAACACCATTTAATTCACAAAGAGCATATGTACCATTGTTGTTGACTTTTGATACAATGTATGGCCCAAACCACCGTGGAGTGAGTTTTTTGCATGCATCATATTGAGAGTCAAATGTACTATCATAAATGAGCACCCAATCTCCTAGGATGCAATCGATGAGTTTTATCCAAATAATGCTTGTTCTTCATTCTAGATTCTCTTAATTTTTCAACGGCATCATCAAGTCTTAATTTACCTTGTTCTAACTGTTTAATGTGCAAACTCAAAAAATCATCAGTAGACATGTTTTCAGATCAAGGCAAATTTGACCATCTAGAAATATGAGACTGAATTGGAAAGAATGGTTTTTGATAGTACATGAGTACAGTCAGACTCGTGAAATTGCTCATACTCGTATATATGTGGAACATAGTCAACTAAGTTCACATTCTTTATTGGATCACTTTCAAGATCATCATCAAATCTAGCTCTCGATAACATATCAGCAATTGAATTTGACTTACTTAAAATATGAACTAACTCAGGATTTATGAACTTAATATATGAGATCCATCTAAGCATGGATATATCAAAACATGAACAATTGGCTATCATTCCAATGAGAGGCAAACAATCAAACTCAACTTTGACATTTGCACCAATGAAATACTATTTGTCTGTTTTCAAATCAATTACCATACCCCATAGTTCTCGTTTTATCTATGGATACTTTTGTTGTGTTTCATGTAAAATTTTAGCTCCAAATCTAATTGCATATCTATTCCCTTCACTATCATCTTGACTTATGACCCAACCTATACCAATAAGACTAGTATCATTAGTCAATATAATAGGTTTGTTAACAGAATAGTCTACACGCTTAAGGATGGGAGCTTCAAGCAATAATTTCTTCAATTTATGCATAGCTTATGTGTGTTTGTCAGTACAGATAAATTTTCATTTCTTCCTCAACAAGTCATAGAGACAATCAGCAACATGGGCAAAGTGTGGGATCCAAATAACATAAAAGATGCAAGCACCAAGAAATCTCTGTACCTCACTCACATTGTCACATGTTTCAGAAATCTTGCTAATGGCATCAACTTTTTGTTGGTATGGATTTTGACCATAATGGCCACATAAATGTCTAAAAATAAGAACCTCGTTGACACCAAACACACATTTTTCTATGGAAAAAGTGATACCTACCTCTTCAAATCGTTGAAATATCCATTCGCAATCAAAGATATGGTCAAGAACAAATTTATGATATCCAGATGAATCTAAAGTAATGTCCTTTACATGTTCCTCACTCCCTTTAATTGGAATATCATCAATGAATGGCATGGTTATATGAGGGATAAAATTATGTAAGACCATATTCATAGCACTCATCATATGAGCCAAAGAATTAGTTGCTCCTTGAGGTAAAGTACACATTTGCACTAAGCCTAAAGGAATTTTCATTGTGGTTATGCCATGACTATCAATTGCTAATTGGAATTGGTCATACCCAAAGTATAAATCACCCATTGAATCGATAGAATGTCCTGAAAATGATTCAGCAAACTCATCTACAATGGGTCATGTTCCTACATTTCTTATGGTGACTTTATTGACGGGTTGGAGATCTTTAATAAAACATAGTTTCCTATTCTTTTTAGGCACAGTGAACCATCTATTTGAGTAAGGTGCAAAAGATGAAGCGAAAACCTCTTCCTTATAATTAGGCCGATAAAGTTATCTTTAAAAACAGCCTTTGCAATAGAGAAAACTTGTTCTAAAGACATAGTTACTTGACTCTTAAGCAAAATGTCATCTAAAATCTCCATAGGATCTATTTTTCTCTCAATTTTGGAAATCAAGATGGCTTTAGGTTTTCTCTTTGCTTTCTTTTTTTTTTGCTCAAGATCTTGGTTTTGTTCATGTTCTTGTGTTTGGTCTTGAGTTTGTTTTGATTTTTCTTGTTTCTCTAAAGGCTTTGGTTCCATTTTTCTTTGCTTTGTCTTCTTACGTTTTTGTTTCTTGTCTTGTTTTTTTCATTGGGTTGTGGTTCTTGTTTTTTATCTTTGGGTTGTGATGTTTCCCCTTGCTCTATGATGGTTTCTATTCCCTCTTAGGTTTGATTTTGAGTCACTCTTCCTTCACTAGGCTCAGTTTCATCTCTTTTTCGTTTTTCTTCTACACTGGATATGTGAAAAATAAGAGATTGATCTTCTATCCATGACTCCCAAGCCGTTATTCTCCTAATCTCATCTCGTTTTTTATTAAAGCCTCTACGGAAAAGTCAACTTCCTTTGTGGGTTTACTTGATTCTAATTCTTGTTCATCAAGAGCTTCTAGTTTCACCCCTCTAGTTCTTGCATCTGTTATGGTTATATTTTCATAGTGTTTTTTCATTCCTCCCTTAGGATAATTTCCTTGCAAAGGTAGCCTAGATCGATAGTCACAAATTTTCTTGTCTATGTCTATTACTAGTCGTTGCTCCTTAGCAGCCTTCAATAGTTCACAATCTCTCAAAAAGTGCTCTAACGAATCACACCAAGGACACCTACGAGGGCCACGCACAACTAACTTGCTCCTTAGCTTGTGGAAGGCTAGCTTGAGGAAGACTAGTTTGTTCATAAAGCATGGATTGTGTTTTTATGTCTATGGGCTACAACCTCTACTACTTTATGCACTTTTTTCCAATTGTCAATAAGACCATAGCACTTATCTGACTCTTCTAATCGCCATTCAACTTCCCTACGAGTTTCAGGATGAAGAAGCTTAAGAAAATTGACCACAAGATCAGGCTCCAAAGTTATCTTATCCTCATCAGGAAGTTGTTCATAGCGTCTAATATACTCATTTTGTAAGTGAATAATAGAGTTACTAGGCTTTGGGGAATTGACCCATTGTAAGAATCCATCCCAATTATGTTGGCTATAATCCTCAACATAGAATTCTTTGAGCATCTCCTTTCTGAAATCACTCCAAGGAAGACTATCATATTGAGTGACATGATTTATGATAGAGCTATCAACAATTCGTTCAAAGAATGTTACCAAAAGATATTTGGGAAGACAAAAAATCATAGCTTGCTCTTCAAACAAATCTAAGTAGCTTGTGATGTTGATGCCATTGAATTTTCCTTCTCTCTCAACATAGAAGAGACTATTCTTTGGCTTTGTTTCTCAACAATAAGGGATTTGAATCCTTCCTCCATCTTACATGAATGTGCAAGTGATGCATGATGCTCTAAATCTCTCACAAATGTGTTTACTTCATGAGGAATATGTGCACCATAGTATGAGAAATCGAGTCCAACAATCAAGAATGATGATGATGATATGATGAGGATGAAAATATGCAACAAAGGATAAGAATGTGGATCACAACCTCCCAACAAGATCATAAGCAAATGCCATGAAGCGATTCACATCAAGTTCAAATGTGGAGGTGATCACAAACTGGGTGGATCGGGTCTAGTCGCAGCATACACAGAGTGTATGAAGCTAATGAGTGTTGGGAGGTCTTTGTGATCAAAATGTGAAGGTGAAGATGAAGCTGGGTATGGAGAGGAGAGATGTCATGATTTGATTATGAGAAGGGGAACATATGGATGTATGCATGATGAGAACAAAAAGAAAACCACACACATGAATCAATTGTTGAAAGGAAGAATGGTTCAAGAATGGAGCTTCTTATACACTTTTGAAATTTAATTCATATGCATGGGTTCTTGTGGACTGCATGATGAGAACAAAAAGAAAACCACACATAGGTTTTTGTGGGTGGTATGAATGCATGTGGGTCATGATGTATAAATGAATAGAAACTTTTTCTCTCAATATCAATGGATCATCCTCACTGGTTCAATGCATGACTGCAGAGCCTTCTCACACATAGAAAGAGATAGAAGGAGACATGTAAAAACATATAAGAGACTAAGAGACAAGAGACAAGAGACATGAATTAGAAGATATTGTTATGACATGCATATACATGAATGTTGTGAAATTTCAAGCTAAGCATTCTACTATTCAAAGGTGGTCCGCACAACCCTCTCACCATGATAGCTCAACCGAATGTCACACGTAAGAGGATAGGTTCCACTTCATTGACCCTATGTCTTTCTAGGATTGTAATTTGTTTCTAAAGAAGTCTAAGACTCATAAAACCAACTCTAACTCACTCAGACGCTCCATTGAGGGTGAGCAAAGAAAGAGAAATTGGATTTATGAGCCTATCCTAGAGTGGAAGTCTAAAAATTGATTCTAGGAACTATGATCTTACTAGCCCACCTTGGATCCTCACATGCTCAACAGAGGGTGATGGTCTCAAGGAAACCATGTGGTAGCAAGGGCCCTATGGATGCCTAACAATGATGCTCTATGAATTTGGAGAGGGATTTTTATAGTTTTTTGAATGAATTTGGTCCCTTGGATCTAGACAAATCAACTCTCAACCCTAAGATCAACTTCTTTTGATTACAACCATCGGATTTATCAAATGGATGGCTAGGATTGGTTCTTTATATGATACCTAGGGAAAAAGCGGGGAAAATAGGTGCCTTCATTCTCCACCATTGGATCCGGAGCTATTTTGGACCATCAGATCAGTGCTGACATCAATTTGGATAAGATAAGCTACTATTTTTGGACAAACTTTACATTATTGATCTTTGATCATCAAAAAAGGCCTATTCGATGAAAAAACTATGTGCAGCCCTTCAAGCTTTCAATTTGCTTATTGTAAGAAACTGGGGTGACCTAGAAAACTGGATTTTATGCTCTTTGACCCTCAAAATATCCTTTGATGAAGTTTTAAATTTGTAGCGCTATGTTTTGAAAGGTCTCCTTTAGGAATATGTAGAAAAAACTCCCATTTGAATCTCTCTTATACAAGTTTGACCACATTTGGAAGCTTGCAAGGTGGCATTAAGATGCCTAGGAAGCTCTGATAGCCTTGAAAATTTGTACAAATATGTAGCCATGTATCATCTTTATACATGCCAAACCATATGGCTAACAAAAAACTCCTATACAAGATTTTGTAGGGTCTAAGTGAAAAATTTACATTTTTTACAAAATGCACATGGCATATCAATGTGCTAGAAAATCCATTTACATGTGAAATTCAGGCTATAGATTGCCTTTGATAGGCTTTACAAGTATATGAATTTTCATGTGATTTGGAGACATTGAAATTTTCACCCTAATTTCCAAAATTTGACTAGCTTTGACCGCTACCCTGGATTTACTTGATTTCTTCCAAAGTTTGCATGTGAACTCCCTTTGACATCCTTGATGCATCTTGGACTTCTCAGGGAATTCTGGCTACCTTCATTGAATGTGTTTCCTGTAGGCCTTCATGAGCGAGAGAGGAAAGAAAATATCGACGACACTGTGTCTTATTTTCAAATTGTGGAATGGTGGTACATTAGGCATGTGGTTGGAGAAAATGAAGAATTAGTACCTAAACGTACCATGAAGTGGAGGTATTAAAGACACAAAAGGAGACATAACAATTGTGAAGACAAACATTCGGAAGCTGATCAATGGATTATTGCAAACAATATCATTTTTACACACTTGTAATATACCCCACAACGATCTCCATCTAGGAAACATTTTGTTGCATTTTGAAGCTCAACATGCTTATACTGGATTATGTGATTTTGGTAGAGCAACATATTTAGCAACAAAAAATGTTTTCCAAGGCTACCTGATTTAGAAATATCAACTAGAAATGAGTGGAGTCAAAAGTACTAGTGGATTGCACCCGAATGTATATCCACTAGTAAAAGTCAAAAGACATTGATGATTTCAATACTCCTATTGCAACTCTTGAAATATATAGATTTAAATAGTTATCCCATTGATAGAAATGGGATTTACAAGTTCAAATATGCTTTAGAACTAGCTTCTGATTGAGATGTATCAAAAAGAGTAGATGCACATGAACTACACTAAGAACATATTGAAAACGATCTGTATTCAATTGAACTATGTGGATTAAATGATATAGATTCATTTACATTAAGTGGAGTAAATGTTGTGGATTCATTTGAATTATATGGATTAAATGAAGTGGTATCATTTGAGTTAAGTGGATTACATGAAGTGGTATCATTTGAATAATGTGGATTAAATGAAGTGGTATCTTTTGAATTATGTGGATGAAATGAAGTGGATTCATTTGTAATATGCAGATTAAATGATGTCGATTCATTTGAATTATGTTGATTAAATGAAGTGGTATCATTTGAGTTAAGTGGATTAAGTAAAGTGGTATCATTTGAGTGGATTCATTTAAATTATGCGAATTAAATGAAGTGGATTCATTTGAACTATGTGGATTAAATGAAGTGGTATCATTTTTGTGAAGTGGATTAAATGAAGTGGTATCATTTGAATTATGTGGACTAAATGAAGTGGTATCATTTGAATTATGTGGATTAGATGAAGTGGTATGTGGATTCTTCTAAGGTAAAAATTAGTTTTTTTTTTTTTTTTTTTGCAAATATGAAAGTAAAACATGGCAAGAATGATAGACGTGAATAATGACCTTGATCATGCTGAATCTCAAAGGATTTTGTCTAAGCAGAATGCTCAATTTGCACAATCAGTATTAGCATTTTTATTCCACTAAGATTAAGAGACAGAGGGATTAGAAGGAGAACCATTATCAATGAAAGAAGTAAAAAACCTATGCCCAAATCAATTAATTCATGATGTTCTCTTTTGGGTTACAGGAAGGGCAAAAGAAAGAGCACCCTTAAAGTTTTTTGACTTACAACATAAAGGATTAGCAGAAAGTCTACTTCAACACTTTGTGCAAGTTGAGAGACCATTACCAAATAATAATCAAATAGCACTACATTTCATTCAAAAAGTTTTTGTACAAGATATCCTTCATCGACGTGTAGATTGGGATGATCGCCCAAAGAATGCATGTATAGGTTTGGGGCATTCTCAAAATCGGGTAAATTTTTGTAGTCAAGGAAATGAAGGCCCTCTTCCTCGAAAGCGGCCCTACATTTTGCTACCTAAAGAACATAACCTTATCCATGATTTATCATCACATGGAGCATAATTATACAATGAAGGATTAACAATTCCTAGATTATGAAGAACAATAGATGATCATCAAAAGAGGATTGATGGTCTAGAAAATCAAGTGAAAATTTTACAAATATTTGTGGATGCATATGAGAACAGATATGGAAGACTCTCAGAGGCATCATCATCTTTTGATCGGTTCTCTGTCGATGAACTATTCAATCAAGAAAAAACTGAATAGAAAAGCATCTTTCTGTAATCAAAGACATCATTATATTATAAAGCCATTGATTTTGCAATTGAATCTAATCAAAGTATTCAAAGTACATCATTTTGTTGATTTTGAATATCATCATCTATGAGAGCTACCATGTCATCTATTTCTTCCATGTCTAAACCATCATTGTGATCTACATCTAAATCATGATCACTCCATGAATCATTTGTTAAACTTTCATGATTTTGAGATTCTCCAAAAGTTTGTTGTGTTGTAGTAGAGGCTATCTTGGTTGGACCATGTAACAAATGCATATTACAAAACACATATACCAAATCATTGGGATGTGATACACTTAAGTGATTTCTTCATTTTGAATGAAGAAAATCATATGCACTCCAATTACATTCACAACTACCACTTGAAGCTGTTACTAAAAGCACTCTCATACGTTAATGTTGCAACTCCACTACTTCACCTCCATACTCTTTCCACCATATAGGAGGTGGATGCTTTTGAATCGCTTTAATGTGCCATAGATGTCCAAAACATCATTCTCGATTTACATAACCTACTCTTTGGTGGAATGTATCTCGACCATCTGTACCTGGAAGTAATAATTGACATATGGTTTTGAAGTTTTCCATGACTTTTTTGTTTGATGCTTGACCATTGAGTTGAAATGCTGGATCCAAAATGAATGCTATTCCATGTAAATGAGCATGCATTTGCATCCATTTTTTCTCTATTAATGATACAATCTTTGTTTTTTTCGTGATGAAAATGTTATACTTTATGGAATGAGTGTTAGACTCAAGAAATGGCAGGCACGAGATGGTTGAACCACACACCAAAAGCCATGGTTGAGGATTACCATGGCTTTTTGGGTGTGGTTCAACCCCAAAAGCCATGGTTAAGTAATCCTCAACCATGGCTTTTGAGGTGTGGTTCAACCATCTCCTGCCTGTCATTTGTTGAGTCTAACACTCATTCCATAAAGTATAATAGAAATTTGATTAAATTCTTTCACCATTTGAATAGCTTTTAACATAATCTAATAAACTTTTCCTATCATAAACTTATCAGTATCAACAATTCGTGAAAGTTTCACAAAAGCTTTAGTGATAAAGATGATTTTTTCAAGATTACACCAAAAATTTTGTGATTGTATTAGAGACATACACTTTGAAGCTGCAACTCGATAAGAAGGATACTTCTCTAGCCATGCCTCCCATCTTCGATCAGCAATCATTTCTACAAGAGCTGGCTTGACTTCCAATAATCCACTGAGCACAATATAGGCAGTTGCAAATCATGTAGCACAAAAGATATGAAGTGCTTTATTGGGAGATTTTGAACAAAAGAGCGAGTATGAAAATTAATGCACTCTGATAAATTTGACCACATGATTTGCATCTAACAAACTTTGTTTAATGAAAGATAATCTACCTATATCTTTCAATAATAGATTTAGTGCATGAGTTGCGCATGGAACCCAAGTAATGCCTTCATACTTGTTTTGATTTATAATTCTAGCACTTCAAAAATTAGATGCATTTGTAGATTTAGGTGTGGAAGTGCAAAAATCTATCATTATCTATTGTGATAATCTTAGCAGTATAAAGTTAGCACGGAACCATATTTTTCATGCTAGAACAAAGCATATCGAGGTACATTATCGCTTCATCAAAGAGAAGGTATTAGCAGGTGATATTTATCTTGTTTATGTGAGAACAAATGAGTAGTTTGCTGATATTTTCGCTAAAGCACTTTGCGTAGAGAAGCTGAAGAAGTTTCAGAAGATGCTTGGATTAGAGGACATGATGTTGAGCTTAAGGGGGAGTGTTGAGATATCGAGCTCAACATGTGATAATCCAGGGTGACAAATATCAATTTTTCATTTCTCTGACATGTATAGTGGTCACACCTGCATATGTCAAGGATACTTCATTGAGCATTGTTAGATTTATCTAGCGAGAGTGATGGCACATTTTCTCCTTGCCAGCTCACTCATTCATGGACATTAGGTTTTTTCTTATGCAATGGTCTTTATATATTGCACTTGTTGTATTCTTGTTTTAGGTCATTCTTGTACATTCCTTTTTATGTAATAGAAGAAGAAGAAGAAGAAGAAGAAGAAGAAGAAGAAGAAGAAGATCATTCTTCCTTGCCTCAATCTATGTGTGTGTGCCTCTCCTTTAGAGTGAGAGTGTGTGTGTGAGCTCTCTTCCATATCTCCTTCCTTGTGACACTTTCATGGTACTTCTCCTCAAACACAAGAGCTAGGAAGAATCAGTTGTGAATGGAATTCATAACCCTCAAGAAACAACCAAAGCAAGAAGTGGCTGATTATGTAACCAAAATGAAAGATGTAGCTGAACAGCTTGCAAGCATTGGAGAAGAGATAGAGGAAGAGCACATAGTGAGGTAGATCATCAATGGAATTAAGGTTGATGACAAGTGGGAGTCCTTCACCACAGCAATGGATGTCTACATGGATATGCAAATACCTGATCTCAACAGATTGATGGGAATGCTACAAAGACAAGGAACCAAAGGGGAAGAGTCTTCCATAGAGAAAGCTATGGACAATCTAGAGGCAAGTACAACAATGGTGGAGGCAGCTACTACCATAACTACTGTAATCAACGCTACAATAACAACAACTATCAAGGAGGCTTTGGAGGAAGAAGGGACTTCAACAACTATAATGAAGATCAAGAAGACTCCCTACTCATCATGAACATGACGTCCAAACAAGGTAAAGATGATGAGCATCTTTTCTACATTGACTCAGGTTGTTCCAATCATGTGGCAAGAAATATAGCTCTATCATCTGATCTAGAAGAACCCAAGGGGAAGCATGAAGTAAAATAGGTGATGACACTAAACACTCAGTCAAGCAAGTTGGAAATTTCAAAACATCGGATGGTAGTATGAACCTTTTGAGCAAAGTTTTGTATGTGCCTACTATAACCAAAAACCTAATAAGTGTTGGGTAGGTTGTAGAGAAAGGTCTACAAGTCAGATTCTGTCAGACATTGGTCTATAGAGACCATTCCGTGTGTGTGTGGGACGAGGGCTAGTTAGCCAAGGTCCTAAGCTCGGGGGTATATCCTAAGGTATTTGATGGTTAGTGGGGATGAGTGTTGCACGCTGGCCACATGGCGATGCTAGATCATTCCAGATCACTGTTATTTTAGATACAAGAGGATATAAATGGATGGGAGGAGAGTGGCACACACATCAATCGCATGTCTTCTTTGAGGAAAGCCTCACACTTGGTATCAAAGCCTAGGAAGTAGGCTTGGGCAAGGCGGAATGATCCAATGGCCTCTAAAAAAGGCGTTTGGGCACTCTATCATGTGAAAGGGTAGGAATTTGCGCAGGGGCGCTTTGAGAACTCTATCCAAGAGAGATTCGGGTGTATCTCTCAATCCGTAGGTCGGATTGAGGCCTGTAAGATACCATTGGAAAGCTCTCAGAACGAACTTTCCAATGAGCTAGCTTTGAAGTGTGAAGTCCTTGGGAATCCTTGGGTGCCACTTGATTGAGGGTTCAAGATACCAAACATGGGTGAGAACAAGGTTCAAGATACTAAGGTTGAGAACAGTGTTCAAGACACCAAGGTTGCGAACAAGGCTCAAGATACTAAGGTTGAGAAAAGTGTTCAAGACACCAAGGTTGCGAACAAGGTTCAAGAAACTATGCGAGGTTGAGGGACATCAATTCAAGGGTACCAAGGGAGTTCAAGAATGGATCACTGAGGCTAGAGGGATAATGAGTAGATCATTGAGGACAATGATCAGCTAAGGGGGGAAGAATGTAATAAAGTGATAGGTAGGAGAGACTTGAACCAAAACCTTGAAAGATAGGAGATAGTTGAACTACACCCTAAGAGAGAGGATTAGGAAGTAATCCTCAACCATGGCTTTTGGGGCAAGTGGTTAGCCCATCACATTCTTATCCAAGAGGTTGTGAGTTCAATTCCTTACATTGGTATCAATTTTGAGCAACTTGGTAGCAGTCACCAATTGAGTCTCTTGGAGATCTGGTTCTCCATGGATCATTTATCTCCTTCCCTCATGCTTAAACTGATACACATGCGAAGCAAAATCAATGACTGGTTTCTTCCTCGCATGCCACTTTTTACTAAGAACTATGTCGAATCGAGCTAATCTCGCTATCTCAAAGTCCAATCTGTCCTCATAGGACTAGATTTGAATAGGAAGATTAACTACTTGTCTATCCCAAGTCTCCGTTCCCTTCCCGTCGGCTAGCTCTACGGTATAAGTATAATCTATTTTCTTTATTTCATGTATTTGTCATATGTTGAGATGGATTCATGCAGTCATGGAGACTCAAGTTGGAATGCTCCAGCACTTTCAGCTAAAGTAAGAGCAGAATTCCAAGAGTTGTTTTTAAAGGAATTACCATCAGGTTTGCCTCCTTGCAGGAATATAGAGCACAGAATCGAATTGATACCAGGAGCAAGTCCAACCGCTCGGCCACCATTTCAAATGAGTTTCCAGGAGGAAAATGAAGTCCGCAAGGTTGTGGATGAGTATCTTCAAAAAGGGCTGATTAGACCTAGCTATTCACCCTTTGCCGCTTGAGTTCTTCTTGTGAAGAAGAAGGATGGATCTTATAGGATGTGTATCGATTATCGAGCACTCAACAAGATCACTATTAGACATAGATATCCCATGCCCCGGATTGATGATCTTTTGGATGCTCTAGGTGGAGCCATTGTATTTAGTAAGATTTAAAGAGTGGCTATCATCAGATTAGAGTGAAAGATCATGATGTACATAAGACAACTTTCAGGACCCGTTTTGGTCATTTTGAGTATTTGGTCATGCCTTTGGTTTGACAAATGCTCCAGCTACATATATGATGTTAATGAATGATATCTTAAGACCTTTCATAGGAAAGTGTGTTGTTGATTGTGTGGATGATTTGCTAGTGTATAGTAGGACTGTGCATGGGCATGAAAATCATTTAAGGTTTGTGTTGAATATTTTAAAAGAAAATCAGTTGTATGTAAATCCTGAGAAGACACAGTTGTTTCTTTTAAGGCATGTGATTTCAGCACAGTTGTATGTAAATCCTGAGAAGACACAGTTGTTTCTAGGGCATGTGATTTCAGCCAATGGGGTTCAGATGGATCCCAAGAAGGTTTCAGTTATTTTATCATGGCCTACTCCTCAGGATGAGGGGCAGTTACGGTCATTCCTAGGACTTTCCGGTTTCTATCGGAAATTCATCTCTTCATATTTGTCGATAGTAGCACCTATGACGAACTTGCTTCAAGGCAAGATTCCATTTGCATGGAAGCAAGAGCAACAAGAGAGTTTTGATACCCTGAAACAAGCTGATTCAGAGGCTCCTATACTCAAAGTGGTGGATCCTCAACAACCATTTGAGTTGGAAATGGATGCTAGCGGCATAGCCATAGGCGCAGTTTTGAGTCAAGATGGTAGGCCAATAGCTTTTGAAAGTAAGAAGCTAAGTAGTGCACAACGCAATTGGCCGGTGCATGAATAAGAGTTGTATGCAGTGGTGCATGCACTCAAAGTTTGGAGACACTATCTTTATGGTGTATACTTTAAGGTATTCACAGATCATCATACACTCAAGTATTTTTGTAGTCAGCCAGATCTTTGAGGCCGACAGGATCGTTGGGCTGAGCTCATGCAATAATTTCACATGGAAATCTTGTATAGAAGAGGCAAAGAAAATATAGTAGCTGATGCATTATCTCGTATAATGTATCAAATGAGCTTTACAGTTTTAGAAAGCTCATTGCTTCAAGAAATTAAGGAAGCACAGATGGAAGATCCACATTTGTTACAGATAGCTAGAGCCATTAGTGATGACTCTATTTTAGGAGACGGGATAGTTCCAGCTGTTTCTTCTTCTACTAAAACAAACAAGTCCATTCCGTATTCTAATTTCTCACAAGAGAATGGAATAGTGAAGTGGAAAGGAAAGGTTTGTGTGCCAGATTCTCGGGATTTGCGAAAGAAATTCATGCATGATAACCATGATGTTCCCTGTGCAGGACATCCTGGTGTTGACAAGACAATACAGCTTGTTAGAAGAACATTTTGGTGGCCTGGATTAGCTAGAGATATCCATACTTATGTTCAACAATGCTTTATGTGCCAAGAGTAGTGGTGATCATCCACAGACAGATGGTTAGACCGAGAGGGTCAACCAAATTCTAGAGGATATGTTGCAGGCATATGTGTCTGAGAGACAAACATATTGGGATAGTTATTTGCCACTAGTAGAGTTTGCTTATAACAATAGGCCTCACAAGGTGACTGGGATGTCTCCTTTTGAGATGAACTATGGCATGAACCCTACTGCTTCCTGTACCATAGGAATGCCTAAGAAATGTCCTAGTGCTTCTGAGTTCTTAGCAAATCTCTAAGAAAACCTTGAAATAGCTAAAGCCAAGATGCAGCAAGCAGCTGATAGAGCAAAAGAGTATGCTGATAGGAAAAGATCTCCTAGATCCTTTGAGGAAGGAGATCGAGTCTTCCTTCAGGTACTAGGTAGATCTACTTCATTGTCCACAGGGAAGTGTAGTAAGCTATCACCCAAGTATTGTGGACCTTGGAAGATAATAAAGAAGTTGAGTGATGTTGCATACCGATTAGAGCTTCCTCCAGATTACAGAGTCCATCCAATGTTTCATGTCAGTAAACTAAGAAAGTATATAGCTAGGGAGGATAATCTAATAGAGGGTATTGTTTCTTTGCAGGAAACAGATAGACCAGATCATTCTCCAGACAGAATACTAGATAGGAGATAGAAACGGTTAAGGAATCATGTCATCCAAGAGTATCTCGTAGCCTGGAGAGGATTACCACTTACTGACTCTACTTGGGAATCAGCAGCTCTGGTTTGCAAGTACTTTCCTTCATTGATCTTTGAGGACAATGATCTTTAGAAGTAGGAGAGAGTGTCAGACATTGGTCTACAGAGACCATTCCGTGTGTGGGTGGGATGAGGGCTAGTTAGCCAAGGTCCTAAGCTCAGGGGTATATCCTAAGGTATTTGATGGTTAGTGGGGATGAGTGTTGCATGTTGGCCACATGGCGACGCTAGATCATTCCAGATCACTTCTATTTTGGATACAAGAGGATATAAATGGATGGGAGGAGAGTGGCATACACATCATTTGCATGTCTTCTTTGAGGAAAGCCTCACAGATTCACTAAGCATGAAGCATATGTGGAAGACCCCCAACAAGGCTTCAAAAGGATTTCCAAAGGTAAGAAGTCAGGTAGATTGTTTACGTTTGAAATTGAAGACACAAGGAACATATCACTATTCAGTTATAGAGATCAAACCTTATGTGAGTTGGAAATATGGCACAAAAGGCTAGGGCACATAGGAGAGAGAACTCTGAAGCAAATTTGCAGGGATCAAAGTGTGCTTGGCATTCCCAATTTGACCAATCAGCAAATGATATACAAATGTGGAGCTTGCCAATTTGGCAAAGCTCACAGGCAACCATTCATTAGGAAAGGATACATCCATGAAGATTATTTGGAGCTTGTACATACTGATGTGTGGGGGTCCTAGCAAAGATTCATCCATCTCAGGTTCAAGGTACTATGTCTCATTTATTGATGATTATAGTAGGTGGACAATTCTCTATTTCATGAAGCATAAAGATGAGATATTTACATGTTTCAAGAAGTATTTGGCACTAGTTGAGAACCAAATAGGAAGGAGCTTGAAGAGAATCAAGTCTGATGGAGGTGGTGAGTACTTTTCACATGAGTTTGATCTATTTCTACATGACAGATGCATAAAGAGGGAAGTAACAACTAGATATACTCTTGAATTGAATGGAGTGGTAGAGACAAGGAGCAGGTTAATTGTTGAAGTAGCTAGGTCTATGGTAAATGAGAAAAAACTACCTAATTATGTATGGGCAGAGGTTGTATCCACAACCATCTACTTAGTCAATAGGCTTCCATCCAAATCATTGGATGGTATGACACCATATGAAGCATGGAATGGCAGGAGATCCTCATTGGATCATTGCAAAATATTTGGGTGCAATGCACACATCCCATCACAAATCAGAGGGAAGCTTGACCCTAAGGCTGAGAAATGTATATTTATTGGGTATGATCAGAATCAAAAGGGATATAGGCTATACAATCCCACTAAGAAGGCCTTCATAGTTAGTAGGGATGTAGTATTTGATGAGAATAATTCATGGTTTGAAGATGATTGTAGGAAATTCAAGTTACCATATGATTTGGAAAATGATTTTCCAACCCTCACTCAAGAAGATCAACACCAAGCAGAGGACATCAATTCAGAAGATGAGGATCAGATTGACTTCAAAGCTTGGAAGTTAAGAGGCAAGTTCAAATACAAGCAATTAGAGGAGCTACCCGAGTCTTCCAATCAAGCCTTAAGGAGATCACAAAGAAAAAGTAAGAAGCCCATAAGCTATGGATATGATACATCCCTAGTCACAAAGCACTCTATGTACATCACTAAAAACTGTATGGCAGATGATCCTTCTTCATTTGAAGAGGCTAAGGAAAAGAAAGAGTGGAGAGAAGCCATGCAGGAAGAAGTGGAAGCATTGCAGGAAAACCACACTTGGGATCTAGTTCCCAAGAAGCCATATATGAAGGTAATTGGTTCAAGGTGGATATACAAAATTAAAAAGAACTCTAATGGTTCTATAAATAGGTACAAGGCAAGGTTAGTGGAAAAGGGATTTTCCCAAACACATGGAGTAGTCTATGAAGAAACATTTTCACCTATAGCAAAGATGCCAACAATCAGGGTATTGGTAAGTCTTGTTGCATCAAAAAAATGGAATTTGTATCAGTTAGGTGTCAAGAATGCATTCTTAAATGGTTGGATATCAGAAGAAGTGTATATGACACAACCGCCAGGTTTTGAAGATGAAGAAAAAGCATGTTATGTATGCAAGCTTAGAAAAGCACTCTATGGTCTCAAGCAATCTCCTAGATCTTGGAACCATAGGCTTGATACATATTTGCAGGAGCAAGGCTTTGTGACCTCTGATTTGTTAAGAAGAAAAAATCAGAGGTCATCTATGATGGAGAGTGTTAATCTCCAAAAGAACAAGCTACCCTTGAATTTAGAACACCTCTATATCAAGAGTAACTCAAAACTATCACTAATTTGGAGGATTAATGATCAATTAAAAAGATTTTGGTAAAACTGTGAAGAAGATGATTCTCCAGAAAGTCTGCTGCACATAACTCTCTCATTGACTTATCAAATGTGTAAATGTTTTTATAAAACTTTGCACAAGATGTCGCTTATAGTTTTGCGCACCTTCTCCAAGTTAAATCACTTCAAAAGACTTAGTAGATCTTGAGAAATGGACTTAAAAAGTTACCTATGTCTAAAACTATTCTTTTGAGAAGTCGATTCAGACACCTATAAATTTCAAAACTTGGTTCTCTCAATCTAGAACCCGTTTATGCAAATGCTTTTAGCCACAGGTAGCTTACCTTCCAACTTAAATATTGTGTGCTTGCTTGCTCAAAACTTTACACTGTGGAAGGAGAACTGACAAAAACATTAGCATCGAATTTTGCGCCTGTTTGAGGAAACAATGAACACTTCTTCACATATGAATGTTCCTACTCATAATTCTCACAGCCTGTTTACAATTAGGCTCTCAAACTTTAACCATAGACTCATTAACTATGGACTTAGACATATACAAAAGGATTCTTGAAATGATCAAGCCCAGAAGGAGAATACATAGGAAGATCGGGTGCAATGTTTTTCCATTTCTAAGAAATTTTACATCTGAGTAATGAGAGAGATTCTACTCATTTCTAAAAGGTAACACACTCACTTCTATTTGCCCCGGCATTTTCTTTGTATATATAGGCAAATATTTACAAGCTCATGACCATACAAAAGTATATGATGAATTGACTCTAAAATAATGTACATATGTATACACATCTTTATATCCTGAATATGCACTTCCTTCATACTTCATGACTTGGTTTTTTCTTCAGCCCTTGGCTTCAATTCTTCATCCAAACCTTCAATTGTTGATTTTCCTGCACCAACAGCTCCCCCTCAATCATCAATTGAGGTTTTCTCTACCTTCTTTATGCTTGCCATGTCTTTGAATCTTTGTAGCTTTGGTCCATCCAAGCTTTTGGTTAGCATATCAGCTATCTGATCTTTTGTTGAAGTATGTATCACTTCAATCTCCTTATCCATCACCTTCTCTCTTAGAAAGTGATACTGAATCTCAATGTGTTTAGTCTTGGCATGAAACACAGGGTTAGCAGCTAAATACAAAGAACTCATGTTATCTCCATGAATAGTGGGTATACTCTGAATGATATCAAAACTCTTCATCAGAGTCTTTAGCCATATTACTTCCTTTGCAATTTCCACCATACCTTTATACTCTGCTTTTGTAGATGACAAAGCAACTGTGTGTCGCTTATTTGGACACCAAGAAATTAACTTATCTCCAACATAGCATAAGTATCCATAAGTTGACCTCCTATCATCAGGATTACCTGCCCAATCTGCATCACTATATATCTTGATGTTTGTATCTGATATGAAACCATAATACAAACCTTCTTTGAGTGTACCCTTAATGTACCTCAACACTCTTTGTCTTGCAATCCAATGTTCTCTCCTAGGACAATGCATGAATTGAGACAATACTCCAACTGCATATAACAAGTCAGGCCTAAGAGTAGCATAAATCAGACTACCAACCAAACTTTGATATAACTTCATGTCCTTGAACTCTTCTCCTCCATATCTGCTCAATTTGTGATTCACCTCCATTGGAATAGGTGCTACCCTGCAATCATTCATTTTAAACTTGATCAACAAGTTTCTCAAATACCTTTCTTGAGTTACATACACTCCATGTTGAGTGTATGAGATCTCCATGCCCAAGAAATATGACAAGTCTCCCAAATCACTGATCTTGAACTCTTTCTCCATTTGCTTCTTTAGGCTTTGAATGCCTTTCTCATCTGTACCTGTAAGAATTATATCATCAACATATATGCACATGTAAATGAATCCATCATCACTTGCTTTGACAAGCAAACTACTATTTGCCTTTGATACTTGGAATCCAAGTTCCTTCAAGAACTTCACAAACCTATAATTCCATGCCCTTGGGGTCTGCTTCAAACCATACAAAGCTCTCTTGAGCTTACATACATAATCTGGATACCTTTTATCTCTGAATCCTTGGGGTTGCTTGTTGGCAGTAGCCAGAGGCATAGAAGACACGGAAGCATGTAAAGACAGAGTAGGGAGCCAACCAAATCAATTTTTCAAAGATTTATGTTTTATAAATATTCTTCAAAACCTCCAACAGTGATTTTCATCACTATTGTAACATATGTAACATAGAAAACACCTTTTTTGTAGTTCATAACTCCATTTTGTGCAAGCCAAGGAGTCCTCGAGCTTGAGGAGTTTAGGTAGAATGAGCGTATCAATTTTGGTTATTTTTAGACACCGTTTACCCTTTCAAATAGCAACTAGGACCTATTTTTTAACTATGCCGGTCACTAGATGTGAAACCGGTCAAAACTAGTCTAAAAACTATAAAAAGAGCTAGAGAGCTCATTTTTGAGGTTACTTAGTGTTAGCTTGTTGAGTAGAGAAGAGCTTAGAGCTACTTTGAGTTGTAAGTGTGTTCTTGAGCAATAGAGTTGATTTCTCACCTTCCATTGTGTCTTGCTTGTCTCTTTGTAGTGTGTGTGTGCATCTCTATGTTTCTCACCTTCACTCTCAATTCATCTCACATTCACAATCTTCATATCACTCCTATCTCTTCCGCGGATTGACATTAAGGAGGTGGAGCTTCTTAACGTGGTTCTCACCATTGTGCTAGAGCAACATTGCTCCATGAAAACATCATCAGAAATATATCCATTTAAAAAAGCATTCTTATCATCTCATTGACATAATTTCCAACCTTTACATGCAGCAGTAGCTATGAGTGTCCTGATAGTTGTCATCTTTGGCACAGGACTATAGGTCTCATCATAATCTACACCATATGTCTTAGCAAAACCCTTCACAACAAGTCTAGCTTTATATCTAGACACACTTCCATCTGCATACCTCTTTGTCTTGTAGGCCCATTTGCATCCAATGATCTTCTGGCTATTTGGTTTAGGAACCAACTCCCATGTCTGATTCTCCATCAATGCATCATATTCTTTCTGCATAGCTTTCTCCCAATTCTCCTTACCTTTTGCCTCTTCATATGTAGAAGGATCTTCATTTGCCTTTATCATATAAGCATAATCTTTGGTAGCCAAAAAAGAAGTATCATAGCTATACCTTGTAGGTTGCCATTTGTGTCTTGTTGATCTTCTGAGTTCTCCACTTCTTGAAGTTTCTGGTTCATCACATTCTGGATCAAACCTTGGCACTTCTTCAACTCCAACCTGTACTTCATTGTTCTCCTCTTCATTTTTCAAATATCTGAACCTTTGATTTACCTTTCTTTTGATCCACAATTTCTTCATCACCTGCATAAATATTGATTGTACCTGCATACCAAGTACCTTGCTCATCAAATGTAACATACTTAGACACAAGGAATTGTTTTGTGGATGGACTCCACAAACTGTATCCCATCTGTTTATCATCATATCCAATAAACACATATTTTTATGCTTTAGGCTCCAATTTATGCCTCAATTGTGATGGCACATATGCATATGCCAAACATCCAAATACTTTGCAATGATCTAGAGTAGGTCTCTTACCCCACCATGCCTCATATGGTGTCATACCCTGCAAAGCTTTACATGGTAACCTATTGACCAAATAAGTAGCTGTGTTTACAGCCTTAGCCCACAAATAATTTGGGCAATTTTTCTCCTTCATCATGGATCTTGCAAACTCAACAAGAGTTCTATTTCTTCTCTCTGCTACCCCATTTTGTTGAGGAGAGTACCTGCAAGTAACCTCTCTCTTTATACTTGCATTCCACAAATAATCCAATAGTGGGTTGCTTCTTGTTGCTCCATTTAATAGTTGCACCTCCAAGTGAGAATAGAAAGCCACTAGTGGATCTTCTATCTGGAGTACTACCATCCCAATCTACATCAGTGTATCCATGAACCTACAAATCAACACCAACTTCATAAAACAATGCATAATCTAAAGTAGCACTCACATAACGTAGAGTGCACCTCAAAGCATCCAAATGTGGCTTCTTGGGAACCTGCATAAACTGACTTTCAAGTCCAACAGTGTACCTAAGATCAAGCTTCGTAATTGTGAGATATATCAAGCTTCCCATAATTTTCCTATACATAGTGGCATTTTCCAGTGGTTCACCTGACGTAGTATCTAACTTCAAATTCTGATCTAATGGCATAGAAATTGGCTTACAATCAGCCATCCCATACTTTTGCAACATATTCAAGGCATATTGCCTTTGTGACATCCATATACCTGTTTCTGTATGAATAAACTCAATGCCCAAGAAATAGTGCAACACACCAAGATCTTTCATATCGAATTCTTGTATAAGAAGTTGCTTTACCTCTTTGATGCTTTCTTCATTATCACCACCTACAATCAAGTCATCAACATAAATAGCCACAATCATGATGCCATCATCAGCCTTCCTTGCATATAGGGAATGATCTGCATCACACATAGAAAACCCAATGTTGGTTAAGTAATTAGCAATCCTTGCATGCCATGCACGTAGAGCTTGCTTCAGCCCACACAAAGCCTTTTGCAACCTGCAAACATATTTTGGATGCTTTGAATCTTCATATCCTTGTAGCTAGTCCATATATACTTCTTCCTGTAACTCATCATGTAGGAAAGCATTCTTCACATCCATCTGATGCAAAGTCCATCCTTTTGTTGTAACTAATGCAACAAGTGTTTTGATAGTAGACATTTTAGCTACAGGGCTGAATGTTTTCTCATAATCAATGCCATATGTCTGTGCATATCCTTGAGCTACCAATTGTGCTTTATTCCTGCTTATGCTACCATCAGCATTATGCTTTACCTTGTAAACCCATTTGCATCCTATGGGTTTCTTTCCTTGTGGCAATGGAACCAATTTCCATGTATCATTCCCATAAAGTGTAGCCATCTCCTCATCCATAGCTTTTTCCCAATCTGCATTTCGAATTGCATATTCAAAGCAAGAAGGTTCAGCATCTTGTATAACCTTTGTCATGTAGGTACAATGATGAGCCATGTAACTATCATATGTCAATCATTGCACTGAATTGCGCATCATCCCAGATCTTCTTGGTCTTGGGTCACTTCTCCTTGTATCATCTGCATATGCCTTTCTTACTCCTGGGGTCTTCACAGAGGGCAATCCAAGTTCCTCATCAAGACTCTTTTCTGAACCGCTTGAATATCCATCAGTGTCTTCAAAACCTGCACGTGTTTATGACCAACAAAAAGCTTTTCTTTAACTTTCTTGGATGTATTTGATGAATTTGCTGGACTGAAATTTCCACGTAATCTTCCACTCCATGGATTTGAGTTGGAACTATTGCTTGGTGGTGCATCCGGTCCACTCAAAACCTGAGATTCTGCACTTGATTTTTTCAGCATTTTGTTTGTCATTTGGTTCAAGACTCAGTCCTTCTTTGGTATCTGGATAGAAGCTTGACATTTCATCAAATACCACATCTCTGCTCACCTTCACCTATTGTGTGAGTGGGTTATAACATTTATATCCCTTTTGCTCAAGGAAGTATCCAATGAAGACACATTTTTCTGCTTTTGGATCAAGCTTCATCATCAACTCATCTAGAACATGTACATATGCAATACAACAAAAAACTTTCATATGTGATAAGTTTGTCTTTTTACCTATGAACTTCTCTTCAGGGGTAACTTGATGTACAACATCAATTGGAGTTCTATTCATGATGTATACAACCGTATGCATAGCTTCTACCCAATAACAATGAGGTATATTCTTTTCAGCCATCAAGGCTCTTGCTATTTTTGCATTAAACAACACCGTTCTGTTGTGGTATGTACCTGCATGAAAACTGATGTGGAATTCCATGACTTTTAAGAAAATTGTTGAACTCATTTGACATGTATTCACCTCCTCCATCAGATCTTAATGCCCAAATATACTTCCTTGTTTGCTTTTCCACCATAGCTTTAAAATTTTGGAAGTGAGTGAATACCTCACTCTTCTCTTTCATGAAATATACCCACACTTTCTGTGTATGGTCATCAATGAAAGTGACATAAAACCTACAATCACCCATAGATGTGGTCTTTGCAGGCAAACAGTTGTATGTACTATTTCTGGCACATTCTCACTAACATGCTTGTCACGTGGAAACCATGATCTTGAATATTTACCAAATTGACATGTTGCACATACCTTTTGCATCTCTGAAACCTTGAAATTTGGTAGTCCATGAATGATCTCCTTTGACTGCATCAGTTTCAGCCTTTGCAGATTTGCATGTCCAATTCGTTTGTGCCAGATCTCTATATTGGCAATAACTCCTGCACCTTTTGCAAACATGGCTACATTCATTTAAGGAACTTTCACATTTAAGATGCACATCCTACCCTTTTTGTTTCCTTTAGCGATCAATCGTCCACCATGTTTGTATTCTTCTACATATAACCCATCAGCATTGAACCTAACTTGTAATCCTTGGTCAACCATTTGTCCAATAGAAATCAAATTCTTTGTTAAGTTTGGAACATGAAGCACATTGGTAAGATGTTTTACCTTCCCATCCTCTATAGACAATGCTATGTTTCCTGTATGCTCAATAGAATGTGACGTATCATCACCTGTTTCAACATATCCAGGAACTGGCAATTTTTGCAAACTACTAAACCATTCTGCATGACTTGTCATGTGATTTGAAGCACCTGAATCAACATACCATACATTATCGTTCAATTTTGAAATACCAGCAGACATCGTATTCATCATGTGATGTTGAACCATGAAAAACTTCTCAGAATCATCTACACTCATGGATGCATAGTTGTTTTGTTGCCTTCTGTTATTTTGATTCTTCAACCTAAAATCACGTTCAAAGCGTCCAGGTTTACCACAATTCCAACATCCTTTACTATCATTACCTGAATTATTTCTTTGGAAATTTCTGCGGCCTCTTTGGCTCCCCCTGCCTCAAAATTGTCCTCTTCCTCCTGCATGATTCTGTTGTTGACCTTGGTCTTGGTTACTGTTTCCTCTTCCACTTCCGAAACCTCTCCCTCTGTCTCTTCCTCTACCAGAGTAGAATACTTGCTCAGAACTAGGCTTTCCTTGGGAGTTTGAATCCTCACCAAGATTCTTTCTTCAATAATCAGCATGGATACCAAATCAGCAAAATTCGGAATATTTTCTCTCCTCTGTATAGACGTTCTGAACTGCTTATATGCAGCTCCTAAACCACAAAGGCACGCTTCCACTTGCTCATCATCATCTACATTCACACCAATAGATGCAAGTGACTCACATATGCTTTTGATTTTTAGAGTGTGGTCACTTACCGACATGCTCTTCTTTTCCAATGTATGCAACTCGTTCTTGAGTTGCAATTTCCATGCCTTTCTATTAGTCTCATACAAAGTGACCAAACTGTTCCAGGCCTCTTTTGGAGTCTTGGCATCCTGTATATGCCCAATCATGCTATCCTATATTCTAATAGATAGCCAATACGTTACCTTTCATGCTCCTTGATTCCATTCCTCATATGCTCTTAACTCGTATGCAGTCCGCTTCCTCTCTGGTAACTGCAGAGCATTTTCATTCTCTCCTTCAATGTACTTCCAGTAGCCTTTTCCCATCACGAAATTCGTCATTATGAATCTCCAAGCATGGAAGTTGTTCTTGTCCAGCTTATCGCTCATAAACTGACTCATTCCATCTGCATTTGCCATTTTTGCAGCAATTCAAAACACTGCAAAACACTACAAGCAGCACTTCTGCTTGAACACTATCGCACTATGACGTGATAGTTTGATCTGAAAAAAACACAGTTTTCGTGTATCAACAGTAGACGGAATCGCTTGAAATTCTGGATAATATATGAATGTTGCCGAACATAGCGCAAGTTAGAATTTTTGAAACTGACCTTTTTATGGGCCCCACCTTGTAGGCTCGAAATGGAGGTCGAGATGGCTCCGAAACTTCGATCTGACAAAAACAAGTGACCCTAAAGGGATAACTCTTGAAATATTTTGAGTTCCTCTATCGTCATGTCGATTTTCGTAGCAAATAGAGGTCGTTTGTGAATCACATTTTCTCCATGCCTTGCCGCGTAGTCTTCACTGTTGCCTTCTCCACGAGCTCTCTAGAGCCACACTGGCTTTGATACCATTTCACGAGGAAGGAGATAAGTAAGACAGCTCACACACACACTCTCACTCTCAAGGAGAAGCACACACATAGATTGAGGCAAGGAAGAATGATCTTCTTCTTCTTCTTCTTCTTCTTCTTCTATTACATAATACGGAATGTACAAGAATGACCTAAAACAAGAATACAACAAGTGCAATATATAAAGACCAGTACATAAGGAAAAACCTAATGTCCGCAAATGAGTGAACTGGCAAGGAACAAATGTGCCATCACTCTCTGTAGATAAATCTAACAAAGCTCAATGAAGTATCCCTGACATATGCCGGTGTGACCACTATACATGTCAAAGAAATGAAAAACTGATATATGGCACCCTGGATCATCACATGTTGAGCTTGATATCTCAACAGAAAGCACTTCCCAAGTCTCTTGGGAGGTCTTGCAATTTCTAACATGTGATAACACGAAATTGGAGATTGAGTTTAATAGATATGACCTCGCAAGAGCATCCTTTGCACACCATGTGGTCAAGCTTTCTTGCTCTTCCCTTGTTGGTTGATGCTTGCTCCCGAAGTTGGCATGTCTTCATCTCCTGAGATGTATCCATATAAGCTTCTCCCTTGAAGGTATGCTTGCATCCTTAGGGACCATGCTGAGTAGTGGTTCCTGTCCACTTTATTAATGAAGGATGGAAATCCATCTCCCATCTTGATTGAACTAGCTCCGATACCACTGTTGGAGGGGATGGTGCATAATCACAAGAGAATATGTTTGATTTCAGGTACTTGAAGGGTGATTAGGTGATTGATGGGAAATATTTGGGGACTACATGACGACTTCTTGGTCGAAGAGGCATGCTGTCAAGGGAGGCAATACTTGGAAATATGACTTTTTGTTATGGTGGTTACCGTATGTGTGCTTACACAGATGGTCTATCTCAATAAGGCACTCGACACATTCAACATAGTGATTTTCTCGCCAATATATTATGTGATGCTTACATCGTTGACAATTATTGCTAGTGTCATCATGTTCAAAGATTGGGATGGACAAAGGGCTTCAAAGTGGTCTTTGAAATCTGTGGATTTATAGCACTTATATCTGGAACAATTTTGCTGCATTCAACGGAAGGTTCCAGTGACACTAGGAGATCATTGGTGATTGTGGGAGAAATTGCAAACTTTGTAGCATATGCATACGCAACAACGATTTTGCATGAGTCGTTGCAATTGCACTAGTCCTGATATTCTACTTTGCCCCAATGGGGTCGGACACAAGATATTTGTTGGTATATGCTTCTTGATTGGCTTAGTGTTGATTATGAGTGTCAAAGCACTAGGCATTGCTGTGTTTTTCTCCATGCCATCAACTGTGGTTATAAGGACAAAACAGCCTGGGACAAGGACAGGGGCTGGACATACGGATCAGCGACAGAAGATATACTTGCTGTTTTAAGATGTTGCCGAGGCTCATGAGGATACCACCGGGACAGGCTATCATGTGGGCTGTCGTTGATCCGATAGCTGGATTCTATGAAAGAACTGTCACACATACATAATGCAGACATACTTGATGGGCTTCCGTTCTAAGTTCTTGTGGTCATGGGGAAATCATCAAGTGGTTCTGATATATCAAGGGAAAAATAGCAACTGTTGCGAAGGTAGTTCATCTTGTAGCAAGAACATGGGACTTGGATATTGACTTGCAGAAACCTGCCGAACCTAAACAAAATGGTTCCTTACATCCAATGTTCAAATCAGCTCATGAGGAGGGGTTTGAGAATGGAGATTCAGTGATTGCAGATGTCATATTATACTGCTAAGGATATGCATACTCGATGCCCTTCTTACAAATAGAAGAAATGGCCAATGTGAATGCTGATTATGTTGGACTACTATACCAGCATGTTTTCCCCCACAATTGGCACCGACTCTTTCTTCTGTTTGGCTTTCCGTTTTTTGTCAGACCAATGGGCCGCTTCCCTTTGCTTGGTGCAGAACCTAGGAGGTTTTGTTTGTTTTTTGCCATAATTCTCAAGGGCAGCTGGGACACGGTGTTTTTTTGCCATTACTTATAAAAAAAGGGAGGGTATGCCCTCTGACGACGCAGAGGGTCGGGATTCGCAGCTGCAGGGAGTTCTTTTCCGCGTGGAGGGGGGCATGCTCAGGCATATCAGGAGGAAAAGGTACACACACAGGGAATAACAGACAAAGGGGGGAATGGGAGCAAACGGGGACATGTATACAAGTTTCTCCGATCTCAAGGCTTCGTATCTTGTTATGATAGTGCTCACAGATATAAAGATGAGGATGCCCACCGGTGGATAAGTCATCGAAACCATCGTGGCAATGTTTGTGGTGTGGACTTCATTTGGCTACGGAATCCTGACAAAAATCATCAACCGTTGTCGTTAAGCTGGAAAGATGCTGTTCTTGGAATAATCATGAAACTGTTACAGGCGAAGTTATTCGTCTATGGCAGGTTTATAAGATCATTGAGTGCCTTGGAAAATTCATGGTGGAGCACGGTTTGACACCTGTTCCTGTGATTCTTTGTGGCGACTGGAATGGGAGGAATGGGGTGACCCTCTGTCAGAGGCGTGAAGGAACCGAAAAGCACAACAGCTTTTGGCTGCTACTTTTTGGGGAAGGACCTTAAAAAATGCACACATGGGAGGGGGCTTTCTCTTTGTTTTTCACATCTGATCTAGGCGGGCTCTGTTGTTTACTGGGGGTCTTCTTCAGCGTTTTTCATTGGGGCTACTCTAGGTGCTTGGGGAAATAAGGCAGCAGCTGTGCGTCTTCTGCCAAAAAGGGGGGGGGGGATAGAGCCGCTCTCTCTCTCTCTCTGCTGGGCATGCAGGAGAAAGGATCTGTGAGTTCTTCTGTTGACTATGAGTTTGGATGTCGCCACAAGCGTAACAAAGATTTTACTGTTAAATACAAAGGCACTTACAGATTTACTGATGGAAAAGCAGTTGGATTCAGGAACCTCTTTAGCCTGCCTTGGTCATGCTTCATAGCAAAAGATAGCCCTTATTTCATTAATAACATGCTTCACTTGAGAGCAGAGCTGATCATTAGACCTGAATAGACTTTACCCTGTACATCTCTCCTTAAAGATTTTGTGACGGATATGTTGTGAATTGCTGCTGCCTTGATTGTGGCGATAGCTGCTGACTCTCAACTTTACAATCTTATTCAAAATTGTGGCCCATGTTGGAATCCATGTGAGGGTTCTTTCCCTAAGAATGTCAACTCGAGGTTCCATTCAAGTACTTGTCTCATCTACTGTCTTGGTGCTGCTCAATCCGACACGTAGGCCATAGACAATGCTTTCTGTAATCTATCTTCAGTCTTGCTAATGTTTAGTGATATGTATCTCATCTCAAAATGCTCTGTGCGAACGTACCTCCTACTGTTGGAGACATTCATTTTCAATCTGTTGGAGATGAGGAGGGAAAAAGGTGCACCCGCTAAGGACTCTCTTGCTTATCCTATGGGAGCAGGACCTCAGGGAGGTCAAGTGCTACTATTATGAAGGACAACGGAATCTAATTTCGAAGATCAGAATCTGCGAATGCTTCTTGGACCAACTCAGGCTTACTTGGTATGAGACAAGCCTTCTTGTAACTGGTATGCAAGTTCTTTAAGCCAACAGTTTTGCAGGAGAAAGTGTTTCCCCTTAATGATATTCCTCTGAATTCCTAAATGTTCGTTGTACATACGTCTGATGCGCAATCCTATTGAATTAATGGAAGTCTGACTATGGAGGATTGTAGATGTGTTGGATCGCCCATTAGATTACGCGCGGGGTCATTGTATCATTGGGATGGTTTCGATGTTTGTACACAAATCTGGATTGTTGACTCCGTAAAGGGATGATTCTACTTTCTAATTGAGGTTTTTTTCAGAAGGGTAGTGGTGTGTGTGGGAGAAGGGGGGAAATCATAATGGGCCACAATATTAGGGAAAAAGTGAAGACCTTAACGACGCGCTGTTGTAGAGGGGTGTGAAGGTAGGCTGAAGTTCATCCAAAAGAATCATGCTGACCTAACCGTGTGACTGCACGTAGGGTGCTTCTAGGTATGCTTAGGGCTTTCGGTTGCTTTCTCAGTGTTTCAATATTACTGTACTCAGACTTTATGGAATAACTCAGAAGACATCAAAGAAATCAATGGCAAATAATATTGATGCTAAATCTGCTTGAACAAATGAATTGATAAGCTAATGGCTCAAATCAATAACTCTAATACAAATGTAAGAGTTTAGTAATAGGATAAATGTTAAACAAATGGGTAATTGACTAAATGAAAATATAAGGTAAATGGATCTTCAAACTCTCACTTCACTTCACTTCGCTTTACTTCAATTGCTCTTTAATCTTCAATGTTTCTGCAAGGAAAACATTAGCGATATTCAATCTGTCACTTCACTTCACTTCACTTCACTTCACTTCTTGAATGTTTCTGCAAGGAAAACATTAGCGATAATCAATCTGTCACTTCACTTCACTTCACTTCAATCTCTCTTTAATCTTGAATGTTTCTGCAAGGAAAACATTAGCGATATTCAATCTGTCACTTCACTTCACTTCACTTCACTTCACTTCAATCTCTCTTTTATCTTGAATGTTTCTGCAAGGAAAACATTAGCGATATTCAATCTGTCACTTCACTTCACTTCACTTCAATCTCTCTTTAATCTTGAATGTTTCTCAAAAAAAACATTAGGTTATTAGTAATAATACAAGAATCATTAAGAAACTTAAAAGACATTAGTCACATACATTAAAGCATACACATGCTCATGCATGTTAACAATCATTCATGCATATGTACACATCACTCACATGCATGTTTTCTCATACATGCATAGACTTACACATACATGCATAGACTTACACATACATGCATTGTGAATATTCTATGCATATAATTAACCTTTATACTTGATTAATCTAATTGCATCATAAAAATAAAAGAAAACCAAACAAAAACAAAATAGCAGAATACCATTTATTTATTTCTCTCTCGCTATGTTCTCTCTCTCTCTCTCTCTCTCTCTCTCTTTCTTTCTCTCTCTCTCTCGTTCTCTTTCTCTCTCCCTATCTCTCTCTCTCTCTCTCTCTCTCTCTCTCTCTCTCTCTCTCTCTCTCTCTCTCTCTCTCTCTCTCTCTCTCTCTCTCTCTCTCTCTCTCTTTGCGCGCTTCCGCGCTCAGCGTCGTGGAGGGAGATTAGTTAATAACTTAATATAACTAAATCTGTCTAACTCTCTGACGTGCACGCGGCACACCTGACCAAATCTCTCTCTAGGATGCACTGTTCTCTCTCTATTTCTACGTGCCAACAGCCGTCAGATTTGTCGTGCGCGCTCTGCAGCCATCTGTCTCTGTAGACCTCGAGCTGACAGAGAACCTCGAATTAATTCTCCAGATTCCTCCTTTTCCTACAGTCTCTTTCACTCGCCTCAGCCTTTCTCTCTCTACGCGCGCTCTTTTGTACGTGCAAAACTGCCGCCCGGTGCACATACCCTCTCTCTAGCTTTGATCTGCTCATTCTCTCTGATAGATTGCCGCCAGAATTGTGGGAGAGATCAGATGACTTTCCTCTCTCTCTCATTTACTATACTCTTCTAGAGTCGTTTTCTCTGCATGCCCAGACAACGTTAATAGCCACCATTCTCTCACTCTCACACTAAGAGTGCGCTCAGGATGCCTGGCGCAATTCTTTTTCCAAAATCAAATACATATCAAATAGTGATTTTCATCCACTACATTTTAAATACCATTTTTGATAATTAAGACTCCATTTTGTTCAAGTAAAGGAGTCCTCTATGCATTCTCTAAGTAAAGCATACATAACCCATCCTTCAGGTTCATTTTGATCCAAAATTGAGACAATGCTCTCTCTTTCTAATCACTATCTCTCTCTAAGATGGTCAATAGAATCAAAGAATGCAGAGAATCAAGAATAGTACCTGCAAGGAAAACATTAGGAAAGAACAGAACTTAACCCACATATTTATACACATAGAAGTCAAGAGCTTACCATTCCTTTTTGAGCTTGCTTTAAATTCTCAACCTCACTTTTACTCACTAACTTTCACCACACTTTAAATACCACTCACATACACCAGTCATTAATTATCCACTTCATTTTTCGTTTTAATTTAATTATCCTAAATTTCTTAATTTAATAAGGCATTTAAATTAGGCTTAGGTTAAGAAATTAATATATTAGAACCTTAATATTTAAATGCACACACATGAGTAAATTAATTACTTTAATTCATATTCTAATTTTTAATACATAAATATTCATTTTAAACATTAATTTAATTAAATACATGTTACTTTAACCCTTAAATTTCAATAAAACCCTTGAAAACTTACTTGAAACCCTTTGGTAATCCCTGATAACCCATTAAAAACCTTTTGAACCCTATCTTAACTCATTGACATTGACATAAACCCTAACAGTAACCCATTTTCATAAACAACACATGAATTGAAGAAACCCTAGGATTGAATACCCATAATTCTTGAATGTATAAATATAAAACACTCATTAAATGTGAAATTAGGGGAAACCCTAATATGAACATATGTTCTTCGTCATTTCTTGTACCTGTAAAACACTTCAAAAGTAGTTACATCAATCCAAAACAACTGATCAACAGTGATATAAAAGGTTTGAGATCACCAATAAAGTTGTTTTCATTTTCTCTAGTCATCAACGGAAAGGTTGAAAACTTTCCGACAGCGCAGGATGCAAGTCTGTAGAGGTTCCCGTAGTTATGTGCCTTAGGTATTTGTGTGCTTTCATGATTCTTTTGTTCGGGGTTTGGCAAAAACTATGTGTATTGGGCTCCTTAACTACTCGGAAGTGCAAAGCAAGAATAATTATAAATGCTCGATGATGTTCTCCGGTGTCAAAGTACAAATTTTCATTTCTTAGATCCAAATGCAAAGGTTACATGTGACCATGTCTAGTTGAATCGGCCTAGCATATACATATATTCATGATGTTGTAGATTTGTTGATCCTCTACTATTCTGACTGTAGTCCTTTGTGCCCATCCTATCACAAAAGAGGTCACATTTTTGGCATTGTAGATTCTGACCTGGAGTGGTTCTAGGAAGATCCCCTAACCATTGGCTTCCATTGCTCCAAAACGTTATCTCGATATTCATCGCAGGATTATGCTCATTGATTTATGATACGGGAGGGAAAGGATGTGCTTTTAAGTGGGCAGTAAAACTGCACATTAAGGATGAAGGGGGGAAACTAAACTGTTGTGGACACCGAGGACGCGGATATGCAAAATGGTTAGAGTTCAAGTAAATACTTGCATGGCATGAATGTGCATGGTAAGACCCATCATTATAAACTCACATATGCGCATAAGATACTGTTTGCACTCCCCGTTTTTAAGAACTGCATAAGGCTGTGATTATTTTCTTGGGTGACATATAGAAAGAATCCTATTCCATGAAATAAGTATTGCAATACAATAGGCACACTTCACGAGTAGTCATTAGTGATGTATGTAAAAATGTTTACAACAAGAACTGGACACGCCTTAGCATCCATAACAGCAAGTCGTGTGCTCTAAACTGTATGGCTAATAAACCTTTGACTCCGAGAAGAAAATGCATCCCTATGCATTATAATTCTACAAGGCCATTTTTTGGTAGTGCAACACATCACCCTCACAGACTTCAAAAGGAAAAGACTCCTCATTGGGATTGGTGGGTAATGGGGTGGAACCCGTAGCCTAAGTATAGAGCATATCTATAGGGAGTCAATCGGGGTGGGGAGGGAATTTGCGTGCGAAAGTAGAGGGAAAGAGAGGATTAGGTGAGAGTAAGTGAGGGAATTGGAAAACAAAAGGTATATGTGTAAGAGTGCGTGTGCGTGAATCAAGTGAAAGTGTGTATATGCAGGCGTGTGTGAAGTAGGTGTATAAAAAGGGGAAGTATGAGGGAAGGTGTGCAGGTATGAATGTGTGTGTACAAACGTATGCGTAACGGGGGTGATTAGTGAGACAGAGAACAAAAGGAAATAGGAGCGCGTATGTGAGAAAAGAAACGAGAGTGTAGAGGTGTGCACGACAAAGAGAAGGGTTACAGGGATGCGCGAGTGGAAGGTGTACGAGCTAGTGCATGAGCAAGGAGCTATCACTTTGAGAGACAATTGTAGACTCCTAGAAATATAGTTGAGCCACTCCAAAGAAGTTTGGGCAACATACATTGTATATAGGTATTCCTCCCATGGGCATACAAGAGCTAAACATTTTGGTGCATTTGCTGGGAAAAGCTTGGCACGTCTCTATAAGAGAGTGCCATAGGTTCGCCTAGCGCCACATGTTGGCCGAGCTTGCAGACTCCAGATCTAGTACATGAGCGAGGGGAGCTCATCCTCAGGAGGAACACAAACGCAAAGAGAGGAATGCGCTCAAAGAAGAGCCCTTGAAAGAGAAAGGAAGAGGTGGGAGTCGCAAGGTGAGTCTATCTCGACTAGCTCGAAGAAATCTGCCAAAAACGTGTACTCCCGTCGGAGAGTCGCGAATCAAGTGCAAAAGTTTGAAGGAGGGATCCTGAAGCCGCGTGCACTAAATTTCCGGGATCGAAGTGATATTGACATCACACCTCTGTTCGAAATGGCTCAACGGATTTCGGTTCATTTGGGGGACTTTACCAAGTTCTCAGGTGCTTGGGACGAGGATCCAGATAGTTTTATACAGCTGTTTGAGGTTACTTGTGAGGCCAATGAGGTAGTTGACTAGGGTCAAAGGTTGAGGATCTTTCCGGCTACTCTTCGTGATGAGGCAGCCAACTGGTATGGGAATTTGACACCACAAGAGCGTGGAACTTATCAGATGCTCAAGGAAGCTTTCTTGGCAAAGTTTCGACGACAAGGCTTCCAAGATAGATTGGCCCAACAGATGGATTACTTGCGACAAGGAGTCAATGAGAGCATCGATAACTACATTCAGAGAATGGAAACTTTGGTAAGAAAGATGGGCACGAATGCCCCGAACGATGAGACATTGAAAAGAAGATTCATTGCGGGATTGAGAGATCCTACGACACAGCAGCATATCAGCCTGACAAGACCGGCAACCTTAATAGATGCTAAGGAACAAGCAAGGCTTTGGGAGGAAGTACAATTATGTCAACAAAGGAAGATGGAGCTCTTATACGAGCCAATGGGAGGCCCAGGAAACATACCAATGAAAGATCATGGCCAAGGAAGTCCCGCATTGACAACCCCAGCTTTTGTAGCTGCCACTAGCACGCCAGGCGAGGTAAAGCCTGCGCTAACTGAAGAACGAATATTGGAGTTGGTCACACAAGCTATAAAAGCTGCCACAATGACCCAGGAAACATACACAGTAAAACCAGAGGTAGCTACAAACCCGAATCAAGTGTTTCGATCAAATACATGGTGTGGAAAGTGCCATGGTTATAGCCATTTGGCTTCAGAATGCCCTACAGTCTCGAGAGTACTCACAGATAGATCGCCACCTAGAATGTGTTGCACTTTTTGTGGAAGGAGAAATCACACGGAGACCGATGTTACAACAAGAGAGCCTATGAAGAGAGGACCATGAAATTAGGAGATACAAGAGAAAGATCCTACACGGGATTGCTTGCTCAAAGTGTCCCGCCTACATCTCGTTGGGAAAATAGACAAACTTATGGGTATGGTGCTCAGGGTCAGGGAGGAGACTATCCGAGAGGAGTCACACGTGATCAAAGGAGAGATGGTACAATCCAATGTTGGAGATGCCATGGCTTTGGCCATACTCAATCTAGATGTCCAAACGAAAAGAAACCAGTTGATTATACCCCGCTATGTAGGTACTGTAGTGGAGAGGGCCACTTTGATGAAGATTGTCCAAAACGAAGAGCTTCCACTGGCAAGGATAAGGGGCCAGTAGGGTCCTCGAATTATGTTGATACTCAGATGCATTCCACAACGAGAGCTCAAGAGCAAGTTCCTACGATCGGAGTAGTGTTTAGAACATCGACTCCTCAAGAAGGCTCTAGCTCGTCAATGCACTTTGTGGATGCTTACCAGGCCAAGAAACCGCATAAAGAGCCAACTGTGGCAGTAGTCACAAGGACTCAAGAGTATTTAAAGAAACATCCAGAAGGTGAAAGCGAAAAAGCTAGCCAGGAGAAAATACCCGAACATGGAGAGGTAGAGAACCAAGTTGGAGGATTTGCTGAACAGCAAGAGTTTGAGGATGGGGAAGAGATTGAGATCCTTCCACCAGTGACCAAGGAGTTTGTGCCAGGCATAGCACCATTCCCTGAAAGATTAAGGGCTCCAAAGTGTAGGAAGGAAAGACAAAGTTTGGAAGAAGTGGACATCGTAAAGCTGCTCGCTGACACGGAAGTCACGTTGGACATTGGCACATTGCTGAAATGTTCAACTACATATAGGAAACAATTCTACAACGAATATATTAAGAAGCCGAGGAAAGCTCGAGATAAAAAGAGACAAGATAAAGAGGTCCAAGGTATGATTCAAAGTATTACTACGCAAATTGATTCGAATGCTCCAGCTGTGACAGTCGAGATTAAAGGGTATGCAGTCCCTGGTGCTCAGTTAGATAGTGGAGCCGCAGTCAACCTTATGACTGAGTACATGATGAAAGCTTTGGGCCTCAACCACATGGAAGAAACTCCAATGTCCCTGAGGATGGCAGATCAAACGCAAGTAAAGCCTGCAGGTCTTTTGAAGAATGTAAGCACCGTTGTGGGCGGTCTAGAATTTAAAGTTGATTATCTGATAGTAAGACCAAGGAGCTCAGAGGCCACCTTCTCGATCTTACTTGGACGGCCATGGCTGGTGCAAGCCGAATGTGTGCACAATTGGCACACAGGATTTATCACAATTGGACCGAAGGCTGATCGAATACAACTTCAAGTGTCTCCAAACTTGACCGGCAAGAAATCGACAACAGCTGAGGAAAGGGAGCAGAAAACAAAGGAAAAGGTTAGACAAGAAATGGTGCGGGTAAGATTTGCCTTGCGCACGGAGACTTCCAAGGACCTTTCACAGGATGGATTTAACTTGCAATTGTCCAACCTCCAACACGCAAAAGTGGGCGAGTACAAAGATCCACTATGTTACAAGGATGACTCAGACCAGGAGTTGCTGGGATGGTTGACACATACAAGTGAATTTGAGTGCTACATGTTGAGTATAGACGCAAAGGAAAGCAAAGCTACCCAATCCCTGGAGAAGGGAACTTCAAAAGAAGAGTTGAAGCTGGAGTTAGCTCCGACAATGGAAGTACAACAGTTGAGAGAAAGGGTCAGAGTGCTAGAAGCAAAGCTTCTAAGGAGAAGTCGAGAATCAGAAAAAGAAGCGAAGAGTAAGACTAAAGTATCGGAAGCCATTGCAAAAGCTGGACTAAAGAAATTGGGTCCGGTTGAAACAGAAAAAAACAATGATTTACTGGCCAACCATGCGCGCGTGATCGGGGAGCGCTTTCCAATCATAGCGTCATCAAGGAATAAGGAATATTCGCGAGAAGCTCAGGTGGAAAAATGGGAAGTTTTTCCAGAAAAGTTCTTGAGCGTGGGGTCAGAACTACCAGATGGAGTACGAGATTGCATTAAATTGGCACTCAAAAATTTCAGCAAGGCCTTTGCATGGTCATACAGTGATCTGAGAGGAATTGATCCCCGAATCTGCCAACATTATATAGATTTGGAAGAAGGCACCCGACCAATATGTCAACGACTTAGGCGGACAAATCCAGTCTACTCGGAATTGATCAAGCTGGAATTGACTAAGTTATTCGAAGCAGGATTCATATATCCCATCGCATCCAGCGAATGGGTATCACCAATTGTAGTTGTTTCAAAAAAAAATAAGAAAATCTACATTTTCATAGATTATTGGAAGTTGAACGAGAGCACAAAAAAGGATCACTTCCCTTTGCCGTTTATTGATCAAATCTTGGACAGAGTGGCTGGCCATAAATTGTACTCATTTTTGGATGGTTTCAGTGGGTACAACCAGATCCAAATCCATGAAGAGGATCAATCAAAAACTACTTTCACGATAGAATGGGGTACGTATGCATATCGTGTGATGCCATTTGGATTATGCAATGCACCGGCCACATTCTAGAGGGCAATGATAGCTGCATATCAAGACTATTTGCAGGATTGGATGGAGATATTCGTCGATGACTTTGCGATCAGAGGCAACGATGAAAACATGATGGAGAGGATCGAAGCTATTTTAAGAAGAAGCATTGAAAAAGGCATCGCATTAAATCCTGAAAAGTGTACGTTTGGAGTACGAAGAGGATTGCTCTTGGGACATGCTATTTCCTAAAAAGGGATCGCATTTGACGAGGATAAAGTAGAAAAAATCGGACAACTTCCACCTCCTCAAAACTTGCGGCAACTCAGAGGATTCTTGGGACATGGTAATTATTATCGACGATTTATATTAAATTTTGCATCAATAGAAGCACCACTGACGAACCTTTCGAGGAAAGACCAACAGTACCAATGGACTGGAGAGTGTCAGGTTGCATTCGAATTGATCAAAAATAAATTGATAAATGCACCACTTTTGGTAGCACCCGATTGGACGAAAGAATTTCATGTGCATACAGATGCGTCTCATACTGCGGTTGGAGCAGTGCTATGTCAAGCCGATGAAAGAAAATTGGACCACCCTATTTATTACGCAAGTCGAAACTTGAATAGCACTGAAAGCAACTACACGACTACAGAAAAGGAATGCCTCTCGATGATCTTTGCGGTAAACAAGTATCGGCATTACCTGATGGGAAAGCATTTCACGTTTTATGTGGATCATGAAGCCCTAAAGTATATCATCAATAAGCCCGAGCTATCAGGGCGATTGATGAGGTGGATGCTACTCCTACAAGAATTTCAGTTCACAGTGGTAACCAAACCAGGCAAAGCGCACATATTGGCTGACCATTTATCTCGAATTATTAATGAGGAGCCAACCTCTGTTGTGCTCGATGGTGCTCCTGATGGGCATCTATTTCAGGTTGATGCTAAAGTACCTTGGTATGCCGACTTGGTGAATTTCTTGTGCACCACTAAATACCCGCCGGGAGCAAGCAAGAGAGAGAAGCAAAAACTGTTAGCATTGGTGAAACACCATAGCATCATTGGGGGGCAGCTCTATCGATATTTTGTCCATGAAAGCATTTATCGGAGGTGTCTCGAGGAAGAAGAAGCAACCCTAGTTTTGAGGGCATTGCATGATGAACCCTGCGGTGGACATTTTGCTGGTGAGCTGACGGCAAGAAAGATCTTATTGGCCGGGTATTGGTGGCCAACGCTGTTCAAAGACTCTCACACATACTGCAAGAAATGCGACAAATGCCAAAGAATGGGCAAACCAACATTAGCACATGCAGCTCCTCTTACACCGATGATGGCTCTTAAGCCTTTTGAAAAATGGGGAATTGATTTTGTGGGGCCTATTGATCCTCCCTCAAGACGTAGATCCAATAGGTATATCTTGGTCTGCACTGACTATGTTACCAAGTGGGTAGAAGCCAAAGCTCTGAAAACTGACCGAGCTATTGATGTAGCTAAATTTTTGTATGAACAAATTATCACTCGATTCGGATGCCCGTTGGAGATAGTGAGTGATAGAGGAACACACTTTGTCAACGAACTGATCGAGGAATTAATGGAATTATATAAAGATCAAACATAGGAAGAGCACTCCATATTACCCGAGGGCGAATGGACAAGTGGAGGTTACCAACAAGGTCCTTGAACAGATTTTGACAAAGACAGTAGCTGTGCATAGGCGAGAGTGGGATGAGAGACTTTTGGAAGCTTTGTGGGCGTATCGAACATCCTACCGAGTGATGACTAAGAGCACTCCGTTCTCCCTAGTATATGGCGAGAAAGCCATCTTTCCCATCGAAAAAGAAGTTCCGACATTAAGAGTGGCCATCGAGGCTAGGCTAGGAGAGGAAGAGTCATTGAAGGAGAGGTACATACAACTGGTCAAGCTAGAAGAAAAGAGACTCATTGCACAGCAAAGTCTGGAAGCTATTCAGAGAGGACGTAAGGAGAGGCACGACAAGAATCTCAAGACCTATGTGATTCAAGAAGGGGATTTGGTGCTAGTCTATGATAGCAAATATTATAAATTCCCGGGGAAGTTACAGACAAGATGGGCAGGGCCGTTTAAAGTGGTGGAACTCAACTCCAATGGTTCCATGCAAATTCAAGATTTAGGAGAAGAATGTGCTCCCGTGAAGGTTAACGCGCTTCAAGTTAAACCATATTTCAACTAGCATTAGGACGGGAGAAGCCAGACGAGATCCAAGCAGAAGGATGTAGTAGACTCCTTGTACATAGATGTATAGTTATATATATATATATATATATATATATATATATATATATATATATATATATATATATATATATATATGCGCATATGTTAGCTATGATTTTTGTTGTCATAAATATTATCCCTTGCTAGCTCAAGATTTTGGACTTCTAATTATTTTTTTGTGTTGCGCAGAGACTGTTAGGAGCTAAGTAACAAAATGGCAGATCAAATAACTCAACTCTATTTGTACGAGTTGGGGATATATTTCTCGGACCAGACATTCGCCCGGATGGACATAGACGTCGATGACTTTGAGACCGAATATGATGTGGAGCAAGCGCACTGGCTGGTATGCTTCATAAACCAGGGTTTGGATATTACGTTTCATATTGAGTGGTTTGAGACATACATGATCCGACATGTAGGGTGGGCAGGGGATCGATATTACTATTTTGACCCTTCGAGGGAAATGCCTAACGAAGAGAACGATATCACTTGGGCTTGGGCAGATCTGTTAACAATAGGTAGCGATGACGGTGTCGTAGAGATATTCATCTCTACTTTCATGACTTGATCCAATGATTTTTCTTGAGGTATCAATCGACAACTGATAGTTTCTTTATCCAAGGCGAAGGCCTATCCAGAGGTCGGTGATTCGGAAATGCTATGAATGACAGAGAGATTCGGTTGAAGTCCGAAACATCAATAATAGGGTTGCCTCACGTTTATACAGCAAAGCTAGCAAATTGTATTGCAAAATTGATAATTAGCTAAAGCAGATCGTGGATTAAATTGCTTTGGTGGAGTTCTTCTTTTTTCTGGAAAGTAATGGTAAAGTGAAACTTTGGGCACGCATGATTGTTTTCATGCAAAAAGAAAGGGTGATGCATGGAAGACAAAAACGGAAGTTAGAGTTGATGTGATGGAGGCAAAAAAAAAAGGAAGGGATAAACATGCAGAGAGGACGACAGGAGCGCTATTTATGAAGAGCGTTGCTGAAAAACAAGGGGGACCATTCGGAGAAGACGAGAATAGGAAGAGATTCATTGGGAAGAAAGGAGAGGAAACAGATATCAGAAAGAGGAGGGCTACGTGCGCAGAAGGGATCATGGAGATTCTCTCGGAGTCTAATGTTTTGAGTAGTTTAATGCAAGTCAAGCAAGAACAGATGATTTGATGGAAGCTACAAAATTTGACTTAATATTACTTTGGGTTTTACAGATGGATTATCCAGAAATATTATCTTGAATTGATATATTTGATTTAAATGGTTAATAGTTATGTTTTTCATAAGTTTTTTCAAGATGAATTATTTTTCAGGTTTAAGATGAAGACTCAGAGTTTATGGACAACCAAGATTTTCTTCAAGAGTAGAATATGAAAAACCTTTTACTTCCAGTTTTGTACCATTTTTGTTTAAATTTGCATTCAAAGTATGCATTGTATTATGTACAAACACATGTTGAGTTTTCCCTTAGGTGCACGTTCATTTGCACCAATCTAGATTGTAACATGTATGATGAAATCTGCGAGCAAATTCTAAGTATAGGAGATAGAAAACCTCTTCATCAAAAGCTCTTATCCCTTATGCACCATAATTTTGAAAATGCACATAAAGTATGCATGTGTTAGGGTCACACTACATGACCATGCATCTAGGCACGATCTGATATGTACCCATGCACATAAGAGCGACTGTAAGGATGAATGTATAATCACATTGCTATGTATGAGAGTGAGTGCACAATCCTCACCATCTGAAACCTTTTATCTTGCTCATTGCACCATATTTGTTCTCTATGCATTTTAAAGTATTCATTTATAGGGCTAATTACACAGCCCTGCATAAGGCACTTTATTTTTTTACCCATGCACTTGAAGATTTTGTAACAAAAATGTTATATAAATATAGTTTATGATATGAAGAAAGCAGGTTCCCAGGTTGGTGCATCCAACGGATGCACAGGTTTGGTGGGGGAGAATGTCGTAGAGATATTCATCTCTACTTTCATGACTTGATCCAATGATTTTTCTTGAGGTATCAATCGACAGCTGATAATTTCTTTATCCAAGGCGAAGGCCTATCCAGAGGTCGGTGATTCGGAAATGCTATGAATGACAGAGAGATTCGGTTGAAGTCCGAAACATCAATAATAGGGTTGCCTCACGTTTATACAGCAAAGCTAGCAAATTGTATTGCAAAATAGATAATTGGCTAAAGGCGATCGTGGATTAAATTCCTTTGGTGGAGTTCTTCTTTTTTCTGGAAAGTAATGGTAAAGTGAAAATTTGGGCACGCATGATTGTTTTCATGCAAAAAGAAAGGGTGATGCATGGAAGACAAAAACAGAAGTTAGAGTTGATGTGATGGAGGCAAAAAAAAAAGGAAGGGATAAACATGCAGAGAGGACGACAGGAGCGCTATTTATGAAGAGCGTTGCTGAAAAACAAAGGGGACCATTCGGAGAAGACGAGAATAGGAAGAGATTCATTGGGAAGAAAGGAGAGGAAACAGATATCAGAAAGAGGAGGGCTACGTGCGCAGAAGGGATCATGGAGATTCTCTCGGAGTCTTAGCAGAGTGGTTCACCTCTATCGCATGGAGGATATCAGAGGGAAAGAAAAGAAACAATCGGAGAAGAGGGGAACAGAATTCATGGAGAAAGGGGCAGCGCTGACACACTACTGACGAATGAAGATGACAAAAATTGATTTAAGAGAGACTTGATCACTTTTGCTGGAAGAGAGTTGCTGAGCCTCCCTATGTAAAAAGGGAGTCTTCCACGACTTACAGTGTGCCTACACGACAGAGGATTTGGGAATGAGCGCTGATCTCGATTACAGAGCGTTGTGTGAGAAAAGACGTGGAGAATTCGAATAGAAATCATCACTTGGATCTCAGTGTTATTCACCTGTTCAACATCCGGAATATATTGTAATGGTACAATGTTTCTGATTTCATGCCGTATTGCTATGTAATTGCAGCTTGAAGCTCATTTATTGTTGCGCGTATACTTGCGATGTGAAGCTCTTTATTTGTTCCGCATATTCCTTTTGGTCATATATTCATATCGCTTATAGCTAATAATTTGTGCACTGTTTTTCTCATCATTGTTTCTGTTAGAGAAAATATCTGGTCATATATTGGTAATCATATATTGGTAAATGGAGCCATCGTGGTTCGGTAGTCAAGCAAGAACAGATGATTTGATGGAAGCTACAAAATTTGACTTAATATTACTTTGGGTTTTACAGATGGATTATCCAGAAATATTATCTTGAATTGATATATTTGATTTAAATGGTTAATAGTTATGTTTTTCATAAGATTTTTCAAGATGAATTATTTTTCAGGTTTAAGATGAAGACTCAGAGTTTATGGACAACCAAGATTTTCTTCAAGAGTAGAATATGAAAAACCTTTTACTTCTAGTTTTGCACCATTTTTGTTTAAGTTTGCATTTAAAGTATGCATCATATTATGTACAAACACATGTTGAGTTTTCCCTTAGGTGCACGTTCATTTGCACCAATCTAGATTGTAACATGTATGATGAAATCTGCGAGCAAATTCTAAGTATAGGAGATAGAAAACCTCTTCATCAAAAGCTCTTATCCCTTATGCACCATAATTTTGAAAATGCACATAAAGTATGCATGTGTTAGGGTCACACTACATGACCATGCATCTAGGCACGATCTGATATGTACCCATGCACATAAGAGCGACTGTAAGGATGAATGTATAATCACATTGCTATGTATGAGAGTGAGTGCACAATCCTCACCATCTGAAACCTTTTATCTTGCTCATTGCACCATATTTGTTCTCTATGCATTTTAAAGTATTCATTTATAGGGCTAATTACACAGCCCTGCATAAGGCACTTTATTTTTTTACCCATGCACTTGAAGATTCTGTAACAAAAATGTTATATAAATATAGTTTATGATATGAAGAAATCAGGTTCCCAGGTTGGTGCATCCAACGGATGGACAGGTTTGGTGGGGGAGAATGTCGTAGAGATATTCATCTCTACTTTCATGACTTGATCCAATGATTTTTCTTGAGGTATCAATCGACAGCTGATAGTTTCTTTATCCAAGGCGAAGGCCTATCCAGAGGTCGGTGATTCGGAAATGCTATGAATGACAGAGAGATTCGGTTGAAGTCCGAAACATCAATAATAGGGTTGCCTCACGTTTATACAGCAAAGCTAGCAAATTGTATTGCAAAATTGATAATTAGCTAAAGCAGATCGTGGATTAAATTCCTTTGGTGGAGTTCTTCTTTTTTCTGGAAAGTAATGGTAAAGTTAAAATTTGGGCACGCATGATTGTTTTCATGCAAAAAGAAAGGGTGATGCATGGAAGACAAAAACGGAAGTTAGAGTTGATGTGATGGAGGCAAAAAAAAAAGGAAGGGATAAACATGCAGAGAGGACGACAGGAGCGCTATTTATGAAGTGCGTTGCTGAAAAACAAGGGGGACCATTCGGAGAAGACGAGAATAGGAAGAGATTCATTGGGAAGAAAGGAGAGGAAACAGATATCAGAAAGAGGAGGGCTACGTGCGCAGAAGGGATCATGGAAATTCTCTCGGAGTCTTAGCAGAGTGGTTCACCTCTATCGCATGGAGGATGTCAGAGGGAAAGAAAAGAAACAATCGGAGAAGAGGGGAACAGAATTCATGGAGAAAGGGGCAGCGCTGACACACTACTGACGAATGAAGATGACAAAAATTGATTTAAGAGAGACTTGATCGCTTTTGCTGGAAGAGAGTTGCTGAGCCTCCCTATGTAAAAAGGGAGTCTTCCACGACTTACAGTGTGCCCACACGACAGAGGATTTGGGAATGAGCGCTGATCTCGATTACAGAGCGTTGTGTGAGAAAAGACGTGGAGAATTCGAATAGAAATCATCACTTGGATCTCAGCATTATTCACCTGTTCAACATCCGGAATATATTGTAATGGTACAATGTTTCTGATTTCATGCCGTATTGCTATATAATTGCAGCTTGAAGCTCATTTATTGTTGCGCGTATACTTGCGATGTGAAGCTCTTTATTTGTTCCGCATATTCCTTTTGGTCATATATTCATATCGCTTATAGCTAATAATTTGTGCACTCTTTAATGATTGTAATGATTGTAATGATGGACGTTTAAGCAATCTTTGCTGATATGTGCACAATGGACTTTGCTGAAAATCAATTATAGTGAACTTCATCAAAAGCACGAGCGTGCAGTAAAACTAAGTCCATTAAGGAGAGCATTGAACACATTTGTTCGGCCGCTGTTCATTCTGACCACGCTCAGATGTATCATTCTCTGAACGAGCACATAATTCTTCTTGCTGTCCTATCTGCTCTACAACTGATTCCTATAAGTTTGTAAGAACTATGATTTATTGTTTGATTATTTTTTTGGATTATGCGCAGAAGTCCTGGTTTTTCTCATCATTGTTTCTGTTAGAGAAAATATCTGGTCATATATTGGTAATCATATCTGATTGTTATACTTGCATTATGATATTTCGCATCACCTTAGATTCTTTCATTTATATGTGACTAATAAAGCCATTTTGTTTGTTGGACAATCATGTCTTACAATATTGGCATTACCAAGAGGTCATATGCATTGATGGAAGGTCAAATCATGTTTAATGGGCATGTTGCAAAAATAGGAAAGAAATAACTTTCTGGTTGCGCAATCATCTTATGGGAAAAATATTCAGTTGATGAGAAGAAGTCTGACGAATCTTTGTCCTATTTTATGCTGCCTGTGATTTGAATCTTTCTTCTGCCTTCTCTAGCAAGGACAAAGGACCTTTTTCCACTCTTCAAGATTTACGTTCTGTAAGTTGATGATTCTAAAACTTTATTTGTTTAAAGTATTTCTTTTTTTTTGTGCAAAACGCGACTCTTTGTCTGTATTTATCTCGCATCTTTTAACAATAAAGAACTTTATTTGTTTCCTTTATACTTTGATCAGTTTTATTACTGCAAGAACTTTACGTGATACATCTCAGATTGAGAGTTGACGCCATTAGAAGAAAGAGTTTTGTCTATTTTTTTATACACAAACCCATTTGATGTATATCGCTGATCCTCTTTCACATAATTAAGAACTATTTCGATTTTGTAAGTATGAATCAAAAAGAAAATTCCACGACTATTTGCGTTTACAAGAGTCCATATTTCATCCGAGTTTATATTGTGAATTCGAAATTGAGCGCATTAAGGCTAACTTAATGTTTGAAGTATCGCTTGTCTATGTTTAAGCTTATGAGTGCACAAAGGAAAAGATTTTACTTATGATATTATCATTTACACTACATGACTATATGTTTTGAAAACTTGGAACAGTGTTTTTTATCAAGTGAGATGGAATCCGAAAACTTCCTAAGTTAATGCCAAAGGGAACCTTAATACATTGTGCAGTGTCGTTTTCAAAAGAAGTTAGATATTGTTTAGCGAGTGAACTAACAGTTTGTCTTTGAGTGTCCACAATACTTGAGTTTGCTCCAAGCACCCCGCGTGCGCCGTTAGTGCAGCAGTTGGCTTGATCCACCAGCCGTTGTTTTCGCTCCGACATTTGAACCCGACGTGAAAAAACGGCGTTGCAGCTCAGGTATAAATTTTAAATTTTGCTTGCATATGCATACATCGACAGGTTGAATTGTAGAAGCTTTTTCATCCATGGGAGCAGTGGTTGTGTCTTTGGAACCTTGCACTCTTCTAGGTGTTGAGGGCTGTTCCTTAGGGAACTGAGCGCCTCCACGAAGAGTGACAAGTAGCTATCCTCATCTCGTCACCCCCTCTCATCGACGTTAGAAGCAGGAACGTTTGCACAATCATCTATTAGCAATTGATGTATTAGATTTTGATCCTATTAAAAATTGTATAAATTTTCACACAGTCACTCTTTGAGCCTCTTCTTCGACTCAGATTACAGGTATTGATCTATCATCTAAGACTTCTTGTTTCTCAAATATCAATGGGTAAAAAAGCAATTAATTTAAACACGCATAAAACGAACTTTACTATGGAGGGTTTAATTAAGAATGCAAATTCGGGACTTGAAACACAACTCAAAGATTTAGAGGATAAGTTAAATTCGTCAAATCAAGCAAAATTTAAAGAAGTATTTCTGTTAATTGACAAGTTAAGTGAGTTTTGTAATTCAAATACTGCGATGTGTGAAATTTTACAAGAAATTGTTAAAACATTAAAGAGCCAAATAACTAATTTGACCAAAAAAGTCAATGAAATCCCTAAATGCAAATGTAATGAACATGAAATGCAAAGTTTATCTCCAAAGTTGCCTAATGAAACCCATATGAATGAGTTTAGGAGATTCACCTATAGGGCTATGAATAGGAAAGTATATCCCTTAAGATGCTTCTCGTGTGACCAACTAGGGCATACTTATGGGAATTGTATGGCCTATGAGAAAGCATGTAGCCAACAATTGGTACTAGAAAGTGAACAGAAAATATGTGATTATCAAACACAATTACCTTTGAGATTAAACTTAGGTAGAGGGGGGATGATAGACTATTTTGATCAAACAAAATTGAGTCCTAAAACCAAACTTCAAAAACAATGGAAACCTAAGAGTCATAATGAGAAAAGTAATGTATGTCAATTACATTCTATGAACACCAAGATTGTGACTAAATGTGAATGCTTGGACAATGATCGAAACCGTCTTAAACCTGATTCTATGAGTAACATTGATATGCAAACTATATCTAAGGATCAAGATACATTGAAAAAGTTTAAGAAAGAAGAAGATGTCAGGATAAAAGATGATGAAAATGAACAATCAATTAATGGAAATGAAGACATATATGTGGATAAAACAGAACCTAATGTCAAAGAAAATGACAATAAATGTGATCAAAATAAAACTGATAAAAGAATAGTACAAACATCTGAAGATGAAAATCTTAAAATTCAATTAGAACATGACAAGAAGATGGAAAAATGGGTACAAGAAGCCATATGGAAGATTGAAAATAATATTAAAAACTCATCTAATGTTAAGAAAAAGGAGAAGAATTTAAGAGAATAGTTTTATTGTGATGGAATTGTTTATTGAAGAGAAAACTTTTCAAATTATTATTATTGCTTGCTGTATAAATGCTGTTTTCTTAAAGTTGAGAAACATATACCTAAATTGTTTTGTTTAATGAAGATTTTATGCTTGGAAAAGTTAGTTAAAAGCTTATGATAAAGTTTACATTATGATTTTCTTAACCAAAAGAATACAAAAGATACGAGCTCGGGAGTTTTATCGCTTCCTAAACAAAAGATAATTACGAGCTTATCAAAATGATGTTACTAAACTTATGATGAACTTATGATTTTTCATTCTTTCACAATTAGGAAGAAATCTAGTATGATGAACAATTATGAAGGACAGTATTATAATGAAATGATGAATATTTTGATCAAAATGATTTTGAAAAGATAATTACGAATTCATGCTACGGGAGTTGTATCTTTCCCTCATCAAAAGATACGAGCACGGGAGTTTTATCTCTCCCTCATCAAAAGATACGAGCACGAGGAGTTTTATCTCTCCCTCATCAAAAGATAATTATGAATGGGAGTTATAACCTACTTCCTCATCAAAAAGGTATTTATATGGATTTTTTTTACTTTCTTTCTTAATCAAAAAGAAAAATTATGAATTTCATTAATGATTCAAATATTGCTTTTCTAATCAATGTTTTGAGTAGTTTAATGCAGGTCAAGCAAGAACAGATGATTTGATGGAAGCTACAAAATTTGACTTAATATTACTTTGGGTTTTACAGATGGATTATCCAGAAATATTATCTTGAATTGATATATTTGATTTAAATGGTTAATAGTTATGTTTTTCATAAGTTTTTTCAAGATGAATTATTTTTCAGGTTTAAGATGAAGACTCAGAGTTTATGGACAACCAAGATTTTCTTCAAGAGTAGAATATGAAAAACCTTTTACTTCCAGTTTTGCACCATTTTTGTTTAAGTTTTCATTTAAAGTATGCATCATATTATGTACAAACACATGTTGAGTTTTCCCTTAGGTGCACGTTCATTTGCACCAATCTAGATTGTAACATGTATGATGAAATCTGTGAGCAAATTCTAAGTATAGGAGATAGAAAATCTCTTCATCAAAAGCTCTTATCCCTTATGCACCATAATTTTGAAAATGCACATAAAGTATGCATGTGTTAGGGTCACACTACATGACCATGCATCTAGGCACGATCTGATATGTACCCATGCACATAAGAGCGACTGTAAGGATGAATGTATAATCACATTGCTATGTATGAGAGTGAGTGCACAATCCTCACCATCTGAAACCTTTTATCTTGCTCATTGCACCATATTTGTTCTCTATGCATTTTAAAGTATTCATTTATAGGGCTAATTACACAGCCCTGCATAAGGCACTTTATTTTTTTACCCATGCACTTGAAGATTCTGGAACAAAAATGTTATATAAATATAGTTTATGATATGAAGAAAGCAGGTTCCCAGGTTGGTGCATCCAACGGATGCACAGGTTTGGTGGGGGAGAATGTCGTAGAGATATTCATCTCTACTTTCATGACTTGATCCAATGATTTTTCTTGAGGTATCAATCGACAGCTGATAGTTTCTTTATCCAAGGCGAAGGCCTATCCAGAGGTCGGTGATTCGGAAATGCTATGAATGATAGAGAGATTCGGTTGAAGTCCGAAACATCAATAATAGGGTTGCCTCACGTTTATACAGCAAAGCTAGCAAATTGTATTGCAAAATTGATAATTAGCTAAAGCAGATCGTGGATTAAATTCCTTTGGTGGACTTCTTCTTTTTTCTGGAAAGTAATGGTAAAGTGAAAATTTGGGCACGCATGATTGTTTTCATGCAAAAAGAAAGGGTGATGCATGGAAGACAAAAACAGAAGTTAGAGTTGATGTGATGGAGGCAAAAAAAAGGAAGGGATAAACATGCAGAGAGGACGACGGGAGCGCTATTTATGAAGAGCGTTGCTGAAAAACAAGGGGGACCATTTGGAGAAGACGAGAATAGGAAGAGATTCATTGGGAAGAAAGGAGAGGAAACAGATATCAGAAAGAGGAGGGCTACGTGCGCAGAAGGGATCATGGAGATTCTCTCGGAGTCTTAGCAGAGTGGTTCACCTCTATCGCATGGAGGATATCAGAGGGAAAGAAAAGAAACAATCGGAGAAGAGGGGAACATAATTCATGGAGAAAGGGGCAGCGCTGACACACTACTGACGAATGAAGATGACAAAAATTGATTTAAGAGAGACTTGATCGCTTTTGCTGGAAGAGAGTTGCTGAGCCTCCCTATGTAAAAAGGGAGTCTTCCACGACTTACAGTGTGCCCACACGACAGAGGATTTGGGAATGAGCACTGATCTCGATTACAGAGCGTTGTGTGAGAAAAGACGTGGAGAATTCGAATAGAAATCATCACTTGGATCTCAGCGTTATTCATCTGTTCAACATCCGGAATATATTGTAATGGTACAATGTTTCTGATTTCATGCCGTATTGCTATGTAATTGCAGCTTAAAGCTCATTTATTGTTGCGCGTATACTTGCGATGTGAAGCTCTTTATTTGTTCCGCATATTCCTTTTGGTCATATATTCATATCGCTTATAGCTAATAATTTGTGCACTGTTTAATGATTGTAATGATTGTAATGATGGACGTTTAAGCAATCTTTGCTGATATGTGCACAATGGACTTTGCTGAAAATCAATTATAGTGAACTTCATCAAAAGCACGAGCGTGCAGTAAAACTAAGTCCATTAAGGAGAGCATTGAACACATTTGTTCGGCCCCTGTTCATTCTGACCACGCTCAGATGTATCATTCTCTGAACGAGCGCATAATTCTGCTTGCTGTCCTATCTGCTCTACAACTGATTCCTATAAGTTTGTAAGAACTATGATTTACTGTTTGATTATTTTTTTGGATTATGCGTAGAAGTCCTGGTTTTTCTCATCATTGTTTCTGTTAGAGAAAATATCTGGTCATATATTGGTAATCATATCTGATTGTTATACTTGCGTTATGATATTTCGCATCACCTTAGATTCTTTCATTTATATGTGACTGATAAAGCCATTTTGTTTGTTGGACAATCATGTCTTACAATATTGGCATTACCAAGAGGTCATATGCACTGATGGAAGGTCAAATCATGTTTAATGGGCATGTTGCAAAAATAGGAAAGAAATAACTTTCTGGTTGCGCAATCATCTTATCGGAAAAATATTCAGTTGATGAGAAGAAGTCTGACGAATCTTTGTCCTATTTTATGCTGCCTGTGATTTGAATCTTTCTTCTGCCTTCTCTAGCAAGGACAAAGGACCTTTTTCCACTCTTCAAGATTTACGTTCTGTAAGTTGATGATTCTAAAACTTTATTTGTTTAAAGTATTTCTTTTTTTTTGTGCAAAACGCGGCTCTTTGTCTGTATTTATCTCGCATCTTTTAACAAGAAAGAACTTTATTTGTTTCCTTTATACTTTGATTAGTTTTATTACTGCAAGAACTTTACGTGATACATCTCAGATTGAGAGTTGATGCCATTAGAAGAAAGAGTTTTGTCTATTTTTTTATACACAAACCCATTTGATGTATATCGCTGATCCTCTTTCACATAATTAAGAACTATTTCGATTTTGTAAGTATGAATCAAAAAGAAAATTCCACGACTATTTGCGTTTACAAGAGTCCATATTTCATCTGATTTTATATTGTGAATTCGAAATTGAGCGCATTAAGGCTAACTTAATGTTTGAAGTATCGCTTGTCTATGTTTAAGCTTATGAGTGCACAAAGGAAAAGATTTTACTTATGATATTATCATTTACACTACATGACTATATGTTTTGAAAACTTGGAACAATGTTTTTTATCAAGTGAGATGGAATCCGAAAACTTCCTAAGTTAATGCCAAAGGGAACCTTAATACATTGTGGAGTGTCGTTTTCAAAAGAAGTTAGATATTGTTTAGCAAGTGAACTAACAGTTTGTCTTTGAGTGTCCACAATACTTGAGTTTGCTCCAAGCACCCCGCATGCGCCGTTAGTGCAGCGGTTGGCTTGATCCACCAGCCGTTGTTTTCGCTCCGACAACGGAGCTCCTGAAGTTGAGCCTGACTCGCCCTAGGGAAGTCGTCGGGATGCGAGTACGAGGTGAGGCTATATGAGACATCCCAGAGACCCACGTTCTAGATCATCTAAGGATAGGTATATAAGGGACCAAGGCATAGCCAGTTGTAGTTACCTAGTGAAAAGTCAAATCGATGAATACATATGTAGTGTCTGTAATTGAGAGAATGGAGTGAAGAGGTGGTTGATCTGTCAAAGGTATGTTTGCATGCATGTGTGGGAAAAGTGTGGAGCAACCCTTTCTTCCTCCCCCTAATTCTCAGGACTGAGGCAAATTAATTAACTATGAAAAAAGAAAGAGAAAAAAAAAGAAAAGAAAAGAAAAAAAAACATTGTGTTGTTGTGATTGTACCAACGCGCTATGGTGGGCTAGTAGATGGGTGGAGTTATCCTAGCCGAGTGGTTAGGACCACGAGCCGCAACTAGTTTCGCCATAGGCTTGGGATGTATATGTTTGTGTCTTAGCTACGCGCCATAACGGGTTCGTAGGTAAATGGAGCCATCGTGGTTGGGTAGTCAAGCAAGAACAGATGATTTGATGGAAGCTACAAAATTTGACTTAATATTACTTTGGGTTTTACAGATGGATTATCCAGAAATATTATCTTGAATTGATATATTTGATTTAAATGGTTAATAGTTATGTTTTTCATAAGTTTTTTCAAGATGAATTATTTTTCAGGTTTAAGATGAAGACTCAGAGTTTATGGACAACCAAGATTTTCTTCAAGAGTAGAATATGAAAAACCTTTTACTTCTAGTTTTGCACCATTTTTGTTTAAGTTTGCATTTAAAGTATGCATCATATTATGTACAAACACATGTTGAGTTTTCCCTTAGGTGCACCTTCATTTGCACCAATCTAGATTGTAACATGTATGATGAAATATGCGAGCAAATTCTAAGTATAGGAGATAGAAAACCTCTTCATTAAAAGCTCTTATCCCTTATGCACCATAATTTTGAAAATGCACATAAAGTATGCATGTGTTATGGTCACACTACATGACCATGCATCTAGGCACGATCTGATATGTACCCATGCACATAAGAGCGACTGTAAGGATGAATGTATAATCACATTGCTATGTATGAGAGTGAGTGCACAATCCTCACCATCTGAAACCTTTTATCTTGCTCATTGCACCATATTTGTTCTCTATGCATTTTAAAGTATTCATTTATAGGGCTAATTACACAGCCCTGCATAAGGCACTTTATTTTTTTACCCATGCAATTGAAGATTCTGTAACAAAAATGTTATATAAATATAGTTTATGATATGAAGAAATCAGGTTCCCAGGTTGGTGCATCCAACGGATGCACAGGTTTGGTGGGAGAGAATGTCGTAGAGATATTCATCTCTACTTTCATGACTTGATCCAATAATTTTTCTTGAGGTATCAATCGACAGCTGATAGTTTCTTTATCCAAGGCGAAGGCCTATCCAGAGGTCGGTGATTCGGAAATGCTATGAATGACAGAGAGATTCGGTTGAAGTCCGAAACATCAATAATAGGGTTGCCTCACGTTTATACAGCAAAGCTAGCAAATTGTATTGCAAAATTGATAATTAGCTAAAGCAGATCGTGGATTAAATTCCTTTGGTGGAGTTCTTCTTTTTTCTGGAAAGTAATGGTAAAGTGAAAATTTGGGCACGCATGATTGTTTTCATGCAAAAAGAAAGGGTGATGCATGGAAGACAAAAACGGAAGTTAGAGTTGATGTGATGGAGGCAAAAAAAAAAGGAAGGGATAAACATGCAGAGAGGACGACAGGAGCGCTATTTATGAAGAGCGTTGCTGAAAAACAAGGGGGACCATTCGGAGAAGACGAGAATAGGAAGAGATTCATTGGGAAGAAAGGAGAGGAAACAGATATCAGAAAGAGGAGGGCTACGTGCGCAGAAGGGATCATGGAGATTCTCTCGGAGTCTTAGCAGAGTGGTTCACCTCTATCGCATGGAGGATGTCAGAGGGAAAGAAAAGAAACAATCGGAGAAGAGGGGAACAGAATTCATGGAGAAAGGGGCAGCGCTGACACACTACTGACGAATGAAGATGACAAAAATTGATTTAAGAGAGACTTGATCGCTTTTGCTGGAAGAGAGTTGCTGAGCCTCCCTATGTAAAAAGGGAGTCTTCCACGACTTATAGTGTGCCCACACGACAAAGGATTTGGGAATGAGCGCTGATCTCGATTACAGAGCGTTGTGTGAGAAAAGACGTGGAGAATTCGAATAGAAATCATCACTTGGATCTCAGCATTATTCACCTGTTCAACATCCGGAATATATTGTAATGGTACAATGTTTCTGATTTCATGCCGTATTGCTATATAATTGCAGCTTGAAGCTCATTTATTGTTGCGCGTATACTTGCGATGTGAAGCTCTTTATTTGTTCCGCATATTCCTTTTGGTCATATATTTATATCGCTTATAGCTAATAATTTGTGCACTCTTTAATGATTGTAATGATTGTAATGATGGACGTTTAAGCAATCTTTGTTGATATGTGCACAATGGACTTTGCTGAAAATCAATTATAGTGAACTTCATGAAAAGCACGAGCGTGCAGTAAAACTAAGTCCATTAAGGAGAGCATTGAACACATTTGTTCGGCCCCTGTTCATTCTGACCACGCTCAGATGTATCATTCTCTGAACGAGCACATAATTCTTCTTGCTGTCCTATCTGCTCTACAACTGATTCCTATAAGTTTGTAAGAACTATGATTTATTGTTTGATTATTTTTTTGGATTATGCGCAGAAGTCCTGGTTTTTCTCATCATTGTTTCTGTTAGAGAAAATATCTGGTCATATATTGGTAATCATATCTGATTGTTATACTTGCGTTATGATATTTCGCATCACCTTAGATTCTTTCATTTATATGTGACTAATAAAGCCATTTTGTTTGTTGGACAATCATGTCTTACAATATTGGCATTACCAAGAGGTCATATGCACTGATGGAAGGTCAAATCATGTTTAATGGGCATGTTGCAAAAATAGGAAAGAAATAACTTTCTGGTTGCGCAATCATCTTATGGGAAAAATATTCAGTTGATGAGAAGAAGTCTGACGAATCTTTGTCCTATTTTATGCTGCCTGTGATTTGAATCTTTCTTCTGCCTTCTCTAGCAAGGACAAAGGACCTTTTTCCACTCTTCAAGATTTACGTTCTGTAAGTTGATGATTCTAAAACTTTATTTGTTTAAAGTATTTCTTTTTTTTTGTGCAAAACGCGACTCTTTGTCTGTATTTATCTCGCATCTTTTAACAATAAAGAACTTTATTTGTTTCCTTTATACTTTGATCAGTTTTATTACTGCAAGAACTTTACGTGATACATCTCAGATTGAGAGTTGACGCCATTAGAAGAAAGAGTTTTGTCTATTTTTTTATACACAAACCCATTTGATGTATATCGCTGATCCTCTTTCACATAATTAAGAACTATTTCGATTTTGTAAGTATGAATCAAAAAGAAAATTCCACGACTATTTGCGTTTACAAGAGTCCATATTTCATCCGAGTTTATATTGTGAATTCGAAATTGAGCGCATTAAGGCTAACTTAATGTTTGAAGTATCGCTTGTCTATGTTTAAGCTTATGAGTGCACAAAGGAAAAGATTTTACTTATGATATTATCATTTACACTACATGACTATATGTTTTGAAAACTTGGAACAGTGTTTTTTATCAAGTGAGATGGAATCCGAAAACTTCCTAAGTTAATGCCAAAGGGAACCTTAATACATTGTGCAGTGTCGTTTTCAAAAGAAGTTAGATATTGTTTAGCGAGTGAACTAACAGTTTGTCTTTGAGTGTCCACAATACTTGAGTTTGCTCCAAGCACCCCGCGTGCGCCGTTAGTGCAGCAGTTGGCTTGATCCACCAGCCGTTGTTTTCGCTCCGACATTTGAACCCGACGTGAAAAAACGGCGTTGCAGCTCAGGTATAAATTTTAAATTTTGCTTGCATATGCATACATCGAGAGGTTGAATTGTAGAAGCTTTTTCATCCATGGGAGCAGTGGTTGTGTCTTTGGAACCTTGCACTCTTCTAGGTGTTGAGGGCTGTTCCTTAGGGAACTGAGCGCCTCCACGAAGAGTGACAAGTAGCTATCCTCATCTCGTCACCCCCTCTCATCGACGTTAGAAGCAGGAACGTTTGCACAATCATCTATTAGCAATTGATGTATTAGATTTTGATCCTATTAAAAATTGTATAAATTTTCACACAGTCACTCTTTGAGCCTCTTCTTCGACTCAGATTACAGGTATTGATCTATCATCTAAGACTTCTTGTTTCTCAAATATCAATGGGTAAAAAAGCAATTAATTTAAACACGCATAAAACGAACTTTACTATGGAGGGTTTAATTAAGAATGCAAATTCGGGACTTGAAACACAACTCAAAGATTTAGAGGATAAGTTAAATTCGTCAAATCAAGCAAAATTTAAAGAAGTATTTCTGTTAATTGACAAGTTAAGTGAGTTTTGTAATTCAAATACTGCGATGTGTGAAATTTTACAAGAAATTGTTAAAACATTAAAGAGCCAAATAACTAATTTGACCAAAAAAGTCAATGAAATCCCTAAATGCAAATGTAATGAACATGAAATGCAAAGTTTATCTCCAAAGTTGCCTAATGAAACCCATATGAATGAGTTTAGGAGATTCACCTATAGGGCTATGAATAGGAAAGTATATCCCTTAAGATGCTTCTCGTGTGACCAACTAGGGCATACTTATGGGAATTGTATGGCCTATGAGAAAGCATGTAGCCAACAATTGGTACTAGAAAGTGAACAGAAAATATGTGATTATCAAACACAATTACCTTTGAGATTAAACTTAGGTAGAGGGGGGATGATAGACTATTTTGATCAAACAAAATTGAGTCCTAAAACCAAACTTCAAAAACAATGGAAACCTAAGAGTCATAATGAGAAAAGTAATGTATGTCAATTACATTCTATGAACACCAAGATTGTGACTAAATGTGAATGCTTGGACAATGATCGAAACCGTCTTAAACCTGATTCTATGAGTAACATTGATATGCAAACTATATCTAAGGATCAAGATACATTGAAAAAGTTTAAGAAAGAAGAAGATGTCAGGATAAAAGATGATGAAAATGAACAATCAATTAATGGAAATGAAGACATATATGTGGATAAAACAGAACCTAATGTCAAAGAAAATGACAATAAATGTGATCAAAATAAAACTGATAAAAGAATAGTACAAACATCTGAAGATGAAAATCTTAAAATTCAATTAGAACATGACAAGAAGATGGAAAAATGGGTACAAGAAGCCATATGGAAGATTGAAAATAATATTAAAAACTCATCTAATGTTAAGAAAAAGGAGAAGAATTTAAGAGAATAGTTTTATTGTGATGGAATTGTTTATTGAAGAGAAAACTTTTCAAATTATTATTATTGCTTGCTGTATAAATGCTGTTTTCTTAAAGTTGAGAAACATATACCTAAATTGTTTTGTTTAATGAAGATTTTATGCTTGGAAAAGTTAGTTAAAAGCTTATGATAAAGTTTACATTATGATTTTCTTAACCAAAAGAATACAAAAGATACGAGCTCGGGAGTTTTATCGCTTCCTAAACAAAAGATAATTACGAGCTTATCAAAATGATGTTACTAAACTTATGATGAACTTATGATTTTTCATTCTTTCACAATTAGGAAGAAATCTAGTATGATGAACAATTATGAAGAACAGTATTATAATGAAATGATGAATATTTTGATCAAAATGATTTTGAAAAGATAATTACGAATTCATGCTACGGGAGTTGTATCTCTTCCTCATCAAAAGATACGAGCACGGGAGTTTTATCTCTCCCTCATCAAAAGATACGAGCACGAGGAGTTTTATCTCTCCCTCATCAAAAGATAATTATGAATGGGAGTTATAACCTACTTCCTCATCAAAAAGGTATTTATATGGATTTTTTTAACTTTCTTTCTTAATCAAAAAGAAAAATTATGAATTTCATTAATGATTCAAATATTGCTTTTCTAATCAATGTTTTGAGTAGTTTAATGCAGGTCAAGCAAGAACAGATGATTTGATGGAAGCTACAAAATTTGACTTAATATTACTTTGGGTTTTACAGATGGATTATCCAGAAATATTATCTTGAATTGATATATTTGATTTAAATGGTTAATAGTTATGTTTTTCATAAGTTTTTTCAAGATGAATTATTTTTCAGGTTTAAGATGAAGACTCAGAGTTTATGGACAACCAAGATTTTCTTCAAGAGTAGAATATGAAAAACCTTTTACTTCCAGTTTTGCACCATTTTTGTTTAAGTTTTCATTTAAAGTATGCATCATATTATGTACAAACACATGTTGAGTTTTCCCTTAGGTGCACGTTCATTTGCACCAATCTAGATTGTAACATGTATGATGAAATCTGTGAGCAAATTCTAAGTATAGGAGATAGAAAATCTCTTCATCAAAAGCTCTTATCCCTTATGCACCATAATTTTGAAAATGCACATAAAGTATGCATGTGTTAGGGTCACACTACATGACCATGCATCTAGGCACGATCTGATATGTACCCATGCACATAAGAGCGACTGTAAGGATGAATGTATAATCACATTGCTATGTATGAGAGTGAGTGCACAATCCTCACCATCTGAAACCTTTTATCTTGCTCATTGCACCATATTTGTTCTCTATGCATTTTAAAGTATTCATTTATAGGGCTAATTACACAGCCCTGCATAAGGCACTTTATTTTTTTACCCATGCACTTGAAGATTCTGTAACAAAAATGTTATATAAATATAGTTTATGATATGAAGAAAGCAGGTTCCCAGGTTGGTGCATCCAACGGATGCACAGGTTTGGTGGGGGAGAATGTCGTAGAGATATTCATCTCTACTTTCATGACTTGATCCAATGATTTTTCTTGAGGTATCAATCGACAGCTGATAGTTTCTTTATCCAAGGCGAAGGCCTATCCAGAGGTCGGTGATTCGGAAATGCTATGAATGATAGAGAGATTCGGTTGAAGTCCGAAACATCAATAATAGGGTTGCCTCACGTTTATACAGCAAAGCTAGCAAATTGTATTGCAAAATTGATAATTAGCTAAAGCAGATCGTGGATTAAATTCCTTTGGTGGAGTTCTTCTTTTTTCTGGAAAGTAATGGTAAAGTGAAAATTTGGGCACGCATGATTGTTTTCATGCAAAAAGAAAGGGTGATGCATGGAAGACAAAAACAGAAGTTAGAGTTGATGTGATGGAGGCAAAAAAAAAAGGAAGGGATAAACATGCAGAGAGGACGACGGGAGCGCTATTTATGAAGAGCGTTGCTGAAAAACAAGGGGGACCATTTGGAGAAGACGAGAATAGGAAGAGATTCATTGGGAAGAAAGGAGAGGAAACAGATATCAGAAAGAGGAGGGCTACGTGCGCAGAAGGGATCATGGAGATTCTCTCGGAGTCTTAGCAGAGTGGTTCACCTCTATCGCATGGAGGATATCAGAGGGAAAGAAAAGAAACAATCGGAGAAGAGGGGAACATAATTCATGGAGAAAGGGGCAGCGCTGACACACTACTGACGAATGAAGATGACAAAAATTGATTTAAGAGAGACTTGATCGCTTTTGCTGGAAGAGAGTTGCTGAGCCTCCCTATGTAAAAAGGGAGTCTTCCACGACTTACAGTGTGCCCACACGACAGAGGATTTGGGAATGAGCACTGATCTCGATTACAGAGCGTTGTGTGAGAAAAGACGTGGAGAATTCGAATAGAAATCATCACTTGGATCTCAGCGTTATTCATCTGTTCAACATCCGGAATATATTGTAATGGTACAATGTTTCTGATTTCATGCCGTATTGCTATGTAATTGCAGCTTGAAGCTCATTTATTGTTGCGCGTATACTTGCGATGTGAAGCTCTTTATTTGTTCCGCATATTCCTTTTGGTCATATATTCATATCGCTTATAGCTAATAATTTGTGCACTGTTTAATGATTGTAATGATTGTAATGATGGACGTTTAAGCAATCTTTGCTGATATGTGCACAATGGACTTTGCTGAAAATCAATTATAGTGAACTTCATCAAAAGCACGAGCGTGCAGTAAAACTAAGTCCATTAAGGAGAGCATTGAACACATTTGTTCGGCCCCTGTTCATTCTGACCACGCTCAGATGTATCATTCTCTGAACGAGCGCATAATTCTGCTTGCTGTCCTATCTGCTCTACAACTGATTCCTATAAGTTTGTAAGAACTATGATTTACTGTTTGATTATTTTTTTGGATTATGCGTAGAAGTCCTGGTTTTTCTCATCATTGTTTCTGTTAGAGAAAATATCTGGTCATATATTGGTAATCATATCTGATTGTTATACTTGCGTTATGATATTTCGCATCACCTTAGATTCTTTCATTTATATGTGACTGATAAAGCCATTTTGTTTGTTGGACAATCATGTCTTACAATATTGGCATTACCAAGAGGTCATATGCACTGATGGAAGGTCAAATCATGTTTAATGGGCATGTTGCAAAAATAGGAAAGAAATAACTTTCTGGTTGCGCAATCATCTTATGGGAAAAATATTCAGTTGATGAGAAGAAGTCTGACGAATCTTTGTCCTATTTTATGCTGCCTGTGATTTGAATCTTTCTTCTGCCTTCTCTAGCAAGGACAAAGGACCTTTTTCCACTCTTCAAGATTTACGTTCTGTAAGTTGATGATTCTAAAACTTTATTTGTTTAAAGTATTTCTTTTTTTTTGTGCAAAACGCGGCTCTTTGTCTGTATTTATCTCGCATCTTTTAACAAGAAAGAACTTTATTTGTTTCCTTTATACTTTGATCAGTTTTATTACTGCAAGAACTTTACGTGATACATCTCAGATTGAGAGTTGATGCCATTAGAAGAAAGAGTTTTGTCTATTTTTTTATACACAAACCCATTTGATGTATATCGCTGATCCTCTTTCACATAATTAAGAACTATTTCGATTTTGTAAGTATGAATCAAAAAGAAAATTCCACGACTATTTGCGTTTACAAGAGTCCATATTTCATCTGATTTTATATTGTGAATTCGAAATTGAGCGCATTAAGGCTAACTTAATGTTTGAAGTATCGCTTGTCTATGTTTAAGCTTATGAGTGCACAAAGGAAAAGATTTTACTTATGATATTATCATTTACACTACATGACTATATGTTTTGAAAACTTGGAACAATGTTTTTTATCAAGTGAGATGGAATCCGAAAACTTCCTAAGTTAATGCCAAAGGGAACCTTAATACATTGTGGAGTGTCGTTTTCAAAAGAAGTTAGATATTGTTTAGCGAGTGAACTAACAGTTTGTCTTTGAGTGTCCACAATACTTGAGTTTGCTCCAAGCACCCCGCGTGCGCCGTTAGTGCAGCGGTTGGCTTGATCCACCAGCCGTTGTTTTCGCTCCGACAACGGAGCTCCTGAAGTTGAGCCTGACTCGCCCTAGGGAAGTCGTCGGGATGCGAGTACGAGGTGAGGCTATATGAGACATCCCAGAGACCCACGTTCTAGATCATCTAAGGATAGGTATATAAGGGACCAAGGCATAGCCAGTTGTAGTTACCTAGTGAAAAGTCAAATCGATGAATACATATGTAGTGTCTGTAATTGAGAGAATGGAGTGAAGAGGTGGTTGATCTGTCAAAGGTTAGAGTGTGTATGTTTGCATGCATGTGTGGGAAAAGTGGGGAGCAACCCTTTCTTCCTCCCCCTAATTCTCAGGACTGGGGCAAATTAATTAACTATGAAAAAAGAAAGAGAAAAAAAAAGAAAAGAAAAGAAAAAAAAACATTGTGTTGTTGTGATTGTACCAACGCGCTATGGTGGGCTAGTAGATGGGTGGAGTTATCCTAGCCGAGTGGTTAGGACCACGAGCCGCAACTAGTTTCGCCATAGGCTTGGGATGTATATGTTTGTGTCTTAGCTACGCGCCATAACGGGTTCGTAGGTAAATGGAGCCATCGTGGTTGGGTAGTCAAGCAAGAACAGATGATTTGATGGAAGCTACAAAATTTGACTTAATATTACTTTGGGTTTTACAGATGGATTATCCAGAAATATTATCTTGAATTGATATATTTGATTTAAATGGTTAATAGTTATGTTTTTCATAAGTTTTTTCAAGATGAATTATTTTTCAGGTTTAAGATGAAGACTCAGAGTTTATGGACAACCAAGATTTTCTTCAAGAGTAGAATATGAAAAACCTTTTACTTCTAGTTTTGCACCATTTTTGTTTAAGTTTGCATTTAAAGTATGCATCATATTATGTACAAACACATGTTGAGTTTTCCCTTAGGTGCACGTTCATTTGCACCAATCTAGATTGTAACATGTATGATGAAATCTGCGAGCAAATTCTAAGTATAGGAGATAGAAAACCTCTTCATCAAAAGCTCTTATCCCTTATGCACCATAATTTTGAAAATGCACATAAAGTATGCATGTGTTAGGGTCACACTACATGACCATGCATCTAGGCACGATCTGATATGTACCCATGCACATAAGAGCGACTGTAAGGATGAATGTATAATCACATTGCTATGTATGAGAGTGAGTGCACAATCCTCACCATCTGAAACCTTTTATCTTGCTCATTGCACCATATTTGTTCTCTATGCATTTTAAAGTATTCATTTATAGGGCTAATTACACAGCCCTGCATAAGGCACTTTATTTTTTTACCCATGCACTTGAAGATTATGTAACAAAAATGTTATATAAATATAGTTTATGATATGAAGAAATCAGGTTCCCAGGTTGGTGCATCCAACGGATGCACAGGTTTGGTGGGGGAGAATGTCGTAGAGATATTCATCTCTACTTTCATGACTTGATCCAATGATTTTTCTTGAGGTATCAATCGACAGCTGATAGTTTCTTTATCCAAGGCGAAGGCCTATCCAGAGGTCGGTGATTCGGAAATGCTATGAATGACAGAGAGATTCGGTTGAAGTCCGAAACATCAATAATAGGGTTGCCTCACGTTTATACAGCAAAGCTAGCAAATTGTATTGCAAAATTGATAATTAGCTAAAGCAGATCGTGGATTAAATTCCTTTGGTGGAGTTCTTCTTTTTTCTGGAAAGTAATGGTAAAGTGAAAATTTGGGCACGCATGATTGTTTTCATGCAAAAAGAAAGGGTGATGCATGGAAGACAAAAACGGAAGTTAGAGTTGATGTGATGGAGGCAAAAAAAAAAGGAAGGGATAAACATGCAGAGAGGACGACAGGAGCGCTATTTATGAAGAGCGTTGCTGAAAAACAAGGGGGACCATTCGGAGAAGACGAGAATAGGAAGAGATTCATTGGGAAGAAAGGAGAGGAAACAGATATCAGAAAGAGGAGGGCTACGTGCGCAGAAGGGATCATGGAGATTCTCTCGGAGTCTTAGCAGAGTGGTTCACCTCTATCGCATGGAGGATGTCAGAGGGAAAGAAAAGAAACAATCGGAGAAGAGGGGAACAGAATTCATGGAGAAAGGGGCAGCGCTGACACACTACTGACGAATGAAGATGACAAAAATTGATTTAAGAGAGACTTGATCGCTTTTGCTGGAAGAGAGTTGCTGAGCCTCCCTATGTAAAAAGGGAGTCTTCCACGACTTACAGTGTGCCCACACGACAGAGGATTTGGGAATGAGCGCTGATCTCGATTACAGAGCGTTGTGTGAGAAAAGACGTGGAGAATTCGAATAGAAATCATCACTTGGATCTCAGCATTATTCACCTGTTCAACATCCGGAATATATTGTAATGGTACAATGTTTCTGATTTCATGCCGTATTGCTATATAATTGCAGCTTGAAGCTCATTTATTGTTGCGCGTATACTTGCGATGTGAAGCTCTTTATTTGTTCCGCATATTCCTTTTGGTCATATATTCATATCGCTTATAGCTAATAATTTGTGCACTCTTTAATGATTGTAATGATTGTAATGATGGACGTTTAAGCAATCTTTGCTGATATGTGCACAATGGACTTTGCTGAAAATCAATTATAGTGAACTTCATCAAAAGCACGAGCGTGCAGTAAAACTAAGTCCATTAAGGAGAGCATTGAACACATTTGTTCGGCCGCTGTTCATTCTGACCACGCTCAGATGTATCATTCTCTGAACGAGCACATAATTCTTCTTGCTGTCCTATCTGCTCTACAACTGATTCCTATAAGTTTGTAAGAACTATGATTTATTGTTTGATTATTTTTTTGGATTATGCGCAGAAGTCCTGGTTTTTCTCATCATTGTTTCTGTTAGAGAAAATATCTGGTCATATATTGGTAATCATATCTGATTGTTATACTTGCGTTATGATATTTCGCATCACCTTAGATTCTTTCATTTATATGTGACTAATAAAGCCATTTTGTTTGTTGGACAATCATGTCTTACAATATTGGCATTACCAAGAGGTCATATGCACTGATGGAAGGTCAAATCATGTTTAATGGGCATGTTGCAAAAATAGGAAAGAAATAACTTTCTGGTTGCGCAATCATCTTATGGGAAAAATATTCAGTTGATGAGAAGAAGTCTGACGAATCTTTGTCCTATTTTATGCTGCCTGTGATTTGAATCTTTCTTTTGCCTTCTCTAGCAAGGACAAAGGACCTTTTTCCACTCTTCAAGATTTACGTTCTGTAAGTTGATGATTCTAAAACTTTATTTGTTTAAAGTATTTCTTTTTTTTTGTGCAAAACGCGACTCTTTGTCTGTATTTATCTCGCATCTTTTAACAATAAAGAACTTTATTTGTTTCCTTTATACTTTGATCAGTTTTATTACTGCAAGAACTTTACGTGATACATCTCAGATTGAGAGTTGACGCCATTAGAAGAAAGAGTTTTGTCTATTTTTTTATACACAAACCCATTTGATGTATATCGCTGATCCTCTTTCACATAATTAAGAACTATTTCGATTTTGTAAGTATGAATCAAAAAGAAAATTCCACGACTATTTGCGTTTACAAGAGTCCATATTTCATCCGAGTTTATATTGTGAATTCGAAATTGAGCGCATTAAGGCTAACTTAATGTTTGAAGTATCGCTTGTCTATGTTTAAGCTTATGAGTGCACAAAGGAAAAGATTTTACTTATGATATTATCATTTACACTACATGACTATATGTTTTGAAAACTTGGAACAGTGTTTTTTATCAAGTGAGATGGAATCCGAAAACTTCCTAAGTTAATGCCAAAGGGAACCTTAATACATTGTGCAGTGTCGTTTTCAAAAGAAGTTAGATATTGTTTAGCGAGTGAACTAACAGTTTGTCTTTGAGTGTCCACAATACTTGAGTTTGCTCCAAGCACCCCGCGTGCGCCGTTAGTGCAGCAGTTGGCTTGATCCACCAGCCGTTGTTTTTGCTCCGACATTTGAACCCGACGTGAAAAAATGGCGTTGCAGCTCAGGTATAAATTTTAAATTTTTCTTGCATATGCATACATCGACAGGTTGAATTGTAGAAGCTTTTTCATCCATGGGAGCAGTGGTTGTGTCTTTGGAACCTTGCACTCTTCTAGGTGTTGAGGGCTGTTCCTTAGGGAACTGAGCGCGTCCACGAAGAGTGACAAGTAGCTATCCTCATCTCGTCACCCCCTCTCATCGACGTTAGAAGCAGGAACGTTTGCACAATCATCTATTAGCAATTGATGTATTAGATTTTGATCCTATTAAAAATTGTATAAATTTTCACACAGTCACTCTTTGAGCCTCTTCTTCGACTCAGATTACAGGTATTGATCTATCATCTAAGACTTCTTGTTTCTCAAATATCAATGGGTAAAAAAGCAATTAATTTAAACACGCATAAAACGAACTTTACTATGGAGGGTTTAATTAAGAATGCAAATTCGGGACTTGAAACACAACTCAAAGATTTAGAGGATAAGTTAAATTCGTCAAATCAAGCAAAATTTAAAGAAGTATTTCTGTTAATTGACAAGTTAAGTGAGTTTTGTAATTCAAATACTGCGATGTGTGAAATTTTACAAGAAATTGTTAAAACATTAAAGAGCCAAATAACTAATTTGACCAAAAAAGTCAATGAAATCCCTAAATGCAAATGTAATGAACATGAAATGCAAAGTTTATCTCCAAAGTTGCCTAATGAAACCCATATGAATGAGTTTAGGAGATTCACCTATAGGGCTATGAATAGGAAAGTATATCCCTTAAGATGCTTCTCGTGTGACCAACTAGGGCATACTTATGGGAATTGTATGGCCTATGAGAAAGCATGTAGCCAACAATTGGTACTAGAAAGTGAACAGAAAATATGTGATTATCAAACACAATTACCTTTGAGATTAAACTTAGGTAGAGGGGGGATGATAGACTATTTTGATCAAACAAAATTGAGTCCTAAAACCAAACTTCAAAAACAATGGAAACCTAAGAGTCATAATGAGAAAAGTAATGTATGTCAATTACATTCTATGAACACCAAGATTGTGACTAAATGTGAATGCTTGGACAATGATCGAAACCGTCTTAAACCTGATTCTATGAGTAACATTGATATGCAAACTATATCTAAGGATCAAGATACATTGAAAAAGTTTAAGAAAGAAGAAGATGTCAGGATAAAAGATGATGAAAATGAACAATCAATTAATGGAAATGAAGACATATATGTGGATAAAACAGAACCTAATGTCAAAGAAAATGACAATAAATGTGATCAAAATAAAACTGATAAAAGAATAGTACAAACATCTGAAGATGAAAATCTTAAAATTCAATTAGAACATGACAAGAAGATGGAAAAATGGGTACAAGAAGCCATATGGAAGATTGAAAATAATATTAAAAACTCATCTAATGTTAAGAAAAAGGAGAAGAATTTAAGAGAATAGTTTTATTGTGATGGAATTGTTTATTGAAGAGAAAACTTTTCAAATTATTATTATTGCTTGCTGTATAAATGCTGTTTTCTTAAAGTTGAGAAACATATACCTAAATTGTTTTGTTTAATGAAGATTTTATGCTTGGAAAAGTTAGTTAAAAGCTTATGATAAAGTTTACATTATGATTTTCTTAACCAAAAGAATACAAAAGATACGAGCTCGGGAGTTTTATCGCTTCCTAAACAAAAGATAATTACGAGCTTATCAAAATGATGTTACTAAACTTATGATGAACTTATGATTTTTCATTCTTTCACAATTAGGAAGAAATCTAGTATGATGAACAATTATGAAGAACAGTATTATAATGAAATGATGAATATTTTGATCAAAATGATTTTGAAAAGATAATTACGAATTCATGCTACGGGAGTTGTATCTTTCCCTCATCAAAAGATACGAGCACGGGAGTTTTATCTCTCCCTCATCAAAAGATACGAGCACGAGGAGTTTTATCTCTCCCTCATCAAAAGATAATTATGAATGGGAGTTATAACCTACTTCCTCATCAAAAAGGTATTTATATGGATTTTTTTTACTTTCTTTCTTAATCAAAAAGAAAAATTATGAATTTCATTAATGATTCAAATATTGCTTTTCTAATCAATGTTTTGAGTAGTTTAATGCAGGTCAAGCAAGAACAGATGATTTGATGGAAGCTACAAAATTTGACTTAATATTACTTTGGGTTTTACAGATGGATTATCCAGAAATATTATCTTGAATTGATATATTTGATTTAAATGGTTAATAGTTATGTTTTTCATAAGTTTTTTCAAGATGAATTATTTTTCAGGTTTAAGATGAAGACTCAGAGTTTATGGACAACCAAGATTTTCTTCAAGAGTAGAATATGAAAAACCTTTTACTTCTAGTTTTGCACCATTTTTGTTTAAGTTTTCATTTAAAGTATGCATCATATTATGTACAAACACATGTTGAGTTTTCCCTTAGGTGCACGTTCATTTGCACCAATCTAGATTGTAACATGTATGATGAAATCTGTGAGCAAATTCTAAGTATAGGAGATAGAAAATCTCTTCATCAAAAGCTCTTATCCCTTATGCACCATAATTTTGAAAATGCACATAAAGTATGCATGTGTTAGGGTCACACTACATGACCATGCATCTAGGCACGATCTGATATGTACCCATGCACATAAGAGCGACTGTAAGGATGAATGTATAATCACATTGCTATGTATGAGAGTGAGTGCACAATCCTCACCATCTGAAACCTTTTATCTTGCTCATTGCACCATATTTGTTCTCTATGCATTTTAAAGTATTCATTTATAGGGCTAATTACACAGCCCTGCATAAGGCACTTTATTTTTTTACCCATGCACTTGAAGATTTTGTAACAAAAATGTTATATAAATATAGTTTATGATATGAAGAAAGCAGGTTCCCAGGTTGGTGCATCCAACGGATGCACAGGTTTGGTGGGGGAGAATGTCGTAGAGATATTCATCTCTACTTTCATGACTTGATCCAATGATTTTTCTTGAGGTATCAATCGACAGCTGATAGTTTCTTTATCCAAGGCGAAGGCCTATCCAGAGGTCGGTGATTCGGAAATGCTATGAATGATAGAGAGATTCGGTTGAAGTCCGAAACATCAATAATAGGGTTGCCTCACGTTTATACAGCAAAGCTAGCAAATTGTATTGCAAAATTGATAATTAGCTAAAGCAGATCGTGGATTAAATTCCTTTGGTGGAGTTCTTCTTTTTTCTGGAAAGTAATGGTAAAGTGAAAATTTGGGCACGCATGATTGTTTTCATGCAAAAAGAAAGGGTGATGCATGGAAGACAAAAACAGAAGTTAGAGTTGATGTGATGGAGGCAAAAAAAAAAGGAAGGGATAAACATGCAGAGAGGACGACGGGAGCGCTATTTATGAAGAGCGTTGCTGAAAAACAAGGGGGACCATTTGGAGAAGACGAGAATAGGAAGAGATTCATTGGGAAGAAAGGAGAGGAAACAGATATCAGAAAGAGGAGGGCTACGTGCGCAGAAGGGATCATGGAGATTCTCTCGGAGTCTTAGCAGAGTGGTTCACCTCTATCGCATGGAGGATATCAGAGGGAAAGAAAAGAAACAATCGGAGAGGAGGGGAACATAATTCATGGAGAAAGGGGCAGCGCTGACACACTACTGACGAATGAAGATGACAAAAATTGATTTAAGAGAGACTTGATCGCTTTTGCTGGAAGAGAGTTGCTGAGCCTCCCTATGTAAAAAGGGAGTCTTCCACGACTTACAGTGTGCCCACACGACAGAGGATTTGGGAATGAGCACTGATCTCGATTACAGAGCGTTGTGTGAGAAAAGACGTGGAGAATTCGAATAGAAATCATCACTTGGATCTCAGCGTTATTCATCTGTTCAACATCCGGAATATATTGTAATGGTACAATGTTTCTGATTTCATGCCGTATTGCTATGTAATTGCAGCTTGAAGCTCATTTATTGTTGCGCGTATACTTGCGATGTGAAGCTCTTTATTTGTTCCGCATATTCCTTTTGGTCATATATTCATATCGCTTATAGCTAATAATTTGTGCACTGTTTAATGATTGTAATGATTGTAATGATGGACGTTTAAGCAATCTTTGCTGATATGTGCACAATGGACTTTGCTGAAAATCAATTATAGTGAACTTCATCAAAAGCACGAGCGTGCAGTAAAACTAAGTCCATTAAGGAGAGCATTGAACACATTTGTTCGGCCCCTGTTCATTCTGACCACGCTCAGATGTATCATTCTCTGAACGAGCGCATAATTCTGCTTGCTGTCCTATCTGCTCTACAACTGATTCCTATAAGTTTGTAAGAACTATGATTTACTGTTTGATTATTTTTTTGGATTATGCGTAGAAGTCCTGGTTTTTCTCATCATTGTTTCTGTTAGAGAAAATATCTGGTCATATATTGGTAATCATATCTGATTGTTATACTTGCGTTATGATATTTCGCATCACCTTAGATTCTTTCATTTATATGTGACTGATAAAGCCATTTTGTTTGTTGGACAATCATGTCTTACAATATTGGCATTACCAAGAGGTCATATGCACTGATGGAAGGTCAAATCATGTTTAATGGGCATGTTGCAAAAATAGGAAAGAAATAACTTTCTGGTTGCGCAATCATCTTATGGGAAAAATATTCAGTTGATGAGAAGAAGTCTGACGAATCTTTGTCCTATTTTATGCTGCCTGTGATTTGAATCTTTCTTCTGCCTTCTCTAGCAAGGACAAAGGACCTTTTTCCACTCTTCAAGATTTACGTTCTGTAAGTTGATGATTCTAAAACTTTATTTGTTTAAAGTATTTCTTTTTTTTTGTGCAAAACGCGGCTCTTTGTCTGTATTTATCTCGCATCTTTTAACAAGAAAGAACTTTATTTGTTTCCTTTATACTTTGATCAGTTTTATTACTGCAAGAACTTTACGTGATACATCTCAGATTGAGAGTTGATGCCATTAGAAGAAAGAGTTTTGTCTATTTTTTTATACACAAACCCATTTGATGTATATCGCTGATCCTCTTTCACATAATTAAGAACTATTTCGATTTTGTAAGTATGAATCAAAAAGAAAATTCCACGACTATTTGCGTTTACAAGAGTCCATATTTCATCTGATTTTATATTGTGAATTCGAAATTGAGCGCATTAAGGCTAACTTAATGTTTGAAGTATCGCTTGTCTATGTTTAAGCTTATGAGTGCACAAAGGAAAAGATTTTACTTATGATATTATCATTTACACTACATGACTATATGTTTTGAAAACTTGGAACAATGTTTTTTATCAAGTGAGATGGAATCCGAAAACTTCCTAAGTTAATGCCAAAGGGAACCTTAATACATTGTGGAGTGTCGTTTTCAAAAGAAGTTAGATATTGTTTAGCGAGTGAACTAACAGTTTGTCTTTGAGTGTCCACAATACTTGAGTTTGCTCCAAGCACCCCGCGTGCGCCGTTAGTGCAGCGGTTGGCTTGATCCACCAGCCGTTGTTTTCGCTCCGACAACGGAGCTCCTGAAGTTGAGCCTGACTCGCCCTAGGGAAGTCGTCGGGATGCGAGTACGAGGTGAGGCTATATGAGACATCCCAGAGACCCACGTTCTAGATCATCTAAGGATAGGTATATAAGGGACCAAGGCATAGCCAGTTGTAGTTACCTAGTGAAAAGTCAAATCGATGAATACATATGTAGTGTCTGTAATTGAGAGAATGGAGTGAAGAGGTGGTTGATCTGTCAAAGGTTAGAGTGTGTATGTTTGCATGCATGTGTGGGAAAAGTGGGGAGCAACCCTTTCTTCCTCCCCCTAATTCTCAGGACTGGGGCAAATTAATTAACTATGAAAAAAGAAAGAGAAAAAAAAAGAAAAGAAAAGAAAAAAAAACATTGTGTTATTGTGATTGTACCAACGCGCTATGGTGGGCTAGTAGATGGGTGGAGTTATCCTAGCCGAGTGGTTAGGACCACGAGCCGCAACTAGTTTCGCCATAGGCTTGGGATGTATATGTTTGTGTCTTAGCTACGCGCCATAACGGGTTCGTAGGTAAATGGAGCCATCGTGGTTGGGTAGTCAAGCAAGAACAGATGATTTGATGGAAGCTACAAAATTTGACTTAATATTACTTTGGGTTTTACAGATGGATTATCCAGAAATATTATCTTGAATTGATATATTTGATTTAAATGGTTAATAGTTATGTTTTTCATAAGTTTTTTCAAGATGAATTATTTTTCAGGTTTAAGATGAAGACTCAGAGTTTATGGACAACCAAGATTTTCTTCAAGAGTAGAATATGAAAAACCTTTTACTTCTAGTTTTGCACCATTTTTGTTTAAGTTTGCATTTAAAGTATGCATCATATTATGTACAAACACATGTTGAGTTTTCCCTTAGGTGCACGTTCATTTGCACCAATCTAGATTGTAACATGTATGATGAAATCTGCGAGCAAATTCTAAGTATAGGAGATAGAAAACCTCTTCATCAAAAGCTCTTATCCCTTATGCACCATAATTTTGAAAATGCACATAAAGTATGCATGTGTTAGGGTCACACTACATGACCATGCATCTAGGCACGATCTGATATGTACCCATGCACATAAGAGCGACTATAAGGATGAATGTATAATCACATTGCTATGTATGAGAGTGAGTGCACAATCCTCACCATCTGAAACCTTTTATCTTGCTCATTGCACCATATTTGTTCTCTATGCATTTTAAAGTATTCATTTATAGGGCTAATTACACAGCCCTGCATAAGGCACTTTATTTTTTTACCCATGCACTTGAAGATTCTGTAACAAAAATGTTATATAAATATAGTTTATGATATGAAGAAATCAGGTTCCCAGGTTGGTGCATCCAACGGATGCACAGGTTTGGTGGGGGAGAATGTCGTAGAGATATTCATCTCTACTTTCATGACTTGATCCAATGATTTTTCTTGAGGTATCAATCGACAGCTGATAGTTTCTTTATCCAAGGCGAAGGCCTATCCAGAGGTCGGTGATTCGGAAATGCTATGAATGACAGAGAGATTCGGTTGAAGTCCGAAACATCAATAATAGGATTGCCTCACGTTTATACAGCAAAGCTAGCAAATTGTATTGCAAAATTGATAATTAGCTAAAGCAGATCGTGGATTAAATTCCTTTGGTGGAGTTCTTCTTTTTTCTGGAAAGTAATGGTAAAGTGAAAATTTGGGCACGCATGATTGTTTTCATGCAAAAAGAAAGGGTGATGCATGGAAGACAAAAACGGAAGTTAGAGTTGATGTGATGGAGGCAAAAAAAAAAGGAAGGGATAAACATGCAGAGAGGACGACAGGAGCGCTATTTATGAAGAGCGTTGCTGAAAAACAAGGGGGACCATTCGGAGAAGACGAGAATAGGAAGAGATTCATTGGGAAGAAAGGAGAGGAAACAGATATCAGAAAGAGGAGGGCTACGTGCGCAGAAGGGATCATGGAGATTCTCTCGGAGTCTTAGCAGAGTGGTTCACCTCTATCGCATGGAGGATGTCAGAGGGAAAGAAAAGAAACAATCGGAGAAGAGGGGAACAGAATTCATGGAGAAAGGGGCAGCGCTGACACACTACTGACGAATGAAGATGACAAAAATTGATTTAAGAGAGACTTGATCGCTTTTGCTGGAAGAGAGTTGCTGAGCCTCCCTATGTAAAAAGGGAGTCTTCCACGACTTACAGTGTGCCCACACGACAGAGGATTTGGGAATGAGCGCTGATCTCGATTACAGAGCGTTGTGTGAGAAAAGACGTGGAGAATTCGAATAGAAATCATCACTTGGATCTCAGCATTATTCACCTGTTCAACATCCGGAATATATTGTAATGGTACAATGTTTCTGATTTCATGCCGTATTGCTATATAATTGCAGCTTGAAGCTCATTTATTGTTGCGCGTATACTTGCGATGTGAAGCTCTTTATTTGTTCCGCATATTCCTTTTGGTCATATATTCATATCGCTTATAGCTAATAATTTGTGCACTCTTTAATGATTGTAATGATTGTAATGATTGTAATGATGGACGTTTAAGCAATCTTTGCTGATATGTGCACAATGGACTTTGCTGAAAATCAATTATAGTGAACTTCATCAAAAGCACGAGCGTGCAGTAAAACTAAGTCCATTAAGGAGAGCATTGAACACATTTGTTCGGCCGCTGTTCATTCTGACCACGCTCAGATGTATCATTCTCTGAACGAGCACATAATTCTTCTTGCTGTCCTATCTGCTCTACAACTGATTCCTATAAGTTTGTAAGAACTATGATTTATTGTTTGATTATTTTTTTGGATTATGCGCAGAAGTCCTGGTTTTTCTCATCATTGTTTCTGTTAGAGAAAATATCTGGTCATATATTGGTAATCATATCTGATTGTTATACTTGCGTTATGATATTTCGCATCACCTTAGATTCTTTCATTTATATGTGACTAATAAAGCCATTTTGTTTGTTGGACAATCATGTCTTACAATATTGGCATTACCAAGAGGTCATATGCACTGATGGAAGGTCAAATCATGTTTAATGGGCATGTTGCAAAAATAGGAAAGAAATAACTTTTTGGTTGCGCAATCATCTTATGGGAAAAATATTCAGTTGATGAGAAGAAGTCTGACGAATCTTTGTCCTATTTTATGCTGCCTGTGATTTGAATCTTTCTTCTGCCTTCTCTAGCAAGGACAAAGGACCTTTTTCCACTCTTCAAGATTTACGTTCTGTAAGTTGATGATTCTAAAACTTTATTTGTTTAAAGTATTTCTTTTTTTTTGTGCAAAACGCGGCTCTTTGTCTGTATTTATCTCGCATCTTTTAACAAGAAAGAACTTTATTTGTTTCCTTTATACTTTGATCAGTTTTATTACTGCAAGAACTTTACGTGATACATCTCAGATTGAGAGTTGATGCCATTAGAAGAAAGAGTTTTGTCTATTTTTTTATACACAAACCCATTTGATGTATATCGCTGATCCTCTTTCACATAATTAAGAACTATTTCGATTTTGTAAGTATGAATCAAAAAGAAAATTCCACGACTATTTGCGTTTACAAGAGTCCATATTTCATCTGATTTTATATTGTGAATTCGAAATTGAGCGCATTAAGGCTAACTTAATGTTTGAAGTATCGCTTGTCTATGTTTAAGCTTATGAGTGCACAAAGGAAAAGATTTTACTTATGATATTATCATTTACACTACATGACTATATGTTTTGAAAACTTGGAACAATGTTTTTTATCAAGTGAGATGGAATCCGAAAACTTCCTAAGTTAATGCCAAAGGGAACCTTAATACATTGTGGAGTGTCGTTTTCAAAAGAAGTTAGATATTGTTTAGCGAGTGAACTAACAGTTTGTCTTTGAGTGTCCACAATACTTGAGTTTGCTCCAAGCACCCCGCGTGCGCCGTTAGTGCAGCGGTTGGCTTGATCCACCAGCCGTTGTTTTCGCTCTGACAACGGAGCTCCTGAAGTTGAGCCTGACTCGCCCTAGGGAAGTCGTCGGGATGCGAGTACGAGGTGAGGCTATATGAGACATCCCAGAGACCCACGTTCTAGATCATCTAAGGATAGGTATATAAGGGACCAAGGCATAGCCAGTTGTAGTTACCTAGTGAAAAGTCAAATCGATGAATACATATGTAGTGTCTGTAATTGAGAGAATGGAGTGAAGAGGTGGTTGATCTGTCAAAGGTTAGAGTGTGTATGTTTGCATGCATGTGTGGGAAAAGTGGGGAGCAACCCTTTCTTCCTCCCCCTAATTCTCAGGACTGGGGCAAATTAATTAACTATGAAAAAAGAAAGAGAAAAAAAAAGAAAAGAAAAGAAAAAAAAACATTGTGTTGTTGTGATTGTACCAACGCGCTATGGTGGGCTAGTAGATGGGTGGAGTTATCCTAGCCGAGTGGTTAGGACCACGAGCCGCAGCTAGTTTCGCCATAGGCTTGGGATGTATATGTTTGTGTCTTAGCTACGCGCCATAACGGGTTGGTAGGTAAATGGAGCCATCGTGGCTGGGTAGTCACGACCACGAGCCGCATCCAACTTCGTTATGGGCTAGCTGATTTATGTTACTTGTCTATCATTATGTGTTTGTGTGTTGTGCGCTGCGTTGCATTGGTAGATGGGTGGAATCAACCTGGCCGGGTGGTCAGGTCCACGAATTGCATCCAATGTCAAAGTAGGCCAACGTGTGAATATAAATAAAATTCACATATGAAATTAATCCCCACTCCTGAGGGGGAGAGAGAGAGAGAGGAGAGGGCGATGTTCGCCAGGAAGGGAACGTTATTTGCTTGTGTGATTGGTATGGTGGCTTGTGACAGATCAACTCACTCTGAATCAACATTCTCAAAGGCAAGGATATTGTATATGTACTTATAGATGGGACCTTTAGCGAGGTAATGCAACGGTTTTTCTTTATAACTTGTGTGCTCTATCCGATGGTTTTCCAGTGTGTGGGACACTCCAAGGTTTTTTTATGTAGATCTTGACTTGTACTCGGGTCTCGATGGCTTCTATAGGACGACGATGGGGATTCTTAGGAAGTGTCTAGTCATGGAATAATTGTACATAGCGAATAGTAGGTGCAATAATGGGGTATGCATTTTGGGTATGTTGCATCTCCTGTTGGATTCATTACAGTTGTTGTTGTTTATTTCCGTATTTCCGTTTCTATTTTTTCGCAATCATAGTTGCATGTGTAAAGCATGGAAAGGTATGCATGTGTTACTTTGGTTGAGACTATTTTCATAATGGAATGCATGAGCAATTTGATGCATGTTGGAATTGGAGTTGCATATATGTGCATGTTCTTGGATCATTTTGGAAGTGAATGATTTGTATCTATTCATGAGTGATTTTTTTTAGCACTAATAGCTTCAATGAGTGCAGGTCCACTTGGAATGATGGCTCGATGAAGAGGTATGTAAATAAGTTGTACACTGACATTCTCATGGCTGTTTGGATCATATTGCAGCAAAAAGTGGCTCGTCGAGGACGACTTCGCAAATAAGAAGAGGGGAGTATGTTAGCTCACAAAATGGTTGGTTTTTATGCACTAATGTGGTTCTATTTGGCACGAAAATATTTTTGATTTCAGGTACTTGAAGGGTGATTAGGTGATTGATGGGAATTATTTGGGGACTACATGACGACTTCTTGGTCGAAGAGGCATGCTGTCAAGGGAGGCAATACTTGGAAATATGACTTTTTGTTATGGTGGTTACCGTATTTGTGCTTACATAGATGGTCTATCTCAATAAGGCACTCGACACATTCAACATAGTGATTGTCTCGCCAATATATTATGTGATGCTTACATCGTTGACAATTATTGCTAGTGTCATCATGTTCAAAGATTGGGATGGACAAAGGGCTTCAAAGTGGTCTTTGAAATCTGTGGATTTATAGCACTTATATCTGGAACAATTTTGCTGCATTCAACGGAACGTTCCAGTGACACTAGAAGATCATTGGTGATTGTGGGAGAAATTGCAAACTTTGTAGTATATGCATACGCAACAATGATTTTGCATGAGTCGTTGCAATTGCACTAGTCCTGATATTCTACTTTGCCCCGATGGGGTCGGACACAAGTAATGATATTTGTTGGTATATGCTTCCTGATTGGCTTAGTGTCGATTATGAGTGTCAAAGCACTAGGCATTGCTGTGTTTTTCTCCATGCCATCAACTGTGGTTATAAGGACAAAACAGCCTGGGACAAGGAGAGGGGCTGGACATATGGATCAGCGATAGAAGATATACTTGTTGTTTTAAGATTTCTTGCCGAGGCTCATGAGGATACCACCGGGACAGGCTATCATGTGGGCTGTCGTTGATCCGATAGCTGGATTCTATGAAAGAACTATCACACATACATAATGCAGGCATACTTGATGGGCTTCCGTTCTAAGTTGTTGTGGTCATGGGGAAATCATCAAGTGGTTCTGATATATCAAGGAAAATAGCAACTATTGCGAAGGCAGTTCATCTTGTAGCAAGAACATGGGACTTGGATATTGACTTGCAGAAACCTGCCGGACCTAAACAAAATGGTTCCTTACATCCAATGTTCAAATCAGCTCATGAGGAGGGGTTTGAGAATGGAGATTCAGTGATTGCAGATGTCATATTATACTGCTAAGGATATGCATACTCGATGCCCTTCTTACAAATAGAAGAAATGGCCAATGTGAATGCTGATTATGTTGGACCACTATACCAGCATGTTTTCCCCCACAATTGGCACCGACTCTTTCTTCTGTTTGGCTTTCCGTTTTTTGTCAGACCAATGGGCCGCTTCCCTTTGCTTGGTGCAGAACCTAGGAGGTTTTGTTTGTTTTTTGCCATAATTCTCAAGGGCAACTGGGACACGGTGTTTTTTTGCCATTACTTATCAAAAAAGGGGGGGTATGCCCTCTGACGACGCAGAGGGTCAGGATTCGCAGCTGCAGGCAGTTCTTTTCCGTGTGGAGGGGGGCATGCTCAGGCATATCAGGAGGAAAAGGTACACACACAGGGAATAACAGACAAAGGGGGGAATGGGAGCAAACGGGGACATGTATACAAGTTTCTCCGATCTCAAGGCTTTGTATCTTGTTATGATAGTGCTCACAGATATAACGATGAAGATGCCCACCGGTGGATAAGTCATCGAAACCATCGTGGCAATGTTTGTGGCGTGGACTTCATTTGGCTACGGAATCCTGACAAAACTCATCAACCGTTGTCGTTAAGCTGGAAAGAGGCTGTTCTTGTTATAATCATGAAACTGTTGCAGGCGAAGTTATTCGTCTATGGCAGGTTTATAAGATCATTGAGTGCCTTGGAAAATTCATGGTGGAGCACGGTTTGACACCTGTTCATGTGATTCTTTGTGGCGACTGGAATGGGAGGAACGGGGTGACCCTCTGTTGGAGGCGTGAAGGAACCGGAAAGCACAACAGCTTTTGGCTGCTACTTTTTGGGGAAGGACCTTAAAAAATGCACACACGGGAGGGGGCTTTCTCTCTGTTTTTCGCATCTGATCTAGGCGGGCTCTGTTGTTTACTGGGGGTCTTCTTCAGCATTTTTCATTGGGGCTGCTCTAGGTGCTTGGGGAAATAAGGCAGCGGCTGTGCGTCTTCTGCCAAAAAGGGGGGGGGGGATAGAGCTGCTCTTTCTCTCACTCTCTCTCTTTGCTAGGCATGCAGGAGAAAGGATCTGTGAGTTCTTCTATTGACTATGAGTTTGGATGTCGCCACAAGCCTAACAAAGATTTTACTGTTAAATACAAAGGCACTTACAGATTTACTGATGGAAAAGTAGTTGGATTCAGGAACCTCTTTAGCCTGCCTTGGTCATGCTTCATAGCAGAAGATAGCCCTTATTTCATTAATAACATGCTTCACTTGAGAGCAGAGCTGATCATTAGACCTGAATAGACTTTACCCTGTACATCTCTCCTTAAAGATTTTGTGACGGATATGTTGTGAATTGTTGCTGCCTTGATTGTGGCGAGAGCTGCTGACTCTCAACTTTACAATCTTATTCGAAATTGTGGCCCATGTTGGAATCCATGTGAGGGTTCTTTCCCTAAGAATGTCAACTCGGGGTTCCATTGAAGTACTTGTCTCATCTACTGTCTTGGTGCTGCTCAATCCGACACGTAGGCCACAGACAATGCTTTCTGTAATCTATCTTCAGTCTTGCTAATGTTTAGTGATATGTATCTCATCTCAAAATGCTGTGTGCGAACCGACCTCCCATTGTTGGAGACATTCGTTTTCAATCTGCTGGAGATGAGGAGGGAAAAAGGTGCACCCGCTGAGGACTCTCTCGCTTATCCTATGGGAGCAGGACCTCAGGGAGATCAAGTGCTACTATTATGAAGGACAACCGAATCTAATTTCGAAGATCAGAATCTGCGAATGCTTCTTGGACCAACTCAGGCTTACTTGGTATGAGACAAGCCTTCTTGTAACTGGTATGCAAGTTCTTTAAGCCAACAGTTTTGCAGGAGAAAGTGTTTCCCCTTAATGATATTCCTCTGAATTCCTAAATGTTCGCTGTACATACGTCTGATGTGCAATCCCATTGAATTAATGGAAGTCTGACTATGGAGGATTGTAGATGTGTTGGATTGCCCATTAGATTACGCGCGGGGTCATTGTATCATTGGGATGGTTTCGATGTTTGTACACAAATCTGGATTGTTGACTCCTTAAAGGGATGATTCTACTTTTTGATTGAGGTTTTTTTCAGAAGGGTAGTGGTGTGTGTGGGAGAAGGGGGGAAATCATAATGGGCCACAATATTAGGGAAAAAGTGAAGACCTTAACGACACACAGGATGCAAGTCTGTAGAGGTTCCCGTAGTTATGTGCCTTAGGTATTTGTGTGCTTTCATGATTCTTTTGTTCGGGGTTTGGCAAAAACTATGTGTATTGGGATCCTTAACTACTCGGAAGTGCAAAGCAAGAATAATTATAAATGCTCGGTGATGTTCTCCGGTGTCAAAGTATAGATTTTCATTTCTTAGATCCAAATGCAAAGGTTACATGTGACCATGTCTAGTTGAATCGGCCTAGCATATACATATATTCATGATGTTGTAGATTTGTTGATCCTCTACTATTCTGACTATAGTCCTTTGTGCCCATCCTATCACAAAAGAGGTCACATTTTTGGCATTGTAGATTCTGACCCGGAGTGGTTCTAGGAAGATCCCCTAACCATTGGCTTCCATTGCTGCAAAACGTTATCTCGACATTCATCGTAGGATTATGCTCATTGATTTATGATACGAGAGGGAAAGGATGTGCTTTTAAGTGGGCAGTAAAACTGCACATTAAGGATGAAGGGGGGAAACTAAACTGTTGTGGACACCGAGGACGCGGATATGCAAAATGGTTAGAGTTCAAGTAAATACCTGCATGGCATGAATGTGCATGGTAAGACCCATCATTATAAACTCACATATGCGCATAAGATACTGTTTGCACTCCCCATTTTAAGAACTGCATAAGGCTGTGATTATTTTCTTGGGTGACATATAGAAAGAATCCTATTCCATGAAATAAGTATTGCTATACAATAGGCACACTTCACGAGTAGTCATTAGTGATGTATGTAAAAATGTTTACAACAAGAACTGGACACGCCTTAGCATCCATAACAGCAAGTCGTGTGCTCTAAACCGTATGGCTAATAAACCTTTGACTCCGAAGAAGAAAATGCATCCATATGCATTATAATTCTACAAGTCCATTTTTTGGTAGTGCAACACATCACCCTCACAGACTTCAAAAGGAAAAGACTCCTCATTGGGATTCGTGTGTAATGGGGTGGAACCCGTAGCCGAAGTATAGAGCATATCTATAGGGAGTCAATCGGGGTGGGGAGGGAATTTGCGTGCGAAAGTAGAGGGAAAGAGAGGATTAGGTGAGAGTAAGTGAGGGAACTGGAAAACAAAAGGTATATGTGTAAGAGTGCGTGTGCATGAATCAAGTGAAAGTGTGTATATGCAGGCGTGTGTGAAGTAGGTGTATAAAAAGGGGAAGTATGAGGGAAGGTGTGCAGGTATGAATGTGTGTGTACAAATGTATGCGTAACGTGGATGATTAGTGAGACAGAGAACAAAAGGAAATAGGAGCACGTATGTGAGAAAAGAAATGAGAGTATAGAGGTGTGCACGACAAAGAGAAGGGTTACAGGGACGCGCGAGTGGAAGGTGTACGAGCTAGTGCATGAGCAAGGAGCTATCACTTTGAGAGACAATTGTAGACTCCTAATAAATATAGTTGAGCCACTCCAAAGAAGTTTGGGCAACATACAATTGTATATAGGTATTCTTCCCATGGGCATACGAGAGCTAAACAGTGTAGCTGAAACCTACTTCACACCTGCTATAAGTGATGGTTGGAGAGTGTTGTGGGCCTCGTTAGCTAGCTAAAAAGCATAATTAATCACATATGTTGCTTGGAAGATGATCCACTAATGATAGGATCAAAACAGATAGGTAGGCATATGGTCCAAGGTCCAAAACTTGCTATTTTGGTTGATACACCTACTTAGAGTTTCGAACCATTCTCTGAGTACAACAGCAATTGATAAAATTCCTTTTGGGGAACTCTAATTAGCTTAACAAGCTACTCATCATGAGTGATCTCATAAAAAATTATGGACTATGTAGAGAAATATGTTTAGCAAATCAATCATGCATCCCGACATTTACAGGCCTTGAGAGTCATAGACCAGTGAGTAGATATTGATTAATATCTGATGATCGGGAGAAACATTACTAATGAAACTTTGTAGGATTAAAGTAGACAGTACGTTGAAGCTATCATGCTTTGAATCACGAGAAATGATCCACTATACAGTTAGAACAAGCTCTCACAAGTTCACTGTTCTAATGGAGTATGATAGAGATATGAGAGTAAGAAGTAATGATCATGTATGTATTAAATCATGTAAAAGTACAATATCATTGGCACTAAGCCATTGTTCAATGAGTGAGAAATGAGTGAGCTATGCGGTGAGCTCCTCTTCTCAATGAAAGTACATGAAAATGATCTCTTAATCTCGAGATGGACAAGGGCCTTTCATATCCTCTTTTTATAGTTTTTGTCGGAGCCAAAGATTTGAATTCAAATTCAAATCTCTACCTAAAAGTAAATCCTAAAGTATAGGATTGATTCCCTCTTGACTCAACTACCAAATGATACAAGATTATAGGCTTCCTAACTCCTCATGGTTTTATTCCACATTTACAAAGGTAATTGTAAAGCAATGTTACAAGAGTTGGTACATATGAAGCCTTCCAAATGTAATGTCAATACATCAAGCTTATGTGAGGTGATCAAGTATGTAGGCTTGGGCTTAATTGCACGAACATAACTGAATAGAGGGTGCCTTGATTTGACTCAATGTCAATTACTCTATCCAACCAAAAATTCAAGCTCACAACGGTCACGTTTTTTCCATCTAATAACAAAGACCTCATTTAAATAATAGCTAAAGGCCCAACCAATGTTTGGGTTCATACACATGGCTTCTCCTCATCATGAGGGCTCACACACATGGCTTCTCCTCATCCTGATATTGGCATAGAATAAATCTTCATGCGATTCATGCACCCTTTCAACAATGTTTTCTATTAATCCTTCCTCTCTTCCTTTCTCAAATGTTTTGGTACTTGATACTAAAAAGAAGAGCAATTGCAAGGTAGTAATTCTTACTATTGGTGTTTATGTGAAAGGCTAGCAAAATCGATTATGTATTGTAGCTTTTGTATATGCTCTTCAAGTTCTTGGCATACGAATTTTATGTGTGCTCTTTTGTTTTGTAGAATATAAAGAAAGATATCTTTTGATACCTATTCACTTATATAAAAAAATTATTTTAATAAATCTCACGTTGGGAATTCGTATATCGTGTTGAGATATCAAGCTCAACATGTGATGATCTAGGATGACACGTATGACCTTTTCGTTTCTCTAACATGTATAGTGGTCACGTTGGTATATGTTAGGGATACTTCATTGAGATTTACTAGATTTATCTACTGAGAGTGATGGCACATTTGTTTCTTGCCAGCTCACTCATTTGTAGACATTAGGATTTTCCTTATGTACTATTCTTTATATATTGCACTTGTTGTATTGTTGTTTTAGGTCATTCTTGTACATTCCTTTTATGTAATAGAAGAAGAAAAAGATCACTCTTTCTTGCCTCAACCTGTGTGTGTGCTCCTCTTTGATTGTGAGAGTGTGTGTGAGCTCTCTTCCTTATCTCCTTCCTCATGACATGGTACTAGAGCCAATGTGGTTGTAAAGAGCTCACAGAGAAGGCCGATAGTGAAGAGCAGGTGAGAAGGCATGGAGAGAGCATGATTCACAAATGACCTCAAATTGCTATGAAGATTGGCATGAAGGTAGAAGGTATCAAAATATTTTCAAGAGTTATCCCTTTAGGGTCACTTGTTTTTGTCAGATTTCTATTTCAAAGCTATTCAAAATTTCAAGCGATTCCATGTACTTTTCATACATGAAAATTGTGTTTTCATGTGTGTTTTTCTAAGATCGAACTGTCACATCATAGTCGGACATTGTTCAAGCAAAAGTACTGCTTGTAGTGTTTTTGTAGTGTTGTGAATCATTGCAGAGATGGAAAATGCAAATGGAATGAGTCACCTTAAGAGTGATAACTGGATAGGAACAAATTCCATGCTTGGAGATTCATAATGACAAATTTCTTCATGGGAAAGGCTATTGGAAGTACATCAAAGGAGAGAACAAAAATTCTCCACAATTACTAGAGAGGAATCAAACTACAGACTATTTAAGAGCATATGAGGAATGGAATCAAGGAGCACAAAAGGTAATGTATTGGCTATCTGTTAGCATACAAGATAACATGATTGTACACCTACAGGATGCCAAGACTCCAAAAGAGTCTTGGAATAGTTTGGTCACATTGTATGAGACCAATACAAAGGCATGGAAATTGCAACTCAAGAACGAGTTGCATACAATAGAGAAAAAGGGCATGTCGATAAGTGAATACACCCTGAAAATCAAAAGCATATGTGAGTCACTTGCATCTATTGGCATGAATGTAGATGATGATGATGATAAGGTGGGAGTGTGCCTTCATGGTTTAGGAGCTGCATATAAGCAATTCAGAACTTCTATACAGACCAAGGAAAATATTTTGAATTTTATTGATCTCATGTTCATGTTGATTATTGAAGAAAAGAATCTTGGTGAGGACTCAAGCTCCCAAGGGAAACCTAGTTTTGAGTAGGTATTATACTCTAGAAGAGGAAGAGGTAGAGGTTTCAGAAGTGGAAGAGGAAATAGTAACCAAGACCAAGGTCAACATCAGAATCGTGCAAGACAAAGAGGATAGTTTTGAGGCAAGGGGAGCCAAAGAGGCCGCTTAAATTTCCAAAGAAATTATTCAAGTAATGATAGTAAAGGATGCTTGAACTGTGGTAAACTTGGACACTTTGAATGTGATTACAGGTAATGTTTCAAAATCAAATGGTAATATCTAGTATGTTGATTGAGGTGCTTCAAATCACATGACCAATCATGCAAAATGGTTTAACAGTTTGCAAAAATTGCCTGCTCTTAGATATGTTAAAACAAGTGATGACACATCACACCCTATCAAGCATACAAGAAACATAGCATTGCCTATGGAGGACATGAAGGTATAACATCTTGTTGATGTACTACATGTTCTGAATATAACAAAGAATTTGGTCTTGCTTGGACAAATGGTTGAACAAGGATTACAAGTCAAGTTCAATGCTGATGGGTTATATGTAGAAGGGTACAAATAGAATGGATGATTGATTGCCAAAGGAAACAAATTGGGTAGGATGTTCACCTTAAATGTGAAAATTCTTGAAATGAATGAAGCCATGTTTGCAAAAGGTGTAGGAGTTATTGTTGATATAGAGATCTCACACAAACGAATTGGGCATGCAAACTTGTAGAGGTTGAAATTGATGTAGTCAAAGGAGACTGTTGTTGGCAGTAGTCTTGGTACACCAGGACTTACAAGACGTGAAAGTCAAAGAAGGGAGTCAGAGCGAAGGGACAGCACAAGCAAATAGGGCAGTCAAAGAAGATCTGGCAAGTAAGCCAACATTTTTTCAAGACACTAATGCAGATCAAAGAGATGGACATGCAGGGAGGAAGAGCAAGTAGGGAGCTCGAAGATATGTATGGCAGATCACTAGAAGAAATCCCTACAACAACAGTGATTTTTATCACTAACAATCATTGTAAATATCATTTCACATTTTTGTAGCTCCATTTTGTGCAAGCCAAGGAGTCCTTGAGCTTGAGGAGCCTTAGAAGTAGTTGCGTACCAATTTTCGTATTTTTTAGATCTCGTTTGAGCCCCCAAATAAGCACTGGAACCTAATTTTTAACTAGGCCGGACACTAGGTCTGGACAGGGCCAAAACTAGTCAAAAACTATAAAAAGAGCTAGAGAGCTCATTTTTGAGGGTAGATTGTAATTGAAACGAGCCTGTAAGAGCTTTTGAAAGTAATCTAAAGAACTCCATTGATTCTCCCTCTTTGTCTTGCCGTGTGTGCGCGTGTGTGTGTATGTGTGTGCATGCTTGTGTGCTTCTCACTCATGCACTTGTGCCGCCACTTGCTCGAGGTCTTCATACCATCCTCACGTCTTCCCGGATTGACATTAAAGGAGGTGCTACTCATCATTGAGCTACACCAAATTTTGGCGCCGTTGCCGGGGATCGAGCTTTGAGGACGAGCGTGTGATGGTAAGACGTAGAGTTGACACGTTGGAGTTGTAGGTATTTTCTTCACTCTCATCGATTTTCTTTTACTTTCTTTACCATCTTCATTTCCATCATCATCATCACCATCTCCCACCTCCATCTCCATCATCGCGAAAATTTCAGTTTTTTTTTTACTATATCCCCATCTCCACCTCATTTCCCTCATTTCACTTGTGAGAGAGAGCGAGAGAGCGAATTTGCATGTGCTGTTTTTTGCAATGTTTTTGAGCATTCTGCAGGTACAGGCCGCATCATCGTCCCCAGCACTCTGCGCAGGTACGGAAATCTGAGTAACTGTCTGTGTGTCGCCGAGCTCTGTCAATCGCGATCGACAAACCACGATGGACAGACCTGTCAATCGCGATCGACACGTCAATCGCGACCGACAGCCCACGACGGCTCTGTCAATCGCGACCGACAGAGTCAACGACCGATTGACCACGACTGACGGATCATACGCGCGACACGTGTCAATCACGATCGAGTCATCAATCGCGATCGACTCAGTCAACGACTGTTTGACCACGACAGACAGACCACGACGGCTCTGTCAATCGCGATCGACACAGTCAACGACTGATTGACCACGATCGACAGACCTTGCGACCGACCTGTCAATCGCGATCGACCCATCAATCGCGGTCGACAGAGTCAACGACTGTTTGACCATGATTGATTGACTTTTCGGCCACGTGTCAATCGCGACTGACCAGTCAATCGCGACTGACAGCCACGACGGATCTGTCAATCGCGATCGACACGTCGATCGCGACTGACCTGTCAATCGCGATCGACAGACTTTGCAAATGCGTTAGAAGGGCAAATTAGGTCAAATTTTCAAGGCAAAATTATTGGTCTAAATTTTGACTAAGTGTGGGACAAACACTAGGGTGTAGTATTGCATCGCGAGGCCGTGCCACAAGCTACTCGAGTATTCCTGTTTGACTGTTAGCTTGTATTGAATCCTGATTTAACCCCCTAAACCCTGAACAGTCATAACTTTTTCATACGAAATCCAATTTTTTGAGCTCTTGGGTTTGTTGGAAAGCTCGTGGCATATACTACACGCCCTCAACTGTTTTTTTTTAAGATAATGCGTTGATTTTCAGAGAGGGTATTTTGAAGTTGACTGTACCCAGGGGGATCAAAGTCAGGGGTTTTTAGAATTATTTTCCTAAAACTCACAATGCAAATATGTGTTTATGTTACATGAATGAAAGTGGTTGGTTTTGTCCTTTGAATCTAAGTATTGAGCTAACCGTGGGACTTTTATAGGTCCATTGAGAGCAACAGAGAGCATACAAAGCAAGGTTTCTTTGCAAGCTTGAGAACCGGGTTCTTGAGCACCATAAAGCAAGGGATCAACAAGTAAGGTTGGAATATTCTCAACTCCCTCTGTCATTTCCTAGCTCAAGCTAAGAACGAGTAGAGGTAGGAGTAAGTCAGGTTCACGATAGGCAGTATCAAGTTGAAGACTACCTAAAAACTCAAGTTCAAGCTAAAAACTTAGTCTCTGTACTGTCGATAACATAAAGGAAAAGAACCTAACATGGAACGATCAATCTGAAAGCACGAAGAACATTCAAGTATTCATGACGACGTAATATCAGACAAGACCTTAAACACGAGAAATAACTAAAAAGAATCAAGTAACTGATACCAATTGATCTTCAACGAGGTTGTACTCTGGGCAAAGAATTGGGCTACTTAGTTAGGCATATGAACCTTAGATCAGGACGACATCTAGTAAGGGAGAGACAAAGCCTTAGATCTTCAGAGGCTAGTGTTAACCACACTGCTAGGTCTTGGGCCCAGCAGTTGAGCCACCACTCATACTACCCTAGCTCTGAGACCAGTGAGTCAGAAATGTCTCAAGGCATGGACAGACCTACGGGAAGTTCAGGAGTGCCTTATTTGTACAGGGTAGAAGGCCCTTACAAAACACAGCTGGAATATCTTAGGACCAACCGATTAGGTGCTAGCATCTATGAGGACGGCCTAGGAAGATCCGTGGTCCAGATTAAGAATCCTGATCAATCCATTGGACTAGAACACCCAGCTGTCGAGTTTGAAAATGGTGCATACCTGGACAAAGAAGGAACTATATATATAGTCACTAGTCACCCGGAGAGGACAGATGAATTTGGGAATGTAATCTCAGAAGCGGACTTAGGTGACTTGGAACAAGGGAACATGGGTGCGGAACCTAGAACCCCTCGAGGCAAATCTGTTCTCACTAGGATTATCACACCTGAGTGGGTTCCCCAAGACAACAAGAGCATAGAGTTGCTCCTCAATCGGGAAACTGATGAAGCCTTTTGGAGATATAAATCCAATCAGCCAACTGATATAGGAAATATCATGATCTATGAGTTTAAGGATCCGGATAGCCCAGGTAGAGTGACCTACTTAGATCACACTTCGGAAAGGATCTTTGTGGTGACAGAAAATGATAGGCATGCTTACACTTGGAAGGGTGAATTTATTTTCCCCCAACCAAGATCAAATGTATCCTATGGTCACCCTGGGGCTGGAACTTCCCAAGCTCATGGTACGCAAAGAGACAGAAGCAGAGATAGACCAGAAGTAAGTTTTGCCAACCCAGTGGGCAGAGAAAGAACGAGGACGGAGACGAATAGGGTAGAACCTGAGGTGCTTAGAGCTCACAGGAACCAAAGAAACATGGATGGATTCCCTCTGCCGAGACCTAGAGAGCACACAAGAACTTTGAGACCCACCCAACTAGTTAAGTCCATGAAGAATTACTTTGATGGCACAGGAGATCCCTATGATCATGTGGCGGAATTCAAGCAAGTCTTGAGAGCTGAACAAGTGGAGGATCTGTTCACGCAGTACAATGCCTTCGGTCTAACCCTTAGGAACACAGCACTTACATGGTTTCAGCCATTAGATGAGCGTCAGTTCAGGAGCATAGACCAACTCCTAGAGGCTTTCATTGTAGAGTTCTCTAAGAGTGGCATAAGACACAATACCTCATCATTAATTCACAGCTTCAAGCAAACCCCTCAAGAGACCGTGAGACTTGCAGGAAGAAGATTTAGACAATATCTTGAAAGGTGCCCTATTTCGGAGCTACCCACATCTGCTAAACAAGTAGCCTTATTCCTTGATGGATTGCTGAGTACGAAATTGAGATCCTATGCGTATCTGAAGGACCCTAGGACCATATAAGAATGTGTACGCATGTGCATTGACATTGAAGATAACCTAGGGGAAGAACTAGAGCTCTCCAAAATCTACAAAGATTCAGATAGTGCATCTAGTCACTCTTCCACGCAATCTACATCAATTGAGGAACTCGCTGAGAAAGTAGCTCAGAAATTAGGTGTAAATAGCAAACAAATCCCAAGGTTTGCCCCAGCGAAGAGGTGCTATACATGCGGTGGTGACCACATGGCAAACGTGTGTCCCATTATGGCTCAACCCCAGGTCAATCCAAATAGCCAATATTGCACCATAGAACGAAGATACACCAATCACACCGCACAAGATTGCCCATACAACAAGCAGGCAGTTAGGCAACCCTACCCTCAGCCATACCCGCAGCAAGGAAGATACCAGAACCCGTACCCTCCACAACCATATGGCAGGCCACAGCAAAATTACCAACCACAATACCAAAACCAGCAAAGGCCTCAGCCTGTGCTAGCTCAACAACCCCCAGCCCCAGCTAATGTGATTCCTGTAAAGTATACTGCTGCAGAAGAGAACCTGAATAGAGCTATAGTCCCTGTAACATCCTTGCTTTCTGAAAGTGACCCGAGTGACCATAGCTTTGATTCCACGCATGTTGATAGCCCCCAGGCCTACTACATGCAGTCTCCTGAGCATGGTGAGTCCTATTATAGCGAAGAGACAAACGAACCTAGTTGGGAGTCAGATTACACGAACGTCATGTATGCAAACCCCAATCCTAGGCCTCAATCTAGGCAAATAAGACCTCCATTCCCAAGAGGACCGTGCTACAGATGTCAAGGAGATCACCTCATTCGTGATTGTCCCTTGCCTCCACCTACACAACCCCAGTCAGTAACGATCCAAGGTTTTTGCCAAGATTGTGGAAAAGAACATCTCTTACGAGATTGCCCTAAGAATCCTAATAATATGCCAAAAATCACTCCGATCAACGTTATTGGGTTAGTGGTAGATTCCACAGGAAGTGTCACCTCCACTGCTCCCGTACAGGTAGTCACTCGTGCTCAAGCCTTGCAGCAGAATCAAGGGGTAAACCAGGATAAGAACTCAGAGGTTAGTGAAACCGAGAGCGTAACAAAGAAAAGGACTAGAGCATGGAAAGATAGTCGAGAAAGAATGAAAAGACAATGGGCTAAAAAGATGAGTGAACTTGAGGAAAGCATAAGAGAAACCAAAGCTAGGATAACTGAAATCACCTCTCAAACCCCCTCTCACACTATCCCATCACCGCCACTCCCATCGCCCTCCGACCCGCCACCTTCCAACCCACGTCATACGATTCCACCACCCCCTAAAGTAGGATCAGTATTAGCTGATCCCATTCCGGAAGACATAGACATGATGCTTAAAGCATATCAGGCCAGAATTCAAGAAGGGCCAAATGTCACAGATCATGACAAGTGTTACCCTAGAGCTGACCTAGAGATAGAAAGAACCAAACTGTGCGCGAAAATGGTCGCATTGGCTCAGACCATGTTTGAAGCCAGTCGCCTTTTCAATTACTCGGGCTCAGCCAGGACGCAATTACACTTGGATGGACTTCTAGAGAAATTAGAGGGAATAATCGCTAGATCTGCCAAGGAAGAAAAAAATCAAGGAAGGGAGAATGTAAGTAAAATCATGACCCATTCCCCACCGGAAGATTATGTGCCAAATTTCATGGAACCAGACAATTCCCCCTCCCTAGAGCAAATAGAGAGGCTAATGGCACAATCAGAAAAGGAACCTGCCCCTCAAAGAAAGGAAAGGGCCAGAGAACGGATAAGCAAGCCTCTTCAGGAAGCCCATGTGCCTCCTCAAGAAGCTTATCTTCCCCCCCAAAAGGCACAAGAGTCTCTCTCGGAAGCTTGTGTACCTCCACAGGTTGCCTACATTCCTTCTCAGAGAGCGTATGAGCCTGTTCGAAAAAGTAATAGAATAAGTAATCCTCCCCAAGAAACGTGTGCTCCTGCCATCTATGGGAACAAGGAGAGAGCCAACGATAGAACAAGCCCTCCTTCCCAGGTTGCCTATGTGCCCAATTCTACGGAGCCAGACACTTCTTCTTCTATGAATCGGTTTGCACCAGACTTCCTACGAGAGATTCAAGAAGACAAATGGGATAACGAAAGCGAGGTCGCTCCTCCTTTTGAACTTGTGGACGATGCACACGACCAATTCCCACAAGACATCCCATCTATTTACGGGGAACATGAGAGCACTCAGTCTCACGAGAGATTGGACTTTGAATCTAATTCCATACAAGAGTTACCCCATTTCACAGGCCCATGGGAAGCAAAGTCCACCTGTATGAGAGCACCTACAGTCATGGTGAGAAATGACGACTTAGTCATACCTAGGAACACGGAGATAGTAAAGAACACCAAGGTGCAGAGCGATCTCACTTTGGAAGAACTGCCTGAGGTTAGACCAAACACGCGGAAATATGCAGCCAGTCGAGTCACTGAAGTTGCAAAACCTCGTTTCCGGGCAGGATCCCATAGGACAGTGCCAGAAATTCCCTTGGATAAGATAGGAGATATGTGTGAAGGTGAAGAAGGGAACACCTATCTTCCCATCACCTACCAGGACTACACCACTAAGGCAATTTTGGACTCAGGTGCAGGAGTTGCAATTGCCACCACTTCCTTATGGAAGCGTTGGGGCAAGCCAGCACTCAGGCCAACGAGGATGAAATTGCAGATGGCCGATGGCCATATTGAGAGACCCTTAGGATTGCTAGAAGGAATAACTCTCACCACTTGTGGTGTTGAGTTTGAGCATAGCTTTGCTATATGTGACTTCAGCAAAAATCATGCCTATGAGATGATTTTGGGAAGACCATTCATGCGACAGTTGCAAGTGGTACAGGATTGGGGGACCAATTCTTTGTACCTGCAGCACTTGGGTGTTACGACCAAAGTCAATCTCAAGGACTATTCTCATAGAGATGTCCCTCCTATCCAATGGAATCCCATCCATAGAGCTAAAGATGACACAGAATCGGTGCATTCCATAAGGTCTGGATCCTCATGGATGCATGAAGACACCCACTTATGGATGTGCAAAGTAGCAGTAGAGGAAGAGAAGAGAGAAAAGGCCAGAGAAATAGGTGCAAACGAAACCCATAGATCAATTCAAGACCCAGCCTATGCATCTGTAGTTTTTCCAGACGAAGAATTTGAACCTCACGGTTGGGCAGAAATTTTAGCAACCATGGACGTAGCCATCAATGAAGAACAATGGACACCTCACTGTGATGAGGATGGTTATGACATTTCAGTCTTCTCCATAGAGCCAATCATGGGAGAGGCAGTTCTAGAAGAATGCGAACCTAGCCCTGATGCATTTGAGGATGCAAGTGACTCCGATCTAAAGTCAATCATTATGGACCCACCATTTGCATCAGATGAAGAATACTTCCATGAAGTAGAATTTCAACCCCAGAGGCATGGAGAGCTTACAAATGATGTAAGATTAGCAACACATGTGAGCCCAAAGGAAGAAGGAAAGAAACGAAAGAAGAGAGAAGTCTCACCAGAAGAGGAAGAATCTTTGTTTGAGGTCCCGGAAAATTTTAAGAAGTATGAGATAGACGACAGGAGAGTCATGATAAGAATGCCTAAACGAGAGGCACAAGTAGGAGAGGCCTATGATAACAAAGAAACTACCAAGAAAATTGTAGTGGCCCTAGAAGAAGGAGAGGAGAGATGTACGTACATAGGTCATGACCTAACAGCAGAAGAAGAGCACGAATTGATTGCCTTGCTAAGAGAATACAGAGATGTATTCGCTTGGAGTTACAAGGACTTGAAAGGTGTTGACCCTGACATATGCTCACACACTATTCCCATGACCTCAGATGCTAAACCCTCTAAGCAAAAGCCTTATACATATAACGATAATTATGCTGCTAAGATCAAGGAAGAGATAGATAGATTGGTTGAAGCTGGATTTATCTATGAAATCGAGCACACTGAGTGGGTATCCCCCATCGTAGTGGTGCCCAAGAAGAATGGCAAACTGCGTGTATGCATTAACTTGAAGAAGGTTAATGCAGCCACAATTCGAGATAATTATCCACTTCCTATCACAGAGCATCTCTTAGAAAGAGTAGCAGGCAAGGAAGTGTACAGCTTCCTCGATGGGTTTTCGGGCTACAACCAAGTAGCCATAGCTCCAGAAGACCAGCATAAGACTGCTTTTGCCACAGAGTGGGGCATTTTTGCCTTTTGGGTAATGCCATTTGGGCTTACTAATGCTCCTGCAACCTTCCAAAGATTGATGTGCCATGTGTTTAAGGAGTTCCTGAGGAAGAACTTAGAAGTCTATGTTGATGATCTTTGTGCTCATTCCAACATTAGACAAACCCATATCCCTGAACTCAGACAAATCTTTGACAAATGTAGAGAATATCAAGTCTGCTTGAACCCAGAAAAGTGCGTTTTTATGGTCAGGCAAGGCAAGATTCTAGGACACATAGTGTCAAAGAATGGCATATCTACCGACGAAGAAAAAGTGAGAGCCATAGCAGAGCTACCTAGGCCAAAGAATGTAAAGGAAGTACAAGCTTTCATGGGGCATTGTGGTTATTATCGACGATTTATACACATGTATGCTGTCATTGCAAAGCCCATGTACGGACTTCTGACTAACTTTGAGTGGACGGATGAATGCGAGAATTCCTTCCAGGAGCTTAAACGAAGATTATGTTCAGCACCAATCTTGACCACACCAGATTGGAATAAGCCTTTCCATGTTCATGTGGATGCATCCAATTATGCTATTGGATGTGTGCTTGCACAACCTACTGGTGAAGGTAATATGGATCTTCCAATTGCCTATGCCAGTAGACAATTGAATGCGGCTGAACGGAATTACACCACTACAGAGCGAGAAGGATTAGGCATGGTATATGCAGTTAAGAAATTTAGACACTATTTGCTTGCAAATAAGTTTAAATTTTTTACTGATCATCAGGCATTGCTATATCTCGTAAACAAGCCATGCAATACAGGAAGGTTAGTGAGATGGTTTCTCTTGCTCATGGAATATGACTTTGAGGTTGTGGTAAGAAAAGGGAGGACCCATTTGAGAGCTGATCATCTCTCTAGGCTCACATCGGGAGAAGCCCCACAAGGAGTATCAGATGACCTTCCTGATGCTTACTTGTTTAATTTGGAAGTTGTACCGCAGTGGGCTAAGCCATTGGTCCCAGTATTGACATACGGGCCTAACCATCCAGTGGTGAACACATGGAATAGAGAGGTTGTAAAAGCCCAAAAGTACCAAATCATGGCAGGAAGCATGTACAAGCACACAGATCAAGGGATCTTGGCTTGTTGCATAGAGGAGGATGAGTACTCTAAATGGTTGCAATTAGCACATGTAGGTGCGTTAGAGCAACACCATTCAAAGCAACGAACTTTACAGACTCTAAAGAGATTCGGAGTGCATTGGCCAACTATGGAAGCTGATGTCCAAAAGTTGTGCAAGGAATGCCCAATCTGTTGCACTAAACCACCTGTGGAACACGCTACTCTTTATCAAGTATCCATAGTGCCAGATTGGAGCGAACCTCTAGTATCCTTCCTGAGGACAAACACATTCCCTCCAGACATGACTCTGGCTAGGAAAAGGAGTTTAGAACAAGAAGCCTTGGATTACTCACTCATTGGTGATAATCTATATAAGCGCGGTAAAGATGGTTACCTGAGGTTATGTGTCCATGAAAGTGAATATCTCAAGATCTTGGAAACTGCTCACCAAGGTGTAGCAGGAGGACACTTTGGACCAGATCGGGTGATCAAGGCGATACTATTTGCGGGCTTCTGGTGGCCCACCCTTCACATGGATGCACATACCTATGTGAAACGTTGTGATGTCTGTCAGAGGACTCAGTATCCTATACGCAAAGATGAGATGCCACTGAAACCTATGATGGGTGGACGTGCGTTCTCTAAGTGGGGAATAGACTTTGTAGGCCCTATTAATCCCCCAGCTAAGGGTTCTCATGCAGAATACATCATTGTTGCAACAGATTATCTCACCAAGTGGGTAGAGGTAAAGGCTACTACAAAGAACGATGCTCAAACAACTGCCAAATTCTTGTTTGAGAATGTATTCACAAGATACGGGCTACCTATAGAGCTTGTAAGTGATAGAGGCACTCATTTCTTGAATGAAGTGATTGAAAATCTACTCCAAGAATTCTTGGTAATACACAAGAAGTCTGCCCCTTATCACCCTCAAGCTAATGGACAAGCTGAGAGCACTAATAAAATCTTATGCAATGTACTGACAAAATTAGTGAACACTAAACGCTCTGATTGGGACAAACAGCTACACCATGCTGTTTGGGCATATCGAGTTGCCTACAAAACGGTACTCCAAGCCACCCCCTTTCAGATGGTATTTGGCCAAAACGCTGTGCTACCCTTGGATTTCTTGATCCCTACATTGAGAGTAGCACAAGAGTATGAATAGACAGGTCATGAGCTCTCCTCTAGGATCTTTGACCTTGAACGATTAGGAGAAACAAGACTGAGAGCAGCTGCAGGAATATATGCAGCCAAGAAGAGACAGAAGGCATACTTCGATACCCATGTGAAGGATAAAGGCTTGAAAGCAGGAGATCTAGTCTTAGTCTATACACTAAAACAACACGCGAGGAAGCTAGAAAAGCGAGGCTACGGACCTATGATCATCAATAGGATCTCCACGAGTGGAGCAGTACAATTGGCCACATTAGAGGGTGATGTTCTCCCAAATTATATTAGCGGTTGCAGAGTCAAGTTGTATCAGGAACCCCTCACGGAGGAAATGCTCAGTCGACTCAACACTGCTAAGAAACGCAAAGAGGAAGAAAAGCGAGTTCGAGAAGAAGCTCAAGCAGAAGCTTTAGAACGCATCAGAAGGATGAAATTACGTAGGCAAGGTAGAGAGCAGCCTAGGACAAATGACTATGCATATCAAGGATATCATATGGCAATGTGTGCAGTTGCAGGAACCAGCTCACATAGGATAACTGATCGACGTCCTTTCGTAACCCTAGAGATAGGACAAGGAAAGAGTGCAAGGACCGTAAGAGCCTTGATTGACTCAGGTGCAGCCACTAGTGCTGTTAGAGTGTCTTACTGTCAAGAGTTGCAGTTAACTGTCAATCCTGTGGAAGCATATCTCATAGGATTGGGAGGCGTGGAAACCCCTTGCATGGGCGAGGTGGAACTTCCCCTCTATATTCACGATGAGGCAATGACAGTTAAAGTACTAGTGTGTCAGGATGAGGATCTCACGGAACCTCTTGTCTTGGGTCAAGATTGGATCTATGACCAAGCAGTCAATTTAAACCTAAGAAGTGGACTTCTCCAGGTTTGGATCAATCATAGTCGAGTTACAGTAGAATTAGACAATGGAGCACTCAAGGAACTAGGAAAGGCACAGACTCCTGGTCCTTCCAGGGGTACACATGAAGATGACCATGCTGTTCTTGTCCAAAACTATGTGTTGGAGAGGAATGATATTCGCAAAAAAGGAGTCAGGAATGCAACGGAACTCCCTTCTTTTCCAAAGGCCAGAAGGAGGCAGCAACCCAAGGCAGATCAAAGGCAGAAGAAGCAGAGCACTACCTATGTCCGAGATCAAAAGTACCTGCTCAGCAGAATGTCCCAGAAAATAAACCATGTGTGGGTGCGGAAAGGCGAACAACCGGTTGCACCACCGTCAACTACACGGGCGAAGTTTCTTATTAATAACCAACAACATGACATTAATAAGAAGTCTTGCAGAAATTCTCTTGCTAATGTGAAATCTATTTGGGTGCCCAAGAAGTCGATGAAGGCTAGCCCACAATCAAGACAAATTTGGGTGCCTAAGGCTTGCTTGAGGGCACAAGTAGCTCCGCCGAGGCCACAACCTAAACAGCATAACGCAGCTACGCATACTGCCAGTAATCACTCGTTCTCAACGCTCAAGAACACACCAAGACCCAAGTGCGTGCATGTAATCAATTGTAAATGGGTCCCTAAAAGGCCTCATTTTCAAACCGCGACACCGAGAAAACTCTCTAGAGTCTCTCCGAAACCGAAAGCAAAGCCCATCCGCTGCATTTGGCAGCCTAGGACGTGTAATAAACCCCCGACCCCAATTTGTAAATTCATACCCACTTACTAACTGCATTAGTCTCCTAGGACAACCCAAGCACTAACTACACACACTGTCTTCGTGCACTTACTAACCACTAACTCACCATCTACCTCATGATAATGTTGTAACGGGGACAACAACGGATTTATTCTGTCCATTACGATGTTAACACTCGGTTCTATATTCTCACAGAACCAACCAGCAAACAGGGCCATGGCAGAAGCAGGTGCCAGTTCTCAAGCCGGATCTGGTGCCCAGATTGTGGACATAGAAACACTTCTCCTCGAGCCACGTCTCACCGCAAGGCCGCAAGAACTTCAAGCTGTGCATGTGCTCCCCATTCAGGATCCTCCTCAAGGGCACACTTCTCAAGTAGGTAAGCATGCGCACTGGTTCAGTGATGTTGTTGGACCACTGGGCGATGGAACCTATTTCTGGGAAGCAGAATTGGAATTTAATGGCAAATGGGGTCGATACCACTTTTTCACGCGCGAGTTCGAAAGCTATCAAAACGCCGAAGTCATGAGATCAGTTTGGATCAAAGCGGGTGTGGACAGTTATTTCAGGGCCCACTTACCAAAGCCGGATTTTTTACGATGTTCATATCTGATCAGTACCATCACGCCAAGCAGGGCCAAGGGAGGCGGCAGCACCTTTGTGTTGCCATCACTGCTGCCGGGTCATGAGCTTAAAAGATTCAAGTTGACCCTCAATCTGGTAAGAGAAGCATTGGGTATGTATGGCATGCACATCCCAACAGAAAAGGAAACCATGGTTCCAGGTCGAATGAAACACAAAGATCTTAATAAGTTGAAGGATATGGTAGCGATGACACCTACCATTGCGCTTCACCTGCGGACCATCATGCAACATTTTGCTTTCCCCGCCCAGGAACGATTCACAATGCCCCCGAAGAAAATATGATTCAGCTTGTATCTAGCAGAGACAGAAAGTCTTCCCATCAATGTGCCACACTGGATCATAGATCAGATCCACCTAGCCCATCAAAGGTGGAACAAGAAGCAGAAAAATGTGCTCCACGGGTGTTGTGCTCTGACTAGAATAATCTATAGATGCTTGGCTTATGACGTGCCTGTTCAGCGGGCACTCGTATGGTCCCGAGCCCAAGAATTCCAGAGAAGACTATCAGCAGCAGGTCCCCCATCAAAGAAGATGAGGGGGGGAGTCCAACTACCCTACGCTCAACCAAGGGGAGCCACCACTACACCAGAAATTACCCCTCCCCAGACACGACACGTTAGGCCATTCACTATCCGGCTACCAAGACCAAGTACAGAGGGACCCAATCTGGTGTTCCCACCCATTCCATCAGATTTGGAATTTCCACAGGGATTTACTCTTGAGGACCTCACGGATGAAGAAATTGCCAGGTTGATCTATGATTCTAATCTCGAAACTGAAGCAGAGCGAGCTCAGGAACCACAACCCCAAACAACAACATTGGCCCCCACCCAACCACAAGTTGTAGAAGTCGATGTAGATGAACAAGAGGCAGGAGGAGACGAAGAAGAAGCCGACGAAGAACAACATCAAGAATATGACGAACTCTCCGAGTTAGCAAGTGCCCCAGCGTATTCGGCACAAATAAAAAGACTGTATCGAACCATGAAGCTAGTTCAAGAACAGCATAAAATGTCACTTGAAGCAGGCAAGAGACTCATGAACGACTTGCTAGCTGAGGAAGGTGTGGACGAGTTGTTCATTGAGTCCCTAAACCTTCATGCCGACGCAGTAGGATTGGATGTGGCCATACATGAGGCAATGGCCTACATTCACAGATTTGAGAAAAGGGTTCCCGTTCGTCCCAGGAGGTCCGGGAAACAAATTCACATCAATGTATCAGCACCAGGAGAGACAACGCAAGAAGAAGAACATCAGGAAGCACCACTGTCACCACCATCCCCACCACATGACACTAGCACTACCACGTCCACTACCACTACCATTGTCATGGGCATCCCACTCTCTCCGGGAATCCAATTCGGGGGAGTCACCATGCCCACTTTCACCACCCTGTTCACTGACCTCACATCCACTCCACCCACGATCCCCATCTACACTGTCACTCAAACAATTGACACGATGGAAACATCACCTGCCACAGCATCGCTCCCTCCCCCCATGCCACCTTCATCTCCCATACCCCCTCCACCCACATCTCCGCTTGCATCCACATCATTCACATCTCCTGGTCCCGCCCCCATTCCCCCTGCATCTTCACCCCTCCCAGCATTATTTAATGTAAATAGCATATTTTTAGCATTAAATCAATGTGTATACCAGCTCCAGAATGAGTACAGAGCTCTGGACGACCGGTATCAACAACTGACAACGCACCATCAGAACTTACAAAGACAATTTCACATTCTACAAACAGAAAATGCAGAACTGAATCAACGCTACACAACGCTTGAGCAGGCTCACCAAACATTATTGGAGGCACCCCAACCATCGACAGAATCAGGTGTCAAACAACTAGAAGCTTTGCTCAAAGTATACCAAGCCGATAATCTCAGAGTCCGACGTAGCCTGGCACTCCTCAGAAAACACATGGCGGCCGCCCTTGAAGAGAACAAGAGACTGCAGTAGCAAAATGAAGCAAATCTAGAAGCAGCAATGGAAGGCTCTCCCCACGAAATTGATCCAGAGCAGTTTAAAGCTGTGCCCTCAGAGACAATGAAGACCATCTTGGAAAGCTATGCAGATCTATTAGAAGCTCATGATGACTTGGAAAGGGAACGTGATGAGCTGCGCAATTTGCTCCAAGAGCAACAGACAACACCCAGGGTCACAGAAACGACCACGACTTCAGAGGAAGTCAAGACATTGAAAGAGCAGGTGGCCGAATTACAGGAAAGATTACTCACACACGAAAGGCAGCCCTCTCCAGTTGTCGAACCAGAACCCGAGGATTTGGTACCCATCGAGGTAGATGAGACGTATGAGGAACCATACGTTCCTATGCCAATGCCAGGTGGCGAGCAAACCGCAGAAGGAATGGATACGTTAGAAATTGAAGTACCTGAGTGGCTCCAGACACTAGAGAAAATAGCATCAACTCATGAAGATCGAGTGGCAGTTCAAATCCAATCTATGGCAAAGATAGAGGACACTATTATTAAATCAGAATACTTCCGCAGCATGTCCCACCATAGATGGATCGGAACCAATGATGATCAATACGTGCCATATTGTATACTCCTGGCGGACTACAATGCAGAAATCCAACAAAGATGTGGCAAACCTCCAACGTTTGCTACACAGTTCGGGCCAGATGACATCCCAGAGAGCGCACAAAAAGGATCCATTCATCAACCCACCTGGAGGATCCGACTCCTCGAAACCTACCCAGAGATGGTTCGCACCTGGACGAATATGCCTCTTTTTATTAAATATAACCCTTGTTACGTTCCTATTTTCCGCAGACGCACATGGCCAGAGTTTACCCTTGCAGTCAAGAATATCAAGGGCTGCGCCAAATGGTTAAACTACGTCTATCTAGCACCCCCTCAAGGACCTCCCACAGTCAATTACATGATTTCCACCATACGGCACAGGAGCATCCGATTAAGGAATACCCCTGATGTGATGGCTCAGATGTGCATGAAAATTTTTGAATTAATGCTTATTACCTTCAGGACATTCAAGAATATCAAGGACCCACACTTCTCAGGTGTCGGATTCCTTACAGGAAACCAGGATTTAGTTTATGACATGAGCAGCACTCCTTCCATAGAGGTGGTATATGCTTGGCACGCCAGAATAAAATACCTCCCAGCCTGCTTTAAACAAACATTCGAGGAGATGTTCATAACAGGGTTCTGGGAATACCACTCAGAAATATTTGTACCCAGACCCTCACATCTCCTCCATTTATTTGCTGTGGAGCGAACCATTCACTCAGAACAATTACGGGTGCCACATCCAGATGTCCCAGGGCCAGTCAATTGGGATGCATTGCTGACAGATCTAGCAAGGGGACTCAGGTTAGAAGAACACCACCTCGCCGCCGATGTTGTCCAATATTACGTCCAAAAAGCAGCTAGACAAGGGTCTGTCAGGGGCGACAGACGCGAGAGTGGGGGGGGGTGTTGGCAGTAGTCTTGGTACACCAGGACTTACAAGACGTGAAAGTCAAAGAAGGGAGTCAGAGCGAAGGGACAGCACAAGCAAACAGGGCAGTCAAAGAAGATCTGGCAAGTAAGCCAACATTTTTTCAAGACACTAATGCAGATCAAAGAGATGGACATGCAGGGAGGAAGAGCAAGTAGGGAGCTCGAAGATATGTATGGCAGATCACTAGAAGAAATCCCTACAACAACAGTGATTTTTATCACTAACAATCATTGTAAATATCATTTCACATTTTTGTAGCTCCATTTTGTGCAAGCCAAGGAGTCCTTGAGCTTGAGGAGCCTTAGAAGTAGTTGCGTACCAATTTTCGTATTTTTTAGATCTCGTTTGAGCCCCCAAATAAGCCCTGGAACCTAATTTTTAACTAGGCCGGACACTAGGTCTGGACAGGGCCAAAACTAGTCAAAAACTATAAAAAGAGCTAGAGAGCTCATTTTTGAGGGTAGATTGTAATTGAAACGAACCTGTAAGAGCTTTTGAAAGTAATCTAAAGAACTCCATTGATTCTCCCTCTTTGTCTTGCCGTGTGTGCGCGTGTGTGTGTATGTGTGTGCATGCTTGTGTGCTTCTCACTCATGCACTTGTGCCGCCACTTGCTCGAGGTCTTCATACCATCCTCACGTCTTCCCGGATTGACATTAAAGGAGGTGCTACTCATCATTGAGCTACAACTGTCAATGGACTACCATATTTCAAAGTTACAAGAAATGCAAAAGGTATGTGCAACATGTCAATTTGGTAAATAATCAAGAGCATCATTTTCACATCTCAAGCATGCTAGTGAGAATGTTCTAGAAATAGTAGATACATATGTTTGGGGTCTTGCAAAGACCACATCTATGGGTGGTTGCAGGTTTTGTTTTACTTTCATTGATGACCATACACGAAAAGTATGGGTATATTTCATGAGAGAGAAGAGTGAGGTGTTCACTCACTTCCATAGTTTTAAACCTATGGTGGAAAAGCAGACATGGAAGTATATTTAGACATTAAGATCTGATGGCAGAGGTGAATATATGTCAAATGAGGCCATAAAATTTCTAAAAGTCATGGAATTTGATGTCAGTTTTCATGCAGGTACAAACCACAATAGAATGGCATTGCGGAATGTAAAAATAGACATATTGCAAAAATAGCAAGAGCCTTGATGGCTGAGAAGAATATGCCTCATTGTTATTGGGCAAAAGTTGTGCACATTGTTGTATACACCATGAATAGAACTCAAACTGCCACTGTACATCAACTTATACCTGAAGAAAAGTTCATAGGTAAAAAGCCAAACTTATCACATATGAAAGTTTTTGGATGTATTGCATATGTACATGTTCTAGATGAGTTGTGGACAAAGCTTGATCCAAAAGCAAAAAAATGTATCTTCATTGGATACTCCCATGAGCAAAAGGGATAAAAATGTTATAACCCACTCACAGGAGAGGTGGAGGTAAGTGGAGATGCAGTGTTTAATGAAATGTCAAACTTATATGCAGATGCCAAAGATGGAATTAATCTTGAACCAAATGAGAAAGAAAATGCTGAAAAATCAAGTGTAAAATCTCAAGATTTGAGTGGACTGGATGGGTCACCAAGCAATAGTTCCAACTCAATTGATGGAGTGGAAGATTGCATGGAAATTTGAGTCCAACAAATTCATAAAATACATCCAAGAAAGTTAAAGAAAAGCTTTCTGTTGGTACTAAAACATCTATTGATATATTTAGGTAGTGATGTGTGTGAACACACTAGGACCACCGGGGCACTTTTTTCCCTCTGTTGGAGGTTTTTTTCCCCCGGCTTGTATATATGCTTATTGCCCTAACGGGCTACTTATCTTTGTACATTCTAGTGGTAATACATTCAGTATTGTGTGTTGAGCTCCAAGCTTCTTCTTCTTCCTTGTGTTGTTCGCATGCTTCCACAAACGTCTAACTCCAACAATTGGTATCAGAGCAGGTCACCGCCACTCCTCTAGTTGCAGTCTCAGAATCGCATGAATTTTGGTGAGCATACTCAATGTGTTTTTAAGATCAAAGAAGCTTTGCTCAGTGGTGCCGAAATCATGATCTGAGCTCGTTTCGACCTCCGAACGCACTATCGAAGTGCTTGTGAAGGCTATTTTGTCTTTTTGTGCCAAAGGTATATATCAGTTTTGGTTCACCAATATAAGCATCTCGAAGTCTGCTACAGGTCTAGCAGAATTTGTCAGGGTAGTTCTGTTCAACTTTTTGAGGTACAATCAATTTTTTGCATCAAGGTATTTTAGTCACTGGCCATGGCTGAAAGCAGTGATGTATTATGTATGTTGGCTATTGAGGATAAGTTGGATGGTACCAACTACCGGTTATGGGCTTATATGATGCGACATGTATTGGTTGCAAAAGGATTGTGGAACATTGTGCAGGGTGTTGAAAAATATCCTATCACACCTGCAATTGTTACAACTGTAGGTACTGAAGGTGATGCAAAAGGTTTCGAAGATGATGATATTCTACATATTCCTATTCGTGCTGCAGTTTTTGCTACACCTACTGAAGAGCAAATTTGTTGGGATGGTAGAGATGCCCAGGCACATGCATTGATAGCTTTGTATGTCAAACATGCCATTATTCCTCACATTCACTCTTGCAGAACAGCTAAGGATGCTTGGGATACACTTACCACATTGTACCAAGCTAGGAATGAGGCTCGTGTTTCTTACCTCCGAAAACAGTTGGAGAGTGAGCACATGAATGAAGGTGATTCTATGGACAATTTTCTAACAAAGATCAAATACTTGAAGGAACGGTTGATTTTTGCAAATGAGGTTATACCAGATAGCTCACTTCTGCAGACCATTCTGAATGGTCTTCCTGATTCATATTAGAGCTTTGCTTCTACTCTTCGATTGATGATGAAAGGCAATCCAAATGCCTTTTCTTTTGAGGAGTTAGTCTCTGTTTTGTTGCATGAGGATCAGTCCAGGCAGAACAGCTCCATTATGCATGTTGCAAATCAAGCTTACGTGGCTAGTCAGAAGGGCAAAGGAAAATGGAACTCTTCAACTAGTAAGTAGAAATCTGCTAATTCTGCATAATCGAAGAGGGAAGACAAAGATGAAAAGAAATCAGAAAAGCACAAATTGTTTTGCAAATATTTAAAGGAAATGATCATATCATAAAGAACTGTCCAAAATTGGCTGCTAAAGAGGCAAAGAAGAAAGAGGCTTGAATGGTTGTTGTAGAGGCATGTACACCAAAAACAAAGTCTGCTAATCTTGTGCAGGAAGAAGAATGGGTGTTTACTATTGTTTGCAGTTTTGACCCATCTTCTCATGAGCACTGCATGTCTGCAGTAAACTCAAATGTTTGGTACTTTGACACTGGGGTGACCAAACATATTACCTTGCAGCATAGTTTCTTCTCTTCACTTGAGCCTGCCCCTTTAGGGAATACTATTACATGTGCCAACAACTCCTCTTATCCTGTTATGGGAGTTGGTAAGATCATTTTGACTACTGTTGATGGTAGTTCTTTCACTTTGTCAGATGCTTTGTTTGAGCCAAGGATCAAGAAAAAACTGTTATCAGTTTCTGCATTAGCCAAGATTGGCTTGGTTGTGAAATTTATTGATGACAGATGTACAGTTCATGATCTATCAAATGGCGATGTGATTATTGCTTCTGGCATTTTATGTCATGGGATGTATAAGCTCATAGACTATGAAAGATCTGTAAATGATTCGGCATGTGTAGTACATGATTCTCAGGCTATGTCAGATGCAAAGCTTTGGCATGCACTCTTTGGTCATCTGAATTTTGCTAGTTTGCTACACCTGTAGAAATGTGAAATGGTGTCCTCTTTTCCCAAACTTGAGGCACCTCGAAAACATGTTTGTGAAGGCTGTATTTTGGGCAAAATGCAGCATTCGTCCTTTCCAAAATGTGGTTCAGTTCGGGCTACTCAAAAATTATAGCTTGTACATAGTGATGTTTGTGGTCCTATGCAAACACCTTCTTTTGGAAATTATATTTACTTCATGACTTTCATCAATGATTTTTCCAGGAATGCATGGGTATATCCATTGAAGGCAAAGTCCAAAGTGTTCATGTGCTTCAAACAGTTTTTGGTTTTGGCTGAAAATCGGTCAGCATGTAAAATGGGCACCCTCCGTTCTGATCGAGGGGGGGAATATATGTCTTCTAATTTTAATGCATTTCTGGCTGAACGTGGGATAAAACACTAGTGTATAGTGCCGTATACACCTCAACAGAATGGATTTGTTGAACGAAAGAATAGGTCACTCACGGAAACGACAAGGTGTATGGTCAAGAATCAGGCTCTACCACATAGTTTCGGGCTTGAGGTTGTCATGTGTGCAGCATATGTACTTAACAGGTGTCCCACTAAAGCCTGCAGTCTATCACTCCATATGAGGCTTGGCATCATCACAAGCCGTCTGTTGCTCATCTATGTGTTTTTGGTTGTTTGGCATATGAATTAGTGCCTGAACAACATCGAAGAAAATTGGATGATAAAGCAGTAAAATGTATTTTTGTTGGGTACAGTTTTGAAAGTAAAGACTATTGTTTGTATCATCCACATACTAAACGCATTCTGGTTAGCCGTGATGTTGTTTTTGTGGAAGATGCTATTCAGCCATTGCTTTCATGTACTAAGGAGACATTTGTTAGCTCCAAAGACATGAATGATACTTTGCTGCCTCTTTTTATAGGTGGACAATCTAGTGTTGGTCCTAATGAGGCAACTTCTCAGCCTTTGCAGGTTTCATGTGATGATGTAGATCATTCCATTTTTTATGCAGATTTTACATGATGCACTTATTGATGAGAGAGCTGATATTGAGCAGGCAAGAACTATGCCAAAACGGCTAGTGCAGACCTTGCGTGACAGCAAATTAGATGCACCTCTGTCATATCGTATTCGATCAGGCTCTCATAGTGCCTCTTTTGCATCAGATTGTTATGCTATGGCTACATCTAGTCTTTGTGATGAGATTGAGGCTGTTTCATTTCATGAAGCACAAAATTCAAAAAATTGGATGGCTGCTATGCAATCTGAATATGATGCAACAATGAAGAATGGTACTTGGTCTTTACGCGACTTGCCTCCTGGTAAGAGGGCCATTGGCACTAAGTGGGTATACAAGCTGAAGTGTCAACCTGATGATACAGTTGACAGGTATAAGGCTAGGCTTGTTGCAAAGGGTTATGCACAGGAAAGACGCATTGATTTTGATGAGACATTTGCACCTACATGCCGTATGACTACTGTTCGGAGCATATGTGCACTTTGCAGCCCATCATGGTTGCAATGAACATTAGTTCAACATTAAAACTACATTTTTGAATGGTGGCTTGCATGAAGAAGTGTATGTTTTTCAGCCTCGTGGCTTTGTGTAGAAAGGGCATGAAAACCAGGTGTGCAGGTTGAAGAAGTCATTATATGGTTTAAAGCAAGCACCATGTGCATGGTATGAGAAGATACATGCCTATCTGATTGCACATGGTTTTGAGAACAATCCAACTAAGAGCACCTTATATGTTAAGCGTGCTAATGATGTGCTTCTGATCATTGTTGTCTATGTTGATGACATGCTGCTCACTGGTCCTATTGAGAAGCATATTGCTAATTTTAAGGCTGACTTGCACGTCTCATTTGAGATGTCTGATTTGGGGCATTTGCATCACTATTTGGGGATTCAGTTTATGCAAGTTGATGGTGGAATGGCTTTGTGTCAAACGAAATATATTGACACATTATTGTAGCGTTTTGGCCTTGAAGACTGTAAGCCTATTGCCACTCCTATGGAGACAGGTTTACCATTGAGTTTTCATGATGTTGGAGATGCATTTGATATTGTTCTCTATCAGCATGTTGTTGGATGCCTGATTTACTTATGCATTACTCGGCCAAATATTCAGTTTTCTATCTCACAGATGAGCATGTTTATGCATTGCCCAGGAGTCAAGCATTGGCAGGTGGTTAAGCACATCTTTCGCTACTTGAGTGGTACTCGGCTACTTGGGTTGTTTTATCCCAAGGGGGGATCACTACTGCCAGATTAAGCGCATCTTTCGCTACTTGAGTGGTACTCGGCTACTTGGGTTGTTTTATCTCAAGGGGGGATCACTACTGCCAGATTTGCATGTTTTTTCAGACTTTGATTGGGCTGGTTGCTATGACATTCGCGTGTCCACTAGTGGCTTTTGCTTCATGCTTGGTAGCTCATGTATATCTTGGTTGAGCAAGAAGCAGCCTACTGTGGCCACTTCAAGTTGTGAGGCTGAGTATAGGGAAGCTTTCATAGCGATTGTTGAGTGTGTGTGGCTCAAATGCCTTATGGCTGATTTGGGTGTCGATCAATCTTCTGTCATCACCATCTTCACTGACAGTCAGAGTGCACTGGCAGTTGCGAGGAACCCTGTGTTTCCATGCTCGCAGTAAGCACATTGAGGTGCATTATCATTATGTCAGGGAGAGGTTCTCTGCTCGGGAGATCAGCTTGGCATATGTGCCCACGCAGGACAACATTGCGACCTTTTCATGAAGGCTCTGCCTAGGGAGAAGTTTGAAGCTTTCCGCAAAGCTTTGGGCTTATTTCCTTTTGTGGAATGATTTCCACATAACTTGGCACTTCCTTATACATGAGTGCCAGCGCATCACTCACAGGGGGGATTTGTTGACATATTTAGGTAGTGATGTGTGTGAACACACTAGGACCACCGGGGCACTTTTTTCCCTCTTTAGGAGGTTTTTTTCCCTCGACTTGTATATACGCCTATTGCCCTAATGGGCTACTTATCTTTGTACATTCTAGTGGTAATACATTCACTATTGTGTGTTGAGCTCCAAGCTTCTTCTTCTTCTTCCTTGTGATGTTCGCGTGCTTCCGCAAATGTCTAACTCCAACAACATCTACATATTTTGAAGACATTAATGGAGATTCAAGCGGTTCAGAAAAGAGCCTTGATGAGGAACTTGGATTGCCCTCTGTGAATACTCTAGCAGTAAGAAAGGCACATGGAGATGATACAAGGAGAAGTGACCCAGGACCAAGAAGATATGGGAGGATGCGAAATTCAGTGCAACGATTGACATATGCCAATTACATGGCTCCCCATTGTTCCTACATGACAAAGGTAATACAAGATGTTGAACCCTCTTGTTTTGGAGATGCAATAGGAAATGCACATTGGACAAAAGCTATGGATGAGGAGATGGCTGCACTTTATGGAAATGATACATGGAAGTTGGTTCCATTGCCACAAGGGAAGAAATCCATAGGTTGCAAGTGGGTCTACAAGGTAAAGCATAATGTTGATTGTAGCATAAGTAGGTACAAAGCAAGATTGGTAGAAAAAGGATATGCATAGAAATATGGCATTTATTACGAGGAAACATTTATTCCTACAACTAAAATGTCTACTGTCAGAACACTTGTTGCAGTAGCTACAGCAAAAGGATGGACTTTGCATCAGATGAATGTGAAGAATGCTTTCCTAAATGGTGAGTTACAAGAAGACGTATACATGTACCAGCCACAAGGATATGAAGATTCAAGCACCCAAATTATGTTTGCAGGTTGCAAAAGGCTTTGTATGAACTTAACGAAGCCCCTCGTGCTTGGCATGCAAGGATTGCTCACTACTTAACCACCATTGGATTTTCTATGTGTGATGCATATCATTCATTATATGCAAGGAAGGGTGAGCATGGCATCATGATTGTGGCTAGTTATGTTGATGACTTGATTATAGGTGGTGATAATGAAGAAATCATTAAAGAGGTAAGAAACTCCTAATGCAAGAATTTGATATGAAAGATCTTGGTGTGCTTCGCTATTTCTTAGGCATTGAGTTTATACATACAAAAACATGTATATGGATATCACAAAGGCAATATGCCCTGAGTATGCTACAAACGTATGGTATGGCTGATTGTAAGCCAATTTCTATGCCATTAGATCAAAATTTGAAGTTGGATACTACATGAGGTGAAGCATTTGAAAATGCTACTATGTATAGGAAAATTATGGGAAGCTTTATATATCTCACAATTACAAGGCCTGATCTAAGCTACACTATTGGACTTGAAAGTCAATTTATGCAGGTTCCCAGGAAGCTGCATTTAAATGCTCTGAGGTGCACTCTACATTATGTGAGTGCTACTTTGGATTATGCATTGTTTTATGAAGTTGGTGTAGATTTGCAAGTTCATTGATACACTGATGCAGATTGGACTTGTAGTAATCCAGATAGAAGATCTACTAGTGGCTTTCTATTCTCACTTGGAAATGCAACTATTACATGGAGCAGCAAGAATCAACCCATTATTGCTTTATCAAGTACAGAGGTTGAGTATAGAGGTGCTGCAATGGCAACATGTGGTGCATCCTGGTTAGAGATGCTACTTGCAGATTTAGGTGTGGAAGTGCAAAATACTATCACCATCTATTGTGATAACCTTAAGAGCATATAGTTAGCATAGAACCCTATTTTTCATGCTAGAACAAAGCATATCGAGGTACATTATCATTTCATCAAGAGTTGAGATGTTGAAGAAGTTTTAGAAGATACTTGGATTACATAACATGATGTTGAACTTGAGGGGAGTGTTGAGATATCAAGCTCAACATGTGATGATCCAGGATGACATGTATCACCTTTTCATTTCTCTGACATGTAGAGTGGTCATGCCATTATACGTGAGGGATACTGCATTGAGCTTTACTAGATTTATCTACCGAGAGTGATGGCACATTTGTTTCTTGCTAGCTCACTCATTTGCAGACATTAGTATTTTCCTTATGTACTGTTCTTTATATATTGCACTTGTTGTATTGTTGTTTTAGGTCATTCTTGTACATTCATTTTATGTAATAGAAGAAGAAGAAGAAGAAGAAGAAGAAGAAGAAGAAGAAGATCATTCTTCCTGGCCTCAATTTGTGTGTGTGCTCCTCTTTGATTGTGAGAGAGTGTATGTGAGATCTCTTCATTATCTCCTTCCTCATGCCATATCCATGCTTTGATTTTTTTTTTCCGTTTTCAATTCAATTCAGGTGATATTCTTATTTGTTGTGTAGTTCACAAAATAGGGAATTTGCAGAAGAGTTTTAGAATTTGCATTGAGTAGCATGAGAACAATTCCACTTTGCATACACTTTGGGTGATTGTAAGTGGAATAGAATCCATAGATTTTTTTTAGAATGCGAGTAATAAAAAAATGTGTTTTTTTACTAAAATTGTATTTTATTTGATAATAGTATGTAGAGGGCCCTAAGTTTGGGTTTCTTCATACCTATTGAGACAATTAAAACCCATTTTAGCTCTCGTGATTTAAAGGATACTTTTATAGTTATCAAGTGATTGTGTGTTTTTTCTCTCTCATATAGAAAGAAGTTTGTAGTTACCCTTCAAAATTATTGGAGGGCCAACTCAGTGGGGATTGATGCTCTAATTATTTTGACGTTCAGTTCCTACCTTCAATCTTTGCATATGATTTAAGTACTTTGATGTCCAACTCCTTGTAAGACAAAATAATCCTAGAATCTAAGCCTATGAATAGCTATTACAAGGTTTTTGTTGAATTGAGGCACAATCACTTGCATTGAGTCAACTAGAGATTATATGGAAGGTAACTAATCTAGAGTTCAAACTCTTGTAGAGGTCCTAAAGAGATTGGTAATCCTGTCACAATGATGTTGTCCCAACATTAGGCCCCTCCTTTTGATGACATCTTCCATGTGTGATGGATGCTCTTTCCCTCTTTTTGCTAGGTTGCATGTGAGGAACATGCCAACCAAGAGATCATGAAGCCCATGTGAACACGTAGGGAGACACATTAAAGGATTCATGTGAACACAAAAGAGCACAAGAAGATGCTGAGAGCATGTGAGGAGAGAGAAAAACAAAAGAGGGACTTGCCTAGGAGAGCATGAGGAGGGAAAAAAATAAAGAGCGAGTTGCCAAAACCAATTGCATTATGGCTCTTTACGCGATGAAAGGAAACCATTATGATGATAGACTATCCTTACTTTAGGGTTCGTACTAACTACCGCTTTTGTAAAGTCGTACCCGCTTGCCCGCACGTGCATATGAGAGAGAGTGCCCACTTCCTTGGAGCGTGTGCGTGTGGGAAGAGGAGAGGCTTTTATCGTGATAATGAGCGTGCGAGCTCTTTGCTCTTTGTAGTTGCAGATTTTTTGAACGATTAATTATTGCTTTTTCAAATTCCTAATATTTTAAATAAGAATGATGTCCTTACGACATTTTTTGAATTATTAATTATTGCTTTTTCAAATTCCTAATATTTTAGATAAGAATGATGTCCTAACCACTCACCAATGGTATACTTCACTCGGAATGATGTGCTTAGCTTATTTTAATTTGAATTATTATTTGAAATTCGTTATTGATTTTTTTTTTAATTTCTTTTTGTTAATGGCAACAAGATGAAAGAAATTCCGAGAATCAATGGAATTCTCAAATTTTATGATTCGTTAAACAAGAAGTGGTTCTTGGACTGGACCTGAATTAGGTGGGATTTCAAGTTCTTGAACTTGTGGCACCCACTTATGAAGAATAAGAAAGCAATCCTTGTGTGGCATATTCTTCATTGGGTGATATGGACGAATGTCAAAGCCAATAAAATTTGTGGTGCTACTCAATGGTGTGAGGGATGCTTTAGTGGTAGTGAAGACTTAGGTCTCCTTTTCTTATCCTATCCAAAAAGATTTCTGGTTTGGAAATGCCCCAACAAGCTTCTCTTCTTGACCCAACAAATTAATTGGAAGAAAGCTTTGCGCGAAGAAGCCATTGATTGCTTAATGAGTGTCACATAATCCTAGTAGGAGATGGTTGAACCACGCTTTAAGAGAGAGGATTAGGAAGTAATCCTCAACCATGGCTTTTGGGGCAAGTGGTTAGCCCATCGCACTCCTAACCGGGAGGTTGTGAGTTCAATTCCCAACATTGGTATCAGAGCCTAGTTGAGAAATTGGGCGAGACGGAGGTTCGCGCCTCATTCGTGGGCACTTGGAAAAAGCGCTTATCCGTGGTGAGTGTGAAACTGGCCTTGGATGAAGGCGCATGGGCATTTGGGCACCCACGGAGGGTGGGATAGGTCCAAATTTGGTCCATGTGCTGGAGTTTGAGGTTGGTGGAAGTGCTCATGCATGGAAAGTGGGTCCAAGAAGGGTCCATAAGTGAGCATTGAGGACAATGCTCAGTCTAAGGGGGAAGGAATGTCACATAATCCTAGTAGGAGATGGTTGAACCACGCCTTAAGAGAGAGGATTAGGAAGTAATCCTCAACCATGGCTTTTGGGGCAAGTGGTTAGCCCATCGCACTCCTAACCGGGAGGTTGTGAGTTCAATTCCCAACAATGAGTCTATGGAATGACATTAGGAGTGAACCACTCTTGAAGATTTGAAAAGAAAGATGTGTAGCCAGCTTTGGCAAGTCTTTGAGAGAGAGGTCCATTGAGAAGTTTCTTATTTGTCTGACCATAAGGATTCGTGATTTTAAACCCCCCCCCCCCAAAACAAGTTAAAAAACAAGTGTGTTGAGCTAGTTAAAGGGGTGACTTGGCAAAATGGTGCACTGGTGGTGCACTTGGCCAAGGATATGGGAAAAATGGTGCACATGTGATTCACAAAGGGCCAAGGATATGGGTGCATAGACAGTGCATAAATAATTGTTCACAATGGTCTTGGAGAAAATTTGAATGTAGGTTGCAAAAAGGTTTTTTTGAAGAGTTTATAAGGCTTTTAAAGTGTTATCGAAGGTTTAGGTGAACTTTCCCTTATGTGCACATTTTGTAGAAACTAAGGTCAAATGTGGGAAAGATAACAAGTGGAGACAGTATGCAAGAGCTTATATGTGGCCGCCCATTTAAAATTTCTGTTTTCCATAAAGTCACTACATGACAAAATAGGGAGTCGTCCATCTTTACATGAAGAGGTTCTTGAGACATAAAAGTGAGCACCAAGATAGACAAATAGTTGAAGTGACGTATGTAAGAGGAATCAACACACCATAAAGGAGCATTCTTGGAGAAACTCTTAGGCATAAGCATAAGCAACAAGCAAAAGCATAGTCTACACTAGGAGAGAGCAAGACACACACTTGAACAGTGCATGCACAGAGAAGAAAAGTGTGCAAAGAGAGAGACAAAGTGTGCAAAGGAGGTGACAAAAGTGTGCAGAGAGAGTGCATAGAGAACAACTAAGAGAGCAACTAAGGTGTGACAAAGTATCATCAAAGAAGTGTTGCACATCGACAAAGAAAGACCAAGCCTTCAACCTTATTGGAAGCTTGAGTGCAAGGAGTGCACAAGGGCAAGTTACTAGACAAGGTGGAGGACCGGCATAGAGGTTGACTGCACAAGTAATTATGATATTTTGTACATTTGTGTGTGTGCTTCTTTGGCTAGACTGCTATGCACAGAGAAAAATCTCATTCTAGACAAAGCTATTGTATTCTTTATTGTTAATCAAAACACAAAGGCTTCCCATGCAATTGTCTTTCTTATTCTTCTCCTACAAACACTCAAGCTCCTTTCAACTAAAGAATCCCCCAACAAAGTGGATCGCTCATGAAGGGGACAAAAAGGTTTTAGACCTTTTTAAATCTTTCTAACCTACTTGCATATTTTCTTTGTTTATAATGTAAAACCCTTTTGTTATAAGAAAAAGAATCCCTAAGAACTATCCAACAAGGCTAGCTCAAACGATTGAATCATTGGCCCTCCTTGGAGGAGGTGTGGGTTCAAATCTTGTGGACTGCATTTGTAAGGCATTCCTCATCACTTGTTATGGTGAAATGTTAAAACTACATCTCTTCAGGGAATCAATGGCATTTAGGTACTCTTGTTGGACAATGTTAGTAGAGTCGGCTTATTGCAGTAGACTCAAGTTCATCTCAAACTAGGCTTCTTTTCTGGCCTTAGGGCCCTCCCTACCCCATTTCTACCCTTAGTAAACCTTTCGTGCTCATTGCGGTAGAGTCTGATTCATCTCAAACCAGGGTCCTTGTCTATGTAAGAAAATAATAGCACAACCAAATATACCAATAGACAGAGTTGAGAGAAAAATGCAGACAAAGACAGAGACAAAATTAGAAATAGAGATAGCAAATTCTCGAATTGCCAAGAGTAATGCAGCTACAATGATGGTGTTGTCCACCTGTGCACTCCCAATGTGGAGCTTAGATAGAAATCTAGACAAACTCTAGATGAAACACTTACTAGTGCAGAATGCTATGCAAATCTCAACATGATCCATGCTTATATATCTTTTACAAGGGGAGTCAATATAGATAAACGTTGTCAGGAGATATAAAATAGTAAAAAATATACAATCCAAAAATATCTCCGTGACTAGAAGTCCTACCATGTTGGCCCTACGGGCTGGCAAAAGGTGGCAACCTCCCCTCAACACTTTTCCCATTAAGCTTCTATGGGGAAACTATGTGGTGCCTTCATAAGGCCTTTATTTTCACCTTTAATGGAAACCCGATGGCCCCAAAGTTTATGCCCCACCTAACCTAAAGGCTAAGCTCACAAAGATCATCTATTACCATCAATGGTAACACATAGACCTCATCTAACTTGGAAGTTAGGGTACAATATCCAACTAGAGATGATCTTTCTTCATAGAGAATATCATAATCAATGGTTCATTTCACATACGTGAGTATTTGCATGCTTGCCTTCCAATGAGTTTGGCAAGGCTTATTAGAGAACCTGCTTACTACTCCAACATCGTAAGAGATATCTGGTATGCTATTGCACAAGTAGATGAGACTTCCAACTAATTTCTTGTATCTTCCAATATCCACTAGAGGTGAAGTATCTTCAATAGATAATTTTGTGTTGACCTCCATATGTGTAGAAATTTCCTTCCAAACCTCCATTTCGAATGCCTTCAAAATCTGTCTTGCACACTTTTGTTTAGAGATGAAAATCTTCTATGTTCATGTCAAACTTCAAGGTAAGCAATAATGCATTAAGCCCAAGTCTGTCATTTCAAATTTTGAACTCAAGGCATCTTTCATTTGTTTAAAAAGAGCATCAACATTTCTTGTAATCACAAGGTCATCTACATAGAGTACAAGCAAAATTGTCTTCCCTCCTCTCTTTAGAACATACAAGTTAGCATCAGAATTACATCTTTTGAAACCTAGATCCAAGAGATACTTATCTATATGTTGGTACCATGGGGAGCCTCCAACCCTAGTTTTTGAGAAACATATACCTTCTTCTTGAGGTCTCCATTTAGGAATTTTGATTTGGCATCCATGTGATAGACTGGCCTTTGTTTATGTGTAGCCACAGCTAATACTACTCTAATAGTAGTCATCCATGTAGTCGGGGCAAATGGTTCACAAAATTCAATTTCTTCAACTTCTGAGTAACCCTTTGCAACAAGTCTTGCTTTGTACTTTTCTAGTATACCATCAACCTTGTACTTTAGTTTCAAAACCCACTTGGTGCCAATGACTTTACATTTAGGGGGTCGATCCACTAGCTCCCAAGTTCCATTCTTCATGATATTGTGGTATTTTGTTTGCATGGAAGCCCCCCAATTCGGATCGTGGAGTGCCTCTTCCACATTGGTTGGTTCCTTTACTTGTTCTTGAATGAGCTCAGCCATCATGGCTATGTTTATAATATGGAAGCTTACCTATCTCTATTCATTTATTCTCAAAATTGTACCCTAAGAAGATATATTTAATGCTTTTTGGTTGAATCTTGTTTCTCTCCCTATTTGGAACATGTACATGACATTCACTTCCAAATACTTTGAAATGGGAAAGAGATGGCTTTTTACCAGTGTAAACCTCTTGTGGAGACTTTCCATCAAGTGCCTTTGTGTAGGTTTGATTCAAGATGTAGATAGCAATGTTGATAGCCTCTACCTAGAACTGATTAGGCAAACCCTTTCCCTTCAACATGCACCTTGCCATCTCCATGATGGTTTGATTCCGATGTTCTACAACACCATTCTGTTGAGGGATATGTGCCACTATGAGTTGATGCTTGAATCCTTTACTCTTGCAAAAAACTTCAAACTCTATTGATGTGAACTCACGACCATTATCTGTCCTAAATAACTTATTCTTGTTCTCTATTTAAGTTTCAACAAGCTGAAGCCATTATTTAAACTTAAAAGTGTGAGCCTTATCATGAAGGAATTACACCCACATCTTGGTGCTATAGTCATTGACAAATAACATGAAGTAGGACGATCTGTCCAAGGCCTATGTAGGCATTTTTTTGCACAAGTCAGAATGCACAAACCCTAGAGGATAGCTTGCTCTATTGTCATTTTCTTGTGGAAACACCTTCCTTTGTTGCTTTCCCATCATGCAAGATTCACATGGTTCCTTCATTTTTGCAATCGATGGCAAGTGTGAAGCCATATCCCTGTGATGCATCTCCTTTAGTACAAAGGTATCTGATGCGGTTGAATCTCTCATGCCATAGCTTACTCACATTTATAGTGGCTCTAAGAGAAAACAACTCATACAAGTTGTTCCTCCATATTCCAGTCCCAACGATGTTGTTGTTACTATCCATAATCTTAGCTCATGTCTTATTGAAAGATAATTGATGACCTTGATCAATTAAAAAAGCTAATGAAAGTAGATTTTTTTGTTATTTGTGGAACATACAAAACATTTGAAAGCTTTCTAACATCCCATTAGAGTTAATGGAAGAAATTGTACCTTCACCCTCTCCATGACATCTTGCATTGTTGCCTACCTTTATTGTGATGGGTTCCTTTAGAGGTCATTAGGAACTACAAAGGTCTTCTTGCTTGTCATCTAATGGGAGGCACCACTGTCCAACACCCATGAGTCATATGTTCCTAAATCTTCACTTGAGGATCATACCTCCTCTATCGTAACAAATAACTCAAGCTTTGTTTCTGGAGTGTTGGCAAACTCCTTGCCCTTGCCACCTTTTGAAGAGCCATTCTTCTCTTCTGCCTTCTTGATGCGATAATCTTGGATTATGTGGCCTTTCTTCTTGCAATGGAAACACTCTCCCTTGAACTTCTTTTTGTCATTCTTCTTTTTGTCTCCATCTTTTGAAGAGTTCATTTTTCCTCCTTTGGCATTGGCTATGAATGCAGCATCTCCTTTGCTGCTGCCACTCCTTGCCTTGAGCCGCATCTCCTCCTCCATGAGTAAGGCACTGAATTCTTCAAAACTTGGTGGTTGAGGTATGATTTATGTATTAAGAGTAGTTATGAAACCATTAGACTTTGGTGGATAGATTTGAAGACAATGCTGAGCTAGATCCTCACTTGAATTTTTTACTCTTGCTCTTGCCATTTGATGTTGTAGGTTCTTTATGTGAGTGATAAACACCTCTGCAATCTCCCCATCAACAAACCTTTCTATTGCTAGCTGATTTTGTAAGTTTTGAATCCGTGTTTGGTTACGAGTTTCATATTGATTTCTCAACATGTTCCATGATTCACATGCCTTGGTAGGATGTTGAATGAGAGTTAGAACACTACCAATAATACTTGTAACTAGAGCACATAGTGCATTTTCATTTCTATGTTTCCAAGCACATAGAAAATCAACATCAAAAGGAATGCCACGATTATTTGTATCCAATGTTTCTTGGGGCTCATGATCAATCCTAAGAATAGTCTCCAAAAGCTCATATGAATCAAGGATAGAAGTGAATTTAAATTTCCACGAGGCTTATTTGGTGCCATTAAGTTTACCTTCTTTGAAGGTTGGTGGTCATATCTTCAATGTTGGAATGACTAGCATCATTGTTGCCCCTGTCAATGCTCCACCTACTCCTATTGATGAACCACCTTGATTCCTAGTTTTAGATGATGATGCACTGCTTGATGTCTTCTCTCTTTTGTCATTGAAACCTCTGCAACCTTTGCATTTATGCTTTTTGCATCACTCAAAGCCTCTTATGCTTTGATACCATGTAAAAAAAATAATAGCACAGCAGAATAGACCAATAGATAGAGCTGAGAGAAAAATGCAGACAAAGATAGATGCAAACTGAGAGATAGAGAACTCAAATTCTCAAATTTCCAAGAGTAATGCAAATAAAATGATGGTGTTGTCCAACCATGCTCTCTGAATGTGGAGCTTAGATGGCGATCTAGACAGACTCTAGATGAAGGGCTTACTAGTGTGCAATGCTATGTAAAGCTCAACATGGGCCATGCTTAGATAGCTTTTACAAGGGGAGTCAATATAGATAAAAATATTTGGGAGATATAAAATGGTCAAAAAAATATACAATCTGACAATATGTCAATGACCAGAAGTCCTACCATCTTGGCCCTATTGTTTGGGGGGATAGGCCTCCTAGGCCCTGCAAAAGGGGGCAAGCCCCCCTCTGCAATCCCTCCATTAAGCTTCTATGGGGAAACCACGTGGCACCACAAGGCCTTTATTTCGAACTTGAATGGCAACCCAATGGCCCAGAACTTTATGCCCTATCTAACCTAAAGGCTAGGCTCACAAAAATAATCTATTACCATCAATGATCACACACAGAACTCATCTAACTTGGAAGTTAGGATTCCACAAATGTCCAGGCTCTCACAATGGCTTCTCCTCATAATGAGGGCCTTAGAACTTAGAGCACCATGTCAGTGGAGGGTGGAGAATTGAGTATATCTAACAGTCTCGCCTTAGGGCCCTCCTACACCCTTTCTACCCTTAGAAAATCTTTAGGTTTGTTCACTTCTAGTAGGTTTCCAGTGTTCTACCCTTGTTTGTGTGGGATCTGAGGATCCCATGTGTACTATGCCCTTCACGTTGTACTTTTCATTAATTCAAGATATCATGAAGAGTAGATCTCAAGATCCAAGTTCCTTTAAAAATATAGGTCCTAAGGGTGCCATAATGTGGTAAGGTATCAAAAAATCTCTATTGCTAGATTATCAAATCAAATGGAAGCAAGCTCTACTCAAAGAAGCTATTGGATGCTCTAGTGTCATTAGGAGCAACGCTCACTAGAAAATTTGCAAAGAAAATGTTAGCACTTATGGAATGTTGAATTTTGGAGTTTAATTTATTGAGTTATTAATGTGGTTTTTGCTTTGATATAGTAGCTGAAGATTCGTGAGGGCGTGGACGTATTCAGATAAAGAAGAGAAAATTATATTTTCCATATATTTTGTCAATAAAGAACCACATAGAGGGTTCTTTCTAGAAAGTCATAAAAATAGTGGTTAAGATAAGGATCACTATAGAGCATGATTTTTGTAAATAAACGCAAAGGATTTTCGTAAAAGAGAGAAAATTTTTACTTTCATGCCTACTTTTTGAAGTGCTGCCCTCATTGTAATTTCTATTTTGGACATAAAAGAAAATCTATAATATAGGCACTCTGTAGACTCATCCAACAGAGTGCATGGGGGACGATTGCACCCATTACTATGTACTATCTCATCTACCACCCAACTATATTTCTGTGTGTTTTTAATTTTGCTACTCTCTGTGTACGCATGTCCATAAGACCTTGCAATATTATGCATGCCACTATACAGGGGTTCCAATGCTATCCATTTACGCGAAGGCATCAACTAAGGCATAGAACTTTTGCATAAATTTGGCATCTTTGGATTCCCTAGCACCCATGGCAACCATTGGCTATGCAAGAGCACTCTTTAATTAAGGAATGGAAATAAGGAGCCTATCATCTACCAAGGAGGAGATTTCAACCCACAACCTCACATTCATAAGTCAATTGTTTTACCATTACACTATTCACTTGTGTTGTCACTCTACTCCTTTTTACTAATATTTAACATAACTTTCATCTCTCTTACTTTTTCAATTCCCAAGAACCACTGTTTACTTTCCCATTTGAATTCATCATTTCTTAAAATTGTTTTCACATCTTTAGCAAGTGGGTTTCTTCTTCTACACAGCATGGACCCTACACATACCAAAGAGGACTTTGGTGAATCACCTCTACTCAGGGTACCGCTTGGACAACACTTGGAGCTCATGTGGCTCAAACTTTCAGGTGCCCAAAATGAGATCCAAGAAAGTGATGAGATACTTCAAAAGATGCATTCTAAGGAGGACAACCTTGTAAGAGTGGTGAAGACCATTGTTACCCCTCAAGCTCATGGCACATTCCAAGATTGGTGTCAAGAACCTTCCAATTCTCATGGTTTGATGATGGTAAGGATGACCTTTTATTATCATGGTTTTTCCAATTTGATGCTTTTTATTTAGATGAATCCTATTCCGAAAATGATAAAGTGAAGTTTGTCACTAATTGATGGAGAGTGTTAATCTCCAAAAGAACAAGTTATACTTGATGTTAGAGCTCCTCTATATCAAGAATAACTCAAAACCTCTACCAATTTGGAGAACCAATGCTAGATTATCAAAATTTTGAACTAACTGTGAAGAGAGTCACTACTTAGAAAAGTCTGTTACACATAACTCACTCATTGACTCACCAAATGTGTAACGTTTTTTATGAAACTTTGCACAAGATGTCGGCTAAAGATTAGACACCTTCTCCAAGTTAAATATTCTCAAAACATTTAGTAAATCTTGAGAAATGATTCAAATATTTCACTTATGTCTGAAACTATTCTCCTATGTAGTCGACTTTGACACCTACAACTTCTAAAGCATGGTTCTCCCAAAGTACAACCCATTTAATTGAATGCTTTTAGCCATAGATGGCTTACCTTCCAACTTAAATTTTGACTCCTCATTTGTGCAAAACTTTACACTGTGCACTGAGTACTCATCAATTCTTTGACCATCGAGATTGCACCTGTTTCAGAAGACACTCATCACTTCTTTACATACAAATGTTCCTACACATCATTTTCTCAGCTTGTTTACAATTAGGCTCCCAAATTTTAACCATAGAAGCATTAACTATGGAATTAGACATCTACAAAAGGATTCCTAAATTGATCAAGCATAGAAGGAGGACTCAACAAATTATCGGGTGCAACTTTTTCATTACTCAAAAAACTTACATCTAAATGATGAGAGATGTGCGTACTCATACAACTCATTGTTCATCATCTATCAATAAAGATCTCTTCCAACCATCACATCTTCCTCTATTGATCTCTCTATTGATATATGATTCAGAGCTAATTCAGCTTCTTAACCTACGTTTTTTTCACTACTTGTCACTCATCATCCCTCTACAATGTCCTGACATTATACTTGTATATATAAGCATATATGTACAAACTTGTCACCATTACAAAGATATAGGTGAACTAATTTTAAGCTTAATATACATGTATATACAAGTATTCATCTTCTGACCATGCACTTATCTTCAAGCTCAAAATTTGATCTTTGCTTTATTATTTGACTTCAATCCTTTGCCCAAATCATCAATTGTTGATTTTCCTACACCAACAGCTCCCCCTCAATCATCAATTGTGATTTTCTCCATCTTCTTTATACCTGCCATGTCTTTGAACCTCTGTAACTTAGATCCACCCAAGCTTTTGGTTAACATGTCTACAATCTCATCTTTTTTTGAAGTATGTATGAATTCAATTTCTTTATCAATCACTTTATCTCTCAAGAAATTATATTGAATATCAATATGTTTAGTCCTGGCATGAAATACATGGTTAGCAGCTAGATACAATGAACTCATATTATCTCCATGAATACTGGGTGTACTCTGAATGATGTCAAAACTCTTCATAAGAGTCTTTAACCATATAACCTCCTTTGCAGCTTCAACCATACCTTTATACTTTGCTTTTGTGAATGACAAAGCAATCGTATGTTGCTTCTTAGAACACAAAGAGATTAACTTATCTCCCACATAACATTGATATCCATAGGTTGATCTCCTATCATCAGGATTACGTGCCCAATCTATATCACTATATATCTTGATGTTTGTATCTGATGTGAATCCATAATAAAAACCTTCTTTGAGTGTACCCTTAATGTATCTTAGCACCCTTTGTCTTGCAACCCAATGTTCTTTCCTAGGACAATGCATGAATTGAGACAACACTCCAACCGCATATGACAAATCAGGCCTACTTAATGTAGCATAGATTAGACTACTAACCAGACTTTGATAAAGCTTCATGTCCTTGAACTCTTCTCCTCCATATCTGCTCAATTTATGATTCACCTCCATTGGACTAGGTGCTACCCTGCAATCTTCCATTTTAAACTTGATTAGCAAGTTCTTCAAATACCTTTCTTGAGTCACATACACTCCATGTTGAGTATATGAAATCTCCATTCCCAAGAAATATGACAAGTCTCCCAAGTCACTAATCTTGAACTCTTTCTCCATTTGCTTCTTAAGACTTTGTATGCCCTTATCATCTGTACCAGTAAGAATTATGTCATCAACAAATGAACCCATCATCACTTGCTTTAACAAGCAAGCTACTACCTGCTTTAGACACTTGGAAACCAAGCTCCTTCAAGAACTTCATAAGTCTATAATTCCATGCCCTTGGGGCCTGCTTCAAACCATACAAAGCTCTCTTGAGCTTCCATACATACTCTGGATACCTTTTATCCTTGAAACCTTATGGTTGCTCCATGAAAACATCATATGAAATGTAACCATTTAGAAACGCATTCTTCACATCTAATCTGACATATTTTCTAACCTTTACATGCAGTAATAGCTATGCGAGTCCTTATAGTTGCCATCTTTTCCATAGGACTATAAGTCTCATCATAATCTATACCAAATGTCTGAGCATACCCTTTCACAACAAGTCTAGCTTTGTATCTAGACACACTTCCATCTGCATACCTCTTTGTCTTGTAGCCCCATTCGCATCCAATGATCTTCTGACTATTTGGTTTAGGAACCAAATCCCATGTCTCGTTCTCCATTAATGCATCATATTCTTCCTGCATAGCTTTCTCCCAATTTTCCTTACTTTTTGCCTCTTCATATGTAGAAGGGTCTTCCTCTGCTTTCACCATATAAGCATAATCTTTAGTGGTAAAAAATGAAGTATCATAGCTATACCTTGTAGGTTGCTATTTGTGCCTTGATTATCTTCTGAGTTCTCCACTTCTTGAAGTTTCTGGTTCATCACATTCTAGATCAAACCTTGGCATTTCTTCAACTTCAACTAGTGCTTCATTGTTCTCTTCTTCATCAAATATTTGAACCTTTGATTTACCTTTCTTCTGGTTCAATGTTTCTTCATCACATGCATTAATGTTAATTGTACTTGCATACCAAGTACCTTGCTCATCAAATGTAACATCTTTTGATGCAAGAAATTGCTTTCTGGATGGACTCCACAACTTGTAACCCATCTACTTATCATTATAACCAATGAACACATACTTTTTAGCTTTAGATTCCAATTTATGCCTCAACCGAGATGGCACATATGCATAAGCCAAACACCCAAACACTTTGCAATGATCTAAGGTAGGTCTCTTACCCCACCATGCCTCATAAGGTGTCATACCCTGAAAAGCTTTACATGGTAACCTATTAACCAAGTATGTGGCTGTATTTACAGCCTCAGCCCACAAATAATTAGGGCAATTTTTCTCGTTCATCATTGACCTTGCAAACTCAACAAGAGTTCTATTTCACTGAACTCATTAGAGAGATACTCTCCCCCTCCATCTGACCTTAGTCTCTTCAATTTTTGCGTTGTGATTCTCTCTGCATACACATGATAATGTTTAAATGTATTGAACATTTCTAATTTATTTTTTATCACATATATGGTAATCCACCTAGTAGCAACAAAATTATTTGTTGAAGATACTTCACCTCCAGTGGATATTGGAAGATACAAGAAATTAGTTGGAATTATCATCTACTTGTGCAATAGTATAACAGATATCTCTTACAATGTTGGAGTAGTAAGCAGGTTCTCTAATAAGCCTTGCCAAACTCATTGGAAGGCAAGCATGCAGATACTCACGTATGTGAAAGGAAACACTGATTATGGTATTCTTTATGAAGAAGGATCATCTCTAGTCAGATATAGTGACTCAAATTGGATAAGAGATATTGATACTCGAAAATGAGTTTTTGGATATTGCTTTTCTTTAGGATTAGGGATCTTCTCTAATTGGATTAGTAAGAAGCAACCAACTGTAGCATTATCTTCTACTAAAGCTAAGTACAAAGTTGCATGTGTTGCAACATTTGAAGTAGTATGTTGAGGAGGATACCATGGCATATAGGAATACAAGGAGAAGAGGCTAGAGAGTTGAAGTGTGACAACCAAATTTTCATGGCCATCGCCAAGAATCTTGTGTTCCATGCACGTACCAAGCACATAGAAATTCAATATCACTATGTGCATGAGTTGATTGAGAACGGGGTTGTCGAGATAAGCCATTGTCCAACTGAAGAAAATGAATCATACATCTTCACCAAGGCTGTTGGGAGAGAACAACTTCATCGACACTCTCCAAAACTTGGGATTGGACCAATGAGGTAGTTCACCATAGGGTGGACATTCAGGGTGGGTGTTAGATATGCTCAATACTCCACCCTCAACTGACCACAAATGATCCATGGTGCTCTAAGTTGTGATGCCCCCATTATGAGGAGAAGCCATTGTGAGAGCCCGATCATTTGTGGAACCCTAACTTCTAAGTTAGATGAGTTCTGTGTGTGACTGTTGATGGTTATGGATGATCTTTGTGAGCCTAACCATTAGGTTAGGTAGGTCGTAAACTTTCCTCCCATTGGGTTTCCATTCAAGCAAAAATAAAGGCCCTATGGTGTCGAACAATTTCCCCTTAGAACCTTAATGGGGGAGTGCAAAGGGGTGCTTGCCCCATTCTGTGGGGTTCGGGGGGGCCTATCCCCCCCGCCTATTGGTCCGAGACGATAGGACTTTTAATCATGGAGATATTGTCGGATTGTATATTTTGTCGACTACTTTGTATTTCCCAACTACATTTATCTGTACTGACTTCCCTTGTAAAAGCTATATAAGCATAGTTCAGGTTGAGCTTTGCATAGCATTGCGCACTAGCAAGCCTTCATCTAGATTCTGCCTAGATTGCCATCTAAGCTCCACATTGGGAGTGCACGAGTGAATAGAACCATCGTTGTAACTGCGTTAGGTTTGGCAATTTGAGAATTTGAGTCTTCCATCTCTGAGTCTGCATCTATCTTTGTCCACATTTTTCTCTCAACTATATCTACTAATATGTTCCGTTGTGATGTTATTTTCTTACACTGCCCACTTCGGTAGTCGCTTATGATGTGCAAAAACAACCTGGATTTTTTATGGTGCAATGAGAGTATCAAGTTTCTCCTCACTTCTTAATACTTTACATGACAATGGAAGGCACAAGATGCATTATTGTTTTAGATGATGAGATAGTAGATTTAGTTATGTTCTCCACTAGATGTAATTACTCATTAAATACCATATCATGGGTGAAAGTAATATTATTTTCATTTAATCTATAGAATCTATATGCCATAGATTCTTTATTATACCCTAAGACGACACATTTTGTACTTTTTTATCCTCACCTAGTTCTTGTTGAATAGGAGTAACATGTGCATAATATAAACACCCAAAAAATTCAAAATGCATAACTAAGTGATTTATACCATAGCATTCTTCATGAGGTGTAATTCCTTGTAGTGCCTTTGTGTAGATCCTAATCAAAATCCATACACATATAGTGGTTGTTTCAATAGAGGGCGACTTAGTCATATGTCGAGCCTTTAGCATGTAATGGCACTTGATTCATACAATTTGTCTTTTTGGACTCCTTTTCTTACAGTATTTCATGTTCCATTCAAACTCTATGCACCATCCTTGTTTAAATATACCTCATGAACATGATTGATTATGGAAAAAAATGATAAAACATTTGTTTTTAATGTAGGGATATACAAAATTTCAAGAAATTATCTTCCAAATCTGAAAATAGCAACAAATGAGATGGTTCTAGTTCCTTTAGATGGACACTTTGAGTTGGTTCCAGTCACTAATTTGATGTGTTCCTAGAGAGGCATTAAGGAACTATACCAATCCTTGTTATAAGTCACATGGCAAGATGTTTCATTGTTCAACATCCAAGGTTCATCAAAACAAGTTGGAACAATGTACATGCCTCCTCTATGGAGACACATAGTTCAGGATCTATTCTATTTTTTGCTTCCTTATTCTTTCAAGAGGATTTGATAACACCATAAATCTCATAAGATTGCTTCTTTTTACAATCATTGATGGAATGATCCTTCTTTGCATAGTAGTAACAACTTCTACTAAAATTATTTTTCTTTGGCCTATTGTTTGAGCTATCACGAGAGCCTTTCCACTTTGAATGAGCTAATAATTGAACATCACTTGAACCTTGATGGTTCGTTAGAAACATTTCCTCCTCCTAAAATGTTGCACAAAAATCTTCAAAATTGAGAAGGGAGGGCCAACTTGAGTGTTGAGGGCCATCATTAACCCATCATCTTTTGCAACAATAATTTGAACACATGCTTAAGCTAGTATCATAGGTGTTGCTGCAACACCAAAAATTGCTTGTTGATCCTAGAAATACTTGTTCCATTGATGAATTTTTTTAAAAACGTTCTCCAAGAATACAACTCATAGTCTAGTACTTTCCAAGGGTTTGCACTCAAGTGCACTTCTTAATCTCATAACATCCAACTAAAATGCAACAAGCTTCATGTGGCATGTTGAACAAAAGTTAGCACAAAATGACCCATTACTGATTAATGCACATGATATAGTTGCATTTTGCCTCTTCCAAGATCAAAGAAGATCTATATGAGGTTGAAATGTTGACTGTTGGTTTTTCGATCTTCTATCAAAATGGGATAAAGTTTTGTGTGCTCTCAAATTAGGGCTTATATGGCAATCTAGACAAATTTGGTTGGGAAAAATTCAAGATATAGATAATGTAGCTCAAATTGATTTCTAATTTATAGCATAATTCATGTATAGATTGTCCAATGTAGGGGTTTTTCTTCCACCATTATGTAGACATGGGTGTTTGGCACATTTAAATATCACCCATGTGTAGGTGATAGAGAGGGTCTATCAATGCAAAGTGTGCAATATTGAGAAACCATTTTCATGATCAAAAAGTGAAAGAAAAAAGTGAACATCAAGTTTCATGTTCAAAATTTAGCTTTGGTTTTTTATCAAAAATCATATTTGCAAATATTTTCCAGTGGTAATTTTTGCACACAATGTGTCTTTGGCATGTGTTATTAAACACTTTCAAAATTCCATTTCTCCACTTGAAGGCCTAGGGTGAACGTGCGTTTTAGAACTTCTTAGTCTCTTCTCTTGTCAAGGAAGTGTTTTTGAGCACTTTGCACTTATTTTTACCAATTTCAAGCACAAGTTCAATTGTTCAATATTTTAAGATCATCCCAAGTTTATAATGTCAAAGAAAGAAGCAAGTACATCACCCATGGCAAGTTATTTACCTTCTGTTATGCCCATGTTTATGCCTATGGAAGAACACTTAGATTGTCAAAACTATAATCTACGAAATGATATCATGTGTGCATACTTGTACATAAATCTTCTCCATTAAGTTGTAGATGGGTCAGAACCTAAACTAGATAAGGTCAAAGACTTAGAGTCTTGCAATATTTGGAATGTCAAGGACAAAAGAACATTAGGTCGAATTCTTCTCGCATGTTGTGAATTGACAAAGGGTCACATCACTGCCTCTAAGACTTCCAAAGAAGCTTGGGATACACTAGAAAGCCTATATGAAGATAAAAATCCTTCAAAGATTTATGCTTTAGAGACCGACTTTCACAATCTCACTAAGACATCGTCACAAAGGTGATAGCCCAATTTGGAGATTACCAAATAAATTTAGCACTTTGTAGACAAAAAATCTCAAGTGAAGACATGGCCATTAGATTGCTTAACAAGCTTCCTAGGAATTACGAAACATCTGTGACCACTTTGTACAATAGAGGTCAATAAGTTACTTGGGAAAAAGTAAGAAGACTTTTAATTCTCCATGACTCTAGGCAAAAGACTCCAACTACTCGAGAAATAGCTATGAAGGCCAAAGGTACTTTCCACAAGTCTCAAGGTCAAAAAGGGACTCAAGAGTCTAACGACAAGGGAAGGAACAAGTTTACTTGCAACTTTTGTAGAAAACCTAGACACATAGAAAGTATTGCTCCAAGAAGAAGAACAACAATAAGTCCAAGTCTATTGCAAAGACAAAGCATAAAACGCACTGCACAAGTGGATATATTTTTCTTACCACTGAAAACAAGGCACTTGTTGCATCCACTCCTAGCAAAGATTGGATTTTTGATATTGGGGCTTCATCGCACATGTGCAATGACAAACAAGACTTTCATTAGTTTTAAGAACACAAAGACCAAGCTTATCTTGGAGATAACAAGTGCATTGAGATCCAAGGAAGAGGCAAAGTTCAAGTCACAACATTAGAAGGTGAGACCAAGTCACTCAAAGATGTTCTCTATGTAGCAAGCCTTTTTAAGAACATTCCCTTAGTGAAGGCCATTACTAAGTGTAGCATGATGGTACAATTTGATAATGAAAAAGTTCTAGGTCATCAATTAAGAATCCAAAGACGACATAGCTCAAGGCTTCAAAGAAAAGGTTCTCTACAAGCTTTCAAGTTTCATGGCCAAAGATTCAAGTTTTAGCTTATGGCATTGCACATTTGGACACACCTCTTACTTAGCAAAGATCTCTTCAAGTCATCTTGTCAAAGTTTTACCCAGGATCGCACAAGTAAAGTTGAACTTCCAAGCATGTGCTCAACAGACATTTACCCCTTTGCCTATAAAAGAATCCATTTCCTCATCTAAATCCTTAGCATTAGTCCATGTCAATCTTTCTGGACCTATGCATATGTCACGAGGAAGGAGATAAGGAAGAGAGCTCACACACACACTCTCACTCTCAAGGAGAAGCACACACACAAATTGAGGCAAGGAAGAATAATCTTCTTCTCCTTCTTCTATTACATAAAAAGGAATGTACAAGAATGACCTAAAACAAGAATACAACAAGTGCAATATATAAAGACCAGTACATAAGGAAAAACCTAATGTTCGCGAATGAGTGAGCTGGCAAGGAATAAATGTGCCATCACTCTTGGTAGATAAATCTAAATAAAGCTCAATGAATTATCCCTGACATATATCGGTGTGACCACTATACATGTCAAAGAAACGAAAAACTGATACATGTCACCCTGGATCATCACATGTTGAGCTTGAAATCTCAACACTCCCCCTCAAGCTCAACATCATGTCCTCTAATCCAAGCATCTTCCAAAACTTCTTTAGCTTCTCTGCTCCAAGTGCTTTAGTGAAAATATTAGCAACATGCTCATCTATTCTCACATAAACAAGATCAATATCACCTGCTAATACCTTCTCCTTGATGAAGTGATAATGTACCTCGATATGCTTTGTTCTAGCATGAAAAACAGGGTTCCATGCTAACTGTATACTGCTAATATTATCACAATAGATAGTGATAGGCTTTTGCACTTCCACACCTAAATCTGCAAGTAGCCTCATTCCCATAATGTGCAGCCATCTCCTCATCCATAGCTTTTTCCCATATGCATTTCCAATTGCATATTCAAAGCAAGAAGGTTCAGCATCTTGTATTACCTTTGTCACATAGGCACAATGACGAGCCATGTAACTATCATATGTCAATTGTTGCACTGAATTCCGCATCCTCCCAGATCTTATTAGTCCTAGGTCACTTCTCCTTGTATCATCTACATATGCTTTTCTTACTCCTGGAATCTTCACAGAGGGCAATCCAAGTTCCTCATCAAGACTCTTTTCTGAACCGCTTGAATCTCCATCAACGTCTTCAAAACTTGCACATGTTTTATGACTAGTAGAACGCTTTTCTTTACCTTTCTTGGATGTATTTTATGAATTTGCTAGACTGAAATTTCCACGTAATCTTCCACTCCATGGATTTGAATTGGAACTATTGCTTGGTGATGCATCTGGTCCACTCAAAACCTGAGACTCTGCACTTGATTTTTCAACATTTTCTTTGTCATTTGGTTCAAGACTCAGTCCTTCTTTGGCATCTGCATAGAAGCTTGACATCTCATCAAATACCACATCTCTGCTCACCTTCACTTGTCGTGTGAGTGGGTTATAACATTTATATCCCTTTTGCTCAAGGGAGTATCCAATGAAGACACATTTTTTTGCTTTTGGATCAAGCTTCATCCTCAACTCATTTGGAACATGTACATATGCAATACAAACAAAAACTTTCATATGTGATAAGTTTGGCTTTTTACCTATGAACTTCTCTTCAGGTGTAACTTGATGTTCATCAGCAGTTGGAGTTTTGTTCATGATGTATACAGCCATATGCACAGCTTCTGCCCAATAACAATGAGGCATATTCTTTTCAACCATGAAGGCTCTTGCTATTTCTGCAATATGTCTATTTTTGCATTCAGCAACACCGTTCTGTTGTGGTGTGTACCTGCATGAAAACTGGCGTCGAATTCCATGACTTTTAAGAAAATTGTTGAACTCATTCGACATGTATTCACCTCCTCCATCATATCTTAATGTCTGAATATACTTCCCCATCTGCTTTTCCACCATAGCTTTAAAATTCTGGAAGTGAGTGAATACCTCACTCTTCTCTTTCATGAAATATACCCACATTTTCTGTGTATGGTCATCAATGAAAGTAACATAAAACCTGCAACTGCCCATAGACGTGGTCTTTGCAGGACCCCAAATATCTGTATGTACTATTTCTAGCACATTCTCATTAACATGCTTATCATGTGGAAACGATGATCTTGACAGTTTACCAAATTGACATGCTTCACATACCTTTTGCATCTCTGAAACCTTGAAATTGGTAGTCCATGAATGATCTCCTTTGAGTGCATCAATTTCAGCCTTTGCAGATTTGCATGTCCAATTTGTTTGTGCCAGATCTCTATATCAACAATAACTCCTGCACCTTTTGCAAGCATGGCTGCATTCATTTCAGGAACTTTCACATTTAAGGTGAACATCCTACCCTTTTTGTTTCCTTTGGCGATCAATCGTCCACCATGTTTGTATTCTTCTACATATAACCCATCAGCATTGAACCTAACTTGTAATCCTTGGTCAACCATTTGTCCAATAGAAATCAAATTTGTTATGTTTGGAACATGAAGCACATTGGCAAGATGTTTTACCTTCCCATCCTCCATATACAATGCTATGTTTCCTATATGCTCAATAGGATGCGATGTATCATCACCTGTTTCAACATATCCAGGAACTATCCATTTCTGCAAAGTACTAAACCATTCTACATGACTTGTCATGTGATTTGAAGCACCTGAATCAACATACCAGACATTATCATTTGATTTTGAAATACAAGCAGACATCTTATTCATCATGTGATGTTGAACCATGAACAGCTTCTCAGAATCATCTGCACTTGTGGATGCATAGTTGTTTTGTTGCCTTCTGTTATTTTGATTCTTCAACTTGCAATCACGCTCAAAGTGTCCACGTTTACCACAATTCCAGCATCCTTTACTATCATTGCCTGAATCATTTCTTTGGAGATTTTTACGACCTCTTTGGCTTCCCCTGCCTCGAAACTGTCCTCTTCCTCCTACACTGGATTCTGTTGTTGACCTTGATCTTGGTTACTGTTTCCTCTTCCACTTCCGAAACCTCTATCTCCGCCTCTTCCTCTGCCAGAGTAGAATACCTGCTCAAAATTGGGCTTTCCTTCAGAGTTTGAATCCTCACCAAGATTCTTTTCTTCAATAATCAGCATTGATACCAAATCAGCAAAATTCAGAAAAGAACAGTACATAAGGAAAAACCTAATGTCCGCGAATGCGTGAGCTGGCAAGGAACAAATGTGCCATCACTCTCGATAGATAAATCTAATAAAGCTCAATAAAGTATCCCTGACATATACCGGTGTGCCCACTATACATGTCAGAGAAACGAAAAACTGATACGTGTCACCCTAGACCATGACATGTTGAGCTTGATATGTCAACAACATACACCTTCTCTAAGTGGATCAATTTACTTCTTCTTGTTACTAGATGGCTTCACTAGGTACACTTGGGTTTATTCACATAAAGAGGATGATGCACTTTCAAAGTTCAACGAGTGGACACAAAAAGTTCAAGAAGACTTTCCAAGTTCTTCGAAGACCATATGATCAGATGGAGACAATGGCTTTCTCAACCACAACTTTTCCAAGTACTTGAAGCGACAAGGATTAAGTACCAAGGAAACAAGGATACTCAAAAAGGTATTGCCTTTCAAAGGTTTCAAAGTGTGATCTAGATGGCCAAAACTATGCTTCATCAAAAGCAACTTCCACTAAAGTTTTGATGTGAAGCTGTACATATGGAAGTACACATTCTTAAAAGAGGGTTCTCACATGTTTTGAAGAACTAAACTCCATTTGAGGCTTATTTTCAGAAGAAGCCAAGTGTGAGCTATTTCACCTTCTTTGGTAGTGATGTCTATATGCAAGGCCCTAATGATGATAGGCCTAGGCAATACATTTTCATCAGTTACAATGACCGTGAGAAGGCATACAGACGTTATGACCCTAAGAGTCACTCAGTTAGAGTTACCAAAGACTGCATTTTTTATGAATACACACTGTGTTAATCCCTTTTTTATTCTTCTCAAGATCTGGATCCTCCCATTTCCTCTTTAGAGGGGGATCATTCCACTACCAGAAAGTCACACTATGTGGAGCATGCTCTCTTTGTACAGGACTTTCGAGATCATCATACAGTTTTGGAGCATGAGGACTCAAAGATACAATCTTAGGTACCTCCTCTACAAAAACTAAGTATACATTGTTCCCTTCATGGAGTCCAACATCTTTCCATTCTCCATAGGATACTCTTGCATCTACTTTGCTACATCACTCAGATGGATCCTTTTCTTAACCATCTTCTTGGTTTAGAAGGTCTTTCATGGTCCTAGCAACACATATCTGGACATTGTACGCTCCATGGAGGAGTACCGCATACAAATGTACTACCATGTGCTTATGATTTCATGCTTTGTGTTTTACATTTCATTCTTGCAAGATCTACTTCTTGGTCATATACATCTCATGGTGGATATTTTCAAAGCTTTGAGGTTCCCACATACCACATGGAGTCATCTTATCTATCTCGCATGGAGGTGATCTCACCTAGTGGCATCTTGTTTCCTTCATGTACCTCACTGGTGGCATACCAATGGATTATCCGCTTGATCCATCTACTGGATATCTTATGGGTACCTGGCAATCACACATGGTCGATCCCACTTAGAGGCTATGGATTTCAACATGAAGACTTCTTTTTTTGGTGCTCACGTTGCTTCTGTTGCACTCATGGTGGACCTTTCGCTCATACCCTAGCAACCTCCATACTCTACAAAAGGTAGCTAAAGAGGGGGTGTTGAGAATATGAGGGTGCATCTCCCTTTTGTATCTAGAAGAAACATTTCTAGTTCATTTCCAGTTTATATTATATCCTTTTGTATTTGGGTACCTTTCCATTTGCTCCTACCTATGTATTCATTCTCCTTCAAGGGGAATTGGAGAGCCCACTCCAAATCTAGATAACGAGGGCCTCTTCCCCCAGTGTCCTTGGTTAGAAGCCTGAGGAGCCTACTCCATGCTCTTGGCAAGCTCACTCTAATTCATATGAGTTTTCCCATTTCATGGTCTACTCACTTTTGAGTCTCACACTCTTTCATTTTGTGATTACATGCTTCTTTTCATTTTGCTTCCGTGCATGTACTCTCTACACTTTGTTCGTGTAATAATATTATTTTCATGATGACCTAATGAGTTATAAATAACATGAGGGTATCATGAGGGAACACTTTGATTATATATTAATAAGCTCTTTTCTAGTACAATTACAATCATGAGAGTATCAAATGAGTTATAAAAAAGGACATCAAAATGTAACTTGTGACTAGAAATGGTTTACAAGGATAAGACAAAATGATCCCATTAAACTGATTAATTGGTGCTCTTTCAAAAGAGCCGAAAAACTTTGGACCAATGGGTTATGCAATCGAAAATATCTATAGAGTAACAATAGAAGAGAGTGGACAAGAAGAACTGATGCAAGCCTTAGACTTGACTATGGCAAGTGGAGCCTTTTTCACAAACACATTAGGGCATGAGAAGGAGAGTATGTGCACCTCTTAAAGATTATTAGCAACTTGCACCTGAAGGGACTAAGATTGTACAATGTCAATGGAATTGAATTCATACCAAGGATAAGTCTTAAGGTGCCCTTCTAGCAAAGGCTTATCAGAAAATGGTGCATCTCTTTGTTGTGGACTAGATGGGAGCTTAAGTTCCAAGATCTCTAGGACCTACTTTTGGAAATGAACAAAGTATTTCTTCTCTAGCACGTCCTCCATCGTGGGAGTCAGACCAATTCCGAAGCCTACAAAAATTGTGATGTGCAACCATGATGTGAGAGATGCCTCAAAGTAAAAGAAGAAATCAGCCATCTATTCCTCTTCTAACCCAAAAGCATTGTGTTATGGAAGTTTGTTCAAGTCCTTCTCAAGCTTCAACATCCAATAAATTGGAAGAAACCTCTTCTACATGAAGTGATTCGTTGCTTGAGTGTCCTTTACAACATTATTAGAGTTAGAAGAAGAAGAAGAGGAAAGGTGCGTCACAATTAAGGTCTCAATGAAGATACAAATCCAAAAAGAGGTAAGCATTTTAAGGAGTAGAGGTTCAAGAAGATGGCAACAAGAACAAGAACAAAGAAATGGATGTTGTTTTATGTGTCAAGAATAGGAATTACGAAAATGGATGCTTAAAAAAAATAGAACCCAAATTACATATGCTTCCATTTCTAGCCAAGGTGGTTAACAAATACTCACAATGAGCTCTAGGTTGCATTTTTCTATGTTTTAGTGAATGTAAGAATCCATATAAATAGGGAAATGTAGGGATATGATATAATATCATTCAAAACAAGAATTTTATCGAAGAGATACAGTCAACATTGAAAACAGTTACACAAAGTACGTGAGCAAAGCACTTCATGTGAAAACCCTAACTTCATTGAAAATAGTTATACCAAAAAAAGATTATATTGAAGAGTTACCAATGAACATTGGAAATATCTATACAAAAATGTACTTCATGTGTGTTGTCCAGATAGTTGAAAACGGTGTGGGCACGATTTCTGACGACTAGTGGATCAATTCAGTCGTCTCGCTAACGACGCACGCAGGGTGACTATGTAGAACAAGTATAACTTTTCCTAAGGTCCGTAGGGCAAAGCGTTCCTATATCTTTCTATAGCGTCAAAATAAGATGGTGAGATAAGTTTTTCACTAACTACTTGATCTTTAATGCATTCAGTTTCATTTGAATCTTCTTGAACATTATCGACATTTCTATCTACAGTTGGTGGGAAAAGTTCTTCACTATTCTCAATGCTAGGTGGAACAGTGGAAAGTAAATGTAAAGTTCTATTAGGATCATGCAAAGTTTCTTTAACTATCTTATTTTTAACTAACTCTTCAAATTCTTCAACTGGTTTAGGAAATAATAACTCAAATGTAGCTGGAGGTAGAAAGGAACTACTTGAAGAAGCTTCTTTAGACAGAAGATGAAAATGACACTAGATTAATGATCAAATTTCTATACACACTTATAAGATAATGTCATAAAATGATAACCTATCCAAGCTTAAAGAATAACCTATACAAGCTAATCAATAGTTTAAGCTAAGTAATTCTTTTCGCTTCAAATCTTCAGTTCACCAACAGGGCTGCAATTCTTCAGAAAATCACATCTGAAAATCACATGAGCTTGTGAGTACGTACTCCCCTCTTTAAATAGATGAGAGTAGCCCACCATAGCCCACTTTTTCCTTTAGATATCTGATCCATGCTACCTAAGTTAACTCCTCTTCAACTCCACATCACTTCAACAAGAAAATAGGCGTGGGATTTTCTCCTAGTTCATTTTTCTCAAAAATTATTCACAACCATACAATTAAATCTTTATTGGACCATAGACTTTAGACTTTAATACCACCTTTCTTTTTTATTCATTTAAATACTTTAGAATAAATCCAACCTTTAGAATAAAATAAATTTAACCCTATCAATAAATTAAATTATAACCATAACCCTAGTGAAACTTCATAATTAACTTATTTTTTATTTGAAATATTTTGCTAAGGTTCCATTTGTTATAATTACCCTATTTAATAATTCATTTATAGACTATAACCTACTAAATTAATTATTTTAACCTTAGGTTTACCCTTCAACTAACTTTAAACCATGTTAATTAACCCAAACTAACCCATAAACTAATTTTGTAACCTTCCATAACCCTCTAGATTTGTTAATTAATCCTTAATTAACCTTGAATTAAACTAGAACCCTATAAAACATGTTCAAAACATACATTTAACCCTTAATTACCTATAATTTAGCTAGAATCCTATAAAACTTGATCAAGACCTATAATTGACCCTTAGTTACCCTTGCATTTACTTTCAAAACATAGAAAACCCCTTAACTAACCCTTGAATTTTTATCTATACCATTATTTATATTAAGAAAACACTTAGATAAATACTTCCCATCCTGATAATATTCAGCAAACTTCTTTTCCTGCAGAAATTAAAATCAAACATTAGTCAAAAATTTCATAATTTAACCAAACTTATATCAATCAAATAATCTTTTAATTTTTGAAATATTTTAAGAGTAATAAATTCTCTCCGACATCCGCCCCCACTAAACCTGCACATCGTCTAGATGGGCCAACCTGCAGATTCAAGTGGAACAGATCAAATTCTTTTGAAAATAAGTTTTATTTTTTTTTCAAAATTTTATTTCATCATGCATTCAAACATTATGCAATTAAAAAGATTAGTACAAAACATTTAAAAAAACACAAAGTAGATATAAGTTATAAAAATGTCATATCATATTTCTGAATCCACATTTAAACAAGCATTTATAAGAATAAATCATAAGTTGTATAGTCCTTCTGTTCATGTCACTTGCTTAGAATAAGTAATTTATCTTGTATAAGAGCATATACAAAAAAATTTTCTCATCAGGTAATAGAATTATATGCCTCCTACTTTTATTTTCAATGGTCTGACTCTCTTTTCATTGCTTTTTTTTTTCATATCATTTTTCTTTTACTTTTTTACTTCATCCCAACTTAGCTTTTTCTTTAATTTTCACAAATCGGCCTATACCAAAATTGGGTGCGACGCCTAGACTTGTCCACCCGGCTCAGTTTATTCCACTTGTCTACCAACCCGGCATAGCGCACGACAAAACTATGTCAGCCCTACATGAAATCGACGTCAGCTCGTGGCTCTGATCGCCCGACCAGAGTAACTCCACCCGCCTATCAACCCATGCAGGCGCATGACAACATATAGGCTGAGCCTATGATGAAACTAGCGTCAGCTCGTGGCCTTGATCACCCGACCAAGGTTGGTCCACCCGCCTACTAGGCCAACATAGCCCAACAACGAACACATACATATATGCTAATTGGGTATGAAGTTTTATTTATTTTTTTTATTTCATTTAGAGGTCAGATCTCATAAGAAATAAATAGCAGAATACAAAATCCCATATACTAATGAATAAATTTTAAGCAGATACATGTATTCAAAATAAAGCTACCTTTTTGTCTACAAGCTTCCAATTCCAAAATTTCTATTTAACTTTCTGATTCAGTTCATATAAATACGAGTTTTTATGTTTCAATCATAAATATTTCAGATATTTCTAAATCTTAATTCTCTTTGAGTTTTTAAAATAAATTCGAACATATCCTTTTAATCCATGCAGTAATGCCATGCATATACACAAAAAATCAAAGAATCTTTAATCAAAACTGTTTCACCTGATATTTTAATCATCATCTTCATTTTCATCAGCATCATCATCATCATCATCAATTTCTTCAATTTCATATTCTTCATTATTTCTCTTTTTAAATAGTTTAACTCTTTTTCCTGCAATCAAATTCTTCAACAAAGAACCATCAAATTCTCTAAGTTTAAATGTACCATTTTCAAATACAGTCACAACTACATATGGTCCAAATCATCTCTTAATTAACTTTCTCCTAGCATCATACTGAGTATCAAAAGTACTATCATAAACTAAAACGCAGTCATCTACTTCTATAGTACAAGGTCTAAGTCTATGTTTTTTATCAAAATAGATTTTATTTTTAAGACGTGAATTTTTAATTTTCTGAACAGCTTCCTCAATCATTTTATTACCTATATTTAACTGCATAATCCTAACAGAAATCAGATCTTCACGAGTCATCTCATTATTCCACGGAAGTATCGTCTATGAAATAATCTGGGACTGGATAGGAAAAATCGGCTTTTGACAATACATTAGTTCTGCAGGCATAAATCCTGTAGACCTAGTATACGTCATCCTGTCTGCCCATAGTGCGAAAGGAAGGAATCTAGGCCACTGCGTCGTATCACCATTGCAGGCCTTAGAAATTGCCTTCACAATAGAGGGATGACCCCGCTCAATCTTACCATTAGACTCCGGATTATAAGCAATAGTGAGAGACAGACGAATCCCATGCTGGTCAAAGAATTCTCTAGCCTCTCTAGCATCTAACTCCCCCCCTATCTGCCACTATCTTCTCTACATAGCCAAATCTACTAATAACTTCTTCTAGCAAAAATTTACATACGTTATAAGTAGTTTTCGTTCGAAGAGCTCTACCTTCTACATGATTAGTCAGGTCTTCTCTAGCTAAAACTATATATCTCATCTTATCTAATTCTTTAGGCATGGTCACTAAATCAACTACCCACTTGTAATGAATACAAGGACGGTAGGTAGGGTGCAAAGGTTCTTTATGCCTAACTGACGAATGTACCTGACATGTAGTACAAGTACTAACAAAGTCACATATATTCACATACATACCCGGCCACCAGTAAGCTTCTCTAATTTTATCATAAGTTGCGTAAAAGCCTTTATGACCTGCCCAAAGAGTCTCATGCATATCTATCATAACTCTATTTTGCAGTTTTTTATTTCATAAAACTCACTGTGGATATCTAATTTTCCCTTTAGCATGTCGCCAAATAAAACCATCTTTTAGGAAAAAATTAAACGCACGTTTTCTAATATCTCTAAATCTATTAGCTGACCAAACAGGTAATTGCTTCAGAGTACTAAGATAATAACCTATATCATACCAAATCCCTTCATACTCATTTTCATTAAATTTTTCATATACATATACATCAGAAATATAATTAATTACATTTAAATCAGTTTTAGTCAATTCATCATCTTCAAATTTAGCCCTAGAAAGCATATCTGCTACAGAGTTAGTTTTACCTGAAATATGATTTAAAATAGGATTAATAAACTTAATATATGATATCCATCTTAACATAGCTATATCAGGAGAAGGACAATTAGTAATCATTCCTATTAAAGGTAAACAATCTGTTTCTATGATGACATTAGCTCCTATAAAATACTCTTTATCAGTTTTCAATGCAGTAACTAAACCCCATAATTCACGTTTTATTTGAGGATAATTCTTTTGAGTTTCATGCAAAATTTTAGCTCCGAATCTAATAGCATATCTATTTCCCTCACTATCATCTTGACCTATTACCCATCCTATTCCTATAGGACTAGTATCTACAGTTAAAATAATCGGTTTATTATTTGAATAATCTACACGTTTTAAAACAGGTGCATTAGAAAGTAAATTTTTTAATTTTTTCATCGCTTTAACATGAGTTTCAGTCCATTTAAATTTTCTACTTTTCCTAAGTAAATCATACAATGGATTAGCTATATGGGCATAATGCGGAATCCAAATTGCATAAAATACACATGCTCCTAAGAAACGTCTAACTTCACTAATGTTTTTACAAGTTTCAGATAGTTTATTTATAGCATCTACTTTTTGAGGATAAGGCCTACGACCGTAATAACCACATAAATATCCTACAATTAAAACTTCATTAACTCCAAAAACTGATTTTTCTATAGAAAAAGTTAAAAATCCTACTTCTTCAAATCTTTTTAGAATTTTTTCACAATCTAAAATATGATTAGCTACAAACTTCCTACATCCTAATGAATCTAATGTCTCGTCTTTTTCTTTTTCTTCACATCCTTTAATTGGGATATCATCTATAAACGGCATGGTCACATTAGGAATAAAGTCATGAAGAACCCTATTCATGGCGTTCATCATATGTGCTACCGAGTTTGTAGCTCCTTGAGGAAGAGTACACATACGAACTAATCCTAAAGGAGTCTTCATCGTGGTAACATCTCTACTTTCAGTAGCAAGCTGAAACTGGTCATATCCTGAATATAAGTCACCCATAGAGTACATAGAATGCCCAGCAAAAGCTTCGGCAAATTCTCCTACAATAGGGCCGGTTCCCACGTTCCTAATAGTAACTTTATTTACGGGTTGTAAGTCTTGAATAAATCTAAGTTTACCATTCTTTTTAGGAATAGTAAACCATCTATTAGAATAAGGTGCAGAGGAAGGTTCTAATATTTTCATTTTCATCTTCTCCTTAAGCAGTTTCATTAGCTCAGGTAAATGAGCCTTTCGAACTGGTATAGGGCGAAGATTCCAAGGTATATGGGCTACAGTAAATATGATCATAGGAGAAACTATTCTAGGGTCAACACATCCTATTTCCTGAGGATAAAGAGAAAAAGCTCTACCATGTTTTTTAATCATTTCACGAAATAATTCACGTTCAGTTGGTAATAAAAAAGAATCTTCATTTCCAATTTTTATTAATTTAATAGTTTCTTCAGTAAATTTATGACCTATTTTAGACATGTCACGTAAGATAGGATCGTTAGCTACTTGTTTAATTTTCAGATCACTTCCTTCAGGTAAAGCTTGAGCTACGGATTTCACTTTTTTATCTACTGTTTTATACTTTGTATTAATTTGAACTTCATGAAAATCAGAAACAAATTTTGAAATTAAATCATATTCATTTAATGAGTTTAAAAGAATAACATGTAATAATTTTTCATCATGTAAGGTTTCATCAATTTCACCAAATCGTAGAGGAAAAAGAAGTTTCAATTATATTTTCAATATTTTATTTTTAGACATATACCCTTTATCTTTAAAATACTTTTCATATTTTTTCATTGTTTTTCTAGGAAAATCTTTATTATTTAGAATTTTTAATTTTGAAGATGAAAAATAAACAAAAACATTTTCTATTTTATTCACACATTCATGCGAGATATCAAACCAGTTACCACTGTTGTCTCGCTCAACAATGGTGTCTAGTAAAAATTTTGATCAAAGTATGTTCTAGAATCACTAAGAGGTAGATGACTCTCGTGCATTTTCTCTTGTGATCTGATAGGTGTTTTCCTAATTTTTTCTCTATTTCTAATATGGTTTGGGTTAACAGTCATTACTTGTAAGGATTGTAAGTCATCTTTTGATCTAAATCTAGCATACGTGGATCCATCGTCCATTATTTTTGTTTCCATACGAGTTTCACATATAAAGGGTTGTCCTAAGATAATTTCATAAGAACAGTTATCTTGTATAAAAAAGTGAAATGTTTCACGTATGCCACCTATTGAAATTGGAATGTTGGCACATGCTCCTAGAAGTGCACCACATCCGTTGTCTGCTGTTCTCATAATCCACCCATGCTGTTTATCTATAGGCCATCTAAATTTATCATATAATTCTTTTGATATTACGTTTATTTCTGAGCCTGAATCTAGTAAAGCTAAAGCTGTACAAGAACTTTTCCTATCTCCTAAATTTACTTTGATCTCTGGTGTTCCCCTGGCCCAAAAACTCTTTTTGTAATTGCTTTTAGATTTTTCTTGTATATTATATGGAAGTATAGGTCCTAAAAAAATTTTATTAACATATCCTTCACTTTCTTCTTCATCATTAGAATCAGAAGAAAAGGAATCTTTAGAAATATGAGTTACATCTACATTGTCATGCATTTCAGTATCAGTATTTAAGGGAAATCTTTTTCTTTTAATCATCTTAATAAAGTTATCTTTAAATTCTAATTTAGCTATAGTAAATAATTGTTCAAGTGACATAGTCACTTGACTTTTTAAAAGAATATCATACAGTATTTCCTTTGTGTCATTTTTTTTGTTCAAGTTCTGAAGTTAAAATAGCTTTTGGAATTCTTTTGATTTTCTTGGTTTTTTCCTCATTTTTTTCTGTTTCTTCATTAGTCTTAGATTCTAATTCATTAGGTTTGTTTGATGTCTCTGGTTGTTTGCCCTCCCGTATATCTCTTCTTTTCTGCTCAATTGGATCTAAATTTGTATTTTCATTAAATTGTACATTTTTAGGTTCTTTTCTTAATTGTTTTCTAGTTACTCTTTGATTAGACTCATCTAAATCTTGTGTTTCATCCCTTTTTCTCTTTTCTTCCACATTTGCAATATGTGAGAAGATAAAGAAATTATCTGTAGGTGAGTTCCATGCAGTTTTGTTCATTATATCATCTCTAGCTTTTATCAATGCTTCTATTGAATAATTTTTGGTTTCTTTTGATGTATCATCATCTAGATCACTTTCATCACATTCTAATCTAACCCCAGATGAGCTTCTTTGTGCTTCTGATATATTTTCATATAGTTTTTGCATTCCACCTTTTCCCCAATTTACAGCTAGAGGGAGGTGGGTGCGATAGTCACATAGTTTTTTATCAATATCAATAACTAGTTTTCTTTCTTTTGCCTCTTTTAATGATTCACAAGCATAAGACATATGTTCAGTGGAGTCACACCAAACACATCGTCGGGTGGGTGCACCTCTTTGTTCATTATTCTGAGCTACTAGTTGATTCTGAGCTACTAGTTGATTCATTACAGGTGCTATAGGTATAGGATTCATTTGTGGGGCATGAGTAAACTGAGGACCTATAATTGTTCTATCTTGACTAACTAAGGAATGAACTGTGTTTTGAAGTGTTGCCACTTCCTTAGATATGTTCGTATGCATTTGCATCATATTATCTAGTTTATTAAATAGTATTTCAAACTGTAACTCACTAGGCACTTTAGATGTTGATGCTTGTTCAGTTAAACTAGAGTTTATATTAATTTTAGGATTTTGAGTAGTTGGTCCTACTGTTGGAAAGCTTAAATTCATATCATATAATAATGATTGCCTCTGTTTCATTTGTGCTACTACTTCAACTACTTGTTTAAGTACCCCCCAGTTCTCTGTTAAACCATATCTTTTTCCAGGTTCCTCTAGTCTTCTTTCTACTTCACTTCTAATGTCTGTAGGTAAAACTTTTAGGAAATAAAGTACTATATCTCGAGTAAGTGAAGTCCTATCTTGTTTAGGTAATTGTGAAAATCTCTTCATAAATTTCCCATGTAATTGTGTAAGAGATATTTGGGTTTTGGGAGTGCTAAGCCACTTCATAAATCCCTCCCTACTGTGTTGACTATAATCTTTTAAGTAAAATTCTTTATGCATTTGTTTTTTAAATTCTTCCCATGTAAGTGCTTTATGAGGTTCTATAACACTAATGGCTGAACCTATTGCAAGTCTTACTAAAAATGTTACCCATTTATCAATTGGCAAACCATGTAGTTTTGCTAGGTCTTCATAAGTGTCTAAGTAATTAGTTGTGTTAACTCCAATAAATTTACCTTTTTCTTTTAGCATAGCTTCTACTACTTTTTGGCCTTGAGTTTCTGACATCATATTTTTAAATAACTCATCCATTTTGATATGTATGTTAGAACTAGACCTAAGTTTCTTAATATAAACCTTAACTTCTTCTTGAACTTTAGATTTTTGTTCCCTTACCAAACTAACTAAGTTGCCTGATTCTAGCTTTACTTAAATTTAAAAACTTTTAAACAAGTCTTGAAAAATAAATGCTAACTTTCCAAATGAAAATTCTTAATGAATTTTCGAACTAAATTATGCTATTCGAACAATCCTTAATAATGAAATCTAGATACTAACTTTTCAAATAAATTTCTTTTTTATTGTTTTAATTAAAATTATACTAATCAAACAATCTTAAATAAATACTATCTTTTAAATAAGAATTCTTTTTGAGTCTAACAATTCCTACTATTTTAATGAAAATAAATTCTAACTTTCAAATAAAATTTAAATCTAGCAATTCCTACTATCTTAATGAAAATAAATTCTAACTTTCAAATGAAATGAAATTTAAATCTAGCAATTCCTACTATCTTAAACTTTCCTAAAATCCTACTTAAATAGTCACAAACAGCTGCAAGTTAAGAAAATATACCTGACACCTGACAGTTGAAGCAGAAGCTTGAGTGCATGTGAAATTTTCAAGTTACATTTATTGAGCAATAAATGCTAATACAAAAATCTAAGTGTTGTGAGTGCAAACGTTTTTCTTCAAAATCTTTATGGTAAGGGTGTAGAGATGAGGTTTACTACTTGCCTATTCCCATGGAGGTGCTCAGAGCATAAGCTCAACCCTCAACAACCAGGGAATTACAAGGTTTGTATTATCTGCCTCTGCACAATGACCACCTCAAGCTTCCACAACCACGTCGTCTAAACCAAGCTAATGCATATGCAAGGAAAGGAAAAGTTTTATACCTGTCCCACTGTGCGGTTGTTCACGTCGGGTTCAAAATGTGGGCGCGATTTCTGACAACTGGCGGATCAATTCATTCGCCTCGCTAACGGCGCACGCAGGGTGACTATGTAGAACAAGTATAACTTTTCCTAAGGTCCATAGGGCAAAGCGTTCCTATATCTTTCTATAGCGTCAAAATAAGATGGTGAGATAAGTTTTTCACTAACTACTTGATCTTTAATGCTTTCAGTTTCGTTTGAATCTTCTTGAAAATTATCGACGTTTCTATCTACAGTTGGTGGGAAAAGTTCTTCACTATTCTCAATGCTAGGTGGAACAATGGAAAGTAAATGTAAAGTTCTATTAGGATCATGCAAAGTTTCTTTAACTATCTTATTTTTAACTAACTCTTCAAATTCTTCAACTGGTTTAGGAAATAATAACTCAAATGTAGCTGGAGGTAGAAAGGAACTACTTGAAGAAGCTTCTTTAGACATAAGATGAAAATGACACTAGATTAATGATCAAATTCCTATACACACTTATAAGATAATGTCATAAAATGATAACCTATCCAAGCTTAAAGAATAACCTATACAAGCTAATCAATAGTTTAAGCTAAGTAATTCTTTTTGCTTCAAATCTTCAGTTCACCAACAGGGCTGCAATTCTTCAGAAAATCACATGAGCTTGTGAGTACGTACTCCCCTCTTTAAATAGATGAGAGTAGCCCACCATAGCCCACTTTTTCCTTTAGATATCTGATCCATGCTACCTAAATTAACTCCTCTTCAACTCCACATCACTTCAACAAGAAAATAGGCGTGGGATTTTCTCCTAGTTCATTTTTCTCAAAAATTATTCACAACCATACAATTAAATCTTTATTGGACCATAGACTTTAGACTTTAATACAACCTTTCTTTTTTATTCATTTAAATACTTTAGAATAAATCCAACCTTTAGAATAAAATAAATTTAACCCTATCAATAAATTAAATTATAACCATAACCCTAGTGAAACTTCATAATTAACTTATTTTTTATTTGAAATATTTTGCTAAGGTTCCATTTGTTATAATTACCCTATTTAATAATTCATTTATAGACTATAACCTACTAAATTAATTATTTAACCTTAGGTTTACCCTTCAACTAACTTTAAACCATGTTAATTAACCCCAACTAACCCATAAACTAATTTTCTAACCTTCCATAACCCTCTAGATTTGTTAATTAACCCTTAATTAACCTTGAAATTAAACTAGAACCCTATAAAACATGTTCAAAACATACATTTAACCCTTAATTACCCTTGCAATTTAGCTAGAATCCCATAAAACTTGATCAAGACCTATAACTGACCCTTAGTTACCCTTGCATTTACTTTCAAAACATAGAAAACCCCTTAACTAACCCTTGAATTTTCATCTATACCATTATTTATATTAAGAAAACACTTAGATAAATACTTCCCATCTTAATAATATTCAGCAAACTTCTTTTCATGCAGAAATTAAAATCAAACATTAGTCAAAAATTTCATAATTTAATCAAACTTATATCAATCAAATAATCTTTTAATTTTTGAAATATTTCAAGAGTAATAAATTCTCTCTGACAACGGTTACCAAGTTATATAGCTAAGCAAAGGAATTCTTTTTGGGTATCTATGGTAAGAAAAGAATGGAGTGATGTTTACATTGGGTAATTAGCATATGGTTGAAATAGACCTATGACATAATTAGATATTCTATCAACGTTCCAAAATTGAATTGTATTCAAATCAAGGGTCTACTAAAGATCATTTCCTATACCAGCCATTTTGGGTTTTTGATTGGGAAAATAAGAGATGTTGTCTTTGAAGAAAGGCAAACACACAATCAAAAGAGTCATTTATGATAAAAAATATACAAATTTATAAAAAGGTAGTCATTTATGACATGTGATAGCTCTTTGTCCCAACTTGCACTAAGTCCTCAAATATTCAGGCATTTGGATTGCCTTTCATCATCAAACGAAGAGTAGAAGCAAAGTTCTGATATAAATCTAGAAGATTGTTAAGAAAAATGTGCACAAATGATCTATCTGGCAAGATTTCATCAGCATAAATCAACTCTCCCTTCAAATTTTTGATCTTTTTCAAAAAATTGTACACTGAATCTCATTCATATGCTCACTCTCTATGTGTTTTCAGAAATAAGCAAAATAAGCCTCATTTCTTTCCTGCTATAATTTTTTAAGAGTATGCCAAGCATCTTTTGTTGTCTTGCATGAGCCAATGTGAGGGATAATGACACATTTGACCAACAAAGCTATCAATGCATGTGCATGTGCATCTCTGCCATCCCAAGAAATTTGCTATGCAATAGGTGCAATAAGAACCATAGCACTACCAAGAAATGGAAGATCATCATCTTCAACACCATCTATATCACCTTCAATCTTGTATTTGTCAGTGTAGCATGACAGTTTTCAACACCCTACACAACCAATAAATTGAAGATCATCATCTACACCACATTCAATCATTTTTTAGCATGACCAAGAAATTGAAGATCACCATCTTCAACACCATCTACGTCACCTTGAATCATTGTATTTCTAGGGGTTTTCAACAACCTACAAAATATTCCACAATGATATTTGCTACCAACACATGATGCATCATGTATGTGCATAATTAGTACCATCCAACGTACCTCAACAACAAACATATGGAATACATCATTGCTTTTAGCCATGTCCAGTGACCAAATATATAATGTGGAAAATTTTATGTATCTCAAAAAGTTGAACAAAAACACCTTGACGAGCTCTGCTAGACTTGTATTAGATTTTGAGGCACTTGTATTGGTGAACCAAAACCTATATATACACACACACACACACACACACACACATATATATATATATATATATATATATATATATATATATATATATATATATATATATATATATATATATATATATATATATATATATATATATATATATATGACATAAAATGTCAAAATTGCCTACACAGTCACTATGATAGTGCATTCAAAGGCCAAAATGAGCTCAAATAAAAAAATCAACATACACAACTGTGATCGAAGGGGTATCGATGGTACCCTAGAGAAAGCAAGGACTAGCTTTGATACCAATTGTTAGACTTTGAGGTCTACAAAAGCACACAAATAACATAAGAAAAAAAAAGCTCTAAAAACAACACAATACTAAATGTATTAACGAATGAATATACAAAGATAATTGGATCATTAGGGTTATAGACAAACAAACTTTCTAAAGAGGAAAAAAAGTAACTTGATAGTCCTAAGTGTGTTGACAAACATCACTATCGAAATATGACAACATGTATGCCTACGTGGATATATGTATGTACCTAAGTGTCTACGTGAGTGTCTATATGTTTGTGTAAGTGCTTATGTTGCTATGTGAGTGAGAGTTAATGAGTGTGTGTGTGTGTTTGGGTGTATGTATGGTCATGTGAGTATGTATGAAACTATGTTAATATGTATGTAAGAGTGTCTAGGCGTGAATGTATCCTAATTAGTTAAATTTTAAAAGTACTAATGTCAACCATGAAAACACATGTTTTTAAACATATATCTGTGTCGACACTATGCTCATCTTCATGAATTTAATCACATATCATGATCTGTGTATCCCTGTATCTGGACTTCCAAATTGGACACCATGATGTCCCATATCTCCTTATCCTCACCCTGCATCATAGATACAACATATTTATGTGCACTAGGTTGTTGAGGAATCTTCATTTCTTGGCCACAACATAGTTTATAAAATTATGAGTGGTAGATTCATCTATCATGACTCTCATGCTAATATCATAAAAACTACCGTGAAGCTTAGCCAAATCATGTGGTCCAAGTTGTAGTGACCACAATGACTGATTCAAGAAGTCCTCATGCATCACTTCCACCTCCTTACAACTAGAGCTGCCATGTATTGGAAGTGTCTGCACAAGGTGGACCACTTTTTTGCCCTTATCTGGGTCCATACTAGTCCCTAGTCCTCCTTTCTTCTCGTCCCTCTTATGAAGTGGACAGTTCCATTGTGCATGATTAGGAGACAAGCACCTAAAGCACGAGTTTTCTCTCTTGGCCCTTTCATATTGTTTGATGGCTAATTTTGGCACTTGTGGTCTTTGTTTCTTTATGAAAAAACTTGTTTTTCTCCATTACTATCTTTTCCTTAATTTTTGTGGTACTAATATGTTCCATCTCCATAGGAGTATATTGAGGACAATTATGGTCCTCATATATATGTGTATACTTGATTGCATCTTAAAATGTTTTAGGTGTATCCCTCCTTGCATGTCTCTTTATGTCCTTTTCTAGTCTTCTCACAAGCCCCCTAGTTTTCTGGAAATCATCCAGTCCCTTGAGCTTTAAGATGATATCACTATAGTGGGATATGTAGATCGATAATGGTCTACCTCTTTTCTAATCCTATCCCATTCATCCCAATTCTTCTCTCCTTCATTTTCAGGAAGAAACTCCTTCAAGAAAGAGTTCAAAATGAGTCCAATGTGTAAGGATGGAGTTTGCCTCCATGAGATTCATCTGCCACTTATAAGTTCGTGAGCCAAGCAAGAGACTCGCTGCAAGCACACAGTACTCAGTTGGGGTGCCCTTCACTTGATATAAGATACTCCACTTTTTCAAAAAAAAAAATCAAACTGCATCCTTTTTTCTTTCTCGTTCATCCCCCATGAAGGTTGGTGGCTTAAGACCTTTTAGGAGGGGAGTCTTCCTAGATATTTCCCCCTTATCTTTGCTAGGTTGGAGAGTCTCCTTCCTAACCGTCTCAAGTATGAGAAGAGTAGGATTTTCCCTTTCCTTCCTAGTTAGGAAAGAGATAACTTGTGCCTCCAAAGAGAGCATCTAGCACTTCAATTGTTTGATTAGAGAGGTCATGCTACCAATGAATATATCTATCCTATGGGTTTGTTCCTTGAGCTCATCAAATTGCTTTTGTGTAACAACACATCATAGAGCTTGATGTATTGGTCATCTTCTTCTTATTTAGCATCTCCCATCTTTTGATCATATCCTTCTAGAGTTTGGTCTTTAGGTGGCAAGTGTGTTGTAATTGCCCTTGACCTTGAGTGTCCATGTTTTATCCCCCCTCCCAAATGTAAAAACTAGAGAGCTCAATGAAGATGGAAGTAAACCTTCTCTAATACGTGAGAGAGAAATATCACAAGAGCACTTCCCTAATGTTCTCGAAGCTATCCAAAGCAATTTTGAAGTGATCCTTGAAGTCTTAATGCTCTGATTTGGAGTTCTCAATAGAATCAAAGCAAAATTTGAAATGTTCTCCTAGCTTGAGGAGGGTCTTAGCACCATCAACCACTCAAAAGAGCTCCAAAAACAACCTCTAAGTGCTAATAAACAAAAGACAAAGAAAAAATGATCAAATTTTAACTTCTCACCAGTCCTCACTAGTCTTCAAAACTCAAGCACTTGTAGATCATGTCCATGATGCTAATCCAAGTGGTGAAAGTGAAATCGAACACCAAAAAATAAGCATTGAAAGTGTTCTACTAGTTCCTGCTAAAGTGATGCAAAGCTTTTTTGACTCGTCTCATCAAAATTTATTGCTAACAAATCTTCAAAGGTAATCTTTGAATCAAGACCAAGATTTCTCCAATCAAATCTCTGAGCACGAAACTATGGCTCTAGGAAGACATGGGTGTAGGTGTAGATAAGTGAAATGAAGATAGGGATAGGAGGGCCTCTTAATCAAGCTCAAAATGACTTCAGTGGAAGTTTTTCACCTATTTTCTTTACCCCATCCCAATCTCCACAACCCATATTACATGTAAATGTGCATGGTAGCTCCAAATTTCTTCAAGATATCCTCCATGAAGTGCTCACGAATGTTTTCAGGTGCATCCATTTGTTGATTTCCTTTATTCTAGATAGGGGATCTCAATGCAAATTTTGGCCTATATATATCGTGAGAGAGAGATAGAGGCTCTCAACATCTTGAGGATGAGGGTGAGAGATTGAGCTCCATAGTTCACGAGCTCACAACAGTCTGTATGTGAATAGACTTTTGATCTTTGTGTCCTTTGTTGAAGAACATGCAAACATGGTTTCTAACCATTGGCATGCTTTGATACCATGTGTAAGATGATGAACCTCAATGAGCCCTTCTTTTTTCCCAAATATCCCCTCAATAAGATGAAGAAAAAGACAAACTATGCTAGCTATTTTTTAGGAGTTCAATGCATGGAGGTATGTCCTTAATTATCCACCCAAAGACATACCTTAGTTTAAAATCTCCTTCTTTCTCTAGTGTTTTGGGAAGCTTCCACTTGGCTCCACACATGTGTGCCACACGACACTCATGTGTGAGGCCACATTACCTAATAAACAAAGGGATGATTTCCACACTCTCTTATTCTATGCTCCCATATAATAGTGTATCTAGGGGCAAACTGGTCTATGATGACATTTATGGAGCACTCTTGGGTGAAGAGATCCATATAAATTCTATGATTGGATCTCACAGTGGAGATTCATATAGTGTTCATGATTCTTACCAAGGAAAGAATCAGCAATGTGGTAGGATCAAGAACAAAGAAAATAATGGTCAATAGAATAAGAGTAGAAGTAAATCAAGGAGGGATATCAAGTGCCATTATGTAATAAGAAAGTACATATGAAGTTAAAGAATGCTAAAGGTAAAGGAAACATGTTGATGGGCATGTTAAATAGTTACTTGCACCGTCTCTTTTGATTGTGAAGGTAGAAGAAGTCAATGTTGTTTTTGATGATGCGAATGTGTTGAGACTTGGCAATATTGTGCTTAGTGAGGATCTTATGGTTGATTCTCTTTCCCACACATTGCTACTAGATTCTTCTGCTTCTTTCCATGTGACACCACATAGAGAATGGCTCTTTATTTATGCAACAAAGTCTCCTAGTACCGTGAGACTTTACAAGTGTGATGTTGTTAGGTTTGGAAGTGTGATTCTCCAGTTCAAAAATCGTTCATAATTTAGTATACATAATGTATGCCATGTGCCTCGATTATCATGTAATTTGATGTTAGTTGGTCAACTTGATGACCTTGGTTAATAAGTGGTTTTCTATGCTCAATACTTTGTATATCAAACGGAAATATGGTTATTGCAAAATTAAGAAAATCTGGCTCACTTCATCCTTTTGTATCACAAAAGAACACTTGCTAACTGCCATTGAACAACCTATGAATTGTATATGGAATGGTTGTTTGGGTCACATATCTTGTAATGGAAGGAAAAATCTTTCTTGTTCTCACTACTTACTTGTGTTATCTTTCTCTTATTTTTTATTTTTTTGAGCATTGTCAATATGGAAAACAAACCTAGGAATTTGCATAAAATGAACATTGACTCTTCAATTTGTTGGAATCAATGTCCAACTATGGTCCAAAAGCTCAAAAGCTCATACCATATTTCACACCTTTTGTTGTCTCTGTTCAAACCCCACGCAAACAGAGATTATCTATTTTCTATTTTCAAAAGAATCAGTCGAGCGTGTTGGCTAAGCCAGTTCTCCCTCAACCCATTGGCCGGAGTTTGAAACATGTTAGGTGCAGATCGCATAATTTCTTTTGTTTTTCGATACAATTATGCTTTCAATGGAGATAGCTTTTGAGATAGACAATCGTATTTTTAGCTATGTCTTCCATCATAGCTTTATACTTTATTAAGCTATCTTTTCAAGGCTTCTAAAATACTATAAAAGAAGAGGCTTGGGTCATTGTGAGTATCACTCAAGGATCATCTCAAGGACCTTAAGTGCTCAACACAAGGAGAAGGTCTTCTTGAAGAGAGACTGTTCACACACTCTTGAGGATGTGATCACTAAAAGGCCATCTTGGAGGAGGAGTTCTCATACTCTTGGGGGAGTTGTGGTCTACATCTTGGTGATTATTTGGAGGAGATTCTACCAGCATACCATCAACATCCATTGTTGATTTACTGTGAGTAGCAAGTCTATTTCCGTTCTTACAACTAGGTCACTCGTTTCTAATTTAGGTTGATCAAAATTTGGGTTTCCTGTAAACTAGTTCTAAAGTGTTCGTATTCTCCATATTCTCACACACACTCTTCATACCTCTTAGGCACACAATTTCTTGTATCTAGTTCCTATTTCTGCCTGGATATAGATATTGTAAGTTTGTATCACATACACACATTGTAATTTGACATTCATATATGGATAGTGTAGGTGAGCCTCATGGCTTACCGTTAAACTTGAAATCTCGTCTATTCTCTCTCTATCTCTCACTCGTCTATTTTTGAGTCTTAAGGTGTGTATGTTAAGGTTCATCTCTTGGAAGATCCTGTAAACCTATGGTTTATTGTTATTGTGGCCCACTACCACTTCCAACATTTGGTATTTAGACCTTAGAATACCAACATTTGGTATCGGAGCATAGTTGACATACACCCTTAATAAGATGAGTGACTATGTGCTTGAGAATGAAGACAAGCTTGAGGGCATGTCTAATTATCCAATGTGGAGTTTTATGATGATGAATCTGCTAATAACAACGAACTTATGGAATATTGTCAGTGGCACTTATCCAAGGCCAAGACAAGTCGGAGAAGATATTGCTTCATCTTCTAGAAGACCTGCTGTTCCTATTTCTGCTTAACAGAAGGTTAGTGAAGAAGAAGAAACTCTTTCATCATTAGGAGTCCATACTACTACTAGATTACTTCCTACAGAAGAGAAATCTAGATGGGATTCAAGGGATGCACTAGCACTTTCATATATTGTTATGGGATTCAAGAGGCATATTATACCCTAGATCAGGTCTTGCAGAACCTCTCGTCAAGCTTGGTTGGAGTAAGAGAATCTCTATCAAAGCAGAAGCCCTGCTAGGAAAGCTGATATAAGGAGACAATTAGCCAACACAAGGATGAAAGTTGGTGAGTCGGTTCAGAGACATATTTTGAAGCTTAAAGATTTAGGAGATCAATTATTGAATGTTGGCGTCAACATTGCAGATGAAGAGATGTTAAGCACACTTCTAAACTCATTTTCATCTACATATCATGCTTTTGTTACTTGTTTATCTCCCTCTACAAGAGATAGAGAAGTTTCATTTGAAGAGCTACAATTCCTGTTACTTCAAGATGAAGATCAACAAAAGGGTATGGAAGAGAATGATGAAGCTATGTTATCATCGTCGAAGGGAAAGAAGAAGAAGAAGGCGAAGAAGAGTCAGAAATCCAAGAAGGAAAGTAAATCTTCTAATCCTAAGTTTTCTAGTCCTTTTCCTAATGCTTCCTCAAAGAAAAGTCTTCAACTACATCTGATTCAAAGAAAGGAATATGACATTACTGTAAGAAGCCAGGTCATTTTTAGCAGAATGCAAAGAAAAGATTTTAAATGAGAAAAAGAAAGCATCAGGTAATAGTATTCAAGATGATCCAAAACCTATATCTTCAAAGGTAGATTCATATGCATGTGCTACTATTGAAGAGATAGCTTTTGATCAGGCAGTGTTAAGTGCAATCTCAGATAATCCTTGGGTTTTTTATTCTAGAGCTACTAAGCATATGACATGTTACAAAAAGATATTTTCTTCCCTTTCTAACTCTTCAGGTAGAAGAGTGACCATCACAGATGGTCCAGATTTGGATGTTGTTGGTGTTGGAGAAGTGAACCTTAAGTCTAGAGCAGGTGGAAATTTCACAATTTCCAATGTTCTTTATGTTCCAGAAATAAAGAAGAATTTGCTCTCTATCCCGACTTTCTTGTCAGATGGTTATAAAGTATTTTTTTAAGAAAGATTCATGCTAGATCCTCTCACCTGATGAGGAGCATTGTCTACTTCAAGGTGAAAACAAAAGTGGTATGTTTGTGTTATCCAAAATTAGCCATGCTAATGTTGCTAGGTCTACTACACCTAAGGAGAACATGAAGTTATGGCATGCTAGATTTGGCTATGTCAGTTACACAGCTCTCAAGCATATCAAAGTTCAAGGTATGGTGGAGAGTTTACCTATTTTTGATTTACGAGATGATGTAGAGTCATGTGAAGGATGTCTTGAAGGAAAGCTTCACAACTCTACCTTTCAAGAAACATGGATTTATCACGGCCACAAGGAAGTTGTAGATCATACATTCATATGTGAGTGGTTCGATGAGAACAAATTCTATTCAAGGTTACAAGTACTTTGTTATGTTCATTGATGATTTCTCAAGATATTCATGGATTTATGGTCTTAAAGTGAAGTCAGAGGTTTTTCCTAATTTCAAGAAGTTATTAGCTATGGTTGAAAATGAAAGTCAGTGAAAGATCTAGATTTTGAGAAGTGATAGAGGAGGAGAGTACATGTCTAAAGACTTTAAGTCTTTTCTCTAAGGCAAAGGTATCTCTCATCAACTCACTATTGCTTACACGCTCGAACAGAATGGTGTTGCAAAGAGAAAGAATAGGATAGTTGTTGAGATGATGCATAGTATGATGTCATCCAAAAGGCTTTCTCCCAAGTTTTGGTTTGATGCAATACATACAGCTAATCACATTCGGAATAGGTCTTCCACAAAAGCTTTGAAGGTCATTACACCTTATGAAGCCTATTATGGGAAGAAACCCAATGTGTGTTACTTCAAAGTTTTTGGTTCCCTAGCTTATGTTCACATTGAAAAGAAGGACCGTGGTAAGCTTGATGTAAAAGCCATTAAAGCGGTCTTTATTGGTTATGAAATTGAAAGCAAAGAATACAGATTCTATGTTCCAGATACAGGTGATATCCTACTGTCATGCAATGCAGATATTGTAGAAAGTCAGATCCATGAAGAAGGAAGAGATTCCAGATTTCATAAAGGCAGATGACTGCATTTTTCAAAAGGAATTTGGATACTTACATTCAGCCATACAAGGGGGGTGATGAGCCTTCTCAAACCCTAAGAGATATAGGTGAAGAGAGAATTTCATTACCTACACGAATACCTAGTCCATCATCAGTACCTCTTGAAGTTCTGACTCATGAAGTTGGAGAAGGTTCTAGAGTTCTAGAAGAGAGAGATATTGAAGAACTAGAAGATATACCACCACTTTTCAGGAACACGCCAAAGTGGTTATATCAAACATGGAAGGAGAGTGGTATAAAGGAATACACAGGAAGAACTAGAAGTCAGACCAAGAGGCAACAAGGAGACGAGGTAAATTATGCAGAACATTTTGAGATTCACAATGTTTTAGCCCTTACTTTAGTTGAGAATGAACCAGCTAGTGTTCAAGATGCACTACATAGTCCTATATGGAAGAAAGCTATGCAAGAAGAGATTGACTCTATCCAGCAGATGGTACTATAGACAGGTATAAAGCAAGATTAGTATTCAAAGGTTATGCACAAAAGAAAGGTATTGACTATGATGATACTTTTGCACCTACATCTAGAATGACAGTGGTCAAGACAGCACTTTCGTTAGTTGCATTCTTTAGTTGGAAAGTATATCCATTAGATATCAAAACTGCATTTCTTAATGGTGATCCACATGAAGATGTTTATATTCAGCAGCCATTGAAGAAACAAGTAAAGATCATTTAGTGTGCAAGCTTATCAAATCTTTGTATGGACTAAGGCAAGCACCAAGAGCTTGGTAGGAGAAGATACATGTTTATCTTCTATCTATTGGTTTTGAAAACTCAGATGAAGCTCCCAGTCTTTATGTTAAAGCTGAACAGGATGTTTTGATTATTATTATTATAAGATATGTTGATGATATGATCATGACAGGTCCCAAGGAATCAGATCTTTAGTTGTTTAAAGAACAACTTAAGAATACATTTGATGTAAATGACTTAGGGACTTTACATTATTATCTAGGGATTGAGTTCAAATACAGAGATTAGTGTATCTACATGACACAACAAAAATACATTGAGAAATTATTGCAAAGGTTTGAGATCACAGATTCCAAGCCTATGCAAACACCTATGGATGTCACTGTGTTATTATAGTCAAAAGCAGGTTCAGAACCATTTGATGCTACATTATATAGTCAAGCAATAGGTTGCTTGATATATCTATGTAATACACATCCGGATATTCAGTTTGCACTTTCTCAAGTATCTAGGTTCATAGACATTCAGCTCAAGATTCAGTGGAAATCAGTTAAGAGATATTTTTAGACATCAGAAGTTTTGCAACTTATTGAACCTTGTACCATTGTGACATTGAAGGGGGGATTATTGGAATCAATGTCCAACAATGGTCCAAAAGCTCAAAAGCTCATACCATATTTCACACCTTTTGTTGTCTCTCTTCAAACCCCATGCAAATCGAGATGATTTATTTATTTTCAAAAGAACTAGTCGAGTGCGTTGGCTAAGCCAGTCCTCCCTCAACCCATTGGTCTGGGTTCAAATCCCGTTAGGCAGAGATCTGGAATTGCTTTTGTTTTCGGATACAATTATGCTTTCAGTGGAGATAGCTTTTGAGATACACGATCGTATGTTTAGCTACGTCTTCCATCATAGCTTTATGCTTTATTAAGCTAGCTTTTCAAGGCTTCTAAAATAATATAAAAGAAGAGGCTTGGCTCATTGTGAGTATCACTCAAGGATCATCTCAAGGACCTTAAGTGCTCAACACAAGGAGTTCTTCTTGAAGAGAGAGTGTTCACACTCTTGAGGAGGTGATTACTAGGAGGCCATCTTGGAGGAGGAGTTCTCACACGCTTGGAGGAGTTGTGGTCTACATTTTGGTGATTATCTGGAGGAGATTCTTCTAGCATACCATCAACATCCATTGTTGATTTACTGTGAGTAGCAAGTCTATTTCCGTTCTTATAACTAGGTCACTCGTTTCTGATTTAGGTTGATCGGAATTTGGGTTTGTTGTAAAAAAGTTCTAAACTGTTCGTATCCTCCATATTCTCACACATACTCTTCATACCTCTTAGGCACACAAATTTCTTGTATCTAGTTCCTATTTTTGCCTATATATAGATATTGTAATTTTGTATCATATACACACATTGTAATTTGACATTCATATATAGATAGTGTAGGTGAGCCTCATAGTTTACCGTTACACTTGAAATCTTGTCTATTCTCTCTCTATCTCTCACTCATCTATTTTTTATTCTTAAGGTGTGTATGTTAAGGTTCTGAATAGAACTATTCATGATAGAGTAGTTTCCATGTTGCATCATGCAAACCTTTCACAAGGCTTCTGGGTAGAAGCAGTGTTGACTATAGTTCATGTGATTAATCTTTCACCTAGTGCTTCTGAAGGTTAGAAAGTAGCATAAGAGTTGTGGATGGGGAAGCCACCATATTATGACCATCTTTGAGTTTTTGGGTCTGAAGCATATGTCATATACCCAAGAATCTTAGACAAAAGTTGAACTTTAATTCAAAGAAATGCATTTTTCTTGGATATGGTTGAGACAATCAATTTGAAATCTCTTATGGGATCTTGAAACATGGTCAATGATAATAAGTAGTGATATCATTTTCAATGAGTCTAAGATGCATAAACAACCCATTAAGGAGGTTGAAGTGAGAAGATTGGTCTTTGAGGATACTAGAACTCTAGTTAGCATGCATAAGAATGCTACAAACGGGGATGTTCAAGAGAATGAACAATCATATCAATCTGCAAATGTTCTATTTAGCTACCATTGAAACGTTTTGCACATGTCTCGCATCCACCTGAGAGATATGTTCCAAGTTGCACTTTTGTTATATTAACACATGGTGATGAGCCTTCTTACTACAAAGAGGCTACGCATACCAAGGATCATAATCAAGTGGAAGTGTGCCATGATAAGTGAATTGGACTCTATGCATAAGAATGGTACTTGGGATTTTGTAGCTTTGTCAAAGGGAAAGAAATGTAAATAGGTATGTAAGCTAAAATTCACGCCGCATTAATCATGATAGGAAGAATACATGCATATATTGTCTCAAAGTGATTATGTATCCAAAGTACTTCACATGTCCAATATGCAGGGTGGAAAGGCATTGAGTACACATTTACCTACATGTGTGAAATTGAGCAAGGATGGTTGCCCCAAATCATATTAAAAGGAAATCATGACCAAAATTCCCTACTAATATATTTTTAGTAGTCTCATGTATGCTATGATACCTATGAGACTAGACATTGCATTTCTAATGGTAGTTGTGAGCAGATATATATCTAATCCTGGCAAGCAACATTGAAGTAGTCAAGATGTTTTTGAGACATCTGAATGGCACTAAGGAAAAGTTTCTATGCTTGGGTAGAGGAGATACATCCATTATTGGTTACATAGATTTGGATTATGTTGTTTGTGTAGACAATCGAAAGTCTACATCAAAGTAAATTTTTCATTTTGTTAGAGGTGCTATCTCTTGAAGATATTGTCTTCAAGAATGTTCAACTATTTCCACTACAAAAGCAGAGTATGTTGCAACTAGTGAGACATGTAAAGAAACATTGTGGTTTTCTTGTCTTGCTTGTGATATGGATCTACCTTAGCACGCACCTTGTTTGCTCAATGATAGTCAAAGTGCCATTGATTTGGATAAGAATCCACTCTATCATGCAAAGAACAATCACATTGAGGTGAGGTATCACTTCATTAGAGATTTCTTAGCCACTGTTACATTATTCATGAGAAGGCTCATACCTAAGATAATGTTGTAGATGCTTTGACTAAAGCTGATAGCTTTCAACACTATTGTCACTTGACGGCGGTTACTTGATTCATGATCTTGCATAGTTACTTGTACATTGTGTAACATGCCCATCATGTGGGAGGTATGGTTTGCATACTTACACTTAGGTATCCTTTATCATTATTTATTCTTTCTCCCATAGTTCACTTTGGCCATATTATACTTAATGGAAGATTTTTATTGTAAGTGTCCATGTGAAAGGATAAATGGCTACTGTTGAAGCTCAAAGTCAAGGAAAAAGCATGGAAGCACATCAAAAGGTGGACACACAAGGAAAGGGAGCAAGTAGGGAGCTCCAAGAAGTGTATGTCAAATTTTCAGAAGAATCCCCTACAAAAATAGTGATTTTCATCACTAAAAATCATTGTAAATACCATTATCTATTTTTATAACTCCATTTTGTTCAAGCCGAGGAGTCCTTGAGCTTGAGGAGTATTAGAAGTACCATCGTACCAATTTTCATAATTTTTAGACTTCGTTTGAGCCCTCAAATAAGCCCTAGAACCTAATTTTTAACTAGGCCGGACACTAGGTCTAGATAGGGCCAAAACTAGTCAAAAAACTATAAAAAGGGCTAGAGAGCTCATTTGTGAGGTTAGCTTGTTAGAGAATAGAGCTTTTGTAAGAGAACTCTTTTGCAAACAAAGCTTTCCATTGTTCCTCTCTTTGATCTTACTTTGTGTGCTTGTGTGTGTGTATGTGTGTGCATGTTTGTGTGCTTTCACTCACGCACTTGTGCCTTCACTTGCTCGTGGTCTTCATACCGGTCCTCACATCTCCGCCGATTGACAAGTAAAGGAGGTGGTGCTTACGCTTGAGCTACACCAAATTTTGGCGCCGTTGCCGGGGAGAGAGCTTCGAGGACGAGCGTTGTGATGGTAAGATCGTAGATTTGCGACGTTGGAAGGTAAAAAAACTGTCATTTTTGTTCATTTTCTGATTTTTCTTCTTCATCTTCTTCATCATCATCATCTCCACCTTCTTCCATCTTCTTCTTGATAGAAATTTCTTGTTTTGTAGTGCATTTTCACCATTTTCATACCATTTTTCATGCATTATTGTGTGGGAAGGAGTTAGGAAGTGCAAGGGAGAACAAGCGCCTGTGTTTTTCATGATTTTCTGCTCATACGGAGCCGCCATTGCTCGGCGCTCAAAAATTCGGAGTTCCCGCCAAAAAACGCGATTCTATGATGAAAATCGCGATTCTGTGAAAATTCAAAATTTTTTGAAAAATCACGATTCTTTGTTTCCCGCCTAAAAGCTTGTGGAAAAGAACACGATTCTGTGGTCATTCTCAGAATCGCGATTCTGTGGTTGTGCTCAAAATTGCGATTCTCACAAATCACGATTTTTAGTAAAAACACGATTTTGTGAAATCACGATTCTCTGTAGACAATCGCGATTTTCATGTCAAAAACACGATTCTGAGAAAACACGATTCTCTAAAAACACGATTCTCTAAAAAACACGATTTTCATCCAAGGTACAAAATCGCGATTTTCAAAACACGATTCTCTGAACCACGATTCTGTGAAAACACGATTCTCTGCTCAAAATCGCGATTCTCACAAATCACGATTTTCAGTAAAAAAAACACAATTATGAGAAAACACGATTCTGTGGTTGTGCTCAAAATCGTGATTCTCACAAATCCCGATTTTCAGCCAAAAACACGATTCTGTGAGAACACGATTCTCTAAAACACGATTTTGTGAAAACACGATTCTCTGAGACAAAATCACGATTCTCACAAATCACGATTTTTAGCAAAAACACGATTCTGTGAAAACACGATCCTGTGAACCACGATTCTGTGAAAACATGATTCTCTGCTCAAAGTCGCGATTCTCTAAATTTTGAAAACCACGATTCTCTGAGACAAAATCGCGATTCTCTAAAACATGATTCTCTAAAACACGATTTTGTGAAAAAGGCGATTCTGTGAAAATACGATTCTGTGCTCAACATCGCGATTTTCAAAAACACGATTCTGTGCTCAACATCGCGATTTTCAAAAAACACGATTCTATGCTCAAAATCGCGATTCTCACCAATCACGATTTTCAGCAAAAAACACGATTTTGTGAAAAAGGCAATTCTGTGAAAACACAATTCTTAAGGCTCAAAATAGCGATTTTCAAAAACACGATTCTGTGCTCAACATTGCGACTTTCAAAACACGATTCTCTGCTCAAAATCGCGATTTTCAAAACACGATTTTCTGCTCAAAATCGCTATTTTCAAAACACGATTTTGTGAAATCACGATTCTCAAGGTACAAAATCTCGATTCTCTTGAAGTTCACAAAATTGCGATTCTCTTGAAGTTCACAAAATTGCGATTCTCTTGAATTTCACAAAATCGCGATTTTTTCCAAAAGGTCCTGTTTGCCTGTTTTGACCCCCAGGAGCCTGATTTGACATAACTTTTTCATCTATAACTCGTTGGAAAGCTCGTTTCGAATCCTACACGGCCTCAACTGTTTTTTATAAGAATAATGCATTGATTTTCAGATAGCATATTTTGAAGTTGACCCTCAGGTGGAACCAAGAACCCAAGGGGACTCCAAAGGATTTGTGAACCATACCAAGGGGAAATTTTGGACTCTTAGCCAAAGCTTATGAACCTGAGATCTGGTAGACACCTAGGAAAGGATAGACAAAGCATTAGATCTTCTCAGTCCAGTGTCAACCACACAACAAAGTCTTGGGCACAACAACTAAGTGGTTGTCCTTAAGTACTAAACTCTGACACAAGTGACTCAGAAATGTCTTTTAGCATGGGAAAATCTGCAGGTGGCTGAGGAACTGCCCATCTACAAACACCAGAAGGACCCTATAAGACACAATTGGAATACATTCGGACCAACCGATTAGGTGCTCGCATCTATGAGGATGGCCTGAGGCGATCAGTGGTCCAACACAAAAATCCCGACCAACCCTTTGGACTGGAACACCTGGTGGTCAAGTTCGAAGAGGGTTCATACATTGATAAGGAAGGAACCATGTATGTGGTCACCAACCTACCAGATAGGACCGATGAGTTTGGAAATGTCATTCATGAGAATGAGATAGGAGACCTAGAACAAGGAAATGTAGGACAAGGACCCCAGACTCCTAGAGGTAAGTCAGTTCTGATCAGAGTGATCACACCAGATTGGATCCCTCAAGACAACAAAAGCATAGAACTCTTCTTGAATAGAGAAACAAAGGAAGCCTTTTGGAGATTCAAGCCAGATCAACCTAGCCCATTGGGCATAGTCATCATCTATGAGTTCAAGGATCCAGAGATACCAGGCAAAGTTGTCTACCTGGATAACACGTCAGAGAAAATTTTCTTGGTAACAGAACATGATAGACATGCATATACTTGGAAGAATGAATTGATTTTCCCTCCACCAAGATCCAATGTTTCCCGTGGCCTCCAAGGAGTAGGATAATCCCAAGCTCATGAAGCCCATAGAGAAAGAACTAGAGAGAGACCTGAGGTAAGTTTTGCACACATGGTGGGTAGAAATAGAGCAGGATTTGAAAATGAAAGACCTGAAAGAGATAGATATCAAGCACATAGGCAACAAAGAGATGAACATGATTTTCCATTGCCTAGACCCCGAGAGCACACAAGAACCCTTAGACCCACTCAAGTGATCAAGGCAATGAAGAATTATTTTGACGGGTTAGGAGATCCTTATGATCATGTGGCTGAGTTCAAACAAGTGTTAAGAGCTGAACAGGTTGAGGATTTATTCACCCAATACGAGGCATTTGGTTTGACTCTTAAGGGCACTGCCTTGGCTTGGTTTCAACCATTGAGTAGTCGCAACTATCGCGATATAGATCAGCTGCTAGACGAATTCATTGTAGAATTTTCCAAGAGTGGTATCAGGCATAACAAATCATCCTTGATCCACAGTTTCAAGCAGACACCCCAAGAAACAGTGCGACTAGCAGGTAGAAGGTTCAGACAGTACCTAGAAAGATGCCCTACTCCAGAGTTACCCACACCAGCCAAACAAGTGGCTTTGTTCTTAGATGGCTTACTGAGCACAAAGTTAAGATCATATGTGTACTTGAAAGAGCCTAGATCCATAGAAGAGTGTGTGCGGACGTGCATTGACATAGAAGATAACTTGGGTGAGGAGTTAGGATTGTCCAAACTCTATAAGGATTCTGATAGTTCTACTAGTCATACTTCGAAAATCTCCACGGAAATAGATGAGATAGCTGAGCAAGTTGCCAAGAAGCTAGGAGTTCAAAATAGACAAATACCAAGAGTTAGCTCATTGAATCGATGTTATACCTGCGGAGGGGACCACATGGCTAATGTATGCCCAATGCAAAACCAAAACATTAGAGAAAGGAATGCTCCATATTGCACTATTGAGAGAAAATAGACGAACCACACGGCTCAAAATTGTCCCTACAATAGGCAGGCTGTTAGACAAGCTTATCAGCAACCTTTCCAACAAGGTAGATATCAGAACCAATACCAACAACCATATTATCGACCACAATAGCAATATCAGGCACAATATAGGCCACAACCAGTCTTGGGAAACCAACCACCAACTCCTGCCAACGTGATTCCAGTCAAGTATGCCGTGGGAGAGGAAAATCCAAATAGAGCATTGGTCCCACTAACCCCATTGATACCAGATAATGACTCTCATGCTCATAGTTCAGACTACTCCCATGAAGGTAGTCCACATGCTTATTACACTGAGTCGCCTGAGCATAGTGAGATTTACCCGTATCAATATGAGGCACCACTTATGGAACAAAATTGGGAGCCCACATACTCCAATGTCATGTACGCAAATGCTAACCCTAGGCCCCAATTGAAACAAGTAAGACCACAAGCTCCTAGAGGACCATGTTTTAGATGTCAAGGCGACCATTTCCTTCGTGATTGTCCCCATCCACCATCTCCGAGTCAAGGTCAGGATATCACAATACAAGCTTTTTGTCCTGAATGTGGCAAAGACCATCTTCCCAGAGATTGTCCGAGAAACCCCTCCAGTGCACCCAAGATTACACCCATTAATGTGGTAGGCTTAGTGGCGGATTCAAGTTCAAGTAGCAGTAATGTGGCACCTGTACAGGCAGTTACTAGGGCACAAGCATTAAAACAAGATAAACCAGCAGAGCAATCGGAGTGGAGTGAATCGGGAGAACCTAGTAAGAGGAAAACAAGAACATGGAAGGATACCAGAGAAAAGGCCAATCGTAAGTGGAATAAAAAGTTATCGGAACTAGAAGAAAGCTTGAAAGAAGCAAAAACAAAAATAGAAGACATTGCATCTCAAAACCCCTCGCATGCTGAAACTCCATCCACTCCATCTCATCCCACCCCACCACCCATTGTAAATAGGCCACAACCAGGGTCTGTTCTTGCAGATCCAACCCTTGAAGGCTTGGATATGATGTTCAAGGCCTACCAGGCTCAACTTCAAGAAGGGCCTACAGCTGCAAACCTAGACAAGAGTTACCCTAGAGTGGACTTAGAGATTGAACGGATGAAAATGTGCATGAAAATGGTAGAACAAGCTCAAGCTATACTGGAGACTAGTCAAAAGTTCAATCAGACAAACTCTGTCAAACCGGATTTGCATTTCCAGGGCTTACTAGAAAGATTAGAGCAATTGGTAAACAAACCACAAGTTTCTTTACCTCCCCAGGCTCAACCAGTTATTGAGAGAGGAAGCTCACCACCAATGGGAGCTTATGTTCCTAATTCCACGGATGTTGGAATGCCTCCTTCAATTCAATAGTACTCTCAAGAGTTCTTGCGGGAAATACAAGAAGAGAAATGGGCCAAGGAGAAGAGTAATTCCCCTCCTATTCGTGAGATTGATGATCTTCATGATCAATTTCCCCAAGACATTCCATCTATTTATGGAGACGAAGTAGAACAACAAGAAGACAAAGGATTAGATTTTGAATCTAATACCCTAGAAGAACTGCCTCAATTTCCAGGCCCATGGGAATCTAAATCTCTCCAGATTAGAGCTCCCACAATACTGGTCAGACATGAAGACTCAGTGGTCCCAAGGAACACTGATGTTGTGAAGAACACTAAGGTTCAATGTCATCTCACTGTAGAAGAGCTGCTCAAAGCAAAACCCGAGCTATGGAATCATGTGAAGGATCAGGTTCCAGAACTTGATTCCAATATGCCAAAAACAGGCTCTAAGCAAAAAGTTCCAGAGATACCTCTCGATAAAATAGGAGATATGTGTGAGGGTGAAGAAGGTAATACTTATCTTCCAATCACCTACCAAGGTTACACAACCAAAGCAATCATAGATTCAGGTGCTGGTGTTGCTATTGCGACCACCTCCTTGTGGAAGCAATGGGGCAAGCCCACATTAAGACCAACTAGAATGAAGCTTCAAATGGCTGATGGTCATTTTGAAAGACCTCTAGGATTGCTAGAAGGGATAACTCTAACCACTTGTGGTGTAGAGTTTGAGCACACATTTGCTATATGTGACTTTGAGAAAAATAATGTTTATGAGATGATCCTAGGAAGACCCTTCCTACAACAATTGCAAATAGTACAGGATTGGGGAACCAACTCCTTGTACTTGCATAGGGGTCACCACCAAGGTCAATTTGAAGGATTACTCCTTTAGAGATGTACCACCCCTACAGTGGAATCCTATCCACAAAGCAAAAGAAGATTCAGTCTCTGTGCATTCTGAAAGTTCACCTGATCCATCATGGCTACATGAAGATACTCATTTGTGATGTGCAAGGTCGCAGAGGAAGAGGAAAAACGTTTAAAGGCAAGAGAAGAAGGAACTTCGCCAGGAGATAGACCAATTAAAGACCCAGCCTATACACCGATGATCTTTCCAGATGAGGAATTTGAGCCTCATGGCTGGCCAGAAATCTTAGCCACCATGGACATTGCTGTCAATGAAGAACAATGGACACCTCATTGTGATGAGGAGGGTTATGATATCTTAGTGTGTTGCAGGCAAGGAAGTTTATAGCTTCCTTGATGGGTTTTCAGGTTACAATCAAGTAGCCATTGCCCCAGAAGATCAACACAAAACAGCTTTTGCCACAGAATGGGGAATCTTTGCATTTCGTGTGATGCCATTTGGGCTCACCAATGCACTTGCAACATTCCAAAGACTCATGTGTCATGTCTTCAAAGAGTTCTTGCGAAAGAGCTTAGAAGTGTATGTGGATGATTTATGTGCTCATTCCCAAGAAAGAAGATTTCACATCCCTGAGCTCAGACAAATCTTCAACAAGTGTAGAGAATATTGAGTGTGTCTGAACCCAGAAAAGTGTGTGTTCATGGTGCGTCAAGGTAAAATCTTAGGTCATATTGTTTCTAAGAATGGAATCTCGACAGATGAAGATAAGGTACGAGCCATAGCGGAGCTGCCAAGGCCAAGGAATGTTAAGGAGGTACAAGCCTTTATGGGCCATTGTGGATATTACCGTAGGTTTATCCACATGTACGTGATCATAGCTAGACCCCTTTATGCCTTGTTGTCTAATTTTGAGTGGAACGATGAATGCGAGAATTCTTTCAATGAACTGAAGAAACGTTTGTGCACAGCACTAATACTGACCACTCCTGATTGGAATAAGCCATTCCATGTCCATGTGGATGCATCCAATCATGCCATAGGATGTGTGCTAGCACAACCCACAGGTGAAGGGAATTTAGATTTGCCCATAGCATATGCTAGTAGACAACTAAACCCAGCCGAAAGAAATTATACCACAACCGAGCGAGAAGGGTTAGGCATGGTATATGCTTTGAAGAAGTTTAGACACTATTTATTGGCCAACAAGTTCAAGTTTTTCACTGATCATCAAGCTTTGTTATACTTGATCAATAAACCTTGCAATACTGAACGCTTAGTAAGATGGTTCCTCTTACTAATGGAGTATGACTTTGAAGTTGTTGTCAGGAAAGGTAAAACCCACCTTCGGGCAGACCACCTTTCTCGCATCACTTCAAGAGAGTCACCAAAAGGAGTGTCTGATGAATTACCCGATGCTTATCTGTTCAATTTAGAAGTTGTTCCTAAATGGGCAAATAAGTTGGTACCAGTCCTAACCTTCGGCCCTGCAAATAAGAATGTGAAAACATCACAAGAAGAAATTGTAAAATCACAAAAATATCACATATTGGCAGGAAGCATGTACAAACAAGACACTGAGGGTGTATTATCTTGTTGTGTTGAGGACGATGAACATAGTAGTTGGTTGCAACAAGCTCATGAAGGATTGCTAGGAAATCATTATTCTAAACAACGAACATTGCAGAATCTAAAGCGTCTAGGAGTGTATTGGCCTAGCATGGACAAAGAAATACATGAGTGGATTAAGAATTGTCCAATGTGCAGAGAGAGACCCCCAGTGGAGCATGCGACCCTTTATCAAGTGTCATTAATTCCAGATTGGAGTGCTCCATTGGTAGAGTTTATGAGGTCGGGAAGATTGCCCAAAGAGCTAGTCTAGCAAGAAGACGAAACATGGAGCAAGAAGCTCAAGGCTATGCCTTAGTAGGAGACAACTTATACCAAAGAGGCAAAGATGGTTACTTAAGATTGTGCGTTCATGAATCAGACTATTTAAAGGTCTTAGAGACTGCACACAGTGGTGTTGCAGGTGGACACTTCGGTCCTGATCGAGTAATCAAGACCATTCTATTCTCAGGACTTTGGTGGCCCACTCTTCATATGGATGCACATACCTATGTGAAGAAATGTGACACCTGCCAACGTGCACAATATCCAGTTAGAAAAGGCGAGATGCCTTTGAGGCCAATGATGGGAGGGCGTGCATTTTCGAAGTGGGGCATAGACTTCATAGGTCCTATTAACCCCCCAGCTAGAAACTCCCATGCAGAATATATTATTGTAGCCACAGATTACCTTACAAAGTGGGTAGAAGTGAAAGCCACAACAAAGAATGATGCTCAGACTACGGCTAAGTTCTTATTCGAGAATGTGTTCACGAGATATGGACTACCAATAGAGTTGGTGAGCGATAGAGGCACACACTTCTTGAATGAAGTCATTGAAAATCTTCTCCAAGAATTCTTGGTGATACATAAGAAGTCTGCCCCCTATCACCCACAAGCTAACGGACAAGCCGAGAGTACCAATAAGATCCTTTGTAACGTATTGACAAAATTGGTAAATAATAAACGCTCTGATTGGGACAAACAACTTCATCATGCTGTTTGGGCTTACCGAGTTGCCTACAAAACGGTACTCAATGCCACCCCATTTCAGATGGTCTTTGGACAGAATGCGGTGTTACCACTGGATTTCTTAATCCCTGCTTTAAAAGTAGCACAAGAGCATGAGTGGAATGGACATGAATTGTCATCTAGGATCTTTGATCTAGAACGCTTAGGTGAGACAAGGCTACGAGCGGCTGCAGGCATCTACGCTGCAAAGAAAAGGCAAAATGCATACTTCGATGCACACATTAAGGATAAGGCACTGAAAGAGGGAGATCTAGTGTTGGTTTACACACTAAAACAACATGCCCGTAAGTTGGAAAAACGAGGATATGGACCCATGATCATTAACAAAATTTCCACTAGCGGCACGGTTCAATTGGCTACTTTAGAAGGTGATATCTTGCCAAACTATATCAGTGGTTGTAGAGTCAAGTTATACCAAGAACCTCTTACAGAGGATATGCTTACGAGACTCAACACTGCTAAGAAGCGAAAAGAAGAGGAGTTAAGGGTGAGAGAAGAAGCACAAGCCAAGGCTAGAGAGCACATAAGGCAAAATAAGTTAAGGCGACTAGGCTTAGATGTCAACTCAAAAGCCCCAAAATATCACATGGATATGTGCCAAAAATCAGGCATAGCAACTTCTCAAGTCATTGACCGACGACCCTTTGTGACCATAGAGATAGGACAAGGGAAGGATGCAAGGACTGTGAAAGCATTAATTGACTCAGGTGCAACAAGTAGTGCAGTTAGACTTTCCTACTGCCAAGACTTGCAGTTGAACATCAATCCCATAGAAGCTTATCTCATAGGTTTGGGAGGTGTGGAAACCCCTTGTTTGGGCGAGGTGGAACTTCCCATCTACCTTCAAGATGTTCGAATGAAAGTCAAAGCGCTAGTGTGTCAAGATGAGAACCTTACAGAACCACTTGTTTTGGGTCAAGATTGGATTTATGACCATGCAGTAAACTTGAACCTAAGAAGTCAAATTCTTCAAGTATGGGTACATGAACAATGCATTACAATAGAATTAGAGAACTGCATGCTCCCAGATCATGGCACCACACACTCTCTTAGTTCTTCTAAGACTAATCATATGGAAGAAGATGTATGTGTCAAAAGCTCTATGATGCAGAAGGAGTCAATCATGGAAGAACAGGCTCAACGACAAGCGGACTCCTCCTCTGGGGCAAGGACTAATGCCACCACAACAACTCAACCGAGCATGAAGTAGATATGGGTACACAAAGGAGAGAAACCACCAGCCTTGGCCCCACAAATCCCATCCAGGCAAGCCAACCAGGCCAGAAGACAAAGGGAGCAGCTCGGACGAGCTCAATCACAAGGTATCCAACAAGTTTGGGTGCCTAAGAAATTAGCTGCAGCTCAACAAGGGCGATTACAGATGTGGGTACCTAAGAAGCTCTTACATCCACAACAACCTATGTTCTCCCACATGTGAAAGGTCTCAACAACGAAGCCAAAAAGAGGAAAGGGTAAGAACCACGTACAAAGACCGAAAGAAGATCAAATCAGCTCTTCAACAATAGTAGGAAGACGTGCAAAAAGTCTATGGGTTTGGAAGCCAAAAGTACAAGTAGCACATTGGATCCCACAGTTCAGAAAGCATCCAAAGAGGAAGACGCCTGAAGTAATCTCTACAGTGCCAAATGCTGTTCTAAAATGGGTTCCTATCAAGAGGAAGGATCAGTGGTCATCTCGAGATCCAATGGATACCTCCAACAAAGATGACATCAACATTTGCAGGTGACATCAGGCCTCGACGAGTGACAACCATGTGCTCCTTGCACAACCCTGTCTTTTGCACCATTCAGGTCATGCATTTCCAAAGTATGCATTAATATAGGACCACATTACACGGCCGTGCATAGACACACTTGAGAATCCAAGGCACAAGAGCACATTGACATATGTCAAAGATTTTTATTGATTGATACTAAACTCTGTCTTCTTGTTTTGTGATATTGTTCCTATTAAAAAAAAAAAAAAGAAGAAAAGAAAAAAAAAAAAGAAAGAGAGGAAGAACTTGTTCCCAGGTTTAGCGCATGAAACATGAATGAGTCATGCTTAGTTGAAAGTGGAACCATCTATTACTGGGCATTTATCAGTTTGGATAGAAGGGTGTCTCGGCTAGCAGATGATATTATTGCTGCCTTATCTGGTAGATGTAAAGAACTTAGCATGAACATGGCATCCACACCTAGGGTTTCCCCTTACCATGGTGGGAGTGAAGATCTTGAAGGTCCACAACTTGAGTGATGCTTAACTACTGTATGTATGAGAGCATCCAAGGAGATATTTGCAAGAGTTTGTTTGGTACCCCGAAAATCCTTGTCTGTATACTAGATGAGAAGACTCCTGCTTATGGTGAGCTAGAGAGAATATGTGAAACTAAGCTTGGTGTAGTTATCGAATGTTGTTGGTCAAGGAATATAAAGAAATTCAATTCTCTGTATTTGGCAAATGATGCTTTGAAAAGAGGAGACATGATCAGCCATTCAAAAGATCTCATCAGTGGACCATCAAGACGGACATTCATCAACAATATTCCATCCCAAAGGACGAGTGTACAACACGAAGAGATGAACATCCATCGACCTTCTCCATGGTAAGTATCTTTACCTTGGAAACATCATAACCATGATAGCTTAGGAAACCTCTTCGTCGGCATACCCTTGAGCAGTTAGCTCAAGACCCCCAATTTTTGCACCATACTTCTTCCAATGCATTTCCCAAGTAAGCATTCATAGGGCTACATTACAAGGCCGTGCACAAGGCACACATTTTCCTCAACCCATGCACGAACACACTTACCCATCACTCAATATGGGTTATGAGTACTTGGCATGACTACTATGAAAATCAACTGTGGAAGCTCTAGAAAACATCAACGGAGACTCACAACGACACAGTCATGTTGGAATCCAAGGAAGAAGCACATACCAAGAGACTACAACTTGCAAAGACTTGCAGTGATAAATGAAGAACCAGACACATCTGGAAGTCATACGACTTTTGTTCATACAGAAGGGACACTCCCTCTCAAGGCACTACTTGGAACAACCACTACAACAAGGGTCTGTCAGGGCGACAGACTCGAGAGGGGGGGGAGTGTTGAAGCTCAAAGTCAAGGACAAAGCATGGAAGCACATCAAAAGGTGGACACACAAGGAAAGGGAGCAAGTAGGGAGCTCCAAGAAGCGTATGTCAAATTTTCAGAAGAATCCCCTACAAAAATAGTGATTTTCATCACTAAAAACCATTGTAATTACCATTATCTATTTTTATAACTCCATTTTGTTCAAGCCGAGGATTCCTTGAGCTTGAGGAGTATTAGAAGTACCATCGTACCAATTTTCATAATTTTTAGACTTCGTTTGAGCCCTCAAATAAGCCCTGGAACCTAATTTTTAACTAGGCCGGACACTAGGTCTGGACAGGGCCAAAACTAGTCAAAAAAATATAAAAAGAGCTAGAGAGCTCATTTGTGAGGTTAGCTTGTTACAGAATAGAGCTTTTGTAAGAGAACTCTTTTGCAATCAAAGCTTTCCATTGTTCCTCTCTTTGATCTTACTGTGTGTGCGTGTGTGTGTATGTGTGTGCATGTTTGTGTGCTTTCACTCACGCACTTGTGCCTTCACTTGCTCGTGGTCTTCATACCGGTCCTCACATCTCCGCGGATTGACAAGTAAAGGAGGTGGTGCTTATGCTTGAGCTACAGCTACCTGACACTTTTGTATATGTTCTTTAATAAAACATATAGTGGCGTGGTTAGTCATAGACTGTACATTTGATCGTATTTGTAAAATCTAGGAAATCCATGTTTGGGGTCTCTATGTATTGTGTAGTTTCTATGTATTCTGCAAGTATCGTGCATGTCACCCAGAGCTCAATTTTCTAGTATGAGAACATTGTCAAGAATCTCTTTTAAAGGGGAATCCACCATGATGCATCACCATCACATCACTTCAAGTCACTTCTTGTTCAACCAAAATATGCATGACGTACTAAGCATGAAGCAAAAACCACTAGTGGAAACATGAGTGACATAACAACCAACCCAGTTTGAATAAGAAAAAGCATGCAAATCTTGTGATAATGATCCCTGCTTGGGATAAAACAATCCAAGTATATGGGTACCACTCAAGTAGCGGAAGATGTGCTTAACCCCCTACCAATGCTTGATACCTAGGAAATGCATAAACTTGCTCATCTATGAGACAACAAACTGAATATCAAGTCGAGTTATGCATAAGTAGATCAAACATCCAATATCCTATTAATAGAGAAAAACATCAAATGCATCTCCAACATCATGAAGACTCAACCATAAACCTATATCCATGGAAATGGAAATATTTCTGCAATCTTCAAGGCCAAAACATTGCAATAATGTGTCAGCGCATTTTGCTTGACACAAATCTATTCCCCCATTAACTTGCAAAAATTGAATGCGCAAATAATGATGTAAATGCCCCAAACGTAACATCTCAAAAGAGGCATGCAAATTAACCCTAAATTCAAAAATATGCTTCTCATTAGGACTAATGACAAACATACCATCAACATATATAACAATGATTAGAAGTGCATCATCTTCAACCTTAACATATAAGGTCCTCTCAGTTGGACTATTCTAAAAATTATGTTCTAGCAAATAGGCATATATCTTTTCATACCAAGCACTGATGCTTGCTTCAATCCATATAATGCCTCTTTCAGCATGAGCACTTTATCTTCATGTCCTTTCTACACAAAACCATGAGGCTACAATACATACACCTCTTCATGTAAATTGCCATTCAAAAGTGCACTTTTAATGTCCAATTGATGTACATTCCAATCATGATGCAATACAAGTGCATATATGCTACGAATAGTTTTTATTTTGCATGTGGAACCAAAATTCTTATCAAAACTAATGCCTTTCTCTTGATCATAACCTTTGGTAACAAGCCTAGCCCTATACCTATCAACTGCTCCATGAGGCTTGCATTTGAGCTTGTATACCCATTTAGTGCCAATGGCCTTTTTGCTTGGAGGAAAATCACATAAAGACTAAGCATCATTCTTCATAATAACATCATATTCCAATTGCAAAGTAGCCATGCAATTTTCTGAATTTTGTGCTTCATCAAAATAAATACACTACTCATGAGAAGATTGGTCATAGTTGCAAATAGTAGTAAATGCCCATTCTTTATTCTGAATAAGATTACTAGAATTTATTTTAGGTGTAGAGGCCTCTACAACAACCATTCCAACCTCTTTCTTCTTTACCTCCTTTGCAACCACTTTAGGACAACTCTTTGTGCCATGATCATTTGACTTATAGTACTTGCAAAATTGTTTATGCTTTTTTATTTTCTTGTCCTCTTCATCTCCCTTCTTTGATTGTGCAACGTTTTGTAGATTTTAGCTTATTAGTAGATGAGCTCCATTTACCTTTGCCCTTCTGACTATCTAAGAAAGCTTGATTTGTAGCATGCATAATTGATTTTTTCTACCTAGACTGATCTTTCTATAGCAAAATAGAGATCAATTCCTCCAAGGTCAAGGCATTTGGATTGCCATTCATGACCAATTGAAGAGTAGAATCAAAACTTTGATATGAATCTAGAAGAACATTAAGAAAAATCTACAAAAGTGAATTATTTGGCAAGATTTCATTGGCAAAAATCAATTGCTCTCTCAAATTTTTGATCTTTGTCAAAATGCTATCCATTGATTATCCTTCATTCATATGCTCACTCTCCAACTGTTTAAGAGCTAAGCAATATGAGTCTCATTTCTTGCCTATTATAAAGTTTTAAGAGTATTCAAGCATCTTTTGCTATCTTACACGAGCAAATATGAGGGATAATGACTTTTTTGATAGACAAAGCTATCTGCATGCCCACAATGGGTAATTGGTACCATCCAAATTATCCTCAACAACCAACACATGGAATACATCATTGCTTTTGACCATGGTGAGTGACTAAATACCCTGATGCAAAAAATTGATTGTATCTCAAAAAGTAAAAAAAAAACACCCAATTGAGCTCTTCTAGACATGTAACAGACTTCAAGACACTTGTACTGGTGAACCAAAACTTGTATCTATGTTTTTCATAAAGGGAGAAAATTTCTAGCACAATCACTATGATATCGTGTTCGGAAGTCGAAACGAGCTTAGATCAAAATTTCAATGCCACAAAGCAAAGATGTTTTGAACTTCTTATTATCACCTTGAGTATCCTCATCAATTTTGGTGTGATTCTAAGAGTATGATTGGAGGGGTGTCGACGATGCCATAAAGAAAGGGGCAACCTGCTCTGATACCAATTGTTGGTGTTCAAGATTTGTGGAAGCAAGCAAACAACACAAGGAAGAAGATTAGGAACCTTGGAGAAAAACACAATGCAAAATGAATTACCAAATTACAATTAATCTTTTCACATTGTATCGAATCGAGATAGGAAATCTTAGAGTCATTTTGGAGAGGAAGCTTCAAAATTATAGATATTAAATATAGCTTGAGTATAGAAACATCCATAGATGGATGGGAAAAGAGAAAAACGACCAGATCCTTGAAGATATGCCATATTGACGTGCGTGCAGGAAAGTTAGCTAGGAAGTAAAGTTTACAAATAAGAGTTCCGAGCACTCTTAGATTATGCGCAATCCATTTATATATGTATGCATTTCAACCAAGAGCTCCTTATGTAATAGGATTGCAATATGAGAAGGTCCAACTAGAAAGGATGTTTGAGAAGACATGAATGATATGGTTAGACTTGCAAAGTCTCAAGATTGATTTAGAGGCTATGCTAATCCTTAAAGAAGAAAAGAATCAAGGTTTAAGACAAGGGAGAAAGTTTATCTAGTTCCGTTGAAGTTTGAGACCATGAACACAAGACCTTGTCTACAACTATCTAAAATTTTAGAGACCATGAACATAAAACCTTGTATAAAGCTATTTGCTAGGTTTTATGGACCATGCTTGAAAGACTAATAAGATGGCTTACCAACTTCAACTTCCAAGGGATAGCTAAGTAAACATAGTATTCCAAATAAGTAAGCTAAATAGAAAGTTGGGTGAGTTGGACAATCACTACTAGAAATAGGGGGCGTAGCGACACCCCCAATGAAAAAAAAGCAGGTTTCATCCCTTATGTGATTTAGTGTTGCATAAGCGACGAAATTAAAAAAAAAAAACACGACCCATCGCATAAGCGATGCACATCATCACTTATGCGATGCTCAAAATGTCTGTTGCAAGGAGCGTCGCTATCTACCGACACTCTTATTGATGTTCGCAAACTGCTTGGGATGCTAGAGTGTTGCATAAATGACATCCTGATATTTCAGAGTGTCGCATAAGCGACGCTCTGGAATGTTAAAAAAAAAATCGATTTCTCCCAGCATATTTGTGCTCGGATTGAGATGCGTGAGAGAGAGAGAGAGAGAGAGATCAAGCTAGCTACATGCTCACACAACCTCAAGGAAGCAAGGTATGCTCACACACACACATACACACACATATTTACACACTTTGATTTACACACACATGTACACATGCATACACACACATACACACATAGACACACACACACACATAGACACATAGACACACACACACACATACACACATAGACACACACATACACACACACATACATACATAGACACATACACACTTACACACACACACACACATCCACACACATGTCCACACACACATACACATGCATACATGCATATATATACACATACACACATATACCACACACACACAGATTTACACACACACATATACACACAAATTTACACACACACATATATACACACATAGACACACACATACACACATAGACACACACATACACATAGACACACACATACACATAGACACACACATACACATAGACACACACACACACACATATACACACACATAGACACGTACACACTTATATACACACACACATTTACACACACACATACACATGCATACAAACACATATATATAGATACACATGTATATACACACATAGACACACACATACACACATAGACACACAGACACACATACACACACACACACATACACATAGACACACACATAGACACATACACACACATATGTGCATACACACACACATAGAGAGACATACACACACACACATACACATACATGCATACATATGCATACATAATGCATATGCATATGCATACATAATTCATATGCATATGCATACCTACATACTTACATGCATACACACATACACACACACATGAATACATATGCATACATAATGCACATGCATATGCATACATACATGCTTACATGCATATACACACATACACATACACACATAGACACACACACATAGACACACACACACATACACACATATATGCATACACATACACGTAGAGAGACATACACACACATACACATACATGCATACATAATGCATATGCATATGCATACATACATACTTACATGCATACACACACATACATACATAGACACATACACACTTACACACGCACACAAACACACATCCACACACATTTCAACACACACATACACATGCATACACACATATATATACACATACACACGTATATGCACACATAGATACACACACATACACACATAGACACATACACACACATACACAGATTTACACACACACATATACACACAATTTACACACAAACATACACATGCATACACACACACATATATACACACATAGACACACACATACACATAGACACACACACACACATAGACACACACACACATATACACACACATAGACACATATACACTTACACACACACACATCCACACACATTTACACACACACATACACATGCATATAGACACATATATATAGATACACATGTATATACACAGATAGACACACACATAGACACACACACACACATACACACACACACATACATACATACACACACATATATGTATACACATACACTTAGAGAGACATACACACACATACACATACATGCATACATATGCATACATACATACTTACATGTGTACACACACATACACACACATGCATACATATGCATACATAATGCACATGCATATGCATACATACATGCTTACAGGCATACACACACATGCACACATACGCATACACATACACACATAGACACACACACATAGACACACACATACACACACATACACACACATAGAGATACATACACACACACATACACATACATGCATACATAATGCACATGCATACATACATGCTTACATGCTTACATGCATACACACATACACACACTCACATATACACCTACATACATATATACACACATACATATGTACACGTACGTAAATTGATTTCTAACCCATTTTGTTTTATATGTACGGGTATTATGGATCCTAGTAGAGAGAGAAAGGCAAAACTCACTCTCATAAAAAGTCTTATGAGAGCAAGAGTTCCGCTTGATACTTTAGGGATCATCATGCACAAGTACTCAGAGATGCCTAATGATGAGCTGGATTTTACGATCCAGATGCTTACCCAACGATCATAGGAGGGTTCTTCTACGGCTCCACATGCAGGAAGACAACTATCTGCTCATAGATATGTTTTTTTTTTCACAATTTTTTTTAATGATATTATAAGATATATTTTTATTTATTTTTATCTATCTATTTTCAGGACTCCTATACCACCTCCAGATCATGAGAGCAGAGCACAGGGGCCTATGAGGACATGCATAGTCACCTTAGGGCTAGAGTGCAATATAGAGCCAGAGGGGAATATAGTGTATATAGGGAATGAATTGGAGTTCAAGAGAAGAATGTGAGCATTATGCGACTCTTACCTGCGCCTTGTCCACTTGCAGTGGAAGTAAGTATAAATTTTACGTATAAAATTGAAATAAATATCTTATGTTTTATTTACATGAAATTTTTTTGTAGCGAGCATGATGAGAGGGATAAAAAATACATACTTAGTTCACTTGAGATAGAGTTTGGGACAAGGTGGTTGCATAAGTGGTGTCTAAAAGAGATGTGAACACTTATGGCTCATCCTCGTGATAATGCACGATACGCATTGCTTTTATGTATATATATGTGGATATGAGTATGTGTGTTTATTTTGTATGTATATGAGAGAGAGAGAGAAAAGAGTGCGACTAGAGGTACGAATACACGCATACACACACATATACATCATACATGCACATTTACACACATATACACATACATGCACATTTATACATACACACACATACATGCACATTTACACACACACATACACATGCATGTAGTTACACACATATAATGAATACACACATAGACACATACGCATACTCACATACACATACACATAATCATATGCACATACACATACATAATCATATGTACACACACATAGACTCACATAATCATATTTACATACATATATACACATACACATGCATACACACACACACAACATATGCATACGCACATATAGATACACATACATACACACACATGCATATATATATATATAATATATATATATATATATATATATATATATATATATATATATATATATATATATATATATATATATATATATATATATTCTAATTCAAAAATCCTAATTCAGAAACACTAATTTTGATATTAGGGTTTTACAAACCCTAATTTAGAAACTCTAATTTAGCCGTTTAGCCATATGATTGAAGTATACGTATACATTGCATCTATTCCTCTGACCACCTACTAGAGAGATGTCTCTCCTCCCAACCTTATGCCTCAATATATAGCTACTTGAATCAACGAGGATCGTAATATATATAAAGATACATACACATCATGTAGATACACATACAAAAGATGCTCCATATCCTATAGGAGTCCGAATCAATTGAATCCTATTGTTGATAGTCTATATCTCTTTTTTTGTAAGTACCCAAGGAGCAGGTGCATAAGTTGTCTCTTGTCGATGTCTAACAAAAACTGGCCATAACTTTGGTTTTGAGTTTTGATCCTTCAAATCATTCCTTGATGCTATGGTATCTTTTAGTCCAAGAAGATGTTGCCATAATGAATAACCAATATTCTTGAATATATGCATAGGATTAAGAAGATGACATACTTTTAACTCTTTCCAATACTCCAAAGAATACCATATTGATATATTCTTTGCGAGTGCCAATTTTCCTTTACCTCTCTTCACATTCTCATTATCTTCATCATCACTGAAGATTTCTGATTCTGGATCTATCATAGATCCATCTATCCATTTTTTATACCAATCCATAGGCGTCATAGGTTTTGGACACTGACATGTTCCAAGATTTCCATTAAAATGTATCGCTTCTCTTTTAGATCTTGATGGATGACAATCAGGCAAGAATGGTCGATGTCGAAGATAAATATTTTTGTTGAGATTCTTACTATAGATTGATCTCAACCAATCACCACAATATGGACAAGCTTTATAACCCTTAGTAGATATTCCTACATCATGAAAACAATAAAAATATAATTAGATTAACTCACATTTATTTGTATGCATATTGAATAAAAAAATTACATCAATACCTGAACAAACACCATATCTTGGAAAATCGTGAATAGTCCAAGCCACAATACCACAAATTGTAACATATCTTTCATTGATGCTTTTTGATACATCAATGACATTAATACCTCTCCGTAACTCTTGGAGATCATCAATGAGAGGAGCAAGATATATATTCATACCTTTAACTTGTCTTTTCCTGGGATTGAAAGTGAAAGCATTAAATGTTCCTTTTTAATGCTAAGATATGGTGGAAGATTGTAGGTTATGACTACCACTGGCCATGTTGACCATTTACTGGATTTCATAGAGAATGGATTAAACCCATCTAATGCAACTCCTAACTTTAGATTCTGTGGATTTTGTGCAAAATCAGGCCCTGTAGAATCAATATGCTGAAAAGCAACACTATCATGAGGAATTCTCATTATTCCATCAGTACTTTTATAATCATGTCCCCATGCCAAAAGCTTTGATAATTTGGGGCTTTGAAACATATGTCTAATCTGTGGAGCCAATGGAAAATGTCTCAATACCTTTTTTGGGATTTTACCTTCTTTGTCCTTATATTGAGGAGATTGACATTTTGGACATGTTCACCTCTACTCTATATAGAATACAATCGTTAGGACATGCATGTATACATTGATAATCTATACCAAGATTGTTGATTATCTTCTTCATTTTTTCATGTGAGGTAGGAAGAATGTTTTGACTTGGTAAAAACTTTTCAGATAATAACCTGTAACTTCATGAAAAAAAAGACATATTGATAAAAATAAATAAATAAATATACATATATATATATATACATATAATTTTATATATGTGTATGCTTATGTGTATGTGTATGTGGATGTGTATATGCATGTGCATGCGTATACGTATGCGTATGTGTATATGTATGTCTTTGTGTATATGTGTTTTATATGTGTATATGTATGTATATATATGTATGTGTATGTGTATGCATATATGTATGTGTATGTGTGTGTATATGAATATGTATGTATGTATGTATGTATGTATGTATATGTATGTATGTATGTATGTATGTATATGTATGTATGCATGTGTAGCTGTGTATATTTGATTTCGGTTTTAAATTTTTTTTTTTTGTTTATTTTGGTTTGTAGACTTTCATATCTAGACCACTAAATCATCTGGTTGTCTCCCATTTTATAGTCAATCTATTACCTGCCTTGCTAACTAAGACTTACATATTTGTTTACAAGGATTAAGTATCAGTTAACTATCGAGGTATTAGGTTGTTTGGAAAATAAGACAAGCAAATTTCTCTCGAAGATTTTGGAAGATGGATGAATAGGTTTAAAGTATGGGCGGACATAAAGTGTTCATTCAATGCAAGTTCTTGTTCTTACCTTAGCTAAGGTAAAAACAAAAACCTTCACTGAATGTACACTTTGTGTCCGCCCATCCTTTAAAATTATTTTTCCATCTTTCAAAATCTTCGAGATAAATTTACTTCTATCTTTCAAATGACTTAATACCTCCATAGCTAACTCACACTTAATATTTGTATGCAAAGTTCATAAAAGAGTTAGCAACATAGGTATTAGGTCAACTGGAATAGGAGAAGCAGATGTGTAAGGAAGATTCTAAAGGTTGGGTGGACAATTCCAAAGGCTAGATGGACAAAATATCTTCATCCGATACAGGTATGTATAATTTGACTTTACTCTCATAACATGTGTATGTGCGTATATGTGTGTGTATGTTTATATGTGTGTATACATTCATGTGTGTGTGTGTATATATATATATATGTGTGTGTGTGTGTGTGTGTGTGTCTATGTATGCATGTATATATATATATATATATATATATATATAATTAAAAATTATACCTTAATAGTGTCAAACAGATACATTACTCCATCCAAAATGATTTTGAAGATTGAGAATAAGTAAGCTCGCACTTAGTTATGTCAAACGACTTCCTTCATATGCATCTTTAAACATTCCTCTCAAAAATATTTCTCATTTTTAGAAATATCAATGCTCTCACTGTCATTTTGATACCAATCCTCAATAAAATTTGCCATGCCATCATTTTCATCATTGTTGCACAAATCTTGTACTTTATCTTCTTTTGAATATAGGTCTTTCAACCTTGCATATTCCACAGGATCACTTTTGCATAGCCTCCTCATAGAAGCTTTTGATAAATGAGGTCTTATTGGCAATTGTGAATGGTGTGGAGGAATATCATCAACATCATATGTTGGAATCTACACACATGAATAAAAATTACTAATATTCCATAAATGAATAAAAAGTAAACTTTAAACATAAAATTAAATTGATAAGTTATCAAATATGGATAGAAAATTTCCATTCTCTCTCTAGCTAAAAGGTGCTCTTGGAGGTCCACGCCATCCATAATTCACTAATAATTCATCACCAGCATGTAATGTAGTAATAGCATTGACAACTATGTATCTTGATACATCTCTACTCATGTATGGTGATTCATGAATATTTTCACGCTCCTCAAATGTGGAATTAGTCCTTGAACTATTATGTAACCCTCGACTACTATTTATTAAACGTGTTATATTTCCATGTGTGTAAGCTCTTCCATCAATATATAATCTTTCATTTTCTGCATGCCAAATTCTTCTACTAGTAAGGGATGCTGCATTCAAGCATATTCCATAAGTACTCATGCTTTGAACATAACGTGCAAGTCGATGCCAATCTCCCCATCCATATATAGGACCACAAAATGACATAAGAGTGACTTCAGAGTCTGGAGGCACATACAAATCATCTATAATAAAGAGACCACGACCAGCATTAGTAATAGTGGATGGAACAATCATATAGCAATTATCCTGTTACCATTAGTGTCCATGTGAAAGGCCAAATGGCCACTGGACACTTCTTTGTATATGTTCTTTAATAAAACATATAGTGGCCTGGTCAGACACAGACTGTAAGTTCAATCGCATTTGTAAGACCTAAGAAGTCTATCTACATGCTCCCTGTGTACTGTGTTTTCTGTGTATTTTGTAGCCTCTATGCGGAGTACTGTGTGCAGCCTTACGAGCTCGTTTTTCTACTCCGAGCATACCATCGTGAAGCTCTTGAGAAAGAGAGTGCATTGTGGTGCATCACCATCGAAATACTTCACTAGTGTCAGAGCAGTTCGAGGCAAAAGCTTTGTTCCTTTTGTGCGAGCGAAGCGAGCATCCCCCATGCTTTCTCCAAGGCTTGCAACTAAGGTGATGACCAAGGCATAGACCTTGGCATACCTTGTCATCCGAGTCATCGAAGTCACCGTTGTGCCATTGGCTGCGCGCGAGGGAGAACCTTAACGATCAAGGAATATAGAGGTTCCCGGTACTTCTCGGGAGCTCACCCATCCCAGTACTATTCCCCCCGGAGCTCGCTTAACCGTGGAAATCTCTTGCCACTAAGCTACACTCTTGTGGTGTCTGAAGAAGGGGAAAGAATAAGGTTGACATTACCTTGAACATGTTTTGGTCCCTCAAAGCTTCATTCTTTGCTTTCAAAGCCTATTTTTGAAGCATTTTTGGGTGTCTTTTGGAGCCATTTTGGAGTACTTCTGCACATAGTCCTCTTCACAAAGGTCCAAGAACATCAAGAAGAGTGTTCTTTGTACTTCTCCGACAATAAATATCAACCTTTGGAGCTGTGTTTTCAGCCACACTCATAAAACTACAGGTTTCTTGAAAGGTTTCAGTTTTGGTGGGAGCAGTTGCTGCAAATTTATGCAGGTTTTTGAGCCTAAAATATCAGAGTTGATAAACAGTTGCAAGTGCTATTGGCTAGTTTTTGGTTGTGTATTCCGCCTTTAGTGTCATTTTACTGCATAAAACCTTTTACGTTTGATAAAGAGGGTCGTGGTGAGGTTTTCGTAACTCGGAGACACCCAGATGTCGGAGTCTCTTCGGTGATGCAGGTGGAAGACTTACCCAGCCTTGCCATAAGAGATGTATGATAGTTGTTCATAGGTGCTCGATGGAATTTCAAAGAAGCCTGCTGACATGGATGAAGATGATTGGGATGAGTTAGATGAATTGGCTAGGTCTATCATTCGCTTGCACCTGACAGATAATGTTTACTTTATAGTATTAGACTATGAAAGTGCAGAGGAGCTTTGGAAGAAGTTATGCAATACATATGAAAAGAGACGGCATCAAATAAAGTTAATCTGATGAGAAAATTATATGACCTTCGTGTGAAGGACACAGATAGTGTTGCTCCTCATCTGAATGAGTTTGATGCCATATTCTCTTAGTTACAGGCTCAGAAAATGGATATGGATAATGAAATGAAAGCAGTATTGTTGTTATGCACCTTGCCATCATCATGAGATACGTTTTGCACAGCTATTAATAATAGTGCACCTATTGGTAAACTCGTCTATGATGACATATGTGGAGAACTCTTGAGTGAGGAGATTCACAAAAAATCTATGGTTGGCACTCAAAGTGGAGTGCATATAATGTTCGTGATTCTTACCAAGGAAAGAATCAACAACGTGGCAGCAGCAAGAACAAGGAAAAGAATGGTCAACAGAATAAGAGTAGAAGTAAATCAAGGAAGAGGGATACCGAGTTCCATTATTGTCATAAGAAAGGACACATGAAGAAAGACTATTATGCATTAAAGAATGCTAAAGGTAAAGGACAGAATGTTGATGGGCATGTTAAACAGTTACCTGCACCATCTACTTCGACTGTGAAGATTGAAGAAATTAATGCTATTTCTGATGATGCTGATGTGCTAACACTTGATAGTACTATGCCAACTGAGGCTTTAATGGTTGATTCTCTTTCCCACACCTGGCTGGTAGATTCTGGTGCTTCTTTCCATGTGACACCACATAGAGAATGGTTCTCTAATTATGCAGCAAAGTCTCTTGGTACCGTGAGACTTGGTGACTCTTACCAATGTGATGTTGTGGGGATTGGAGATGTGGTTTTGCAATTCATTGATGGTTCAAAATTTACTCTGCATAATCTACGTCATGTACCTCAGTTATCATGCAGTTTGATGTCAGTTGGTCAACTTGATGACCTTGGCTACAAGGTGGTCTTCTATGCTTAGTCCTTTTGCATATCAAAAGGCAATATGGTTATTGCAAAAGGAAGCAAAGTTGGCTCACTTTATCCTTTATTTGTATCACAGAAAGAACACTTGTTAGCTGTTACTGAATAGCCTATGGCTTGTATTTGGCATGGTCGTTTGGGCCATATATCGCATAGTGGAATGGAAAACCTTTCTCGTTCTTGCTACTTACCTGTGTTATCTTTCTCTGATTTTCCATTTTGTGAGCATTGTCAATATGGAAAGCAAACCAGAAATGTGCATAGAACGCACATTGAATCTTCAAATCGACCTTTAGATCTTGTTCATACAGATGTGTGTGGTCTTATGCCCACTAGGTCCTTAGGTGGTTCTCTTTACTTTGTCACTTTCATAGATGATGCTACTAGAAAAGTTTGGGTATATCCTATCAAATCGAAGGATGAGGTATTTCCTACTTTTAGAAAATGGCTTGCTTCAGTTGAGACTGAAAAAGGAACTAAGCTTAAGGATTTATGTTCAGATAATGGGGGTGAGTATACCTCACATGAATTCAGTCTTTTCTGTCAGTCTAGAGGGATTCGTAGAGAGTTTTCAGCTCCTTATACCCTAGTACAGAATGGTGTAGCTGAGAGGATGAATAGAACTATTTAAGATAGAGTAGTCTGTATGTTGCATCATGCAAACCTCTCATAAGGCTTTTGGGCAGAAGCAGTATTGACTGCAGTTCATGTGATTAACCTTTCACCTAGTATTGCCAAAGGTCTGAAAGTGGCACAAGAGCTGTGGACAGGGAAGCCACCATATTATGATCATCTTCGAGTTTTTGGGTGTGAATCATATGTTCATATACCCAAGAATTAGACAAAAGTTGGACCATAAGTCAAAGAAATACATTTTTCTTGGATATGGTCGAGAAGGACAATTTGGATATCGCTTATGGGATCCTGAAACACGGACAGTGATCAGAAGTAGTGATGTCATTTTCAATGAGTCTAAGATGCATAAACAACCCATTAATGAGGTTGAAGTGAGAAGAGTGGTGTTTGAGGATACTAGTCCTCCGGTTAGCATGCATAAAAATGTTGCACATTGGGATGTTCAAGAGAATGTCCATTCAGATCATTCTGCACATGTTCCTATTCAGCAACAATTGAGATGTTCTGCACGTGTCTCACATTCAACTGATAGATATTTCCAGGTTTAGATTTTGTTATGCTAACGGATGCTGGTGAGCCTTCTTGCTACAAAGAGGTATGCAGACAGATGATCATGTCAAGTGGGAGTGTAGTTGGATTCTATTCACAAGAATGGTACTTGGGATTTAGTACCTTTGCCAAATGGCAGGAAAGCTTTACCATGTAAATGGGTATATAAGCTGAAATTCACATCAGATAGTGCTTCTCCAAAGTATAAAGCATGACTTGTTGCAAAAGGTTTTAAGCAACAACATGGTGTTGATTTTGAGGAAATCTTCTTTTTAGTGGTCAAGATGACTACCCTGCACATATTGCTTGGATTCTTTGCAATGGAGGACTTAGAGTTAGTCCAAATGGATGTGAAAACTGCTTTCTTGCATGGAGATCTTAGAGATGAGATCTATATGGAACAACCAGAGGGTTATGTAGTTTGTAAGCTCAAGAAGAGCTTGTATGGACTTAAACAGTCCCCTAGAGAATGGTACCAAAATTTTGATGCTTTTATGAAGTCTCAAGGCTATTCTCGAAGCAATGAGGATCATTGTCTCTACACAAAGTCTAGTTTGTAAGCTCAAGAAGAGCTTGTATGGACTTAAACAGTCCCCTAGAGAATGGTACCAAAAGTTTGATGCTTTTATGAAGTCTCAAGGCTATTCTCGAAGCAATGAGGATCAGTGTCTCTACACAAAGAGATGCTCAGATGGCAGCTTGATATGTTTGATAATTTATGTCGATGATATGTTGATTGCTGGGAAGTCCTCTTATGACTTGTCAATTCTCAAAAAGAAGTTGAGTCAGACATTTGATATGAAGGATTTGGGGGATGCCAAACATATTCTTGGCATGCCCATTACTCGTGATAGGAGTAAAAGATGCATATACTTGTCTCAAAGTGAGTACATATCCAAAGTACTTCACAGGTTCAATATGCAGGGTGGAAAGACATTGAGTACACCTTTACCCACATATGTGAAATTGAGCAAGGATGATTGCCCCAAATCAGATGAGAAAAAGGAATTCATGACCAAAATTCCCTATCACTCTGTTGTTGGTAGTCTCATGTACGCTATGGTAGCTACGAGACCAGACATTGCATTTGCAGTGGGAGTTGTGAGCAGATATATGTCTAATCCTGGCAAGAAACATTGGGAAGCGGTCAAGATGATTTTGAGATATCTGAGTGGCACTAAGGACAAGTGTCTATGCTTAGGTAGAGGGAAAGCATCCATTATTGGTTACACAGATTTTGACTATGCTGGTTGTGTAGACAATCGTAAGTCTACATCAGGGTACATTTTTCATTTTGTTGGAGGTGCTATCTCTTGGAGATCTCGTCTTCAAGAATGTACAGCTGTTTCCACCACAGAAGCAGAGTATGTTGCAACAAGTGAGGCATGTAAGGAAGCATTGTGGCTTTCTCATCTTGCTTGTGATATGGGTTTACCTCAGCATGTACCTCGCTTGTTCAGTGATAGTCAGAGTGCCATTGCTTTGGCTAAGAATCCGGTCTATCATTCCAAGACCAAGCACATTGAGGTGAGGTATCACTTCATTAGAGATTGCTTAGCCACTGAGCGCATTATTCTTGAGAAGGTTCACACTCGAGATAATGTTGCAGATGCTTTGACTAAAGCTCTACCACAGGATAACTTTCGACACTGTTGTCACTTGATGGGGTTACTTGATTCTTGATCTTACACAATCACTTGTATACTGTGTAACATGCCCATCAGGTGGGAGGTATAGTTTGTATACTTACACTCAGATATTCTTTATCATTCTTTATTTTTCTCCCATAGTTACTTTGGCCATGTTGGCCTTTAGTGGGAGATTGTTGTCGTTAGTGTCCATGTGAAAGGCCAAATGGCCATTGGACACTTCTTTGTATATGTTCTTTAATAAAACATATAGTGGCCTGGTCAGACACAGACTATAAGTTCGACCGCATTTGTAAGACCTAAGAAGTCTATCTTCGTGCTCCCTGTGTATTGTGTTTTCTACATATTCTTTAGCCTCTATGCGGAGTACTGTGTGTAGCCTTAGGAGCTCAATTTTCTACTCCGAGCATATCATTGTGAAGCTCTCAAGAAGGAGAGCGCACTGTGGTGCATCTCCATCGAAATACTTCATATCCCAAAAGTTAAAAACCTCTCCATCTAAAGGAAGTGGTCCTCTATTCCATCCTCCATATCTTCTTCTATCATATGTTTGTACTAGAGAACAATCACGAGCTGGCAATGGATAATCTCCAGCCATTTTGGTCTCTAAACTAGGAGGTAGAGGATTTCTAAAAACCTCTACTTGTAATTGATGAACAACAAGTCCATGATGTGTACGAGGTATATTAGCATTATGAGTATGAGAGATATCACCATCATCGTCATCATCATCGAGCAAGTATTCCTGCATATCGGCAGTAATTTGATTTTGTATATGGTTTTTAAATAAAATAATGACATTAATTTATAGAAAAAATACATACCCAAGCATTATCACGTTGACCAAGTGGTGGTGCATGCTCAAAAGTACCATACTCACCTCATGTTCAATACATTCCAATCGTGGTCTTCGATAGGTGCCATAACAAGAGTTACACCAACATATAATATGCTGTTGATAGTAAAATTCATCATAATTCCTATCGAAGGACACATGTGAAGTCATTGCATGGGTAGGAGGTGGTGGAGTGCCTTTGATTGATCAAAATCTGATTATAACAAGAAAAAAAAAATATCAGTTATGTATCTATCAAATATATTTAAAATTAAAAGTTTGATATATAACTTACAGTATATAGTCCTTGCACGATTAGGAGACGATGGTGGAGTTCCATATGATTGCTCGGAGTCTACAAATAATGGTATTTGATATTAATAATCTGATTATTTACATACATAAACATTCACACATACATATTTACACATACACACATTTACACGTACACACATATTCACATATACACAAATACACAATATTATGGGATAAATGCATGTATTTTGTATGAATGAGTGTATATTCATGCATGTGTATGTGTGTATGTATATATGTGGATATGTATATGTGTGTTTATGTTATATGTATGTATATGTGTATATGTATGCATATATGTATGTGCATATATTTGCATGTATATGTGTATGTGGGTTTGTGTATGTGTATGTGTGTGTATATATGTGTATGTATTCTGGTTCTTTTTTTCTATTTGAGATTAAAATAATAGGAGATATTGTATGGTGGAATAAAATAAGAGGCGACCTAAACACCTGAGATGTGGCAGGTTTTTCATAGACAACTACGTCTTCATGAGTCATTTCCTCAGCAGAAGGTATACAAATTAATAGTTTATATTTATAATTCTCATATGTTTTATTAATTTTTTACATTTCACAAGAAACTAATCTTTTTTATTTGTTTCAATGCAGCGAAAGGATTATGGTCGATATCCTACAAAACATGAGATCAAGTATGCTACACATTTTGGATATCGGCGTTTCAGTGAGTATATGCGAGATCATCTGGATGCATTTGTGAGTATTATTAAATTTTATATAATTATTTTATTTTTATGGATGTTTTAATTGTTTTACTTATTTATGTTTGTTATATGTAATACAAGAGTATTATGGAGAGGCAAATATGGATGAGGTGGAGAGACAGACACAGAAGGGACGATCTTGATCGTCAAGGGTGCTCACACAGGTACATCAGATCATGCGGATGATCGTGATGATGAGGATGATGATGATGATGATGCTGATGATGATGATTAGGATTCTTGATTATGACATTGGATATGTATTTACATTGATATATATATATATATAGTTCATTTTAGTTATGTTTTGAATTGTGTGTATGTTATTAAGTAATGAAAATTCTTGTTCTATTGATTGTTATTATTGTTTATATTAAGCATGTGTTTTACTATTTTAATTATATAATTTATTCATATTTATGTGTGCTTGTGTGTATATAAAATGTATATATGCACATGTAGGTATATATCTATATGTGTAAGTGTGTCTATATGCATGTATATGTATGTATCTATGTATATATGTGCATGTATGTATGTGCATATGTATGATAAAGTCTTTTGCTTCGATCTGCATCCGCGAGCGACATCCGCGAACACACACACAGAGACATTGCGTTCATTTCCTCCCAGCCGCCGAGCTCCTTCTTCTTCTCATCCAGAATCACACTAATCGATGACGATGATCGGCTCCATTCTCGAGCGCACACAGAGATTCCTCTTGATGATTGTTCCGCCCAGCCGCGTGGTGTCTCAATCACTACTCTCTCTCTCTCTCTACACCCAAAATGGGTCAATAGTCAAGGTTCCTTTCATGAGTGCCACTTGGCACTCATGTGAGCATCATACTTTATATGAATAAGAGAAGGGTCATACCTCTAAATACTATTCATATAGGATACTCCATGTGACATTTCCTTCCCCTTACTTCCATTTTGTCCTCAAAATGGTATTGGAAGGTCTAAAAGAAAGAGAGAAATAATAAAACCACCACTCCCACTATATCCCCATGTATAAAAATACATGGTCCTGTCTCCGTGTTGTTTCCCCGTATCCTTCCCCTTAAGAAAACTCTTGGGAAGGTAAACTAAAACTGGGAAACCGTCTCTGAAGGGTGCTAACCCGCTCCCATGTGGCACTATCTTCTGAACTATCTTTCCACTTTACTAGACACTCTTTATACAAGTGACTTCTCGTCCGTTTCTCTCGAGTGCGTAGTATGCTCTCTGGCTCATGTGGAATAGATTGAACAGAAATAGGCTCTACTACCTCACTATCTGGAATGAGGTTGTCAGATTCACCCAGCCTTTTCTTAAGCCGGCTAACATGAAAAACTGGATGGATTTGACTATTCTCTGGAAGTTGGAGCTGGTAAGCCATCTTTCCTATTCTCTTAAGTATTTGGAAAGGTCCACAATACCTAGGAGATAATTTTGGACAAGGTCCCGTCTTCATGGTTTCAGACCTAGATGGAACTCTAAGATAGACTTGCTCTCCTTCCTCAAAGTTGATATCTCTTCTTTGAGGGTCAGCATAGGCTCTAGCCCTATCCTGAGCTTTCCTAATGCTATCCTTAGCAAGTCTAAGCATATCATTCATTTCTTCCAAGAAGTCCTTTGCAGCTTGAACTTTTTCATTCTGCAAGCCAATTGCATAAGGAGCCCTTGGCTGAAACCCATACATAAGCATAAATGGACTATGCCAAGTGGAAGAGTGCTTGGCACTATTATATGCAAACTCTACTATAGGTAAGTACTCCTCCCAATTAGTTTGCCTTTCATTCACATATGCTCAAAGCATATCCTCTAGGATTTGGTTAACCCTTTCTGTTTGCCCATCCGACTGTGGATGCTCGGCCGTACTCAAGCTAAGCTTTGTATCCAACCTTTTGAAGACCGCTCTCCAAAAGTGGCTAGTAAACTTCCTATCCCGATCAGAAACTATGTCTAAAGGAAGACCATATAACCGGTATAGGTTCTCTACAAAGAGTCTAGCCAACTCAGGTGTCTTCACTGTAGTATGTGTTGGAATAAACCTAGCCATTTTGGTTAACCTATCCACAATTACCCAGACCGAGTCGTGCCCTCTCTGTGTCTTAGGTAAACCGACTATAAAGTCCATGGAGATACTCTCCCACTTCCCATTGGGAATATCCAATGGGTGGAGTAGCCCTCCAATCCTTAATCTCTCAGCTTTGTTGACCTGGCATTTATTGCACTTAAGCACATATTCTAGGACGTCCTTATGAAGTCCAGGCCAATAAAACTGCCTCTTAACAAGATCATAAGTCTTGTTAACTCCTGGGTGTCCCGCACTAGGTGTGTCATGACACTCATATAAAATATGCCGTCTCATCTCAGTATCTCTAGGGACACACACCTTACCTTTATATAACAGATATCCATCATGGACACTGTAATTCTTCCACTTGAATCCTTCTTGAGTACCCATCGATACTCCATCCTCATTGGAAACCCGTATATCACGATCCCCATTCTCTATGGCTTCCCAAATTTCGGAATATGCAGGATCAAGCCTACATTTCCCTCTAATAGACTCAAGTAGCTCGCTAGTGATTTGAGTAAAACTCAGTCCATTGAGCATAGGCATGCGGCTAAGTGAATCAGCCACTACATTAAACTTTCCCTTCCTATACCTAAGCTCATAGTCAAACTCTTGAAGGGTCTCTGCCATCGGGCCTTACGACCTTTAAGGTCTGTTTGATTAGAGAGCCACTTAATGCTCTCTTGATCAAACACTATCGTAACTTTGGCACCATATAAATAATGACGCCACTTCTTCAAAGCATGGACTATTGCATACAACTCCTTCTCATAGACGGAGTAATTCTTTTGAGCCGGTTCTAGTTTCTTGCTCTCAAAAGCTAATGGTCGACCATCCTGAACTAAAACCGCTCCTATAGCAAAATCACTCGCGTCAGTTTCAACCACAAATGGTTTATTGGGATCTGCTATATGTAAAAGTGGAGCTGTAGCAATTGCTACCTTCAAATTTTCCATACTTTGCTTCTGTTCGTCTCCCCAATGAAAGGCTTTCCCTTTCCCTTTAAGCTGTTCCGTCATCGGGACAGCAATTTTGGCGTAGTTCTTAATGTTGGGAATCGAACTCACAACCTCCCGGTTAGGAGTGCGATGGGCTAACCACTTGCCCCAAAAGCCATGGTTGGGGATTACTTCCTAATCCTCTCTCTTAAGGTGTGGTTCAACCATCTCCTACTAGGAGTATGTGACATTCCTTCCCCCTTAGACTGAGCATTGTCCTCAATGCTCACTTATGGACCCTTCTTGGACCCACTTTCCATGCATGAGCGCTTCCACCAACCTCAAACTCCAGCACATGGACCAAATTTGGACCTATCCCACCCTCCGTGGGTGCCCAAATGCCCATGCGCCTTCATCCAAGGCCAGTTTCACACTCACCACGGATAAGCGCTTTTTCCAAGTGCCCACGAATGAGGCGCGAACCTCGATCTCGCCCAATTTCTCAACTAGGCTCTGATACCACTATGATAAAGTCTTTTGCTTCGATCTGCATCCGCGAGCGACATCCGCGAACACACACACAGAGACATTGCGTTCATTTCCTCCCAGCCGTCGAGCTCCTTCTTCTTCTCATCCAGAATCACACTAATCGATGACGATGATCGGCTCCATTCTCGAGCGCACACGGAGATTCCTCTTGATGATTGTTCCGCCCAGCCGCGTGGTGTCTCAATCACTACTCTCTCTCTCTCTACACCCAAAATGGGTCAATAGTCAAGGTTCCTTTCATGAGTGCCACTTGGCACTCATGTGAGCATCATACTTTATATGAATAAGAGAAGGGTCATACCTCTAAATACTATTCATATAGGATACTCCATGTGACAATATGTATATGTGTATATGCATGTATCTGCATGTGCATGTGTAAGTGTATATGCGTATGTATGTGTATGTGCATGTGCATGTGTGTATATGTATGTATGTATGTGCATGTATATATCTGTAATATGTGTGTGTACGTATGTGCATGTATATATGTGTAATATGTGTGTGTATATGAATGTATGTACATATGTATATGTGTATATGGATGTATGTGCATGTGCATGTGTAAGTATATGCATGTGCATGTGTATGTATATGCATGTGTATATCTATGAAACATGCATGTGTGTGTGGATGCATTTCCATTTGCATCCATGTACCTGCATGTGAATGTGTATGCATGTGGATGTGCATATACATGTATTTAAGTATATGTTAATGTGTGTATGTGTATGTATATATATGCAATAATGCATGCATGCAAGTCTTTTTATGTGGTTGTAGAAATGTTTGTGCACATGCATGTGTATGTGTGTGTATGTGCACATGTATGTGTGTGTATATATCTGTGTGTATGTGCATGTGTATATGTGTGAACGTGCATCTTCATCATGTATAAGTGTATATGTGCATATCAATAAGTGTGAGTATGCTAACTAATGAAAATAGCGCAATTCAAATGATATACAAAGAATGGAAATTGTACTTACAATAGTTAGCCATATTTTTTGCTTGGTTAGCTTCTTCAATAACCTGCAATAGAGAGAGAGAGAGAGAGAGAGAGAGGGAGAGATAATTCAAAGAGAGAAAGAGGTAGAAAGAGAGAAACAGAGACAGAGAGAGACAATAAGATAGAGATTAGACAAAACAACAATTCTGCAAGCGATTGTTTTAGCTCATAAGCACAGTGCCATTGCGAACGTTGAGAGCTCTTCGATCAGATGCGTGTAGATGCCGATCGAAGAGCCTCTAAGGTTTTAATTTTTTTTGTCAAAAACCCGTCGTGTAAGCGATGCTAAGGCGTCGTAAATGCCCGTGCAATTAGCATTGCATAAGCGACGATTATTAGTGACTTTTTTTAATCGTCACTTTAGCGACGCTCAATGTGAGCATCACATATCCCCTCGTGCCATACGTCGATAAAAATATCGAATTTGTCGTCGTTTAACTGACGTTCCATGCTCGATGATTGTTGTGACGCTTTATGCAATTTTATAGCGACGAAATTATGTCACGTTAATCATCACTATGTGCTCGTATTCTTTGTATTGAATCTTCTTTGATATCATAGGATTCTAGAGTCTTTATTTGTCCGATCTATTCCACATGAATGATAAAGAATACTATGTATTTGAGGAAATTGGACTAGAATCACATACATAATGATTGCTTAGTTAAGTAGAAAGATAGTGTAAAAGATGGTGCTACATGGGAGAGGTGATCACTTTATAGAACTGATTTCACAATTTTTTTTATACCTTCCCATGCAACTCCTTAAGGGGAAGGATAAGACAAACACCATGTTGAGATGAATTTTTTACATGAGGCTCAATGGAGGTGATTAATGTTACTTTGCTTCTCCTCATGCCATCTAAGTAGAATTTTTGAGGTCGAAATGGGAGTTAAAGGAAGGAAATCTTATAATAGAGGGTGTGTGAACCTCCTTTAGTATCACCACATGAGTACCACGTGGCACTCATGTGGGTAGCCACTTGTGGGGTGGTGGATAATGTGTGTGTGTGAGAGAGAGAGAGAGAGAGAGAGAGAGAGAGAGAGAGAGAATTAGTTGCATGTCAAGTAGTGTCGGATCATAAGCTTCGATGGTGCATGATTTGGAAGGTACGGCCCTAGAAAAGAGGGCATCATGGAGGTGCGTTGAGGGATCACTCCATATTTTCTTGTATATCAAGCCATGATGGATGCTTTATTTGGAATCCTCCATCTCTTATTTGAAGTTCCTTTTTGACACATTACTCCTTTCATACAACACAAATCTAGCATCGTATTACATTTTTGTAACAATATGACCAAAATAATGACATATCAAACACTTTTTAGACAATCCACATAATTTCTCCTCATCTCTTATGAAACTACTTCTCCTCATCTCTTGTGAAACAACTAGAGCCTGAGAGAAATCATCTCTATAGGTATACCCTAACATTCAAGGCATAAATTCAACTCAAAGGGAGCCCTCAACCCTTGTATTACCATCTCGAAGTGGACAAGATAGCTCTCAATATGTCCAACAACAACCATATCCCTCAATATGTCCAACAACAACCATATCCCTCTGGTGCTCGACCTAAAGCTCTCAACAAAGACACCCTTTCCTCTCTCTCTTTCTCTCCCCATTATTGAGTGGCTTCTTCCCATTAGTTCTATATCTCTATGCGTTTCTTTACCCCCCTTCTCTCTCTCTTCTCAAACTTCACAAGAGTGTCTTCTTCCTATTAGTTTAGTTCTATATCTCTATACTTTCTTTCCCCTCCCTCTTTTTCTCTCTCTCTCAAATTTCATATTGTTTGTGGATCATTCCCTTGCCCATAAATGTCGACGACTCGTTTTGGTTCCACTTGCACACTTCTCTCGTACAAAATCGACCAAATAATGCGCCATAGGCAACCCATATCCCTTTCATCCTTTCTTTTGCCAACTCCTTTGCAAAGAGTATCCCATTATGTATTCCACTCTCTTGTACGAAAGGATGAGTGATAAAAGGGGACACTTGGAAATGAAGGTGCTTTTAAAGAGTTCCAACTCACGACTCACGAATCGGAATGTGACCTTTACCATGATCCATGGGAGCTCTTACGTTTTTTTTTTTAATTTAATAAAATAAATTTAATGGAAGTTCAGCCCAAGGTTACTCTCCAAGTTTTAATATAAAGGAAGTTCGGCAATAGCCTACTCTCCCGGACTTGAATTAAATAAAGAAAAGTACAAGAGAAGAGGACTAGTGCCCACGGGACCCCCCAAATCCCACAAAGCAGGGGAAGCTTTTACAGAGCTTAGATGACATTACAAAGAAGGTTAATTACCCTCTCATCGCCCTCATGTTACTCTCCAAGTTTTAATTTTGAAGGTTTTCGAGAGCTTTAACTTTGAAAGTGCAATTGTACAAGTGAATATACGTAGTACTCACAAGATCTCTCATATCTCACAAAACAAAAGTTAGACAAGGTGATAATTCAATTACAACTAATATCCAACTCATGGATTGAACCTAAACCTTCGCCTCAAGAGGGCAGAACCAAATCAAACCAATTCCCCTATAGAACGTGGACTTTGAGAGCTCTTAAATTGCAAGCTGTAGTAACCTCTGCTTTATTGGAGCTTCATCGTTAGTCTGCTTTCGGATTCTTCTTCACTTTTCTTGATGGACCTCGATGTGTCTTCTCCGTGGTTGCATTTCGAATGCATTCTCCTTCAGGATTTTTTTCTGTGTATGAACGCTTGTGATCCGACGCCCCCACCTCCTGTCAAGGTAACATGCGTGACGGTGCACTGAGCACTCTTCACGTTCGAAGTCACGTTTTGACATCTCTCTTCTGTTCTTGCGTGTCTCCGGTCTTCACGCACATATGTGAAGTCGCTTGCTCACCGAGTCAGGACTCACGTTCGTTTACGCTAGACCTACATCTCTCCTACTTCCCGTTCTCACGGGCCTTAATAATCATCTTCTTCGTATGATACACAGGCTTTCAAGTTTCTTCTCTTCCGAAGCACCTTAAATTGTTTCCTAATAAGCAGTTGAACTCGAATCAGGAAACCTCATTTGGCGCAAACCGTCAATCGTTGTTGCTTAGTAGAGCTGCAAATTTGCAATACCTCCAGCCTCCAGGGTCCAGGTCGCAGGTAGTATGAAGTCTGTCTCATGACACTTGTATATAGCCGATTCCCGATGAAGCTCTGGTTGCTGGTGGGCTTTTTCTCCCTCTAAACACCATTCCATGCCCTGACAACAGAGTCCTTGGGCTTCCACGGTGACGCGTTGTTACAGGTGTCATGTTTTTCTGAGCACTCATTCTCTCTCTTGATCGTCTAGAGAGCTGTGGGCTGAGTCCTGTATCCAAAGACGAGACGAGAGTCGAGACCACAAGCTCCTGACTCAATGTCCTGGCAGGCTGGCTTTGAGCGCTTTACCTGTTCTCTCTCTTACCTCTTCCTTTACCTTTGAGAACATGTCTGCCAGCCTTGAACCTTGTAGGGTACTCCATGGATCCTTGTCTAAAGCTCGTAAAGACATGGTAGACCCACGTAATTGTATCCAACTGGTCTGCTAGATAGATGGAAAGCGGAAGCACTGAGCAGCTTCGTCTGCTAGATAGATGGAGGAGGAAACAGCTTACACGACAGGATGTGGAGAGATCAGGGTCTGACGAGGTCTGTCAGGAATAATTAGCTGCCGGGGGAACGGAAGATCAAGCTTTTTATTTGCTCTGCATATTTTTCTTTCTGAGCCATCTCTCTTCTGGCTTCACTATCTGTATCATCAAACAAGGTGTAAGTCTTTCGCTTCACCTGTTGTACCGTGCTAGCGGATTTCACCCGTTTCTATCTGTGCTAGTGTGGAGAGATTCTATCGATAATCAGCTTGGAGTCAGGAACTGTTTTTACACCTTGAGCTTGTTGAATTCAGATCGTGGTAGGAGCTTTCGAAGCGGACGGAATTTGGCAGCCTGTAGTCGTCGGAACAAGCGACTGAGCGTCACCTCTGGCGATTCTGCGCAGGAACACTAGACAAGGTACATCCACAATTTGATATATAAGATAGTGAAGACGATTAAAGCTGAAGAAGGCTGACTGTCGACGTTGAGATAGAAGTGTTGGCCTGGTAGTGGTCGTCACTGCAGCATAAGCATACTTGTTTCCGAGCGTCACCTCAGCCATGTCTACAGACATCGGGGGAAGGGCAGTGCTCAGACCAGCAGGGAATGTGGCAAGGGCCAACCTCAAAAAGACTGGCAAGCCGCCCCCTTCGCCTATCAAGTCTCCATTACCCGCCCCATCATCTAAGGCTTCTCCTCCGAGTCCATTGCCTCTCACGAACAAAACACAGGCGAAAACTTCTGCACTCAAGTCCAGTTCCCCAGTCAAGGTTTCGCCTCACAGGCCTCCCATACCCTCTCCTATTTCCCTGAACTATTCCCACCAAGATCCTCTACTTATGGCTCCTCTCGACCTTACAAATGATGGGATTGAACCAGTTCAGACAGAAGTAGTCTCTGCTGCCTCTAGAGTTTCAGAATCATCAGAGAATTGCTGTAACTCTCCCTCAATTTGTGGGAATGATGTTATTGGAACAAACGCTGTAGTCCTGGGGCCTGACAATGGATCTGACTCTTCTCCAGTTGGGGCACTTTCCATTGAAAGCGGATCAAATGCGTCTTCTGCCGGGAACAAGTCAGCATTAGGCAAAGGAGCGAAACCCTTCCTGAGTAGCTCTGCGGGCAAGAAGTACCAAAATGGCAGTACATCATCTTCAGTATCTGCAGAATCTTATTCTTCCAGGGCCCAGAGAACCATTAATCCTCGCATTTCCCTGAATAGGTCTACTTCTGAAGTCTTTCAGAGGAGCGGAACCATGCGCACTGTCAAGTCCACATCAAACAGCAGGAAGAATTTGAGTAAGTTGGGGAGTCTGAGCTTCGATGAGAGCTCACTGGCTACCATGGTCGCTGCCAAGAAGGCAGCTGCAAAAGAGATTAGCGCACAGAGAAAACAGAAAGTCTCTGCATATGGCAGAAAACAAAGCAAAGCTTGCAAAATAGCCCCCGAGGTTTCCACAACCTCTTCTTCTCCTCCTCCAGAGCCACAGAGATGCAAATTCATTACCGCACAGAGTGGTAGGAAAAGATCCTCTTTTCTCGTGCTTCTTTTTGTCACTCTTGGGAGCATAAAATAGAGGCAAAAACTGGTTTATTTTGTTGAGTTTTACACATTTAGAACATCGGTCGTGATTCTTAACTTGGATTATGCATCAAATCCACTATCCTTATATGCTTGTGTTTCTTATCCCCAGATCCAATATATGTCAATTACCATGATCAGGAGTGGGGAGTGCCTGTCCACGAGGACAGGTAAAGAATGTCTTGTTTTATATCATTCCTCATGCTGACTAGTCACGTGCATTTTTGCACCACCTTTAAAACGGTTTGTGGGGTTTGTGTGCTTGTGTGTAAGAATCAACAATGGCTTTCTCTAGTGCTGTTACTGTTAGAGGAATGCCAATTGCATACGATAATCACACCCACGACGTGTAGATTGTGGATCACTTCTAAATTGAAAGCATTTGCGCTTACATGCCGTCCAGAATTGCATAGATGTAACGTGCATATATGTAATGTGCATCCGCTGGTGTACTGAGAAGGAATCTGTATGCTGTGTCAGATCTTGGGAGCCTTTTGACTTTCTCATGCTTATTTCTTCTTCCCAATTTGTATGGTTGTGATGCACACATTAATCGTGCAATGCATATGTTAAAATCTCACTTTGTGCCAACTTTATTGCTCTCTCCCTCTGCAATGTAGGATACTGTTTGAGCTTTTGGTACTGGCTGGATTCCAAGCAGAGCTTAGCTGGACAACCATTCTCCATAATAGATGCACTTACAAGTAAAACTTATCGCTGCAAATGCATGATATTTTTCTATTAGATTGTTTTCACACATTGATATTAATTTTCTTGATGCTCTATGGATAGAGTGATATTTGCTGATTTTGATCCTGCTGCTGTGGCGGTATTCAGTGAGAAGCTTATTGTTTCTCTGGAAGCTGACAAAAGCCTTGGTCTTCCCTCTGGCAAGGTCAGAGGAGTAGTCAATAATGCCCAGAAAATTCTTCAGGTATTCCTCTCGTCCTATCTTGCAAGAAAGGTCCCTTTGGCCTGTTCCTATCATTCCTCTCCTATCTTTTTAAAATGTGTTTGTGATTATGGTGTGACTAGTCGCTCTTCTTCCTAATTTATTCCGGGCCTTGCAATCACAATTAGGACTCAGCAGAAAGACACAAGTTCACCCCCTTTCTAAGTGAGAGTGGAGATGACAATTTAAAAGTTCTTCTAGATTCAATAAACGTGATGCAATTGGGAATAACTTTGTATGAGTCGATGCTCAATTCATATATATGAAGTGAAGAAGTATTTATATCTGTGAATGAGCACCCTGAATTCCGTAGCCCATGCTTTCTGATATAATGAGTTCAAGTTTTACTTGCATTTATTGTGTAGGTATTCAACTTCCACTGCTTTTCCATCATTGATTTAATTTCTGACTGCTCAGGTGGTGCAAGAATTTGGCTCTCTGGATGATTACCTCTGGGGATTTGTGAACAAGCAGCCAATGATGAACAACTACCGCTATCCAAAGCAAGTGCCTACAAAGACATCAAAGTCAGAAGTGATAAGCAAGGACCTTGTGAAAAGGGGATTTCGATTTGTTGGCCCAACAATCATACACTCATTCATGCAAGCCTCAGGAATGACAAATGATCATCTAGTGCAATGTTTTAGGCACCAAGAGTGTGCAAGTCTCTCTGCTGCTTCAAGTAGCCTGCCAGAGGAGAGACCAGAGGGAGCATTAGGATATGAGAAGGTAGTAAATAATCTGAATGACCTTAGTGTTGCTTTTGAAGGGGGAGATGGAGATAGTGGCAAACAATGGCCTGAATGCGAAGTAAATCTTGATGTCCAGGAGCAAGAGGATTGTATGCATGCTCTAGGGTCAGATGATTCAATTGACCTTGAGTCTAAGCATATGGTGTAGAGGTCAGAGACAGTCACATACATTATACATACTCACACAAGACTAACAAAGTCATGTTCTGAATCAGGGCTTGTTTGTTGCCAACATCAGCAGCAAGGCCAATGGATGTATAGATGCTGCTACATTTGATCCTAATGTTGTAGTATGTGTCTTTTTGCCCACCATAAGTAAAGTGCAGCTTAGCTGTATGTATAGACAGATCCTGAGGTTTCGAAAGGCTATCCCAGGTACCTGTTCATGTAAAGTCATGTTCAACTTTCTACAGAAAAGACACTGAATGAAACTTAGCATGACAGTTTAATCAGATAAGTTCTGTTATCTCTCTGTTTTGTGTCATGTTGCCCACGTCACTGTTTGTGTCATGTTGCCCACGTCACTGTGTTAGGCTTTGTATGTGGACCTAGTCCAATGGATAGTGTGTCCCTTCAGGTATCTCTATTAGTCCGTTGTATCAGTCCAGGACAAAGTGAAAATAAGAGAATTTTTAGAATATCCAAGTCATTGAACTAACTTTTAGATCTTATTATTCTCATGAGTACAGCAGTTTTATATAGTGAATGCATGCTTAAATAGAATAGCTGGCTGATTATCGGCATTCCTTTGAGATTTTCTGCTTAAGTGTGTCGGTTTTCTCCTGATCCTGTGCTTGAAGCTTCATTCAAGGTGTGATTCATTCACGTGTGTACCTATTCTAAAATCAAGTGTGGCATCCGTTCTGCTATTTAATTCGTTGATGAAAGCACAATCCTCCTCATAAGCTCTCATCAGGTGGCTAATTATCATTATTGAATTTCCATACATAGAAGACCTTCTGATTTATCACTGTGGTGCAGGCCACATTCTTTGATCTACAGCTGGTTTACGGATTAACATGAGAAGAAATTTTCAAAGAGAAACACACTAAAGTCCCTTTTGTTTACTACTATTTTCTTTGTTTTTGTTTGTTTGTTTGTTTGCTTGTTTTTGTGTGCGTGTTTTGCTCATTTTTGCTTGTATTCTATGCTTTATCTTGGTCTTGTTCTTCTCTGGGGTTATACTTGCTATATTTCCCTTGCATGTGTTTGCGTATTTCTTTACTCGTGTTAGCAAGCCCAGATAAATCTGAACTCATGAAGGTATCACATCTACCATAAAGCATTCATAGGAATATCTGGCATTTGTCTGTATACAGAGAGCCTCTTTATCTAGTTTTGTTGGCATGTACAATTGATGTCAGAGGTCTGCCACAACACATTCACACCCATCCATGTATTGGATTGGATTATTCCCTGCTTACGTACATAAGAGGTGAGATAAAATCTTTGTTACAGAGCTGTAGCCTGTACTTGGTTTCAGGAATGCATGTGTTGGGTACTCTTCTCTGGGAAAGTAGCTGTTTTGAGGATGTGGAAAGTAAAGGGGCCAATCCTGGGACCACATGGCACCTTTTGTGGACAAAAGTACAATACCGTGTATAGTTGTTCCCATCTCTGAGAATGTGAGTTTGAATGCTTTTTGTTAGCAAATTTCTAAGTCTTATCGAATATAAACATCAGTAGATCTCATGAATCAGGGTAAGTAAAAATCCTCCAAGGAGGGAAAGAATTATTGCAGATTCTTTTTCACTTATGTAATGTTAGCTCCTTAAACGTGAAGCAATGTAGTAAAGGGTCTTTTGCATGGCATTCGGAAATGCCCAGTCTATCCCAACCAGTTCCATTTGGGAAATCCTCTAAATTCTTACATTCAGATGGGTATCTTAAGTCAACCAATTTTTCTAATAGAAATGCTCTGAGCAGTTGCTTTTGGGTGAAGGAAATTCTGATATTACCTCTGTTCTTCTGTTGCACCAAAAATTATTCCTAGCTCTTCAATTTGCTCAACAAGGGAACTAGTGGGATATGTTGCGGAAGTAGTTAGTCTAGTTTTTCCTCTTAGGAGGGGAGGTTCATTTACTGAGGCTGACTTGGTGATTTGACCAGAAGCTGGTGAGCTTTTGGACATCGATTTCTATTCTGATCCCCCTTGGGAAATGACAAGATTCTCCTTTACGAAGCTGTAGTTGCAAAAGTGTTTTGGTTTATCTATAGTTTGGGTAGGATATGATGTTGCAAGTGTAAGAGTACTTAGATTTACCAATGATTTGAACTAGGATGATGTGGTGATTGCAAAACTGCTTTGGTTTATCATAGTTCAGCCATGACAGTCTCACCTTTGGGTTGGAGTTGAGATGTGAGTCTTGCTCTGTCTGTGGACTCTTGTGAGCTGATTCTCTTTCGTGGCAGTATGATGTTCGTTTTGGGAAAATCATCGGGATCAGGCAATTTTGGTGTGGTGAAAGTCCCACATTTCTTGTTATCCTGTCTGGGATCCTTGGTTGGTTGCTATCCTTAGTTCTGAGTTTCAACATGGAGCTTGGGAGTCTTCTTCTGGAAGATGACATCTGTAAACTTTTTTTGTCTTTCATATTATAGTTGCCTCAGGTGAAGGAAATTCCGATATTCTCTCTCTTCTAGTGCACCATCCTCACTTGATCTTTGTTTGGTTAATAAGGGAACTATTGGGATATGCTGTTAAAGCAGTTTACTTGTTTGGCAACCTAGCTGAACTTCAATCCAGTTTAATTGTTCAGTGTATGAAGGAAGGAAGATCACCTGTGATACATCAGAGGCCTATTTTGATTCATCTGATAGGAAAGAAACAGATGAAGTAGGACAGCCCATTCTTTGTTTTCCACTGTCCAACTTCTTTTCTTTAGGGATCCATGCTGAAATAAAATATTTAAATGTATAAAGTAATCCGATTCATGAATACTGAAGTATTCAGATTGTGTAGGTGTGTCTCCATTTTGATATGACTTCAATTCAAGCCCAAGTTCCTGTTGAGTTTCTGACACAGTACCAGGAAAAACTTGGAAACGTAAGAGATCTTTTAGATATTTTCTGAGGTATTTTATGACAGATGTTGGAGGGGAAGGTAACTTAGATATATGACGGGTTTAGCACGAAGTTTGACTCTGCTGATTAGCCAAATTGGGAAAGCTGCATCGTGCCCAACTCTGTTACCTGATTTCGCATTCATATTCTGAAAAATCTGAGCAAGCATGTCCCTTGCGCACCTTTGCAGGTTTAGCTCCCTGTGTTCAGGCACTGGTTTCTTAGTACAAGTTATTTTTTCAACTTAGAACCAGATCACACTATTCTTGGAGAACCTGAGTTCTGTCAACGGTCCCATTAGATGATGGTCTTTACTCTTTATTGAGTTCTCCATGTTCTGTATATGCGTTGGATCTTGTAGGGATAGTTAATCTGTGGAACAGGTTTCATGCAAAGTGATATTTTTCCCCGACCTTCAACCTAAGTAAATAGAAGCTGTTCATGCCTTCCAATAAGAAGAACCCAGTAATTGAAACCGACGACGGATCTCTTAGAATTCATTGGCGGTTTATGTGTGTGAATTTCTCTTCAAACCTGAGGTACTTAGCCATCCGCATTGTTTGTACAAAATACCAGTGCTTGAAGCAGCTTCGGGTCTTATGATATTTTAGTGGGAATTTTATTTCTTGGTTATAGAAGTCGTCTGTTTTGGAGGATGTACTCATTTCATGTCTTGTTGTAAGTACTCCCAACAGCAAGCAAAAGAAATGAACGATGATTGAATGTAGTGGTCGATCACAAACCCTCTTGCTCGTGAGGGCTGCTCAAGCACTGCAGCTGTCAACCATTATTTAAAAAATAAAAATATAAAAATGCAACGACCAAATCTATGTCTATTTTAAATTAAAGTGACATCCATTTCCATGAGTACACTACGTGATCCGCATGCAATGTCATCAGATGCAATTAAAATTATTTCCATGGGAGTATTTAGAAAAGCTTTATCGCTGTACTTGATGCCCCTTACGGAAAGATTAACTATAGATAAGGAGTTAAGGAATGCGTTAAGAGCTTTCCACAGATGATAAAACCATCGTAATTATTGACAAGCATTTGATGTAGTACTTCAACTGTTTAAAGCTGGTGAACAAACTTTATTTTATCCTTTTCCAGAGCAGTACGTTACGGCATGGTGGAATCATGACACGAAATTCCATTTTCTCGTCTACTTTTCAGGCTATATCATTCCTTTCAAAGAGCAATAAAGTCATATGGGGTACATCTTTTTCTTTTCATAAAACTGGTATATATATCAAGGATTCAGACTTACGATTAGACTAAAATTTCTGGGAAAAAAAGAAGAAAACTGTTTTGCTTCGATTACAAATTTACATGTCGTCGTTGCTACTGTTCTATAAACTTCTAGAATTTCTGGCTACTGTTTAGACTAAACAGACTTACGATTAGACTAAAATTTCTGGGGAAAAAAGAAGAAAACTGTTTTGCTTCGATTACTGGTCGTCCTTGCTACTGTTCTTCTGTAAGCTTCTAGAATTTCTGGGAAAAGAAGAAGAAAACTGTTTGGCTTCGATTACTGGTCGTCCTTGCTACTGTTCTTGAGTAAGCTTGTATGATCCTACTGGCGATCAATTGTGTCAGCCTTCATATCCTCCAACTCTCCATCAAAGTACTAAAAATATTGGGGATAAAAAATCTTAACAAGTTCCAGAAACATCCATTGATAATCCCATTGTACTTCGAGATTTTGCTGGGTTTGGATCATAAACATAAATATATTAAAAGTAGTGAATTCTTTTTTCTATGGTTTTTTTTGCCCCTTGCGAGGGAGAAATCTCTAGATTCCATATTCAAACCTAGAGGATAAGCAATGGAAATTCCCAAAGAGTAGGTCGATGTTATTAGTTGAATCACAAACGCTTACACTAAAATAAGTTTTAACCGTACTCTTGTATCAACATGAAGTTATGGGGGCAAATTCTGAGTCTCTGTAATAGCTGTAAAGTTTGGGGGCTACCAAATAAATCTGTTTCCATGTTTCAAATTCATACAAATCTTGTAATCAAAGCTCATATAGAAAGTTTGCATCCTTGAAGAAGAAGAAGATCAAGCTTGGACTGATAGTCGTGATGATTTCGTTCATGAAATTTTTAATTGCATCCGTTTGAAGTATTTCGACCACAACCTATTATTATGGATGCGAGTATCCAAAGACAACCAAATCCAGCTGGTTATTGATGAATAAAGAAGAAGAAATTCATTACGCACAAGTTTTTGGACTCACCACATTTCACTATGGAAGCTTTGGACTCACACACATTTCACTATACCTAGCTTGCACAAAAGCAAAATAAAATCTCGTTGAGGTCATTGATTGATACAAGTAGCGTATTTGTGTAAAATTGAGAGCCACAACCTTGTACACACTACAAGTTTTGACTCTTTAATAACTGAAATAGGCTACAATCAAAGGCTATTCATCATATTGCCCTTCTAGAACTTCTAAAGAGGCTACCCTCAAATTGACAGTGGGTCTCTCCATATTGTATGAACTTTTTGACTCACTCATTGTCAAACTTAGGTTGGAACGGAGGCTACCTAGTTGTTTTGGCCATGATTTGACAATGTGATTGACACTAGCTTTACTGGACCGTAAGCTTTACGGATCCACCTTGCCAAAATGTTTACCCGATCGCAAGCTTATCAAATTTTTTACCCCTTCTCTTTAATAGTAATGTCCACACAAATGGGTTCCTTGATTCTCAATCACTTGTTTTTTCTAAGTTGATATTATCTAGTTCTTATCTCTCTTTGGCATTGTAAGGAATAACTTGCATGACTCAAATTTACCATTTCATCGTTCTTTTATGTTCTTTCCTTTAGGTTTTTGTAGCTGTAGTTTTATTTGTAGATCTTGAACTTGATGTCCCTTAGGAGTTCTCAAACTTTGCAACTCTTATCGTAAATAAAAATCTAACCCTAAGACCTCGTACTTAGCCTATGCTAGGATTCATCAAGGGGGTTTAGTGTCTTACAACCACAATTCACGTGCTCTCAAAAACTCTTCCACACTCAGGATGACGTCCCAAGCATTGCTTCAATACAGGAGCACTAGAATATGATGCCCTCGAGTCACTTTTAAGCCTTGAATATAAATGAGACCTTAAAAACTACCAAAAAATTATCAAATTTGGCCCAAAAATTGGCTTTTCTTCCTTCAAAATTTTTCATAACTATCTGTCTATCACGATAGCTGATGCATCGTGATAGATGGGGTCTATTGTGATAGGGAACTCTATCGCAATAGACGTGGTCTATTGCGATAGAGGGATTCTATTGACTTTGGTCTATCGCAATAGAGGGGGGCTTGTCGTGATATACAGGGCCTATCGTAAGTTTGGTATGTCACAATAGTGGTCATCATGATAGAGGATGATCTACAATTTTTGGTTTATCATGATAGAGTGTTTCATCACAATAGATAGGTTCTATCATGATTCTTTGTTGCAATAAAGTTGTTTGTCACGAAAGAGGGTGGTATGTCGTGATAGGTGAGTACTCCGTCACGTAGGTCTATCGCGACATGGTGGTGGCCTTGTCGTGATAGAGGGTCTATGTCGTGTTCTGGACTTGTCACAACAAATGGGGTCTATTGCAATAGATCGTTCTCTTGTGGTGGCGATCTATCATGATAGAGAGAGTCTGTCATGATAGAGTAATCTATCACTATAGAGGGTGTCTATCATAATAGAGCCGATTTGTCATGGGTCAGTATGTCATAATAGAGTGAAAAACTTTTCTTTTTTTGTTAATGTGTCTAGTGCTTTGGGAAGGTGTTGGGGAGCTCTATTGCCCCATGGTGGTGCACTTCTGAAGATGCACAACTTTTGGTCTGTCACGAGAGACTAAGCATGTCATCTTGGGACATATGCAAGGGTCTATCACACCTATGCCGGATGCTAGAGCTAATGATGAACTTGCATTTGTAAAAATATAGAAAAAAACAAAAAAAATCACGCACACACACACACACACACACACACACAAGTAAATGATTGGTGAATGAGGGGGAGGCAGGTATATGGTTAAGAAGGTGAAAATTCAATGGAGAAGAAGATGGAATGGGGAGGTGAAGGTGTTGATATGTTTCCATAGTGATGTGTGTGAACACACTAGGACCGTCGGGGCATGTTTTTCCTCTTTAGGAGGTTTTTTCCCCCCGACTTGTATATATGCCTATAACCCTAATGGGTAACTTATCTTTGTACATTCTCTTGGTAATACATTCAATATTCTCTATTTTGATCCAAGCTTCTTCTTCTTCCTTGTGCTGTTCGCATGCTTCTACAAATGTCGAACTCCAACAATTGGTATCAGAGTGGGTCGTTGCTTCATCTAAGGCATCATCCACACCCCTCTAGTCATAGTCTCAGAATCAAACAAAAATTGGTGAGCATACTCAAGGCAATTAGGAGTTCAAAACTGCTTCACTCTCTAGTGTTGAATGTCACGAGGAAGGAGATAAGGAAGAGAGCTCACATACACACTCTCACAATAAAAAAGGAGCACACATAGAGATTAAGGCAAGGAAGAAGGATCTTATTCTTCTTAGTCTATTACATAAAAGGAATGTCCAAGAATGACCTAAAACAACAATACAACAATATATAAAGAACATTACATAAGGAAAAATCCTAATGTCCGCAAATGAGTGAGCTAGCAAGAAAACAAATGTGCCATCACTCTCGGTAGATAAATCTAGTAAAGCTCAATGAAGTATCCCGGCATATACTGGCATGACCACTATACATGTTAGAGAAATGAAAAAGTGATATGTGTCATCTTGGATAACCACATGTTGAGCTTGATATCTCAACACTCCCCCTCAAGCTCAACATCATATCCTCTAATCCAAGCATCTTCCAAAACTTGTTCAACTTCTCTGCTCCAAGTGCTTTAGTGAAAATATCAGCAACATGCTCATTTTTCCTCACATAAACAAGGTCAATATCACTTGTTAATACCTTTTTCCTAATGAAATAATAATGTATCTTGATATGCTTTGTTTTAGCATGAAAAAAGAGGTTCCGTGCTAACTGTATGTTGCTAAGATTATCACAATAGATGGTGATAGGCTTTTGCACTTCCACATCTAAATCTGCAAGTAGCATCTCTAGCCATGATGCCTCACATGCTGTCATTGTAACATCTATATACTCAGCCTCTGTACTTGACAAAGCAACAATGGGTTGCTTCTTGCTGCTCCATGTAATAGCTGCACTTCCAAATGAGAATAGAAAGCCACTAGTAGATCTTCTACCTGGAATACTACAAGCCCAATCTACATTGATGTATCCATGAACTTGCAAATCTACACCAGCTTCATAAAACAATGCATAATTCAAAGTAGCGCTCATATAATGTAGAGTGCACCTCAGAGAATCTAGATATGCCTTTTGGGGAACCTGTATAAATTGAATTTCAAGTCCAACAATGTAGTTTAGATAGTGCCTTGTATTGTGAGATATATCAAACTACCCACAATTTTCCTGTACATAGTAGCATTTTCCAATGCTTCACCTGATGTAGGATCCAACGTCAAATTTTGATCTAATGGCATAGAAACTGACTTAAAATCAGCCATACCATACTTTTGCAGCATACTTAAGGGATATTGCCTTTATGACATCCATATACTTGTTTTTGTATGTATAAACTCAATGCCCAAGAAGTAGCACAACACACCAAGATCTTTCATGCCAAATTCTTGCATAAGGAGTTGCTTTACCTCTTTAATGCTTGCTTCAATGTCACCTTCTACAATCAATTCATCAACATAAATAGCCTTGATCATGATGCCATCATCACCCTTCCTTGCATATAGTAAATGATCTACATCACACATAGAAAACCCAATGGTGGTTAAGAAGTCAACAATCCTCACATGCCAAACATGAGGGGCTGGTTTAAGCCCATACAAAGCCTTTTGTAACTTGCAAACATGTCCTGGGTGCTTTGAATCTTCATATCCTTGTGGCTGGTCCATGTATACTTCTTCATGTAACTCACCATGTAGGAAAGCATTCTTCACATCCATATGATGCAAAGTCCATCCTTTTGCTATAGCTAATGCAACAAGTTCTTTGACAATAGACATTTTAGCTATAGGGATAAACATTTCCTCATAATCAATGTCATATGTCTATGCATATCCTTTTGCTACCAATCGTGCTTTATACCTGCTTATGCTACCATCAACATTGTTCTTTACCTTGTAAACCCACTTGCAGCCTATGGGTTTCTTTCCTTGTGGCAATGGAACCAGCTTCCATGTTTCATTTCCATAAAGTGAAGCCACCTCCTCATCCATAGATTTTTCCCAATTTGCATTTCCAATTGCATCGTCAAAACAATAAGGTTCAACATCTTGTATTACCTTGGTCATGTAGGCACAATGATGAGCCATATAACTATCATACATTAATCGTTGCACTGAATTTCGCATCCTCCGAGATCTTCTTGGTCCTGGGTCACTTCTTCTTGTATCATCTACATGTGCCTTTCTAAATCCTAGAGTCTTCACAGAGGGCAATCCAAGTTCCTCATCAAGGCTCTTTTTTGAACCACTTGAATCTCCATTAATGTTTTCAAAACTTGTAGATGTTTTACTACCAACAGAAAGCTTTTCTTTACCTTTCTTCGATGTAGTTGATGAATTTGCTGGACTAAAATTTCCACGCAATCTTCCACTCCATGGATTTGAGTTGGAACTATTGCATGGTGACACATCTAGTCCACTCAAAACTTGAGATTCTACACTTGCTTTTTTAGCATTTTCTTTGTCATTTGGTTCAAGATTATGTCCATCTTTGGCATCTGCATAGAAGCTTGACATTTCATCAAACACCACATCTCTGCTTGCCTTCACCTATCATGTGATTGGGTTATAACATTTATATCCCTTTTGCTCAAGGGAGTATCCAATGAAGATACATTTTTCTACTTTTGGATCAAGATTTTTCCTCAACTCATCTAGAACATGTACATATGCAATACAACAAAAAACTTTCATATGTGATAAGTTTGACTTTTTACATGTGAACTTCTCTTCAGGTGTAACTTGATGTATAGCAACAGTCTGAGTTCTGTTCATGATGTATACAACAATGTGCACAACTTCTGCCCAATAACAATGAGGTATATTTTTCTCAGTCATCAAACATCTTGCTATTTTTGCAATATGTCTATTTTTACGTTCAACAAGGCCATTCTGTGTGTTGTGTAACTGCATGGAAACCGACTTCGAATTCCATGATTTATAAGAAAGTTGCTAAACTCATTTGACGTATTCACCTCCTCCATCAGAACTTAATATCTAAATATACTTTCCTATCTGCTTTTCCACCATAGCCTTAAAATTTTGGAAGTGAGTGAACACGTTACTCTTCTCTTTCATGAAATATACCCATACCTTCTGTGTATGGTCATCAATGAAAGCAACATAAAACCCACAACTACCCATAGATGTGGTGTTTACAGGACCCCAAATATTTGTATGTACTAGTTCTAGTACATTCGCACTAACATGCTTGTCATGCAAAAATGATGCTCTTGACTTACCAAATTGACATGTTGCACATACCTTTTGCATCTCTGCAACCTTGAAATTTGGTAGTCCATTGACAATCTCCTTTGACTACATCAATTTTAGCCTCTACAAATTTGCATGTCCAATTCGTTTGTGCCAGATCTCTATATTAGCAATAACTCCTACACCTTTTGCAAACATGACTGCATTCATTTAAGGGATTTTCATATTTAAGGTGAACATCCTACCAAATTTATTTCCTTTCACGATCAATCTTCCATTATGTTTGTACTCTTTCACATATATCCCATAAGCATTGAACCTGAATTGTAGTCCCTGGTCGAACATTTGTCCAACAAAAACCAGATCTTTGTCATATTTGGAACATGTAGCACATCAGCAAGATGTTTTAAAAAGTGATACATATCATCCTAGATCATCACATGTTGAGCTTGATATCTCAACATCAAAATCACAATCTGAGCTCGTTTCGGCCTCCGAATGCACTATCACAACACCTATGTAGGCAATTCCATCCTTTTATGACAAAGATCAAAGATTTGAAGGAACCATTGATTTTTGCTGATGAAGTCTTGCCAGACAGTTCACTTACGCAGACTATTCTGAATGGTCTTCCAGATTCATATCAGAGTTTTACTTCTACTCTTTAGTTGATGATGAAAGGCAATCCAAATGTTTTAACATTTGAGGAGTTAGTCTTTGTTTTGTTGTATGAAGATCAATCTAGATAGAATAGGTCCATTATGTGTGTTGCATATCAAGCTTTCCTAGCTAGTCAGAAGGGCATAGGTAAATGGACCTCGTCTAGTAGTAAGCAAAAACTTGCTAATTCTACACAATCAATGAAGGATGACAAAGACGAGAAGTAAACATAAAAGAAAAAACTATTTTGCAAATAATGTAAAGGAAATGATTGTTGATATATTTAGTTAGTGATGTGTGTGAACACTCTAGGACTGCCGGGGCACTTTTTTCCCTCTTTAGGAGGTTTTTTTTCCCCGGCTTGTATATACGCCTATTGCCCTAATGGGATACTTATCTTTGTACATTCTCTAGTAATACATTCAGTATTGTGTGTTGTGCTTCAAGCTTCTTCTTCTTCCTTGTGTTGTTCGCGTGCTTCTACAAACGTCTTGTTGGAGATAGACGTCTGCGGAAGCACGCGAACAGCACAAGGAAGAAGAAGAAGAAGCTTGGAGCACAACACACAAGACTGAATGTATTACTAGAGAATGTACAAAGATAAGTAGCCCATTAGGGCAATCGGCGTATATACAAGCCGGGGGAAAAAAACCTCCTAAAGAGATAAAAAAGTGCCCCGGCGGTCCTAGAGTGTTCACACACATCACTACCTAAATATATCAACAAATCCCCCCTGGGAGTGATGCGGTGAACAAGGAGCTGGCACTCATGTATAAGGAAGTGCCAAGCTATGTGGAAATCACTCCACAAAAGGAAGTAAGCCCAAAGCTTTGCGGAAAGCTTCAAACTTCTCCCTAGGCAGAGCCTTCGTGAAAAGGTCTGCAATGTTCTCCTGCGTGGGCACATATGCCAAGCTGATCTCCCCAGCAGAGAACCTCTCCCTGACATAGTGATAATGCATCTCAATGTGCTTAGTGCGAGCATGGAACACAGGGTTCCTCGCAACTGCCAATGCGCTCTGACTGTCAGTGAAGATGGTGGTGGCAGAAGACTGGCCAACACCCAAATCAGCCATAAGGCGTCTCAGCCACACACACTCAACAGTCGCTGTGAAAGCTGCCCTATACTCAGCCTCACAACTGGAAGTGGCCACAGTAGGCTGCTTCTTGCTCACCCAAGATATACATGAGCTACCAAGCATGAAGCAAAAACCACTGGTGGACACACGAGTGTCATAGCAACCAGCCCAATCTGAGTCAGAAAAAGCATGCAAATCTGGCGGTAGTGATCCCCTCTTGGGATAAAACAACCCAAGTAGCCGAGTACCACTCAAGTAGCGAAAGATGCGCTTAACCGCTTTCCAATGCGTGACTCCTGGGCAATGCATAAACCTGCTCATCTGTGAGACAGCAAACTGAATATCTGGCCGAGTAATGCATAAGTAAATCAAGCATCCAACAGCCTACTGATAGAGAACAGCATCAAATGCATCTCCAGCATCATGAAGACTCAATCGTAAACCCGTCTCCATAGGAGTGGCAATAGGCTTACAGCCTTCAAGGCCAAAACGCTGCAATAATGTGTCAATATATTTCGTTTGACACAAAGCCATTCCACCATCAACATGCATAAACTGAATGCCCAAATAGTGATGCAAATGCCCCAAATCAGACATCTCAAATGAGGCATGCAAATCAGCCTTAAAATCAGCAATATGTGTCTCAATAGGACCAGTGAGCAGCATGTCATCAACATAGACAACAATGATCAGAAGCACATCATTAGCACGCTTAACATATAAGGTGCTTTCAGTTGGACTATTCTCAAAACCATGTGCAATCAGATAGGCATGTATCTTCTCATACCAGGCACGTGGTGCTTGCTTTAAACCATATAATGCCTTCTTTAACCTGCAAACCTGGTTTTCATGCCCTTTTTGCACAAAGCCACGGGGCTGAAAAACATACACTTCTTCATGCAAGTCACCATTCAGAAATGCTGTTTTAATGTCCAACTGATGTACATTCCAACCATGATGGGCTGCAAGTGCACAAATGCTGCGAACAGTAGTCATACGGCATGTAGGTGCAAAGGTCTCATCAAAATCAATGCCTCTTTCCTGTGCATAACCCTTTGCAACAAGCCTAGCCTTATACCTGTCAACTGTACCATCAGGTTTACGCTTCAGCTTGTATACCCACTTAGTGCCAATGGCCTTCTTGCCAGGAGGCAAGTCACATAAAGACCATGTACCATTCTTCATTATAGCATCATATTCAGATTGCATAGCAGCCATCCAATTTTCTGAACTTTGTGCTTCATCAAAAGAAAACGGCTCATTCTCATCACAGAGACTAGATGCAGCCATAACATAGCAATCTGATGCAAAGGAGGCACTATGAGAGCCTGAACGAGTACGATATGACAAAGGTGCATCTAATTTGCTGTCACGCAAAGTCTGCACCAGCCATTTTGGCATAGTTTTTACCTGCTCAATATCAGCTCTCTCATCAACAAGTGCATCATGTAAATCTGCATCAGAAATGGAATGATCTGCATCATCATATGAAACCTGCAAAGGTTGAGAAGTTGCCTCATTAGGACCAGCACTAGCCTGTCCACCTGTAAAAAGAGGCATCAAAGTATCATACATGTCTTTGGAGCTAACAGATGTCTCCTTAGTACATGAAAGCAGTGGCTGAATAGCATCTTCCACAAAGACAACATCACGGCTAACCAGAATGCGTTTAGTCTGTGGATGATACAGACGATAGCCTTTACTTTCAGAACTGTACCCAACAAAAATACATTTTACTGCCTTATCATCCAATTTTCTACGATGTTGTTCAGGCACTAATGCATATGCCAAACAACCAAAAACACGCAGATGAGCAACAGATGGCTTGCGGTCATGCCAAGCCTCATATGGAGTGATAGACTGCAACGCTTTAGTGGGACACCTGTTCAGTACATATGCTGCACACATGACAGCCTCAAGCCAGAAACTATGTGGTAAAGCCTGACTTTTGACCATGCACCTCGCCATCTCCATGAGTGACCTGTTCTTTCGTTCAGCAACTCCATTCTGTTGAGGTGTATACGACACTGTACATTGGTGTTTTATCCCACGTTTAGCCAGAAATGCATTAAAATCTGAAGACATATATTCCCCCCCTCGATCAGAACGGAGGGTGCCCATTTTACATGCTGACAGATTTTCAGCCAAAACCAAAAACTGTTTGAAGCACATGAACACTCCGGACTTAGCTTTGAGTGGATATACCCATGCATGCCTGGAAAAATCATCAATGAAAGTCACGAAGTAAAGGTAATTTCCAAAAGAGGGTGTTTGCATAGGACCACAGACATCACTATGTACAAGCTGCAATTTCTGCGTAGCCCGAACTGAACCATCTTTTGGAAAGGAAGAACGCTGCATTTTGCCCAAAATACAGCCTTCACAAACATGTTTTCCAGGTGCCTCAAGTTTGGGCAAAGAGGACACCATTTCAGATTTCTGCAGGCGTAACAAACTAGCAAAATTCAGATGACCAAATCGTGCATGCCAAAGCTTTGCATCTGACATAGCCTGAGAATCATGAACTGCACATGCCGAATCATTCACAGATCTTTCATAGTCTATGAGCTTATACAGCCCACGACATAAAATGCCAGAAGCAATAATCACATCGCCATTTGAGAGATCATGGACTGTACACCTGTCATCAACGAATTTCACAACCAAGCCAATCTTGGCTAATGCAGAAACTGATAACAAGTTCTTTTTGATCCCTGGCACAAATAAAGCATCTGACAAAGTGAAAGAACTACCATCAGCAGTAGTCAGAATGATCTTACCAACTCCCTTAACAGGATAAGAGGAGTTATTGGCGCATGTGACAATATTCCCTGTAGGGGCAGGCTCGAGTGAAGAGAAGAAACTGCGCTGTGAGGTAATATGTTTGGTCGCCCCACTGTCAAAGTACCAAACATCTGAGTCTACTGCAGACATGCACTGATCATGAGAAGATGGGTCAAAACTGCAGACAGTAGTAAACGCCCATTCTTCTTCCTGCACAAGATTTGCAGACTCTGTTTTTGGTGTAGAGGCCTCTGCAACAACCATTCAAGCCTCTTTCTTCTTTGCCTCTTTAGCAGCCAGTTTTGGACAGTTCTTTATAATATGATCATTTCCTTTACAGTACTTGCAGAACAATTTCTGCTTTTCTGATTTCTTTTCATCTTTATCCTGGTTCTTCGATTGTGCAGCATTTGCAGATTTCTGCTTACTAGTAGAAGAGCTCCATTTTCCTTTGCCCTTCTGACTAGCCAAGAAAGCTTGATCTGCAACACACATAATGGACCTGTTCTGCCTGGACTGATCTTCCTGCAACAGAACAGAGACTAATTCCTCAAATGACAAGGCATTCGGATTGCCTTTCATCATCAACCGAAGAGTAGAGGCAAAACTCTGATATGAATCAGGAAGACCATTCTGAACGGTCTGCACAAGTGAGCTATCTGGTATAACCTCATCAGCAGAAATCAATTGTTCCTTCAGGTCTTTGATCTTTGTAAGAAAACTGTCCATAGAATCACCTTCATTCATGTGCTCACTCTCCAACTGTTTTCGGAGGTAAGCAACACGAGCCTCATTCCTAGCCTAGTACAAAGTGGTAAGTGTATCCCAAGCATCCCTTGCTGTTCTGCAAGAGCGAATGTGAGGAATAATGGCACGTTTGACAGACAAGGCTATCAATGCATGTGCCTGGGCATCTCTGCCATCCCAACGAATCTGCTTTGCAGTAGGTGCAACAGAAACAGAAGCACGAACAGGAATCTGCGGAATAGCATCTTTGACACCATCTTCATCACCTCCAACACCTGTATTTGCAGTACCTGTCGTTACAGGTGTAACAGGACGTCTTTCAACACCCTGCACAATGTTCCACAATCCTTTTGCAACCAGTACATGTCGCATCATATAAGCCCATAATGGGTAGTTGGTACCATCCAACTTATCCTCAACAGCCAACATACGGAATACATCACTGCTTTCAGCCATGGCCGGTGACTAAAATACCTTGATGCAGAAAATTGACTGTATCTCAAAAAGTTGAACAGAACTGCCCAGACGAGTTCTGCTAGACCTGTAGCAGACTTCGAGACGCTTAAACTGGCGAACAGAAACTGGTATATACCTTTGGCACAAAAGGACGAAATAGCCTGCACGACCGCTGCGATAGTGCGTTCGGAGGCCGAAACGAGCTCAGATCGCGATTTCAGCACCACAATGCGAAGCTGTTTTGATCTCGGAAACACCCTGAGTATGCTCACCAAATTTCGTGCGAATCTGAGACTACAAACGGAGGAGTGTCGACGGCGCCCTAGAAGAAGCGACGACCTGCTCTGATACCAATTGTTGGAGATAGACGTCTGCGGAAGCACGCGAACAGCACAAGGAAGAAGAAGAAGAAGCTTGGAGCACAACATACAAGACTGAATGTATTACTAGAGAATGTACAAAGATAAGTAGCCCATTAGGGCAATCGGCGTATATACAAGCCGGGGGAAAAAAACCTCCTAAAGAGGGAAAAAAGTGCCCCGGCGGTCCTAGAGTGTTCACACACATCACTACCTAAATATATCAACACATCTAACTCCAACAATTGGTATCAGAGCAGGTCGTCGCTTCATCTAGGGCACCGTCGACACTCTTCTAGTTGCAGTCTCAGAATCCCATGAATTTTGGTGAGCATACTCAACGTGTTTTCAAGATCAAAACAACTTTGCTATCTGGTGCCGAAATCGCGATCTGAGCTCGTTTCGACCTCCGAACGCACTATCATAGTGCTTGTGATGACTATTTTGTCTTTTCGTGCCAAAGCTATATACCAGTTTCTGTTCGCTAGTATAAGCGTCTCGAAGTCTACTACAAGTCTAGCGATTCGTCTCGGCAGTTCTGTTCAACTTTTGAGATACAATCAATTTTCTGCATCAAGGTATTTTAGTCACCGGCCATGGCTGAAAGCAGTGATGTATTCCGTATGTTGGCTATTGAGGGTGAGTTGGATGGTACCAACTACCCGTTATGGACTTATATGATGCGACATGTGTTGGTTGCAAAAGGACTGTGGAACATTGTGCAGGGTATGGAAAACCGTCCTATCACACCTGCAACTGTTACAACTGCAGGTACTGAAGCTGATGCAGAAGGTGTCGAAGATGCTGATATTCTGCATATTCTTGTTCGTGCTGTAGTTTCTACTACACCTGCTGCAGAGCAGATTTGCTGGGATGGCAGAGATGCCCAGACACATGCATTGATAGCTTTGTCTATCAAACGTGCCATTATTCCTCACATTCGCTCTTGCAGAACAACTAAAGATGCTTGGGATACACTTACCACATTGTACCAAGCTAGGAATGAGGCTCGTGTTGCGTATCTCCAAAAACAGTTGGAGAGTGAGCACATGAATGAAGGTGATTCTATGGACAGTTTCCTAACGAAAATCAAAGACTTGAAGGAACAAATGATTTCTTCTGATGAGGTTATACCAAATAGCTCACTTGTGTAGACCGTTCTGAATGGCCTTCCTGATTCATATCAGAGTTTTGCTTCTACTCTTCGGTTGATGATGAAAGGCAATCCAAATGCCTTATCATTTGAGGAGTTAGTCTCTATTCTGTTGCAAGAAGATCAGTCCAGGCAGAACAGGTCCATTATGCGAGTTGCAGATCAAGCTTTCCTGGCTAGTCAGAAGGGCAAAGGAAAATGGAGCTCTTCAAGTAGTAAGCAAAAATCTGCTTATTCTGCATATTCGAAGAAGGAAGATAAAGATGAGAAAAAATTAGAAAAGCAGAAATTGCTTTGTAAGTACTATAAAGGGAATGATCATATCATAAAGAATTGTCCAAAACTGGCTGCTAAAGAGGCAAAGAAGAAAGAGGCTGGAATGGTTGTTGCAGAGGCCTCTACACCAAAAACAGAGTCTGCTAATCTTGTGCAGGAAGAAGAATGGGCGTTTACTAATGTCTGCAGTTTTGACCCATCTTCTCATGAGCAGTGCATGTCTGCAGTAGACTCACATGTTTGGTATTTTGATAGTGGAGCAACCAAACATATTACCTCGCAACACAGTTTCTTCTCTTCACTCGAGCTTGCCCCTATAGGGAATACTGTTACATGTGCCAACAACTCCTCTTATCCTATTATGGGAGTTGGTAAGGTCATTTTGACTACTGGTGATGGTAGTTCTTTCACTTTGTCAGATGCTTTATTTGTGCTAGGGATCAAGAAGAACCTGTTATCAATTTCTGCATTAGCCAAGATTGGCTTGGTTGTGAAATTTGTTGATGATAGGTGTACAGTTCATGATCTGTCAAATGGCGATGTGATTATTGCTTCTCGCATTCTATGTCGTGGGCTGTATAAGCTCATAGATTATGAAAGATCTGTAAATGATTTGGCATGTGCAGTAAATGATTCTCAGGCTATGTCAGATGCAAAGCTTTGGAGTGCACGCTTTGGTCATCTGATTTTTGCTAGTTTGCTACGCCTGCAGAAATTTGAAATGGTGTCCTCTTTGCCCAAACTTGAGGAACCTGGAACACATGTTTGTGAAGGCTGTACTTTGGGTAAAATGCAGCATTCGTACTTTCCAAAAGATGGTTCAGTTCGGGCTACTCAGAAATTGCAGCTTGTACATACTGATGTCTGTGGTCCTATGCAGACACCTTCTTTTGGGAATTATCTTTACTTCGTGACTTCATCGATGATTTTTCCAAGCATGCATGAGTATATCCATTGAAGGCAAAGTCTGAAGTGTTTATGTGCTTCAAACGGTTTTTGGTTTTGGCTCAAAATCTGTCAGCATGTAAAATGGGCACCCTCCGTTCTGATCGAGGGGGGGAATATATATCTTCTGATTTTGATACATTTCTGGCTGAACGTGGGATAAAACACCAGTGTATAGTGCCATATACACCTCAACAGAATGGAGTTGCTGAACGAAAGAACAGGTCACTCATGGAGATGGCGAAGTGTATGGTCAAGAGTCACGCTTTACCGCATAGTTTCTGGCTTGAGGCTGTCATATGTGCAACATATGTACTGAACAAGTATCCCACTAAAGCGCTGCATTCAATTACTTCATATGAGGCTTGGCATGACCCCAAGCCATCTGTTGCTCATCTGCTTGTTTTTGGTTGTTTGGCATATGCATTAGTGCTTGAACAACATCGCAGAAAATTGGATGATAAAGGAGTAAAATGTATTTTTGTTGGGTACAGTTTTGAAAGTAAAGGCTATCGTCTGTATCATCCACAGACTAAATGCATTCTGGTTAGTCGTGATGTTGGTTTTGTGGAAGATGCTATTCAGCCATTGCTTTCATGTACTAAGGAGACATCTGTTAGCTCCAAAGACATGTATGATACTTTGCTGCCTCTTTTTACAGGTGGACAGTCTAGTGCTCATCCTAATGAGGCAACTTCTCAGCCTTTTCAGGTTTCATGTGATGATGTAGATAATTCCATTCCTGATGCAGATGTACATGATGCACTTATTGATGAGAGAGCTAATATTGAGCAGGAAGGAACTATGCCAAAATGGTTGGTGCAGACCTTGCGTGACAACAAATTAGATGCACCTCTGTCATATCGTACTCGATCAGGCTCTCATAGTGCCTCTTTTGCATCAGATTGCTATGCTATGGCTGCATCTAGTCTCTGTGATGAGAATGAACCTGTTTCGTTTGATGAAGCATAAAATTCAGAAAATTGGATGACTGCTATGCAATCTGAATATGATGCAATAATGAAGAATGGTACTTGGTCTTTATGTGACTTGCCTCCTAGCAAGAAGGCCATTGGCACTAAGTGGGTATACAAGCTGAAGCATAAACCTGATGGTACAATTGACAGGTATAAGGCTAGGCTTGTTGCAAAGGGTTATGCGCAAGAAAGAGGCATTGATTTTGATGAGACCTTTGCACCTACATGCCATATGACTACTGTTCAGAGCATTTGTGCACTTGCAGCCCATCATGGTTGGAATGTACATCAGTTGGACATTAAAACTGCATTTCTGAATGGTGACTTGCATGAAAAAGTGTATGTTTTTCAGCCCCGTGGCTTTGTGCAGAAAGGGCATGAAAACTAGGTGAGCAAGTTAAAGAAGGTATTATATGGTTTAAAGCAAGCACAACGTGCTTGGTATGAGAAGATACATGCCTATCTGATTGCACATGGTTTTGAGAACAGACCAACTGAAAGCACCTTATATGTTAAGCGTGCTAATGATGTGCTTCTGATCATTGTTGTCTATGTTGACGACATGGTGCTCACTGGTCCTATTGAGAAGCATATTGCTGATTTTAAGGCTGATTTGCATGCCTCATTTGAGATGTCTGATTTGGGGCATTTGGATCACTATTTGGGCATTCAGTTTATGCAAGTTGATGTTGGAATGGCTTTGTGTCAAATGAACTATATTGACACATTATTGCAGTGTTTTGGCCTTGAAGACTGTAAGCCTATTGCCACTCATATGGAGATAGGTTTACGATTGAGTCTTCATGATGCTGGAGATGCATTTGATGTTGTCCTCTATCAACAAGCTGTTGGATGCCTGATTTACTTATGCATTACTAGGCAAGACATTCAGTTTGCTGTCTCACAGATGAGCTGGTTTATGCATTGCCCAGGTGTCAAGCATTGGCAGGCGGTTAAGTGCATCTTTCGCTACTTGAGTGGTACTTGGCTACTTGGGTTGTTTTATCCCAAGGGGGGATCACTACCGCCAGATTTCCATGCTTTTTCTGACTCCGATTGGGCTGGTTGCTATGACACTCGTGTGTCCACTAGTGGCTTTTGCTTCATGCTTGGTAGCTCATGTATATCTTGGTTGAGCAAGAAGCAGCCTACTGTGGCCACTTCCAGTTGTGAGGCTGAGTATAGGGCAGCTTTCACAACTACTGTTGAGTGTGTGTGGCTCAGACGCCTTATGGCTGATTTGGGTGTTGGTTAGTCTTCTGCCACCACCATCTTCACTAACACTCAGAGTGCATTGGCAGTTGTGAGGAACCCTGTGTTCCATGCTCGCACTAAGCACATTGAGGTGCATTATCATTATGCCAGGGAGAGGTTCTCTACTGAGGAAATCAGCTTGGCATATGTGCCCACGCAGGAGAACATTGCAGACCTTTTCACAAAGGCTCTGCCTAGGGAGATGTTTGAAGCTTTCCGCAAAACTTTGGGCTTCCTTCCTTTTGTGGAGTTATTTCCCCATAGCTTGGCACTTCCTTATACATGAGTGCCAACTACTTGTTCACCGCATCACTCCCAGGTGGGATTTGTTGATATATTTAGGTAGTGATGTGTGTGAACACTCTAGGACCGCTGGGCACTTTTTCCCTCTTTAGGAGGTTTTTTTCCCCCGGCTTGTATATATGCCTATTGCCCTAATGGGCTACTTATCTTTGTACATTCTCTAGTAATACATTCAGTATTGTGTGTTGTGCTCCAAGCTTCTTCTTCTTCCTTGTGCTATTCGCATGCTTCCGCAGAAGTCTAACTCCAACAATGATCATTTCATAAAGAGTTGTCCAAAACTGGTTGCAAAAGAGGCATAGAAGAAAGAGGCTAGAATGGTTGTTGCAAAGGCCTCTACACCTAAAACAAAGTGTGCTATTCTTGTGTAAAAACAAAGAATGGGTGTTTACTACTGCTTGCAGTTATTGTCACGAGGAAGGAGATAAGGAAGAGAGCTCACACACACACACACACTCTTATAATCAAAGAGAAGCACACACTCAGGTTGAGGCAAGGAAGAATAATCTTCTTCTTATTCTTCTTCTATTACATAAAAAGGAATGTACAAGAATGACCTAAAAACAAGAATACATATTGCAATATATAAAGACCAATGTCGGGATGAAATCCCGTAGGGAAGTGTGCCTGATTTTTTTTCGAAGTTGATTGATTTATAAGTTTTGTGTGATGTTTTACTGAGGAAGTGGTAAAAATTGTACATGTTTTGGCCGATTTGATTGACTATGTGATGTGAAACCATGTTAGAGATGTACGTAGGACATGTGTGTGCAAACAACTTACGTTTGACCCTTAAACCCTTAGATTTGATCCTTGAAACTAACTGAAAATGTGGGTTTATCCCATGAAAAATGAACATGAACCCTTAGAAACCCTAGGATTTTTGCCTGTTATTGTAATTAAAACCTTGAATTGATGAGCTTGAGTTAATTGTGAGCAAGCCCCTAATTTCTCCGATCGAAAACCCTAGTTTAGATCCTTGGAATTGGTGTTTATCCTAGTCCAAACCCTTAGATTAATTAACCTTGTATATAGAGTGTGAAACCAAAACATTAGTTTAGAAAAAATAAAAAGGAGAAAAATTAAAAATAGAAATTAGAGGTGTGATTTTCCAAAAATAGCAAATGAACATGCAAGATGGTCTGGAATTAGAAAGTTGAGTAAGGAGGTTATAAGCTTCTAGAGATTAGTCCCAAGGGGAGAAGGGAGGGGAAACCTATAAATAGAGGGCCTAGTCTCATTTGATTCTCCTGGTGGACGTATCCGTGGTTCTTCTTTCCAGGCATGCATAGACGTGTGAAGGAGAGAGATCTGATTCTGATTGCGTGCTGCTGCGTAGGAAAAGTCGGTGCTACTGATGCATCAGAAAGATGTAGGAGAGATGCTGTCGATACACTATAGAGAGAATCGCATGTTCTAGACCTCTGGTGGCGCTGCAACGTGGCAGAGATTGTCGACGGGTCAGACAGGGAGAGAGGGCCAAGGCCTTCGGAGAGTTGATGGTGGCGCTGTAGATTAGCGCAGGAGCGGGACAAAGGTTAATGATTTTGGAGATTATATAAAGTGAAGAGAAAAGTTACTGAGAACCCAAAGTAAAGAGTACACCCTCGTGGATCTTCTTGGTGCATCTATTCTCCAGGTTGGGCTGATTGATGATTTTGGAGACCATATGAAGTGGAGAAAGTGATTGAAGACCGAAGTATTGAGTACCCCATCTCGTGGATCTTCTTGGTGCATCTATTCTCTAGGTTGATGATATTGGAGGATTATATGAAGTGAAGAATTGAAGATTGAAGCTTGAAGTAAAGAGTATCACCTCGTGGATCTCTTTCGTGGATCGCCTCTTCAGATGGAAGACCCAAAGTGAAGAAAAGATCCATCCACGAAGACTGAAGCCAAAGATCCCGGGTGACTTTTTGCACTGTAACGAGAGGCATATCATATCCAGCTGATCCGCACTGTAGCGGCAGCATTTATTTGTATTCACCTGTTCTGCATTGTAGCGGATTTTTGTATCACGGACCCGCACTATAGCGGGCATCACTGTATTACCGAGATTTGATTGGACTACTTCGGTTACTTTTTGATCGCATCATTGAGCTTCCTCTGCATCCTGTGTATTACTGCTATATCCGATTGTCTCTTTCTCGATGCCTACGGTCTCACGCGTACGCACGCACGTCTCGTCACTTCCGAGGGGCAAGGGGCCCTACGAGGATCGCACACACTTCAGGGAGTCTAGGCAAGGCGCCCAGCGCGTAGATGCCACTCGCAGGACAGCAGGAACGGTACACCAGTAAGGGGCCTGATCCAACCCCAGCACCGGCTTCTTGCCCGAGCTCCTTCTTCCCGACACCTGAACCCGACGTGAAGCGAGGCGGTTGCCCGGTGATCCTCGACGCGTCACCCACTCCTTGAGAAGACAAACAGGAACCTCGACGTCAGATCATATATTCCAGGTACCAACATTTAAGTTCTTTGAATTATTGCATTGTTCCACACACTTGAACAGAAAGATTGCTTTTGACTGCGTGATTTTGATCATCCACTTTTTGGATCACTTTTGATCATATGAGTGTGAACTTTTCCATTGAGGCATAGATTAAAAAATCCACTTCTCAACTTAGATTATAAGAAGAGGAAAACGAAAATGAACAAAATGATTGAGGACCCCAATTTAGGAGATATGAAGAGCGAATTCAGGAAATAGAATTTAACACGAATGAATCTATAAAAGCAAAGTTTGGTATTGTTATGACCCTAATGCAAACTATAGATGCAATATCAGATACTATTCAGTTAATGGGCATAAGTATTAAAGACCTAAAAAATGAAATGGATTTTGAGATTTCTGAATTGAAAAATAAGCTTGACCTGTTGACAAACCAAGTTAAGAACCTACAAGTATCAAAGTGTGACCATGAGCATGAGGTAAAAGTCCAAGGCATATCTGCACACAAACAATCTTTAGGTCTTAGAAGACCCACGCCTAAAGTGATACCTATGAAATCAAGTCGATTTGAGAAGAGATCTTTACATTGCTTTTGGTGCGATCAGTTTGGACATATGTTATGGGACTGCATAGCATATGAGAGTGCATGCAGACATAGACTTGTAAGTGAGCATGAAGGAAAAATTTGTAAATATCAAGACGAATCACCTTTGCATTTGAATGTAGGAAAAGGTGGCATGAAGGAGTATTTTGAAGAGATCAAAACTAGATCGAAATCAATTCAAAAGATATGGAAACTAAAAAGACTGGAGAACACTAAATCTGATGAACAAATGAGAATGACATCTATTGAGAGTCAAGAGAAGTCTATTGAAGAAACCAAAGGTAGACAAATTAAGGTTGAAAAACATAATATTGAACAGATATTGAGAGAACAAATGGAAATCGATAAAAGAGAATGTGATAGAGAAACTAAAATAAAGTCAAAGAAAGACCAGGATATATATGTGTCATTTTGATCTAGAACTTTTGGCTAATGAAAATCTATTTGACCAAGAGAAAGTTGAGAAATTACAATCCCAATTAAACCTTGATAAACAAATAGAACTAGAAAAGAGTAAAGAGAAAACTCGAGAAGATATAAAATCTGATAAAGAAGTGAATGAATTAGAGAAACAATTGCTTGATGATATTATTGCGGAAATCGAGGGAAGTGTAAAGGTGACTTCAAAGTCTTCTAAGACTTTGAAAACGAATAAGAGAACTAAAAAATTGACTTTTCAAGACATATTTGCAAATCTTGAATGATGATTGAAGAAGAATCATAATAAAAATGTATGAAAATATAATTGAACAATGATGATGAATGATAATGCATGATGATGTTTATGATGATTGATGATGATGAAATATGGAAAGATAATGATTGATGTTGAAAAAGATTAACAATGATGATTGATGTATGATGATGATTGATGATGAAAGATGGTTTATGATCATTGATGATGACAATTATGATGATTATGATGATGATGATGATGATGATGATTTTGGAGGATGCTGATGATACTGATGCTGAAGCTGATGAAGAATGATAGATCATGAAATTAAAGAAAAGCTGGATCAATCAATGATGAATATGGACTAAAATGATCAGGTGAAATGTTTCCAATTTGAAATTTGTTTTCGTCTCGATAAAGCATATGCATTGCATTGTTGTGTATGGTAAAGATACGTATGGATTTCTGAAAATCATGTAGAATGAAGATAACAAATATCTATTATGGGTTTGCATGAAGCATGAACGACTAGAAATTATATGAACAAAATCAGTTAGTGCACTAGAGACTTTTGGGAGTGAAAGCTTGGGAATGTGATGGCATGCTTAGACCAAGTGCATGTATATGCTGATTGATTTGAACACTTAGTCAGTGGGAAACTTTGGATCCTAATATTTATTTCTTATGAGATCTTACCTCCATATGGATCATGAGTTATAGAAAGACATTCATACTCAAGCCAGCTTATATGTGTGTGCATGTTGTTAGTGCGCTACGATGGGCTAGTAGGCGGGTGGAACCACCTTGGTTGGGTGATCAAGGCCACGAGCCATAGCTAGTTTTGTCGTAGGCCTGACCTATATGTTATCATGCACCTGCATGAGTTGGTAGGCGGGTGGAGTCACTCTGGCCGGGTGGTCAGAGCCACGAGCTGACGTCGATTTCATGCAGGGATGATGTTGTGTATGTCGTGCGCTATGTCGGGTCGACAGATAGGTGGGATAAACTTGGCCGAGCGGACAAGTCCATGAGTCACACCCGATTTTGACATAGGCCGATTTGTGAAATTAAAAGATAAGAAGAATAAATGCTGAGCTGAGATGAAGTGAAAAATAAAAGAGAAGAAAAAGAAAGAGAAAAAGAAAAAGTAAAGAGATCTGATGGAGAGTTGGACAGTAGGAGATAAATAGTAGGAATCGAAGTATATTCTACAAACAGAGCTAGTAGAAACATAAGTATATGCTAGCACTTAGAATGAGCAATTGGATATGAACCAGTTGAATGAACAGAAGATCTAGAAAGCCAACGATTTATTCATATGGTTACTTGTCAGATTGCAGACACAGAAACATAATATGATGTTTGTGAAGATTGAATCTACTTAATTTTTTAAAATTCATACTAATCTTTATAAAGATTGCATGTACTGCATGAGATCATGCTTTGAATTTTGAAAAGAAAAACATAAAAAGTAAAAAGAGTTTCAAAAGAACCCTGATACGCTTCTATTGGATTTTGCAGGTTGGCCCATCGAGACGATGTGCAGGTTTAGTGGGGGCAAATGTCGGGATGAAATCCCATAGGGAAGTATGCCTGATTTTTTTTCAAAGTTGATTGATTTATGAGTTTTGTGTGATGTTTTACTGAGGAAGTGGTAAAAATTGTACATGTTTTGGCCGATTTGATTGATTGTGTGATGTGAAACCATGTTAGAGATGTACGTAGGACCTGTGTGTGCAAACAACTTATGTTTGACCCTTAAAACCTTAGATTTGATCCTTGAAACTGACTGAAAATGTGGGTTTATCCCATGAAAAATGAACATGAACCCTTAGAAAACCCTAGGATTTTTGCCTGTAATTGTAATTAAAACCTTGAATTGATGAGCTTGAGTTAATTGTGAGCAAGCCCCTAATTTCTCCGACTGAAAACCCTAGTTTAGATCCTTGGAATTGGTGTTTATCCTAGTCCAAACCCTTAGATTAATTAACCTTGTATATAGAGTGTGAAACCAAAACATTAGTTTAGAAAAAATAAAAAGGAGAAAAATTAAAAATAGAAATTAGAGGTGTGATTTTCCGAAAATAGCAAATGAACATGCAAGATGGTCTGGAATTAGAAAGTTGAGTAAGGAGGTTAGAAGCTTCTAGAGATTAGTCCCAAGGGGAGAAGGGAGGGGAAACCTTATTTACGGTGGACGTATCCGTGGTTCTTCTTTCTAGGCATGCATAGACGTGTGAAGGAGAGAGATCTGATTCTGATTGCATGCTGCTGCATAGGAAAAGTCGGTGCTACTGATGCATCAGAAAGATGTAGGAGAGATGCTGTCGACACACTATAGAGAGAATCGCATGTTCTAGACCTCTGGTGGTGCTGCAACGTGGTAGAGATTGTCGACGGGTCAGACAGGGAGAGAGGGCTGAGGCCTTCGGAGAGTTGATGGCGGCGCTGCAGATTAGCGCAGGAGCGGGACAAAGGTTGATGATTTTGGAGATTATATAAAGTGAAGAGAAAAGTTACTAAAGACCCGAAGTAAAGAGTACACCCTCGTGGATCTTCTTGGTGCATCTATTCTCTAGGTTGGACTGATTGATGATTTTGGAGACCATATGAAGTGCAAAAAGTGATTGAAGACCGAAGTATTGAGTACCCCATCTCGTGGATCTTCTTGGTGCATCTATTCTCTAGGTTGATGATATTGGAGGATTATATGAAGTGAAGAATTGAAGATTGAAGCCTGAAGTAAAGAGTATCACCTCGTGGATCTCTTTCGTGGATCGCCTCTTCAGACCGAAGACCCAAAGTGAAGAAAAGATCCATCCGCGAAGACTGAAGTCGAAGATCGTGGGTGCCTTTTTGCACTGTACCGAGAGGCATATCATATCCAGACGATCTGCATTGTAGCGACGGCATTTATTTGTATTCACCTGTTCCGCACTGTAGCGGATTTTTGTATCACGGACCCGCACTGTAGCAGGCATCACTGTATTACCGAGATTTGATTGGACTACTTCGGTTACTTTTTGATCGCATCATTGAGCTTCCTCTGCATCCCGTGTATTATTGCTATATCCGATTGTCTCTTTCCCGACACTTATGGTCTCACGTGTACGCACGCACGTCTCGTCACTTTCGAGGGGCAGGGGGCCCTACGAGGATCGCACACAGTCCAGAGAGTCTAGACAAGGCACCTAGCACGCAGACACCGCTCGCAGGACAGCAGGAACGGTACACCAGTAAGGGACCTGATCCAACCCCAACACCGAATTCTTGCCCGACCTCCTTCTTCCCGACACCACTACATAAGGAAAAACCTAATGTCTGTGAATGAGTGAGTTGACAAGAAACAAATGTGCCATCACTCTTGGTAGATAAATCTAATAAAGCTCAATGAAGTGTCCCTGACATATACTGGTGTGACCACTATACATGTCAGAGAAATGAAAAAAGCGATATGTGTCATCCTGGATCATCACATGTTGAGCTTGATATCTCAACAGCTATGACCCATCTTCTGATGAGCAGTGTATGTCTACAGTACACTTAGATGCTTGGTACTTTGATAGTTGGGCAACCAAACATATTACCTCATAGTGGAGTTTCTTCACTTCACTTGAGCCTGTTCTTATAAGAAATACTATCACATGCACCAACAACTCCTCTTATTCTATCATGGGAATCGATAAGATCATTCTGACTACTACTGATGGTAGTTCTTTCACATTGTCAGATGCTTTGTTTATGCCATGGATCAAGAAAAATTTGTTATCAGTTTCAACATTAACCAAGATCGACTTGGTTGTAAAATTTGGTGATGACAAATATACAGTTCATGATCTGTCAAATGGTGATGTTATTATTTCTTCTGACATTTTATGTCGTGATGTAGCTCAAGCATAAGCACCACCTCCTTTACTTGTCAATCCGCGGAGACGTGAGGACCGGTATGAAGACCATGAGCAAGTGAAGGCACAAGTGTGTGAGTGAGAGCACACAAGCATGCACACACATACACACACATGCGCACACGGTAAGAGCAAAGAGAGGAACAATGGAAAGCTTCTATTACAAAGAGTTCTCTTGCAAAAGCTCAAATCTACAACAAGCTAACCTCTAAAATGAGCTCTCTAGCTCTTTTTATAGTTTTTTGAGTAGTTTTGGCCCTGTCCAGACCTAGTGTCTAGCCTAATTAAAAATTAGGTTCTAGAGCTTATTTGAGGGCTCAAACGGAGTCTAAAAATTATGAAAATTGGTAGGGTTATAATTTTAATGCTCCTCAAGCTCGAGGACTCCTCGACTTGCACAAAATGGAGCTACAAAAAGATGAAATGATATTTACAATGGTTTTTAGTGATGAAAATCACTATTTTATAGGGATTTCTTATGAAAATTTGACATAAACTTCTTAGAGCTCCCTATGTGCTCCTTCTTCTTGTGTGGTCCACTTCTCTAGTGCACTTCTTATGATTGTCCTTGGGATTTCTTCTAAAGATTTGACATACACTTCTTGGAGCTCCCTATGTGCTCCTTCTTCCTGTGTGTCCACTTCTCTGATGCACTTCGTATGCTTATCCTTGACCTTGAGCTCCAACACTCCCCCCCCTCTCAAGTCTGTCATCCCTGACAGACCTTTGTTGTAGTGGTTGTTCCATGTAGGGCTTTGAGAGGTAGTGTCCAACTTTTGTATGTGCTTGTTCCTTGGATTCCCGCGAGCATGTGTCATTGTGAGCTTCTAGAAATTGCTAGTTGCTCAAAAAGAGGTTATCAAGGTTGAGTTGGAGCAATTGCTGGCTTGGAATTGCTTCCTAGGTATTGATGTTGTCCCCGTGATGTCCTCTAGATCTTCCAAAGGTGATCTCCCTGGCAATGGCACCAAAATTTGGTGTAGCTCAAGCGTAAGCACCACCTCCTTTACTTGTCAATCTGCAGAGACATGAGGAGTGGTATGAAGACCATGAGCGAGTGAAGGCAGAAGTGCGTGAGTGAAAGCACAGAAGCATGCACACACATACACACACATGCGCACACCATAAGAGCAAAGAGAGGAACAATGGAAAGCTTCTATTACAAAGAGTTCTCTTACAAAAGCTCTATTCTCTAACAAGCTAACCTCAAAAATGAGCTCTCTAGCTCTTTTTATAGTTTTTTGAGTAGTTTTGGCACTGTCCAGAGCTAGTGTCCGGCCTAGTTAAAAATTAGGTTCTAGGGCTTATTTGAGGGTTCAAACTGAGTCTAAAAATTATGAAAATTGGTAGGATGATACTTCTAATACTCCTCAAGCTTGAGGAATCCTCAGCTTGAAAAAAATGGAGTTACAAAATAGAAAATGGTATTTACAATGGTTTTTAGTGATGAAAATCGCTGTTTTTGTAGGGGATTCTTTTGAAAATTTGACATGTACTTCTTGAAGCTCCCTACCTGCTCCTTCTTCTTATGTGTCCACCTTTGTGATGTGCTTCCATGCTTTGTGATTGACCTTGAGTTCCAACACTCGCCCCCCCTCTCGAGTCTGTCGTCCCTGATAGACCCTTGTTGTAATGGTTGTTCGAGGTAGTGCTTTGAGAGGTAGTGTCCATTCGGTAGGAACAACAACCGTCTATCTTCCAAATGTGGCAAGGTTGGTTGTCTGGTTCTTCATGTGTTACTCCGAGCCTTTGCAAGTTGTAGTCCCTTGGTATGTGCTTCTTCCTTGGATTCCAGCATGAATATGTTGTTGTGAGTCTCCATTGATGTCCTCTAGATCTTCCAAAGATGATGTTCATAGTAGTCATGCCAAGTACTCATAACCCATAATGAATGATGGGTAAGTGTGTTCGTGCATGGGTTGAGGAAAATATGTGCCTTGTGCACAACCTTGTAATATAGCCCTATGCATGCTTACTTGGAAAATGCATTGGAAGAAGCATGGTGCAAAAATTGGGGGTCTTGAGTTAAGTGCTCAAGGGTATGCCGACGAAGAGGTTTCCTAATCTATCATGGTTATGGTGTTGCCAAAGTAAAAGATACTTACCATGGTGAAGGGTCGATCGATGTTTATCTCTTCATGTTGTACACCCGACATTTGTGATGGAACATTATCGATGAATGTGCGTGTTGATGGTCCACTAATGAAATTATTTGAGTGCCTGGTCCTGTCTCCTCTTTTCAAAGCAACATTTGCCAAATACTGTTGCTCTAGCACAATGGTGAGAACCACGTTAAGAAGCTTCACCTCCTTAATTGTCAATCCGCGGAAGAGATAGGAGTGATATGAAGATCGTGAATGTGAGATGAAGTGAGAGTGAAGGTGAGAAGCACAGATATGCACACACACATACACACACACTATGAAGAGACAAGCAAGACACAATGGAAGGTGAGAAATTAGCTCTATTACTCAAGAACACTCTTACAAGCTCAAAATAGCTCTAAGCTCACTCTAGCCAATATGAACCAACCTCAAAAATGAGCTCTCTAGCTCTTTTTATAGTTTCTAGACTAGTTTTGACCGGTTTCACATCTAGTGACTGGCATAGTTAAAAAATAGGTCTTAGATGCTATTTGGAAGGGTAAACGGTATCTAAAAAATAATGAAAATTGGTACGTGCATTCTACCTAAGCTCCTCAAGCTCGAGGACTCCTCGGCTTGCACAAAATGGAGCTATGAATTAGAAAATGGGATTTTGTCTATATTACATATGTTACAAGAGTGATGAAAATCACTGTTGGATGTTTGAAGAAATAATAAGAAACATATTTGTTTGGAAAAATGATCCGACTGGCTCCCTGCTCCGTCTTTACTTGCTTCCACATCGTCTGTGCCTCTTGCTGCTTCCAACACCCCCCTCCCTCTCGCTTCTGTCGTCCTTGACAGAACCTTGTTGTGCGGTCTGCCGGATGTAGTTTTGTAGGAGGTCGTGAGCGAGGGTGTGCTCAGATACTCGAATGCCTCGTGCCAGATCAGCCTCGAGTTTCTCCCAGTCGATAGGTTGCGGTTCGTCGGGTGGCGGGAGTTGATAGTGCGCGGAATAAACCATTCGCTCACAGGCAAATAGTTGCAATAAATGTGTGGGCCTGCTTATGAATACTTCGGAATGGTATTCCCAAAATCCGGTGGTGAACATCTCTTCAAATGTTTGCTTGTAGCACGCCGGTAGGTATTTTATTCTACAGTGCCAGGCATAACACACCCGGAGCGATGGCGTTGTGCTCATGTCATATTCTAGATCAAAGTTACCATGCTCAAATCCCGGGGTGTTTACATGCGGTGCCTTGACGCGTCGGAAGACTTTAAATATCATTTGCATCATGTCAAAAATTTTGACAGTCATATGCGCTGCGATATCATCCATATGCTTCAGGCGAGGGAGCCAGTGACGGATTGTAGCCATCATATAGCCAACAGTGGGTAACTCGGTGGGCGGCTTGAAGTAGGGGTAATTCAACCAATCCTGACACTGCCTATTGTTTTGTACTTTGATAGCGAATGCAGTCCAGGAGCGGCGTCGTGGTACTGGTCCCCAGCAAGGATTATACTTTAAATGTAAAGGCGCTTTCACCCATGTGCTCATCATTTCTGGGTACTTCTGGAGTAGATCTTTACGCCAATCAGGTTGATGGATCTCACCTCTTTGCGCATTTGGTGGCAAGTCCGCCGGCTCGAATTGTGTAGCATGCGTAGGTTTCATGCCGGTTTCTTTCTCTATAGCTAGCTGATATTCAGCCATTAACATGAAGTATGGTTTATACTGCAGCTCATGCCCAGATATATAGCGTCGGGGGGCTAAATGAGCAAAGAAGGGGGATTGTAAGATTCTCTCTTCAATCATGGCCATGGCATGTAACTGAGCCTCTATTCTGGCCGAATGTGTCGTTCCAAGTTCCTCAATCGTTTTCATCCACGCGGGGGTAGGAAGTTCATAGGTCATCTGGCCTTCGGCCGTGACTTGTCCGCCTGGGATGGGTATTGGCTCGTATGCTTCTTCAAACATTTCCTCCACCGGAATGGTTATGTTCTCGTCGTCCGCTGGGATCTCCGGTGGGGAGTCAGGCCGTGGTGGTGCTTCGTATACATCTATGCGTGATTGGAGAGTGGCTACCTGGGTCCGTAATGCGTTGAGTTCTTCTAAGATTCCAAGAGCAGGGTCCACAGGTTCTGGTAATTCTACTGCTACTTGTACTTGTTGTGGTGCCGGTTCTCTGAGCTGTAGTAGCTTGTGATCTTCCTTTAACTTCTGATGCTCTTCGTTCATCCGATCATAGTCCTCTAGCAATCTCACGTGATCCTCTAGCAACATCTGCATTGATTCGGGTGGGATTGCCTTGAATCTGCTAGGACTTAAGGGTTGTTCTGGATGGTCCAATGCCGCTTCCAAATTCTCTCTATTCTACTCTTGGAGTCTCTGGTTCTCCTCTTTTGCTGCGGCTAGGTGTCTCCTGAGTAAGCCCATGTTCCTGGTCAGCGTCGCGTTCCTAATTGTTTGGGCTCGAAGCAGGTTGTCCAGATCAGCAGTGGCTTCTTTTGTTTTCTCTTCACTTTCTAGCTCTAGCTTATGATATGCCTCTCTTAGTTCTTGGTATCGCGTATTTAAAGAGGCGTTCTCGATTGATAATGAATTAAGCTGCGACTGCAATTCATTTGTCGTCCTCTGCAGCTGTTGATAATTGTTACCCAGAGATGCGAACTCATCTCGTACTTGTGTCATGCATGTGAACATTTGTTGAAGTGCAGTGTCTATGGTTGGCGATAATAGTAATGGAGTGCTAAGTGAGGATGCAGTGGAAGTAGATGCAGCGGGAATGGGGAATGGGGTTGGGAAGGTGGATGCAGTGGTGATCGTGGAAAATTGTGACGTACCTAAATAAGATGGTGCTGTGAGTGGAGTGGGTGCTGGTGCGGTGGGTGGTGAGATGTCCATGTCACTGGACGTGTCAAGTGCGGTGACTGTGAAAAGCGGTGTGTATGGGGGTGGTTGTGTAGGTGTGAAGACGGGATTTACAAATGTGGAGTAATTTACAGGGGGGATGGCTGGAGCAGCTTGGTGAAAAGGGGAAATAGGGGTTATAGTGGGTTGGGGAGGTGAAACTGGTGAGAAGGTTAGTGGGGTTAGAAAGGTGAAAGGGTGTCTTAAAGGTGGGGGGAAGGATGAAGGGATGAAGGGGTTAACATGTAGACGAGGTGGGGTGGGTGCGGGCATGGTGGCATGAATGGGCAGGGCAAAGGCTGTGGCTATGTTGCCGTGGACTGGTGTGGATGTGGGAGGGGCAGGTGGGTGTGCGGGGGATACAGGATGGATCGGTGAAACATGAGGTGAGAGAGGAGTAGATGGTGTGGATGTTATTTCAAGGATAGTGGTAGTATGTACAACGGTAGTACGTGGTGGGGAGTCAACTAGGATAGCTTCTTCGGTGATGGATCTTTCCGGACGTAGGCGTGCATCTTGCGCCTGGTGGGATGATTGAGCACCTACCGGAACTCGAATATATTCACCGGGCTTTGATAACAGGCGAACTCTGCGAGGGTCATATTGGGGAAGTGGCTTCCTTTGTAAATATCTCAATGCTTCGACCGGGCCGATGGATTGGACCAGTTCTCTAAACCCTCTGATGTAGACTTCTTCAAATCCTCTGGAGACGAGTTCTTGTTCGATTAGGGTCTGGCTCTCTTCTTCAGTCAATTTCTTCCGTGCCCAGACTTTCTCCATCGTTCGATATAATTTCTTGATTGCCAGCGTGTACGGTGCTGCTTCGAAAGTTTCCTCTTCATGCGTGCTGGTGTCACCGTGTGCATCGGTTTGTTGGCCTTGGCCATCTGTCTGTTCCTGTTCTTGGGACTGGTGAGTGCCCTGGCTGGCTCCATCATCACCTTCGTCGTCATCGGTGGCTGTTCTTTCATCATCAGAGCTAGATACAACTTGTCCCTGTGGCTGATCCCGCGGTGTGGTAGGGTAGCTGGGGCGCTCATATTCTTGAGAGAACATCTGTCCTTCGGAGTACTGAAAGTCGCTGGTCAGCACATCATGCATTTCAAAGTCAAAAGTGGTGTGTATTGGGTCCACCTCCATATGTGGCATTGGGAAAGAAAAGGCTTCCGCACCAATAGTGGTGGGAGCTTCTGCTGTCGTGGTGGTGGGTTCTGTGGTGGTAGCTGCTTGAGGTGCAACGGTACTAGTAGTGCCCTCCGTGACCACTGGTCTAGATAACCTTATGCGAATAGGTTGTACTGTGGGAGCGGCTTCTGTCGGTGATTGCGTTGGAGAGGGTTGTGGTGATGGTGACTCGGGCACTTGAAGGCAAGGAATAGTGCCTCTCATGCGCTTACCTGCCCGTGCTCTGCTGGGCTTCCTGGCTTTCTTCGTCGTTCCTTTGAATGCCTTCAGCTCTTCTCCTGTTAATGCACGTTCAATTGGCAAGTCATAAGCCAAACACATATAAACAATTCTTGTCAGCGCACAACATCCATTAAGCACTTTCTTTCGTTCCCATCTGTGTTGTGCCAAATACATTTGATCAATAATCCAGCTCGCCAGATCAACAGTCTGAGGTCCCGTACATGCTAAGTACAATCCAAACCATATTCTTTTATGTGGCATGGTGAATCTGTCCTGAGCGGGGAATGCAAAATGTTGCATGCATATCTGTAGTGGCTTTGACAGCTCAGGTGTAATTGCTGAGATCTCCTCCCACTTAGTGACATCCCCACGTTTCATAGGGTCTGGAACTAATCTTTCTCGATCTGTGGGCGTGTGGGTTCCATGAATCTTGATGGCAGCTCTGATTAAATCCTTCGAAAGATAAAATCTTTTGTAAGGTGGATCATCCACTAGAGAAGGCAAAATAAAAGTTCCTGGGATGTCCTTATTCTCTGAGGCCAGCAAAGTAGTGATTAAATAATAACATCGATAAAAGTCAGGTTTGGGCAGAGGATCACTGAAATACTCCGTGAAGCCGGCTCTGGCCCAAACATGAGTTAAGTCCTGGGTGTTCTGTAGGCCTTCGAACTCTCTGGAGAAGAATTGGTATTTTCCCCAAGTGCGGTCATCAAACGTCAAATTAGATTCAAATATAAAATCCGCATCCGCTAAGGGTCCTGCAAGTCCCTGAAACTAGTGAGAGTTACGGTGTATCTTTTCTGTGTAGCCCATAGGTGGGTTATCGATCGGCATGGGCCCTGGAAATCCTTGGAATTCTGGCGGTGGAGCAGTCGGGTGGGATTCTGCTCGTAAAACATTGAGGGGCGCTGCAGCTACACTGGGGCCTGCTCCTGATGGTCCTTCGTCGGTTTGCATGATGACTGGTGTGCTAATGAGAAAGATCTGCTACAAAAGATTAACACATTAGCATGGAAATTAATTATGATCCCATTAAAGTGAGACCGCAATCCCTTTCCATAACTGATGCGTAACCCGTGTAGCCAAGTGCTGTGATGTGATGGATGCAATGCTTCTTGCAGCACTAGTGCAGGTCTCTAGACACCTACACGTTTCAGATTATGCATACATTTCTTGATGAGATGAGATTACGAGTGATGTGTGATGATGGTGGGTGAATTTATACAAGGTTTAAAGGTTAGTGATTTATTACAAGGTTGTATGTTAGTCGGGGGGGTAGTTTTGTTAGACAATGGGTTAGGGGAAGACGGTTGGACACGCTTCGGTATCCATTTCCTAAGAGTCTTTGAGTGGGTGGTGGGTTTCTGCTGAGGGGCAAAAGGTAGTATCGGGTGTGGTGGTATTGAGGGATGGAAAGATTTGTGAGGGGTATATATTACATGGCTTAAGGGTTGAGCTATGATACATGGTTTGGGTACCCAAATCTGCGTGGATGTGGGTCTATGGGTAAGATATTTCTTGGCGATCCAAATTTGTCGAATGCTCGGACCTGTAGAAGAAGGTCGAGGGCATGGTGGATACTGATTCTGTTTCTGCCCTGTCTTTTTCTTGTCGATCTCTGCTTGGTTGGAGTTCTTCGGTGCTTTTTGTCCTTTTGGCACCCATATTTGTTTGGTGCCGCTTCCTTTGGGTGGCCTAGACTGCTTCTCTTGTTGTGTCTTCTGATACTGCCGATTCGGTCTGGGTTCCTTCGTCGTGGTTGACTCTGTTGTGGTTGAGGTTGAGAGGTCGGATGGACGCTCTGCTTTGGAAAAGAAGGGAGTTCCAACACTTGCGTGACCTGCCCATTAGGAAGTGATTCATTCTTTAACTTTAATCTAGGCCAGTCCGCAACAAGTTTGGAAGGATGAGCACCGCAGGGTGTTGTGCTCATATGGGCGCTGATGCAACCCACCTGACCGCTGATTGTGTCCATCTGCCCTAGCGGTTGGGTAGCTGCCCCTTCTAGTTTGCAGGAAGTCCCAGGGAAGATCTCCTGTCGTCCTTCTGATTGACAACTGTCCATAGCCAAGCCCGAGTGGGTTGGTGTAGACGTAACGTGACTGAGCTGATCAAAGATCTTCCGGTCTTTCGTCGCATGTGTTTCATAGGGTCTAGGGTTACAACCGCCAGGCGGAATGCCGTTAGGGAAGTCAAGCTGTATCACTCGCTTCTGCTCTAGGGTTCCAATCTGTAAGGAGCCTTGTCTAAGATTTAGGTCCACTGAGTGATCGTATAGCCAATCTTGGCCAAGGATTAGGGGTTCTATCAGGTCGTCATCATGGCACACTAGTAGCTTCGCTGTCATGGTCACATCGTTGATGAGGATAGGAAGGTCCACCTCACCCATGCAAGGGGTTTCCATGCCTCCTAGGCCTATGAGGTATGCCTCAATTGGCCGCATTTCTATTCCTAAATCCTTATAGTGGGACCATCTAATAGCACTAGTCGCAGCACCTGAGTCAATTAAAGCCCTGAGTTCTTGGCAAGGGTTGCCGTGCTCTAGCCTAACTGTAATGAATGGTCTCCTGTCCACTATACTAGGATGAGTGGTTGACTTTGACACATGGCCATGGGATATCTGGGTGTAGTTTCCAGATGGTTATAATGTTCTCTCCCTAGTCCTTGTCTCCTTAGCTTCATGCGCTTAATGCGTTCTATGGCTTCTGCCTGAGCTTCAGCTCGTATTCTGCTTTCTTCCTCCTTACGCTTCTTTGCCAACGTGAGTCGTCTAAGCATAGGTTCTTGATATAACCTGACTCTGCAGCCACTAATGTAATTAGGCATTATATCTCCTTCTAAGGTGGCTAACTGTACTGCTCCACTTGTCGAAAGTCTGTCAATGATCATAGGTCCATAACCTCGCTTTTCTAACTTCCGTGCGTGCTGTTTCAGCGTATACACTAGAACTAAATCTCCTTCTTTTAAGCCTTTATCTTTCACATGTGCATCAAAATATGCTTTCTGTCGCTTCTTCGCTGCGTATATTCCTGTTGCTGCCTTGAGCCTGGTTTCTCCTAATCGTTCCAAGTCCATTATTCTCGCTGATAATTCATGGCCTGTCCACTGATGTTCTTGTGCAACCTTAAGGGTCGGTATCAAGAAGTCCAAAGGAAGCACTGCATTCTGACCAAAAACCATCTGAAAGGGAGTTGCATTGAGTACGGTCTTGTAGGCCACTCGATATGCCCAAACAGCGTGGTGTAACTGTTTGTCCCAATCTGAACGTTTGTTGTTCACGAGTTTCGTCAGTACGTTACAAAGTATCTTGTTAGTGCTTTCAGCCTGACCATTGGCCTGAGGATGATATGGTGCAGATTTCTTGTGAATCACCATAAAATCCTGTAACAAATATTCAATGACTTGGTTTAGAAAGTGAGTGCCTCGATCGCTCACTAACTCTATAGGCAATCCATATCTTGTAAAGACATTTTCAAATAAGAATTTTGCAGTCGTGTGAGCATCATTCTTTTTTGTGGCTTTTGCCTCTACCCATTTCGTAAGATAATCTGTGGCAACAATAATGTATTCTGCATGTGTACCTTTTGTAGGGGGGTTGACGGGTCCTACAAAGTCTATACCCCACTTAGAAAATGCACGTCCGCCCATCATGGGTTTCAATGGCATTTCATCTCTGCGAGTAGGAAACTGAGTTCTTTGGCACACATCACATCTCTTGACATAGGTATGAGCATCCATGTGAAGAGTGGGCCACCATAATCCTGCAAAGAGGATGGCTTTGATTATCCTATCGGGTCCAAAATGACCTCCTGCAACACCTTGGTGTGCAGTCTCTAGTATGCTCAGATAATCGCTTTCATGAACGCATTGTCTTAGATATCCATCTCGTCCTCTTTTGTATAGGTTATCGCCAATAAGTGAATAATCTTGAGCTTCCTGCTCTAGACTGCGTTGTCGTGCTAAAGTCATTCCTTGAGGGAATGTGTGCATCCTCAAGTATGTCACTAATGGTTCACTCCAGTCTGGTGTGAGGGACACGTGATATAATGTAGCATGCTCTGCTGGTGGTCTCTCACAGCAACCATGGCATTCTTTACACAACTTGTAGACATCTGCTTCCATCGTAGGCCAATATACTCCTAATCTATGCAGAGTCTTTAATGTTCGATGTTTTGAATGGTGTTGCTGTAATGCACCTATGTGTGCTAATTGCAACCAATTCGCATGTTCTGATTCATCTACACAACAAGCAAGAATCTTTTGATTGTCCTGTTTATATATGCTACCTGCCATTATTTGGTATCTCTTAGACTTGGTAATCTCTCCCTCTTTGATCTTTATCTTAGAAATCTTGGGTCCGTATGTCAGAATAGGGACTATAGGTTTAGCCCATTCTGGTGCTATCTCAAGGTTAAACAAGTATGCATCTGGTAATTCATCCGCTACTCCTTGAGGAGCTTCTCCTTAGGTTAATCTTGAAAGGTGGTCAGCTCTAAGATGTGTCTTTCCTTTCCTGACCACGACTTCAAAATCATACTCCATGAGTAATAGAAACCAACGTATTAGTCGTCCTGTGTTACATGGTTTGTTGACTAAGTACAATAGTGCTTGATGATCTGTAAAGAACTTGAATTTGTTGGCCAACAAGTAGTGCCTAAACTTCTTTACCGCGTAGATCATCCCTAATCCCTCTCGTTCCGTTGTGGTGTAATTTCTTTCCGCTGCGTTCAATTGTCTGCTAGCGTAAGCTATGGGGAGATCTATGTTACCTTCACTCGTGGGTTGTGCTAACACACATCCTATGGCGTAATTGGATGCATCCACATGTACATGGAATGGCTTACTCCAATCTGGGGTTGTCAATATAGGTGCTGAGCACAAGCGTCGTTTAAGTTCATTGAATGAATTTTCACATTCATTTGTCCATTCGAAATTGGTTAAAAGAGAGTACAAGGGCTTGGCTATGATTGCATACATGTGTATGAATCTCCTATAATAACCGCAATGGCCCATAAATGCCTGTACCTCTTTCACATTAGTTGGTCTAGGTAATTCTGCAATTACCTTCACCTTTTCCTCGTCCGTAGAGATTCCATTTTTTGACACAATGTGTCCTAGAATTTTGCCTTGTCTGACCATGAAAACGCATTTTTTTGGGTTCAAACAAACCTGATATTCTCGACATTTGTCAAATATTTGTCTTAACTCTGGAATATGTGTCTGTCTTACATTTGAATGTGCACATAAGTCATCGACATAAACTTCCAAGCTCTTGCGTAAGAATTCCTTAAAAACATGACACATGAGTCGCTGGAAAGTGGCGGGTGCATTTGTTAAGCCAAATGGCATTACACGAAATGCAAATATGCCCCATTCAGTGGCAAAAGCCGTCTTGTGCTGATCTTCTGGAGCAATGGCTACTTGGTTATAGCCTGAAAATCCATCAAGAAAGCTGTAAACTTCCTTGCCCGCAACTCTTTCCAATAAGTGTTCTGTGATAGGAAGAGGATAACTATCTCTAATCGTTGCGGCATTAACTTTTTTAAGGTTAATACACACGCGCAATTTTCCATTCTTCTTGGGCACTACCACAATGGGGGATACCCATTCGGTATGCTCAATTTCGTAAATAAATCCTACTTCTATCAGGCGATCTATCTCCTCTTTAATCTTCGCAGCGTAGTTATCATTATACGTGTACGGTTTCTGTTTTGTCGGTTTTGCATCTGGAGTCATAGGGATTCTATGAGAACATATATCTGGATCTACTCCTTTCAAATCTTTGTAACTCCAAGCAAAAACATCTCTATATTCGCGCAATAGGGCAACTAACTCTTCTTCTTCTTCAGTAGTCAAATCATGCCCTATGTATGTGCATTTTTCTTCTTCTCCTTCTATGGCAACTATTACTTTCTTGGTTTTCTCTCGGTTATCATATACTTGTCCGTCATTCGCCTTTCTATTAGGCATTCGTACCATGATCCTTCTATCTTCGATTTCATATTTCTTGAAGTTCTCGGGTACTTCAAATAAAGATTCTTCTTTTTCTGACATGGTTTCTTTCTTCTTTCTTTTCTTGCCTTCACTCTTGGTAGTTACTTCTGTGGCTAACCTCACCTCATTCGTAATCTCCTCGTGTCTCTGAGTGTGAGTCTCTACTTCGTAGAAATATTCTTCCTCTGATGCAAAGGGTGGGTCCATGATAATTGATTCTAAATCAAATTCGCTTGCATCCTCAAATGCATCAGTGTTAGGTTCACACTCTTCTAAAATTGCATCGCACATGATTGGCTCTATCGTGAAAACTGAGATGTCATAGCCATCCTCGTCACAGTGGGGTGTCCATTGTTCTTCATTGATGGCTACATCCATGGTTGCTAGAATTTCTGCCCAACCATGGGGTTCAAACTCTTCGTCTGGAAATACTACAGGTGCGTAGGCTGGATCTTGGAGGGTTCTTGGATGTTGTTCTTCACCTAAGGTCCTGGCTTCTAACCTTTCTTCCTCTTTTTTGGCTACTTTACACATCCATAAATGAGTATCCTCATGCAACCAAGAAGGATCTGATTCTAATGAGTGCACGGATTCCGTCTCTACTGGTGTCTTATGGATGGTGTTCCATTGTATTGGGGGTACATCTCGATGTGAATAGTCTTTAAGATTGACTTTGGTAGTCACTCCTAAATGTTGCAAGTACAAAGAATTAGTTCCCCAATCTTGTACAATTTGCAACTGACGCATGAATGGTCATCCCAATATCATCTCATAAGCACGATTTTTCGCAAAGTCACAAATGGCAAAAGTATGCTCAAATTCTACACCACAAGTGGTGAGAGATATGCCTTCTAGTAAGCCTAATGGTTTTTCTATGTGTCCATCAGCCATTTGTAGTTTCATCCTGGTGGGTCTCAATGCTGGCTTACCCCAACATTTCCACAAAGCGGTGGTAGCTATGGCTACGCCGGCTCCTGAATCTAAGATGGCTTTCGTGGTGTAGCCCTGATGGGTTATCGGAAGATAAGTGTTACCTTCCTCTCCTTCGCTTACGTCTCCAATCTTTTCTACGGGTATTTCTGGTACCTTATTTTGTGATCCTATCTGAGAGGGTGTGGTAGCAAGCTCGGGGAATTGATTTGCTACGTGCTTCCACAATTCTGGTTTTGCCTTTAACAATTCCTCCAGAGTGAGATTACACTGTACTTTAGTGTTCTTGATCACTTCCGTGTTCCTAGGGATCACTGATTCTTCATTCCTCACTATTATCGTGGGTGCTCTCATACTAATAGACTTTGCTTCCCAAGGTCCTGTGAACTGAGGTAATTCTTGTAAAGAATTAGACTCAAATCCTGTGGGTTCACTCAGTTGTTCCACCTCTACATCATCGTAAATAGAGGGAATGTCTTGGGGAAATTGTTCTTGCAAATCGTCTATTTCTTGAATAGGAGGATGGGTTCCTTGTTCCTTTCTCCACTTCTCTTCTTGTATTTCTCTCGAAAATTCATGTGAGTACCTATGTATGGAAGATAGGTTATCTTGAATTTCTGTATTAGGTACTTGAGACAGGGATGGTGCATTCCTTTCCTGTGTCTCTGTGACAATAGGGTTCCTATGCTGATCCTTTCTCTCTCTGCTTTCTATCATGTGTTCTAGCCTCTCCATTAGTCCTTGAAAGTGTAGTTCCGGTTTTGCCATGTTATTCCAATTAAGATATCTAGAGGCTTCAAACAAAGCTTGTGCTAATTCTACCATTTTCATGCAAAGTTTAGTTCTCTCAATTTCTAGATCAGCTCGAGGGTAGTTTTTACTCATTTCCGTTACTTGAGGTCCCTCTTTTAATCTAGCCTGATATGCACGAAACATCATGTCTAGATCTTCTGGTATGGGTTCCGCCAAAACTGATCCTGATTTTTGAGCTGGGTTTTCTTGGTTTAATTCTTGCGAAGTCAATTCTTGTATTTTGGCTCTCGACTCTTTTAGACTTCCTTCCAACTCAGTTATCTTTTTACTCCACTTTCTCTTAATTGTTTCTCTAGAATCTTTCCAAGATTTTGTCTTTTTACTGCTAGATTCTGCAACTTCACTACTTCCTGCTACTTTCTCCTGATTAAGCTGTTGGTTCTGTAAGAGCGCCTGGGCTCTGGTTATAGCTTGGATAGGCACGTATGTAGGGTTGGATCCATCTGCATTGTTTACAATACCTATCACGTTGATTGGTGTCACATTCGAAGTGTTAACTGGGTTCTTAGGACAATCTTTGATTATGTGCTCTTTGCCACAATCGGCACAAAAGCCTTGTATGTTATAGTACTGTGATTGCCTTGCTATTGGGGGATGTGGACAATCCTTTATGAAGTGATCTCCTTGGCACCTAAAGCATGGTCCTCTAGGGCCCTGTGGTCTCTGTTGTCTCAATTGGGGCCGCGGGTTTGGGTTTGCGTACATCACATTAGCATAGTCTGGCTCCCAACTAGGTTCCATTGGTGGACTATCATAATGATACGTCTCCACATGTTCTGGTGACTCCGTGTAATAAGCGGGTGGACTAGTTACATGAGTAGAGTCAAAACTGTTTGAGTTTGGGTCACTTTCTGTGATCAAGGGTGAAGAAGGCACTAAAGCCCTACTTAAGTTCTCTTCTGCAGCAGCGTATTTGACTGAGATGACATTCGCTGGTGGGGGTGGCTGCTGAGCTAAGACGGGTTGAGGTCTCTGTTGAGCCTGGTATGGGTAGTTCTGAGGAGGCCTATAGTAATAAGGCTGAGCATTGTATTGGCCTTGATACCTACCTGGCTGCTGGTATGTTTGCGGGTAGTTCTGTCTCACGGTTTGTTTGTTGTATGGGCAGTCCTGAGCCGTATGATTCGTGTATCTTCTCTCAATTGTACAATATTGGCCACTAGGGTTGGCTTGAGGTTGTGGTGCATTGGGACACACGTTTGCTAAATGATTTCCACCACAAGTGTAACAACGTACATTAGTTGGTAGCTTGGGCACCTGTTTACTTGAAACTCCTAGTTTTTGGGCCACTTTTTCTGCTAGGTCCTCTATCGAATTAGACAATTTTGTGGATGCTAGAGAAGAACAATCTGAGTCCTTATAGACCTTAGAGAGTTCTAATTCATCTCCTAGGTTGTCCTCGATGTCTATACATATTCTTACACACTCCTCTAGCGATCTGGGTTCCTTTAAGTACACATAGGAGCGTAGTTTAGCGCTCAACAAGCCATCTAGGAACAATGATACTTGTTTGGCTTGTGAGGGTAGCTCTTGCATTGGACATCGTTCGACATATTGTCTGAATCTACGTCCTGCCAGTCTAATTGTTTCCTGAGGGGTTTGTTTAAAGCTATGAATCAACGAAGACGTGTCATGTCTAATCCCACTTTTAGAGAATTCAGTGATGAATGACTCTAAAAAGTGATGGATGTCTCTGAATTGCCTTTGTTGCAATGGTTGGAACCAAGTTAAAGCGGTATTCTTTAACGTTAGTCCAAATGCATTATATTGCGTGAACATGTCCTCGACTTGTTCTGCTCTTAGTACTTGCTTGAATTCTGCAACGTGGTCATAGGGATCTCCTGTCCCATCAAAATAATTTTTCATTGATTTTACTAATTGAGTGGGTCTCAATATTCTTGCGTGTTCGCGTGGTCTAGGTAGAGGAAAATCATCTCTACCACCTGGTACTCCATGATCTCTTTGTCTATCCGCTCTATTAGTGTCCGTGGTTGTTCTATCTCTCCCTATGGGATGATTAAAGCTTACTTCCGGTCTCTCTTTATTTCCCTCTCTTTGATTTCCATGGGCTGAGGATGTTCCTGCCCCTTGTTGACTTGTATTCATGTTCGTTCTATATGGAGGGAATACCAATTCACCTCTCCATGTGTATGTGTTTTTAGCGCGGTCAGGCACCACAAAGACTCTTTCTGAAGTCTCATCCAGGTATACAACCTTTCCAGGTGTATCCGGGTCCTTGAACTCATAAATTGTGATGATGCCTATCTCACCAGGGTGCTCCTTTCTGTACCTCCAAAAGGCTTCATCTGTCTCTTTATTTACAAACAACTCGGTGCTCCTGTTATCTTGAGGGATCCACTCTGGGATGAGTACTCTTGTTAATACGGATTTCCCTCTAGGTGTTCTAGGTTCTTCTAACGGTTCTTTTCCTTGAAATTTCGCTTCCGTCTCTAATTGAATTGTACCAAACTCATTAGTATCGTTTGGCTGCGCACTTAGAACGTACATGGTTCCTTCTTTGTCTATGTAAGCGTCTCTCTCAAATTTCACCACTGGTCTTTCCAATCCAATGGGTTGATCAGGGTTGTGCATTTGCACCACTTGCCTTCGCAAACCATCCTCATAGATGCGAGCACCTAATCGGTTGGTTCAGAGAAACTCTAATTGTGTTCTATAGGGTCCTTCAGGTTTTTCTAAATATGCTACATTAGACCCTCCTTCTGGTCTGTCTGTGCTAAATGCCATTTCTGATTCGCTAGTATCTGAGCTCTCGTAGGGGTAATTACTATTCAATTGCTGAGCCCACGATCGTGCAGTAGTTCTTACACTTGCCTCTGATGATCTAAGGCTTCGTCGGTCCGACTTACCTATGTGTCTCCTTGATCTAAGGTTCATTAATTTTCTTCCTTGCACACTCAATTACACACTTAGATCGTCAATGGTTCTTTGTTATTACTGTCTTGATTCTTTTTAGATTTCTTTAGATTCTTGTCTTAATGTATGCGTTAGGAATTCGACTTTCCGTTATAATTTTGAGTTCTCGTTCCGTCAGACTTAGGTTCTTTCCTTTAGGTTTTCGTGTCACACACCTTTACTTTAAGTCTTGGACTTGAAAGAATTAAGTATCTTGAACTTGAGGCGTTCCTATCGTCGTTAATCCACAACTACCGTTTAGCCTAAGCTAAGAATTGACTGAGGGGGTTAAGTAATCTTCCAACCTCGAGTCGGCTTTTCTGGTTGCTCTGATGCCCAAGAAGCCGCGCTTCCCAAGCTTTGTGCCCTTCACTGCCTTGCCTTGGTTGCCTTCGATTGCCCTTGCTAGACCTGGAAAAATCCAATATTAGACCAATTCACAATTGGATGATCAAGTACTTGAGTATGTACACCTTTTAAGTCCCTTCTCTTTTGCCCAAAATTTCAATACTTGCCCCCTGGCTTCCTAGTCCCAAACTAGGTGAACCTCAAAATAGCTTATCCAAAAGTAGATGTATTCTTTATGAAAAAAAACAGTTGAGGTCACGTAGTACCCGTCAAGAGCTTTCTAACGAGCTATTAAGCTCAAAAAACGGACTCCGGATGAAAAAGTTATGAGCGTTCAGGCCCTGGGGGGTAAAAACTGACAATCATCCGTTGGCTTGCGGAATCTGAGCTCGATGGACGTACTGAACTAGTGTCGACGCCATTCTCGGGGAAAAAACTGCATGTTCGGGGAGATGCGCGATACAAAAGATTCTGGCGATGGCGGCATGATTGTTTCCGATGGCTTGCGGAATCTGAGCTCGATGGACGTACTGAACTAGTGTCGACGCCATTCTCGACAGTCGGCGCAGTATATTGGAGTTCCTGAAGACGCCACAGCTCTCAGTCATTCGACAAGCAGTCTATCGCGCACATGGAGAAGCAGTCTATCGCCGACAAGCAGTCTATCGCGCACCCAGCTGTCTATCGCCGACAAGCAGTCTATCGCGCACCCAGCAGTCTATCGTGACATCCGTCTATCGCGCACAAGGACCGAGCTGTCTATCGCGCACCCAGCTGTCTATCGCCGACTAGCAGTCTATCGCGCACTGGGATCGAAGTCATACCACCATTCGCCGCCGTCAGTACCGTCCTTCGCGGAGTCCTCGCGCGTGTCTGTGTGGCGGCTGCCAGGCGGCGGGCCCTTTAAGCATTAAAAGAAGTCCTCGATTATTAAAAAAGAAGTTCCAAAAAAGAGATCGATGAATGGACTCGCGAACACGGATGGTGAGAAGAGCGGGTAGGAAGCGCGAAAAGTAGACATGTAATCACAAAAGGCGGCCATCACGGAGTCGATTTTCGGAATTGCCTTCGAAATAGAAACGATACACCATAGTTAGATCAGCTCGTTCCATCTCTCGCCGTCCCTTCAAGAGTCAAATCGGTGGCCTCGATGCCGTAGCTTCCCTCGCCTTGTACATGCAGCCCTCATCTTAAGCAGCATCTTCTATAAGACCCAGAACCACCTCGGCTAAGGCGTTGTCATTCGCGCGTGCAACGTGGCAGGGCTCAAAAGAAAAAGAGAGGGGTAGCCCGTCGAAAAAGAGAAAAAAGGAGAAAAAAGAAAAGAGAAAAAAGAAAAAAGGGGAAAAAGAAAAAAGAAAAAAGAAAAAGAGAAGAAGAGTGCTACTTTTGGATCCTTTTCCTGCAATGACCTACTCTTCCCGCTAGTGGGTTGAAGTCTCTCAATGCAAAAGTAAATTCTAGGAGCAAAGGTGGGTGCTGGTTCCCTTAGGCCATGGATGTGGCTTCTTCCTCTCTCGTCAAAAGTAATCGGGCCCCTCCCACTAGGGAGACCGATATCCTGGCTGCTTTGCTGGAGGGGGGGTCGTGTGCCGCCCCTGGGGCATCCGAAAGTTTTGAATCCCCCATTGTTTCCCTCAGCAGACCCGCAGTTCTGTCGGCTCAGGAGGAGCTCAAGAAAGTTTGCCTCGTCGGCCAAGTGTTTGGCCCTAGGCCCCCACTCGAAACTGTGCGACAATGGCTTCGAAAAGAGTGGTTCCCTCGAGGACTAATTGTTAGCAAATGTCAGTTCCTACCAGCGAACCACATGCTGCTAGTCTTTGAAAATGAAGAGATGGCGTTCCAAGCCCTTAGCGTTGGCACCTGGCAGTTCGGTCGGGCGACCCTGTGCCTATTCAGATGGTCTCCGGACTTTACTCCCGACAAATCGAAGTCGCTCCGGTACCCTCTTTGGGTTGAGCTCCCCAACCTTCCTTACTTCTTGTACAAATTCGTGTGGGACATTGTCTCTCCTATCGGCAAGCCGCTGGCTTCACGCGAAGACGTTGGTGGTCTCATCTATGAAGGTGCAAGACACTCGTTCAATGCTAGGTGGCACCCCCAAATCTGTGTCGAGGCCGACCTCAGTTCGCCGCTTCCTTCAATGATCAAAGTGGATATGGGCGAAGGAGATGTGTGGGAACAGGACATCATATACAAAAACCTTCCCAACGCGTGCTTTCGTTGTGGCCAGCAAGGTCACAGGATTAAAGATTGCCCTCTCAGGCAAAAAAACAAGCGCTTTCAAGAAGCCTCCAAAACCGCTCAAGACAACTTTGGCGATTTGACCCACTCGACCAAGGAGGGGGAAGGCAAGGGCCTCCTTAATCCGCAAGCTGATGCTGATGGCTTTATGGAAGTTAGAAGAAGAAGGAAAAGAAGCCCTAGGGCCAACGGTGAGAGAAACAACCTGCTGCCTACCCCCTACAGCAATTTGTATTGCAATCTAGAAAAGGAGATCAATGAGCTTGACTACCCAGATGGGAAGCTACTTGAGACAGACACCTACGACAAAGCCCTAGAGATCCATGACAACAAAGAAACCCCCCAGGAGGGTTACACTACAAGCAAAGAAGATGGTTTCACCACTAGTAACGAAGACAACATGGATAGTGAAAGTTCCATCATTGGATCGACGATCCCGGAAACGGTGCCGAGCACGGGGCCCAAGTCTCCCCAGCAAGGGACATCCCGCAAAGGAAAACAGCCTATGGAGCTACCCTGGAAAAGCCCCCACAAGAACCGACTTCTAAGTCGGGATCAGATCCCAGCGAAAAAGAAAGACGAAGTCAAGAGAAGAAAGGACAAAGCTCCCTCCCGCAAAGAGGGATCAATGCAAAAATGATAGTCATCTCGCTAAATGCTCGAGGGCTAACCGACCCCTCAAGAGCGACCATCATTGGTCAATGGCTTCGCGACATTAGCTTAAACCCAGACTTTATATGTATTCAAGAGATTAAAATTGACGGAGAAGACCTCCAGAAGCGGCTCAGACAGATCTCCTCGGCCCATGTGTGGATCCCAACGAAGCACCAGCGGGGGTCTGGAGGAACGGTTATCGGTGTTAAACAACTCTGGTTTGAAAAGCTTGAAAACTCCATTGAAGATGTAAGTCACCGTTGGATTGCTGTCTCTTTTGGTGCTCCTCTTTGTGTTACTATGGTTTCTTTGTATGCCCCTAACGGGGATTTGGAGAGACTGAACACTTGGGCCTCCTTAGACTCACTTCCCCACAACGTGCTTATTTGTTTCAACATGGTGGAAGACCCTATGGACAGATGGATGGGCAAGGGCAGGGTCATCGACAGTCGGGAGAAAGAAACGTGGGACATGACCAAACTCCACTTGGATTTGACTGAGTTCAAAGACTCGAGTGGCTTTTCTTGGTCGAATCTCCAAGCGGGCGAAGACCTGAGGAAAGCTAGACTCGATAGATGCTACATCTCCCAGAGTTTTACTCAACAGTGGGGTCACCCTACCATCACGCAACGCACTGACCTCACTATCTCTGATCACTACCCGATCGTTATCACTTTTCAACCTTCCAACAAAATCCGCAAGGCTCCGTGGTTCCATGCCAACGCAACCACCTTCTCTATCCCTTCTGTCCACCAAGAAATTGCCGATGTGTGGAAAGTGGCGTTCGCCCCTGGCTTGGCCCCTGCCAAGTGCTGGAGAAGTGCGGTCGACAAGTCTCGTAAGATCATGATCAGAACTAAGAAGATGCTCGAGACTGTGCGGCGGGCTCGTAGGGAAGCCCTTTACCACAGACTCTGGCGGCTCGAGGAGGAAGTGAACAAAGGAAAACAACAAGCCCAGAAAGGCCTCAGGAAAATCAGAGCAGTGTTGAGATACGAGGAAGAATTACAAAGGAAAAACTTGCAAATCTTCTTCAAGGAGTGGTGGGCTGGCAAAGCCGACAAACCCACCAAAGAGATGTGTCGTATCCTTAAAAGGAAACACAGCAGAGAGTCGATCCCCCTACTGCTAGACCCACATGGCAATGTTTGCAATTCGGAAGAAGATAATTTTGGCATCATCGAGGGGCACTTCACGAGACTCCTGGGAACCTCGAACCCCCTTTCCCACCATAGAAGGGACTGTATGGCTGCCATTTCTAGGGTTTCCCCCCGGAGGATTCCACCCAACCTCCACTCCCTTCTTCATGCCCCTATCTCGGAATCAGAAATCATTGAGGTCATTGATGCCCTCCCCCTCGGTAAAAGCCCGGGACCCGACGGACTCACTAACGAGTTCTTTAAATCCTTCAAGCTGGTGGTTGCCACCCCTCTTCGGATGGTTTGGCAAGAAGCGCTAAAGTTTGGTGCTCTTCCTTCTTGTCTAAATAATGGAATTATCAAGTTGATACACAAGAAGGGGGAAAAGAACAGAATCGAGAACTGGCGGCCTATTACGATGCTCCAAACTGGATACAAGATCATCGCCAAAGTCATTGCCAACAGACTCTCGTGCCACCTGAGATCTTGGCTTAGTGAGGACCAAAAAGGTTTCATCAAAGGCAGGTCTATCCTGGAAACCATTATGGATATTTGGGAAGGTATTCAATTTGCAAATGAGTCTAATCAAGATGTGGTTTTCCTCAAGATCGACTTTGACAAAGCCTACGACAGGCTAGAATGGGACTATATTCTGCAGTCGCTCCAAGATCTCGGACTAAGTCAGAAATTCACCAAGATGATCGCGACCCTTCTCGGAAACGCAACGACCCAAATTAACGTTAACGGCAAACTTTCGAAGGCGATCCATCTTAGAAGATCGATTAGACAAGGATGCCCTCTGGCCCCCCTTCTTTTTGCCATCGCCACTGAGGGGCTGAGCAGACTTGTGGCTCATCATGTGGAGGCTGCCAATATCAAAGGCCTCCGGCTGCCTCACGACCACAGTCAAATCATCATGAGACTTTTTGCTGATGATATGAACGCGTTCGTCCACAATGATAGTACCAGCCTGGAGACTTTCTGGAGGTGTCTTGCTACCTTTTGTGATGCCTCTGGTTCCAAAATCAACCACTCCAAGACCGCCTTCAGGGCTATTGTGGGACAGCATCCTGGCCTTCTCACTGATCATGGCTGTCAATTCATTCCGCAGGGCCAAATCCTTCGACTTCTTGGAATCCCCTTGGGGTTTGGTGTCTCTATGGAGCAGCGATGGAACTGGGTGTTGGCTAAACTCGAAAACAAACTTAACTATTGGAGAGGTATGCAAATCAATCTCGCTGGGCGTGCGATGGTTATCAACACGTTCCTCCTCTCTTCTACCATCTATTTCCTTTCTTGTTGGAGACCGAATGAGCAAGGCCTGTCCAAACTGAATAGTATTTGTAGAAACTTTCTCTGGACGGGCGATCATAACAGAAGGGGGGTGCCTAAAATCAAATGGGCCATCTGCACTAGCCCGAGAGATAGCGGGGGGCTTGGTATCCTGGACATTGGGTGTATGGCTAACAAATTGGCAGCCAAATGGATGATTAGGGCTTGGTGCAATAGGGAGGCCTCGTGGGCCAAGCTGATCTTCAGAAACAAGCATGAGTTGGCCCTCACGGGGTTCCCGAACTGGAAGAATCTTGACATCATGACCCTGCTTTTCTCCCCGATCCCTGTCTTCCCGAAAGGATCCAATCTCGTGTGCTCCCTTTGGAAGGGCTGGAATAAAGTCAAAAGCTTCACAAGAATTAGTGAGGACTGGAAGTGGGCGGCCGGAATAAGACAAAACGACTCTATCTGGTTTCCGATACATGGCATCCGGAGTGTGGAGTCGTGGAACATTCAAAATGCCAAGAAGCTATGGAACAAAGGATTCAAAAAATGGAAACACCTCTGGAAACATGACACCAACAACTGGATCAACTTCGAGGATATTGACCCTCGCATAAACATCTCCTACGAAGAATGGAACACTTTGCAAAGCAGATGCCTCGCTTGGGATCGTCACAAGACGCGCCTTCTCATGGGACACGACACACCGAACTCGCTTGGTCTCAAATGGCACAACGGAAATAGCCTACTCAAAATCCCGAACATCAAAGAAACGGCTGACCTCCAGATCAGCCTCAACAAGAAGTGGTGCCTGTCTTGGACGCGGCTTCGGTGGGACATGAAATTCATGGGTATCTGGCACCCCCTTATTGAGATTAAGAAGTCTGTCCTCTTATGGCAAATTCTTCATCGAGGAATTTGGACCAACCATAAGGCTAGCAAACTTTGTGGGATCCCTCCTTGGTGCAAACGCTGCCACCGTGCTATCGAAGATGTCCCACACATCTTCCTTACTTGCCCCAACTCCTACAGAATCTGGCAGACGGTTGGAATGAAAATCAGACTTCAAAAACAGCTTAGTTGGAAACAAGTCCTTTTGGGAGAAGCGATCGGCTGCTCTGCGACACTCTGGAACGCCATCAGAGGGGAAGTCCTGTGGAAAATTTGGCGGGAGAGGTGTGCTCTCAACTTCGGCGATCCCCCAAGGGAGTGGTCGATTGAGAAATCACTATTCCTCCTGGGCAAAAGGATCGTTAACAGTAAGAAGTCCCCCCCCTTCAGACACCATCAAGTTCTCCTTTTGATCAACAACAAGCTCAAACCCAAGTGGGCCCCGCATGAGGGCGATGAGAGGGTGATTAACCTTCTCTGTAATGCAACCTAGGATTCAATCAAGTTTCCCCTGCTTTGTGGGATTTGGGGGGTCCCGTGGGCACTAGTCCCCTTCTATTGTACCTTTGTTTCTTAATTTAATTCAAGTCCGAGAGAGTAGGCTATTGCCGAACTTCCTTTATATTAAAAAAAAAAACTGACAATCAGGTTTTCCTTCAAATGTGAGCTAAGGGGTCTCCTATGAGTCTAATGGTCCAAAAATTTCTCAAAAATACCCCCAAAATTGGTCAAAAAATGGAACCCTAAATTTGCGATGGGGGTGCACAATCGCGAAGGTCTGGGACCGTCGCGATGGTCCAAGCGAACCGTCGCGATGGCGTGGAATTTGGACAATCGCGATGGCGCAAAAAGGTGAACCGTTGCGATGGCCCGAAGTGAACGATCGCGATGGCGTGAGGTCGAACCGTCGCGATGGCGTGATCAGGCGGACAATCGGGATGGCGCGGGTCAACGGTCAAAGGTGGACAATCGCGATGGTCCGAAGTGAACCGTCGCGATGGTCACAAGTGCGATGGCGTGAGCCAATCGCGATGGTCCGGTTTTGGGCTGTCGCGATGGTCCGAAAAATGAACCGTCGCGATGGTCTATATTGACACGTGGCACTGTCGTGGCGATGGCATGGGCCAATCGCGATGGTCCGGGGTCAGCTGAACAATCGCGATGGTCCAAGTGGACCGTCGCGATGGCTCAAGTGAACCGTCGCGATGGCGTGAGCCTATCGCGATGGTGCGACACAGTCGCGATGGTCTGAGCCAATCGCGATGGTCCACCAAAGTATGAATTTTTGAGATGCAACAGTGGATTCGTAGATGCGCAAGGGTCGCCTACCTCGTGGTGTGGTCGCCTACCAAGAATTTCGAAAGTTGCAGACCATCGCGATGGTCCGCCACACTCGGCAGATCTTTGACAGAGAGTAAAGTTTTACCTTTTCCAAGCTTTCCTGATGCACTGGAGCTCTGTACCTGCAAGAAAACTCAAGAAAACACAAGCACACACAAGCACAAAAGTTCTCTCTCACTCTCTTGCATGCACAAATGAGGGGAAATGAGGTGAATGGGTGGATATGGTGAATTTTCTGATTTTTTTGGAGATGAAGATGATGATGCGATGATGAAGAAGATGGAGTGTGGGGGAGGTGAAAAACACTAAAAACTAAGTAAAAACAACAACAAAAACTGAAATTTTTACCTTCCAACGCCACTTCTTGCTATACTCTTACCATCACACATTTGTCCTAGACTCGATCCCTGGCAACGGCGCCAAATTTGGTGTTGCTCTAGCACAATGGTGAGAACCACGTTAAGAAGCTTCACCTCCTTAATTGTCAATCCGCGGAAGAGATAGGAGTGATATGAAGATCGTGAATGTGAGATGAAGTGAGAGTGAAGGTGAGAAGCACAGATATGCACACACACATACACACACACTATGAAGAGACAAGCAAGACACAATGGAAGGTGAGAAATTAGCTCTATTACTCAAGAACACTCTTACAAGCTCAAAATAGCTCTAAGCTCACTCTAGCCAATATGAACCAACCTCAAAAATGAGCTCTCTAGCTCTTTTTATAGTTTCTAGACTAGTTTTGACCGGTTTCACATCTAGTGACCGGCATAGTTAAAAAATAGGTCCTAGATGCTATTTGGAAGGGTAAACGGTATCTAAAAAATAACGAAAATTGGTACGTGTATTCTACCTAAGCTCCTCAAGCTCGAGGACTCCTCGGCTTGCACAAAATGGAGCTATGAATTAGAAAATGGGATTTTGTCTATATTACATATGTTACAAGAGTGATGAAAATCACTGTTGGATGTTTGAAGAAATAATAAGAAACATATTTGTTTGGAAAAATGATCCGACTGGCTCCCTGCTCCGTCTTTACATGCTTCCACGTCGTCTGTGCCTCTGGCTGCTTCCAACAAATACTAAGAATTGAATTTCTTTATATTCCTTGACAAGCAACATTGGGTAACTACACCAAGCTTAGTTTCACATATTCTCTTTAGCTCACCATAAGCAGGAGTCTTCTCACCCAGTATACGGACAAGGATTTGCAGGGTACCAAACTACCCCTAGCAGATATCTCCTTGGATGCTCTCGTACATATAGTAGTTAAGCATCACTCAAGTTGCGGACCTGCAAGATCTTCCCTCCTACCATGGTAAGGGGAAACAATAGTTGTGGATGCCATGTTCATGCCAAGTGCTTGACATCTACTAGATACGGCAGCAATAATATCATCTACTAGCCGAGATATACTTCTATCAAAATTGATAAATGTCTAGTCATCAACAGTTCCTCCTGCAGCTACACATGACTCATTCATGTTCCATGAGCCAAACCTGGGAACAAGCTCTCTTCTTCTTCTTCTCTCTCTCTCTCTTTTAATTTTTTTTATTTTTAAGAGCAATGTCACAAAACAAGAAGAAATATGTTAGAATCAATAAAAATACTTGACATATGTCAATGTGCTCTTGTGCCTGGGACTCTCAAATGTGTCTATGCACGGCCGTGTAATGTGGCCCTATGTTAATGCATACTTTGGAAATGCATGACATGAATGGTGCAAAAGACTAGGTTGTGCAAGGAGCACATGGTTGTCGCTCGTCGAGGCTATCAATGTTTCTTGCGGACGTTGAGGTAGCCTGTGTTGGAGGTATCCATTGGATCCCTAAATGACAAGTGAACTTTCCTCCTTATAGGGATCCATTTTAGAATTGTAAGTGGCTGCATACAGGTCACTTTTGATTTCTTCACCTTTGAGTGGTCGTGTAAGGTTTGTATCCCATGTGGTTGTTTCTTTGGTTCGATGGATGCTACTGGTACTTTTGGATTCCATACCCATACCATTGTTGCTGGTCTTCTAACTCTTGTTGAAGAGGTGAATTGGTCTACTTTTGGTTTTGGTGTTGGATTCTGACCCTTGCTTCACCTCGGCTTCTTTGTTGAGACTTTTCTCATGTGGGAGAGCATAGGTTGTTGTGTATGTAAGAGCTTCTTGGGTACCCATATTTGTAACTGTCCTTGTTGAGCTGCAACTAATTTTGTAGGCACCCAAACTTGTTGGATACCTTGTGGTTGAGCTTGTCCTAGCTTTTTCGTTCGTCTTCTAGCCTGATTGGCTTTCTTGGATGGGAATTATGTGGGCAAGGCCGGTGGTTGCTCTCCTTTTTGTACCCAGATCTGCTTCATGCCTGGCACTATTGCCTTCTTGAAATCCCATTGTCTATTTGATACATCAGTTCTCATGTACTGTTTCTCTTCCTTGTGGGATTGAACTACTACAGATGGCTGAGACTTCATACAAGAAGGGAGTCTCACTGGGTCTTCGACTCTCTTGTTGGAGGCATCATTGTTTAGTTCTCTTGGTCCAAGGGAAAGTCTTCGAATGTTTTAAGATAAAACTTTAATTTTGTGCATGAATTAAATTTAATCATTAATTCGAATATCACTCCCATACTAAAGGCTTTACTTCTTTCCTTTCATTCACTCGAAGGTTTCTTTCATGTTTAAGACACAAAAAGAAATTGAAGCCTGGCGCACGTTCGGTCGATCTCTAATATCAAAGGAACCATGGGATCTATATTGAAAGTAAAACCATTAAATATATTTGTTTATTCACGACTAACTAGATCAATTCAGTTTTTGCATTTATTTCTAGTCGATTTACTGATGTTTACTCCGTAAACATGCCGATAGTTAACACTTACTCATATCCACTTTGCATTTTAAGCAAGTTAATGTCAATATCGTAATGTGGGATGACAATTTTGAGCGGAACTTCAAAATGAAATGTAACCACAAAACCTCTCAAATCGTAGCCAAAACATCAGAAGTGTGTTGTCATTGATTTGTGTTCCCTCTACTTACTTTTGGGTTTTCTTCTACTCGTTTCTCTCATTCCTTACTTTCTTTCTGAATAAATACAACAGAGGAAGCAAGCACAGAAAGCTTAACAAGTGGATACATTATCTCTAATGCCACTTCTTATCTTAACCCGCCACTACTTCAAGTTTTTGGATTGTGAGAATACACGAACGAAGAGATGTCAACTAAAAGACTGTAACGTAAAGATTCAAAGTCTTTATTGAAAGAACATCACCGGTAAGCAACAACCTATGAGCATATCCATGGAACATATCAAAAGAACTGGTACGAGATAAAAGGTAAGATTATAACCAACAAGCTTGTAATTCTTAGAGTAAAACCAGCACAACGCTATAACAAATATATACATGTTATCCATCTGGAATGTGTATGATTTTTTAGCTTCAAAGAGAATCGTAAATCTATTGTAGATGCAAAGAAGCAATGAAAAGTACATCATACAATTTGCATTGATAAATGCTATTGACACAGATCCGTATGCTCTGAGCGTGTGTCTCGACTTATCTTGTCTTTGTAAGCCATAACTGTAGTGAAATGGAGTGCTCCAATTACTCAACAATGTCAATGATCGCTAGTAAGCTGATCAAACCGGAAGATTGACGTAAGTAGTGATAAAGAAGCCACGTCCAAGTTCCATGCATGTATGCATCGAAGTGCAGAAAACGAAAAAAACAGGAGAAACAAAAAAATTGGGAGCTCCTCTATACCAGCTTAAAAAGATTTGTTGTACTTGCGCTTGTTCGCTCCTCCACTATTTTGCATACAGTCATTGAGAGCTTGGATTTTCAATCCCCACACATGTTTGCACATTATCGAAGGCGTTGACATTGGCGCTTCTACTCTCTGCCAATTCTTTAGCCAGCTGCAAAGGAATGTGCAGAAGTTGCCACGAGCTTATATAATAGGCGCTCTGCCACCAAATTATGCACTGCGAACAGGGCGCTTCCTTTCGACAATCGTGGCTGGTGCAATCCCCCTCTTCACGCGCTTATTTTGCTTATCTCCAGCGCTACGATATAGTGTATACAGAAGAGCCGCCAATTGTTGAGCTTTGCGCAGTCCATCGAGTACATGTGTAGGACCCGAATATGAGAGAGATGGAGTTAGCGCCCATGGAGAGCGAGAGAGATCCTCCCTCGTACACACAAGTAGAAAGAGATAAGGTATACAGAAAGAGTCCTCCTCCACTACGCATTCGCACGGATAAAGAAAAAGTGTGCCTTCTTGCAAAACTGATGCATTAGAGCATGCTTTTATTGTACTCAAAAAAGTTACAGCATTGATCTCCATGCCCTCCTTCCGCATAGTCTCGAAAGACCCAAGCGCACCATGCAAGTTACTTCCTTATTGTCTTCACATATTTGCCACAATAACACGCAGAGAAATAACACCTGTACGAATGCTAATTGCTTCCCTTCTATACCTCTCGTTAGCGGATATGCAACAGCTCTCTGCTGGGACTGCGAGCAGTGAGCTTTCCCCCCTGAAACAAAGCCACTTCTAATTTCCTCTGCACGTCAGTATCTCCTATGCTCTTAGGAGGCTTGTCCATGCTCAATCCCTTTTCTCCACACCCCTGCAATCAATATCTCCACATGCTTCTCATCAATCATCAAATTCATTCTTCAAGTACCTGAAATCAAACGTATTTCCTGCCAAATAGACCCACATTAGTGCATAAAAACCAACCATTTTGTGAGCTAACATACTCCCCTCTTCTTATTGGCGAAGTCGTCCTCGACGAGCCACTACATGCTGCAATAAAATCCAAACAACCATGAACATGTCAATTTATAACTTGGTTGCATACCTTTTCATCGAGCCGTCACTTCCACTGAACCTGCACTCATCGAAGCTATTAGTGCTCAAAAAATCACTCATGAATACATACAAATCAGTCACTTCCAAAATGATCCAAGAACATGCACATATATGCAATTCCATTTCAGCCATGCATCAATTTGCTCATACATTCCATTATGAAAAATGGTCTCAACCAAAATAACACATGCACACCTTTCCATGAATTACACATGCACTGTCATTGTGAAAAACAGAAATGGAAAGACCGAAATAAACAACAACGACTGAAATGAATTCAACAGGAAATGCAACACACCCAAAATGCATACCCCATTATTGACCTACTATTCGCTATGTACAGTCATTCCATGACTAGACACTCTGGAAGAATCCCCATCATCGTCCCACAAAAGCCATCGAGAATCGAGTACAAGTCAAGACCTACATAAAACCCTGGAGTGTCCCGCACTCTGGAAAACCCTCAGATAGAGCACACAAGTTATAAAGCAAACCGTTGCATTACCTCGCGAAGGTCTCATCCATAAGTACATATACAGTCTCCGTGCTTTCAAGAATGTTGATCCAAAGTGAGCTGATCTGTCGCAAGCCACCATATACCAATCACACAAGCAAATAACGTTCCCTTCCAGGCGATCATCGCCCTCTCCTCTCTCTCTCTCCCCCTCAGGAGTGGGGAATAATTTCATATGATTTTTTTTTTTTTTTCACACGTTGGCTTACATTGACACTGGATGCGATTCGTGGACCTGACCACCCGATCAGGTTGATTCCACCCATCTACCAACGCAATGCAGCACACAACATACAAACACACAATGATAACACATAACATATATCAGCTAGCCCATAACGAAGCTAGATGCGGCTCGTGGTCGTGACTACCCAGCCACGATGGCTCCACCTACCTACCAACCCGTTATGGCGCGTAGCTAAGACACAAACACATACATCCCAAGCCTATGGCGAAACTAGCTGCGGCTCGTGGTCCTAACCACCCGGCTAAGATAAATCCACCCACCTACTAGCCCACCATAGTGCATTGGTACGATCACAACAACACAAATTTTTTCCTTTCTTTTTTTTTTTTTCATATTTAATTAATTTACCCAAGTCCTGAGAATTAGGGAGAGGAAGAAAGGGACTTTCCCACTTTTCCCACACATGCATGCAAACATATACACTCTAGCCTTTGACAGATCAACCACCTTTTCACTCCATTCTCTCAATTACAGACACTACATATGTATTCATCGAGTTGACTTTTCACTAGGTAACTACAGCCGGCTATGCCTTAGTCCCTCGTATACCTATCCCTAGGTGTCCTAGAATGTGAATCGCCGGGATATCTCATGTAGCCTCACATCGTACTCACATCCCGACAACTTCCCTAGGGCGAGTCAGGCTCAACTTCAGGAGCTCCGTCATCACTTCCTATCGTTAACACATCTGCCCAAGCCCACGTGATATCGTTTTCCTCGTTAGGCATTTCCCTAGAAGGATCGAAATAGTAATATTGATCTCCTGCCCATCCTACATGTCGAGTCAGGTATTCCTCAAAACACTCAATGTAAAATGCAACACCCAAACCCTGGTTTATAAAGCATACTAGCCAATGCGCTTCCTCAACATCATATTCCGTCTCAAAGTCGTCGACATCTATGTCCATGCGGGCGAATGTTTGGTCCGAGAAATATATCCTTAGCTCGTACAAGTAGAGTTGCGTTATTTGATCTGCCATTTTGTTACTTAGCTCCTAACAGTCTCTGCATAACACAAAAATATTAGAAGGCCAGAATTCTTGAGCTAGCACATGATAATATTTATGACAACAAAAATCATAACTAACATATGCGCATATATATAAATATATATATAACTATACATGTATGTACAAGGAGTCTACTACGTCCTTCTGTTGGATCTCATCTGGCTTCTCCCGTCTTAATATCACTTGAAATATGGTTTAACTCGAAGCGCGTTAACCTTCACGGGAGCATATTCTTCTCCTAAATCTTGAATTTGCATGGAACCATTGGAGTTGAGTTCCACCACCTTAAACGGTCCTGCCCATCTTGTCTGTAACTCCCCCGGGAATTTATAATATTTACTATCATAAACTAGCACCAAATCCCCTTCTTGAATCGCATAGGTCCTGAGATTCTTGTCATGCCTCTCTTTACGTCTTCTCTGAATAGCTTCCAGACTTTGCTGTGCAATGAGTCTCTTTTCTTCTAGCTTGACCAGTTGTATGTACCTCTCCTTTAATGACTCTTCCTCTCCCAGCCTAGCCTCGATGGCCACTCTTAGTGTCAGAACTTCTTTTTCAATGGGAAAGATGGCTTCCTCGCCATATACTAGGGAGAACGGAGTGCTCTTAGTCGTCACTCGGTAGGATGTTCGATATGCCCACAAGGCTTCCAAAAGTCTCTCATCCCAGTCTCTCCTATGCACAGCTACTGTCTTTGTCAGAATCTGTTCCAGCACCTTGTTGGTGACCTCCACTTGTCCATTTGCCCTCGGGTAATATGGAGTGCTTTTTCTATGCTTGATCTTATATAATTCCATTAATTCTTCGATCAGTTCGTTGACAAAATGGGTTCCTCTATCACTTACTATTTCCAACGGGCATCCAAATCAGGTGATAATTTGTTCGTACAAAAATTTAGCTACAAGGTTTGTCTTCAGAGCTTTGGCTTCTACCCACTTGGTAACATAGTCAGTACAGACCAAGATATACCTATTGGATCTTCGTCGTGAGGGAGGATCAATAGGCCCCACAAAATCAATTCCCCATTTCTCAAACGGCTTAAGAGCCAACACCGGCGTAAGAGGAGCAGCATGTGCTAATGTGGGTTTGCCCATTCGTTGGCATTTGTCGCATTTCTTACAGTATGTATGCGAGTCTTTGAACAGCGTTGGCCACCAATACCCAGCCAATAAAATCTTTCTTGCCGTCAGTTCACCAGCAAAATGCCCACCACAAGGTTCGTCATGCAAAGCCCTCAACACTAGGTTTGCTTCTTCTTCCTCGAGACACCTCCGATAAATGCTCTCATGAACAAAATATCGATAGAGTTGCCCCCCAATGATGCTATGGTGCTTCGCCAATGCTAACAGTTTTTGCTTCTCTCTCTTGCTTGCTCCTGGCGGATATTTAGTGGTGCATAAGAAGTTCACCAAGTCGGCATACCAAGGTACTATAGCATCAACCTGGAATAGATGCCCATCAGGAGCATCATCGGGCACACTAGAGATCGGCTCCTCATTAACAATTCGAGATAAATGGTTGGCCAATATATGCGCTTTGCCTGGTCTGGTTACCACTGTGAACTGAAATTCTTGGAGAAGTAGCATCCACCTCATCAATCGCCCTGATAACTCTAGTTTATTAATGATATACTTAAGGGCTTCATGATCCACATAAAAAGTGAAATGCTTTCCCATCAAGTAATGCCGATACTTGTTCACCGCAAAGATCATCGATAGGCATTCCTTCTCCGTAGTCGTGTAGTTCCTCTCAGTGCTATTCAAATTGCGACTTGCGTAATAAATAGGGTGGTCCAACTTCTTTTCATCGGCTTGGCATAGTACTGCTCCAATCGCAGTATGAGAAGCGTCGGTATGCACATGGAATTCTTTCGTCCAGTCGGGTGCTACCAAAATCGGTGCATTTATCAATCTCTCTTTGATCGAGTCGAATGCAACTTGACACTCGTCAGTCCATTGGTATTGTTGGTCTTTCCTCAAAAGATTTGTCAGTGGTGCCACTATTGATGCAAAATTTAATATAAAACGTCGATAATAATTCGCATGGCCCAAGAATCCTCTGAGTTGTCGCAAGTTTTGCGGAGGTGGAAGTTGTCCAATTTTTTCCACTTTATCTTCGTCAACCGCGATTCCATTTTTGGAAATAACATGTCCCAAAAGCAATCCTCTTCGTACTCCAAATGTGCACTTTTCAGGATTTAATGCGATGCCTTTTTCAATGCTCCTTCTTAAAATCGCTTCGATCCTCTCCATCATGTTTTCATCGTCGCCTCTGATCGCAAAGTCATCAAGAAATATCTCCATCCAATCCTGCAAATAGTCTTGATATGCAGCTATCATTGCCCTCTGGAATGTGGCCGGTGCATTGGATAATCCAAATGGCATCACACGATATGCGTACGTACCCCATTCTGTAGTGAAAGTAGTTTTTGATTGATCCTCTTCATGGATTTGGACTGGTTGTACCCACTAAAACCATCCAAAAATGAGTACAATTTATGGCTAGCCACTCTGTCCAAGATTTGATCAGTGAACGGCAAGGGGAAATGATCCTTCTTTGTGCGCTCGTTCAACTTACGATAATCTATGCAAATACGGATTTTCTTATTTTTCTTCGGAACAACTACAATTGGTGATACCCATTCGCTGGATGCGATGGGATATATGAATCCTGCTTCCAATAATTTGGTCAATTCCAGCTTGATCAATTCCGAGTAGACTGGATTCGTTCGCCTGAGTCGTTGACATATTGGTCGGGTGCCTTCTTCCAAATCTTTATAATGTTGGAAGATTCGGGGATCAATTCCTCTCAGATCACTGTATGACCATGCAAAGGCCTTGCTGAAGTTTTTTAGTGCCAACTTAATACAATCTCGTACTTCATCTGGTAGCTCTGACCCCACACTCAAGAACTTTTCTGGAAAAACTTCCCATTTTTCCACCTGAGCTTCTCGCAAATATTCCTTATTCCTTGATGACGTTGTGATTGGAATGTGCTCTCCGATCACACGTGCATGGTTGGCCAGTAAATCATTGTGTTGTTCTCTTTCAACCGCACCCAATTTCTTAAGTTCAGCTTTTGCAATGGCTTCCCGCACTTTAGTTTTACTTTCCGCTTCCTTTTCCGATTCTCGATTTCTCTTTAGAATCTCTGCTTCTAGCATTCTAACTCTTTCTCTCAACTGTTGCACTTCCATTGTCGGAGCTAACTCCAGCTCCAACTCTTCTTTTGAAGTTCCCTTCTCCAGGGATTGAGTAGCTTTGTTTTTACTTGCGTCTATACTCAACATGTAGCACTCAAATTCTCTTGTATGTGTCAACCATCTTAGCAGCTCCTGATCGAAATCGTCATTATAGAGCAATGGATTTTGATACTCTCCCATCTTCGTGTCTTGATTCTTAAAGAGCTGCAAGTTGAACCCGTCTTGAAGGAGATTCTTGTAGGTGTCCGCATTCAAGGAAAACCTAGCTCGTGCAATCTCGTGCCTTGCTTTCTCCTTTTCTTTCTTTTCCATCTCATCGACTATTATTGTTTTCTTCTTGTTGCTCGAGGGTGGGGATACTTGCAACTGAATCCGATCAGACTTTGGCCCTATTGAAATAAAACCTGTGCGCCAGTCATGCACACATTCGGCTTGCACCAGCCATGGCCGCCCAAGTAGGATCAAGAAGGTAGCCTCTGAGGTCCTTGGTCTTACTATCAGATAATCAACTTTAAACTCTAAACCGCCCACAACTGTGCTTACATTCTTCAAAAGACCCGCAGGCTTCACTTGTGTTTGATCCGCCATTCTCAAAGACATCGGCGTCTCTTCCATGTGGTTGAGGCCCAAAGCTTTCATCATGAACTCAGTCATAAGGTTGATTGCGGCTCCACTATCTAACTGAGCACCGGGGACTGCATATCCTTTAATCTCGACCGTCACAGCGGGAGCATTCGAATCGATTTGCGTCGTAATGCTTTGAATGATTCCTTGGACATCTTTATCTTGTCTCTTTTTATCTCGAGCTTTCCTCGGCTTCTTAATATATTCATTGTAGAATTGTTTCCTATAAACAGGTGAACATTTCAGCAATGTGCCAATGTCCAGCGTGACTTCCGTGTCAGCGAGCAGCTTTACAATGTCCACTTCTTCCGAACTTTGTCTTTCCTTTCTACTCTTTGGAGCCCTTAATCTTTCGGGGAATGGTGCTATGCCCGGCACAAACTCCTTGGTCACTGGTGGAAGAATCTCAATTTCTTCCCCATCCTCAAACTCTTGCTGCTCGCAAATCCTCCAACTTCGTTTTCTACCTCTTCACGCTCAACGATCTTCTCTTGACTCCCTTCTTCACCTTCGCCTCCTGGATTCTTCTTCGAGTACTCTTGAGTCCTTGTGACTACTGCCACAGTTGGCTCTTTATGCGGTTTCTTGGCTTCGTAAGCATCCACAAAGTGCATTGACGAGCTAGATCCTTCTTGAGGGCTCGGTGTTTTGAACACTACTCCGATTGTAGGAACTTGCTCTTGAGCTCTCGATGTGGAATGCGTTTGAGTATCAACATAATTCGAGGACCCTACTGGTCCTTTTTCCTTGCCGGCGGCAGCTCTTCGCTTTGGACAATCTTCATCAAAGTGGCCCTCCCCACTACAGTACCTACATAGTGGGGTATAATCAATTGGTTTCTTTTCGTTTGGACATCTAGATTGAGTATGGCCAAAGCCATGACATCTCCAGCACTGGATTGGACCATCTCTTCTTTGATCACGCGCGGCTCCTCTTGGATAGTCTCCTCCTTGACCCTGAGCACCATATCCATAAGTCGGTCTGTTTTCCCAACGAAATGTAGGTGGGACACCTTGAGCGGGCAATCCCGTGTAAGGTCTCTCTCTTGTATCTCCTGATTTCATGGTCCTCTCTTCATAGGTTCTCTTGTTGTAACATCGGTCCTCTGTGTGATTTGTTCTTCCACAAAAAGTGCAACGCATCCTAGGTGGTGATCTATCTGTGAATACTCTCGAGACTGTAGGGCATTCTGAAGCCAAATGGCCATAACCATGACACTTTTCGCACCAAGTGTTCGATCTAAACACTTGATTCGGGTTTGTAGTTACTTTTGGTTTTACTGTGTATGTCTCCTGAGTCATTGTGGCAGCTTTTATAGCTTGCCTGACCAATTCCAATATTCGTTCTTCAGTTAGTACAGGCTTTACCTCGCCTGGCGTGCTAGTGGCGGCTACAAAAGCTGGGGTCGTCAATGCGGGACTTCCTTGGCCCGGATCTTTCATTGGTATGCTCCCTGGGCCTCCCATTGGCTCGTATAAGAGTTCCATCTTCCTTTGTTGGCATAATTGTACTTCCTCCCAGAGCCTTGCTTGTTCCTTAGCATCCATTAAAGTTGCAGGTCTTGTCAGGCTGATATGCTGCTGTGCCATAGGATCTCTCAATCCCAAAATGAGTCTTCGTTTCAATGTCTCATCGTTCGGGGCATTCACGCCCATCTTTCTTACCAACGTTTCCATTCTTTGAATGTAGTTATCGATGCTCTCATTGACTCCCTGTCGCAAATAATCCATTTGTTGGGCCAATCTGTCTTGGAAGCCTTGTCGTCGAAACTTTGCTAAGAAGGCTTCCTTGAGCATTTGATAAGTTCCACGCTCTTGTGGTGTCAGATTCCCATACCAATTGGCTGCCTCATCACGGAGGATAGCCGGAAAAATTCTCAACCTTTGATCCTGGTCAACTACATCATTGGCCTCACAGGTAACCTCAAACAACTGGATAAAACTATCCGGATCTTCGTCCCAAGTAACTGAAAACTTGGTGAAGTCTCCCAAGTGAACTGAAATTCGCTGAGCCATTTCGAACAGAGGTGTGATGTCGATATCACTTCGATCCCAGAAATTTAATGCGCGTGGTCTCAGGATCCCTCCTTCAAACTTCCGCACTTGATTCGCGACTCTCCTACGGGAGTACACGTTTTTGGCCGATTTCTTCGAACCAATCGAGGTCCACTCACCTGGCGGTTCCCACCTTCTCCTTTCTCTTTCAAGGGCTCTTCTCTGAGCGCGTTCCTCTCTTTGAGTTTGTGTTGCTCCTGACGATGAGCTCCCCTTGCTCATGTACTAGATCTTGGGGTCCGCAAGCTCGGCCAACCTGTGGCGCTAGGCGAACCTATGGCACTCTCTTATAGAGACGTACCAAGCTTTTCCCGGCAAACGCACCAAAATGATAGGCTCCTAAGCCCAAGGAAAAGATGATTGTACGAGACTTTATTTTGTTCAAATCCCTCGGAATCGATCCAATTGGGTTACCTAGAGCCCACAATTATCTCACAATGGATTCTTCTTATGGCTATGCACTAGCTCATATGTTTCCCGGCAGACGCACCAAAATGATAGGCTCCTAAGCCCAAGGAAAAGATGATTGTACGAGACTTTATTTTGTTCAAATCCCTCGGAATCGATCCAATTGGGTTACCTAGAGCCCACAATTATCTCACAATGGATTCTTCTTATGGCTATGCACTAGCTCATATGTTTCCCGGCAAACGCACCAAAATGTTTAGTTCTCTTGGTCCAAGGGAAAGTCTTCGAATGTTTTAAGATAAAACTTTAATTTCGTGCATGAATTAAATTTAATCATTAATTCGAATATCACTCCCATACTAAAGGCTTTACTTCTTTCCTTTCATTCACTCGAAGGTTTCTTTCATGTTTAAGACACAAAAAGAAATTGAAGCCTGGCGCACATTCGGTCGATCTCTAATATCAAAGGAACCATGGGATCTATATTGAAAGTAAAACCATTAAATATATTTGTTTATTCATGACTAACTAGATCAATTCAATTTTTGCATTTATTTCTAGTCGATTTACTGATGTTTACTCGTAAACATGCCAATAGTTAACACTTACTCATATCCACTTTGCATTTTAAGCAAGTTAATGTCAATATCGTAATGTGGGATGACAATTTTGAGCGGAACTTCAAAATGAAATGTAACCACAAAACCTCTCAAATCGTAGCCAAAACATCAGAAGTGTGTTGTCATTGATTTGTGTTCCCTCTACTTACTTTTGGGTTTTCTTCTACTCGTTTCTCTCATTCCTTACTTTCTTTCTGAATAAATACAACAGAGGAAGCAAGCACAGAAAGCTTGGATACATTATCTCTAATGCCACTTCTTATCTTAACCCGCCACTACTTCAAGTCTTTGGATTGTGAGAACACACGAACGAAGAGATGTCAACTAAAAGACTGTAACGTAAAGATTCAAAGTCTTTATTGAAAGAACATCACCGGTAAGCAACAACCTATGAGCATATCCATGGAACATATCAAAAGAACTGGTACGAGATAAAAGGTAAGATTATAACCAACAGGCTTGTAATTCTTAGAGTAAAACCAGCACAACGCTATAACAAATATATACATGTTATCCATCTGGAATGTGTATGAATTTTTAGCTTCAAAGAGAATCGTAAATCTATTGTAGATGCAAAGAAGCAATGAAAAGTACATCATATAATTTGCATTGATAAATGCTATTGACACAGATCCGTATGCTCTGAGCGTGTGTCTCGACTTATGTTGTCTTTGTAAGCCATAACTGTAGTGAAATGGAGTGCTCCAATTACTCAACAATGTCAATGATCGCTAGTAAGCTGATTAAACCGGAAGACTGACGTAAGTAGTGATAAAGAAGCCACGTCCAAGTTCCATGCATGTATGCATCGAAGTGCAGAAAACGAAAAAAACAGGAGAAACAAAAAAATTGGGAGCTCCTCTATACCAGCTTAAAAAGATTTGTTGTACTTGCGCTCGTTCGCTCCTCCACTATTTTGCATACAGTCATTGAGAGCTTGGATTTTCAATCCCCACACATGTTTGCACATTATCGAAGGCGTTGACATTGGCGCTTCTACTCTCTGCCAATTCTTTAGCCAGCTGCAAAGGAATGTGCGGAAGTTGCCACGAGCTTATATAATTGGCGCTCTGCCACCAAATTATGCACTGCGAACAGGGCGCTTCCTTTCGACAACCGTGGCTGGTGCAATCCCCCTCTTCACCCGCTTGTTTTGCTAATCTCCAACGCTACGATATAGTGTATACAGAAGAGCCGCCAGTTGTTGAGCTTTGCGCAGTCCATCGAGTACATGTGTAGGACCCGAATATGAGAGAGATGGAGTTAGCGCCCATGGAGAGCGAGAGAGATCCTCCCTCGTACACACAAGTAGAAAGAGATAAGGTATACAAAAAGAGTCCTCCTCCACTACACATTCGCACGGATAAAGAAAAAGTGTGCCTTCTTGCAAAACTGATGCATTAGAGCATGCTTTTATTGTACACAAAAAAGTTACAGCATTGATCTCCATGCCCTCCTTCCGCATAGTCTCGAAAGACCCAAGCGCACCATGCAAGTTACTTCCTTATTGTCTTCACAGATCTGCCACAATAACACGCAGAGAAATAACACCTGTACGAATGCTAATTGCTTCCCTTCTATACCTCCCGTTAGCGGATATGCAACAGCTCTCTGCTGGGACTGCGAGCAGTGAGCTTTCCCCCCTGAAACAAAGCCGCTTCTAATTTCCTCTTCACGTAAGTATCTCCTATGCTCTTAGGAGGCTTGTCCATGCTCAATCCCTTTTCTCCACACCCCTGCAATCAATATCTCCACATGCTTCTCATCAATCATCAAATTCATTCTTCAAGTACCTGAAATCAAACGTATTTCCTGCCAAATAGACCCACATTAGTGCATAAAAACCAACCATTTTGTGCGCTAACAATCATCCTTCTGCATCATAGAGCTTTAGACACATAAAACTTCTCCTTCTCTAAGATTAGTCCTAAGAGAATGTGTGACACCATGATCTGTGAGCATGCAGTTTTCTAACTCTAATGTAATGCATTGTTCATGAACCCAAACTTGAAGAAGTTGGCTCCTTAGGTTTAAGTTGACTGCATGGTCATAGATCCAATCTTGTCCCAAGATAAGTGGTTCATTAAGGTCCTCATCTTGACACACTAGCATTTTGACTCTCATTAGAACATCATGAAGATAGATGGGAAGCTCTACCTCACCCAAACAAGGGGTTTCCATACCTCCCAATCCTATGAGATAGGCTTCTATGGGATTGATGTTCAACTGCAAGTCTTGGGAGTATGAAAGTCTAATTGCACTAGTTGCTACACCCGAGTCAATCAATGCTCTCACAACCCTTACATTCTCTCTGTTTCCTACCTCTATGGTTACAAGGGGACGTCGGTCAATTATTCGAGAAGTAATTATGCCCGATTTTTGGCACATGTCCATGTGATGTTTTGGGGGTTTCGGGTTGACATCTAGGCCTAATCACCTTAACTTATTTTGTCTAATACGCTCTCTCGCCTCGGCTTGTGCTTCTTCTTTGACCCTCAACTCTTCTTCTTTCTGCTTCTTAGCAGTGTTGAGTCTCGTTACCATATCCTTTGTAAAAGGTTCTTGATATAGCTTGACTTGACATCCACTAATATAGCTTGGCCAGATGTCACCCTCTAAAGTGGCCAATTGAACCGCACCACTAGTGGAAATTCTATTAATGATCATGGGTCCATATCCTCTTTTTTCCAATTTACGGGCATGTTGTTTGAGTGTATAAACCAACACTAGAGCTCCTTCTTTCAATCCTTTATCCTTGATGTGTGCATCAATGTATGCCTTTTGCCTTTTCTTTGCAGCATAGATGCTTGCAGCCGCTCATAGCCTCATCTCACCTAAACGTTCTAGATCAAAGATCCTGAAGGACAATTCATGTCCATTCCACTCATGCTCTTGTGCTACTTTTAAAGCTGGTATTATGAAGTCAAATGGTAGCACAACATTCTGGCCAAAGACCATCTGAAAGGGGGTGGCATTGAGTACCGTTTTATAGGCAACTCGATAAGCCCAAACAACATGGTGAAGTTTTTTGTCCCAATCAGAGCGTTTGTTGTTTACCAATTTTGTCAGTTCATTACATAGGATGTTATTTGTGCTCTCGGCTTGTCCGTTAGCTTGTGGATGATAGGGGGAAGACTTCTTATGTATCACTAAGAATTCTTGGAGAAGATTTTCAATGACTTCATTCAAGAAGTGTGTGCCTCTATCGCTCACTAACTCTATCGGTAGTCCATATCTCGTGAACACATTCTCGAATAAGAACTTCGCCGTCATTTGAGCATCATTCTTTGTTGTGGCTTTTACTTCTACCCATTTTGTAAGGTAATTGATGGCTACAATAATGTATTCTGCATGGGAGTTTCTAGCAGGGGGGTTAATAGGACCTACAAAGTCTATACCCCACTTTGAGAATGCACGTCCGCCCATCATTGGTCAAAGGTGTCTCATCTTTTCTGATCGGATATTGTGCACGTTGACATGTGTCACATTTCTTCACATAGGTATGTGCGTCCATATGAAGAGTGGTTTGTGAACACATAGTCTTAAGTAACCTCTTCGATATAGGTCGACTCCAACTAAGGCATAGTCTTGAGCCTCTTGCTCCATGTTTCTTCTTCTTGCTAGACTAGCCTCTTTGGGTAATGTCCCTGATCTCATGAATTCTACCAATGGAGCACTCCAATCTGGAATTAACAATATGTGATAAAGAGTTGTGTGCTCCACTGGGGGTTTTCCTTGGCACACTTGACAATTCTTAATCCACTCATGTATTTCTTTGTCCATGCTAGGCCAATACACTCCTAAACGTTTCAAATTCTGCAATGTTTGTTGTTTAGAATAGTGATTTCCGAGCAATCCTTCATGAGCTTGTTGCAACCAACTACTATGTTCATCGTCCTCAAAACAACAAGCTAATACACCCTTAGTATCTTGTTTGTACATGCTTCCTTCCAATATGTGATATTTTTGTGATTTTACAATTTCTTCTTGTGATGTTCCCACATTCCTATTTGCAGGTCCAAAGGTTAGGACTGGTACCAACTTATTTGCCCATTTAGGAACAACTTCAAAATTGAGCAGATAAATTAGGTAGTTCATGAGACACTCCTTGTAGTGACGCTCCTGAAGTGATGTGAGAAAGATGATTTGCCCTAAGGTGGGTTCTACCTTTCCTCACAACAACTTCAAAGTCATATTCCATTAGTAAAAGGAACCATCTTACTAAGCGTCCTGTATTGCAAGGTTTATTAACCAAATATAACAAAGCTTGATGATTAGTGAAAAACTTGAACTTGTTGGCCAATAAATAGTGTCTAAACTTCTTCACAGCATATACCATGCCTAAGCCCTCTTGCTCTGTTGTGGTATAGTTTCGTTCAGCTGTGGTTAGCTGTTTGCTAGCGTATGCTATGGGTAAATCTAAATTTCCTTCACCTGTGGGTTGTGCTAGCACACATCCTATTGCATGATTGGATGCATCCACATGGACATGGAATGGTTTATTCCAATCAGGTCAAAATTTGTCAACAAACCATAAAGAGGTTTAGTTATGATCGCATACAGGTGAATAAACCTACGGTAATATCCACAATGGCCCATAAAAGCTGGTACCTATTTAATGTTCCTTGGCCTTGGCACCTCCGCTATGGCTCTAACTCATCTGTTAATATTCCGTTCTTAGAAACAATATGACCTAAGATTTTACCTTGTCCTACCATGAATACACACTTTTCTGGGTTTAGACGCACTCGATATTCTCTACACTTGTTGAAGATTTGTCTGAGCTCAGGGATGTGGTATCTTCTTTCTTGGGAATGAGCATATAAATTGTCCACATATACTTCTAAGCTCTTTCACAAGAACTCTTTACATGAGCCTTTGGAATGTTGCAGGTGCATTAGTGAGGCCAAATGGCATCACACAAAATGCAAGGATTCCCCATTTTGTGGCAAATGCCATTTTGTGTTGATCTTCTGGGGCAATGGCTACTTGGTTGTAACCCAAAAATCCATCAAGGAAGCTATAAACTTCCTTGCCTACAACATGCTCCAATAAATGTTCAGTGATTGGAAGAGGATAGCTATCTCTATTCGTAGCAGCATTAAATTTTTTAAGGTTAATACACACTCATAACTTCCCATTCTTCTTGGGCACCACTATAATGGGGGACACCCACTCAGTATGCTCAATCTCATAGATAAATCCAGCTTCAATCAACCTATCAATTTCTTCTTTTATTTTGGCTGCATATGTATCATTATATATGTATGGCTTCTGTTTGGTGGGCTTGGTGTCAACAGTCATGGGGATCGTATGAGAAAAAATTTTGGATCTACCCCCTTCAAGTCTCTATAGTGCCACACAAACACGTCCCTATATTCCCTTAATAAAGCTACAAGCTCTGCTTCTTCTTCTGCACTTAGGTCTTTTCCTATGTATGTACATCTCTCTTCGTTCTCCTCAATGGTTACAACAATTTTTTTGGTCTTTTCTTTATTATCATATGATTCTCCTGTGGTGGCCTCTCTCTTAGGCATTCGTACCAAAATTTTTTGATCGTCAACTTCATATTTCTTGAAGTTTTTTGGTACTTCGAACAGTGATTCCTCCTCTTCTTGTTTTACAACTTTTCTTTTCTTTTTCTTTTGACTGCTCTCACTTCCATCCTTTGAATTTACCATTTTAATGCTTGTGAGAGATTCTTCTTCCTTTTGGGTATATACTCTTATGTCTTCTAAATAGTGCTTTTCAGAGTCAAAATAGCTATCCATCACAATGGACTCTAAATCATCATCGTTCTCTTCTTCTTCTATGAAATCACTAGGGTCACATTCTTCTAGCAGGGGTTGACACATGAACACTGAAAGATCGTAACCCTCCTCATCACAATGAGGTGTCCATTGTTCTTCATTGACTGCAATGTCCATGGTGGCTAAGATTTCTGCCCAATCATGAGGCTCAAATTCCTCATCTGGAAAGATCATCGATGTATAGGTTGGGTCTTTAACTGGTCTTTCTCCTTGAGAAGTTCCATCTTCTCTCGCTTTTATGCATCTTTCCTCTTCCTCTACAACCCTGCACATCCACAAATGAGTATCTTCATGCATCCAGGATGGTTCAGGAGAACTTCCAAAATGCAAAGAGATTGAATCTTCTTTCACTTTGTGGATAGGATTCCACTGTAGGGGTGGTACATCTCTGAAGGTGTAATCCTTCAAATTGACCTTGGTGGTGACCCCTAAGTGTTGTAAATACAAGGAGTTGGTTCCCCAATCCTGTAATATTTGTAATTGCCATAGGAAGGGTCTTCCTAGGATCATCTCGTAGACGTTATTTTTTTCAAAGTCACATATAGCAAAAGTGTGTTCAAACTCTACACCAAAAGTGGTTAGAGTTATCCCTTCGAGCAATCCTAGAGGTCTTTCAAAATGACCGTCTTCCATTTGAAGCTTCATTCTAGTTGGTCTTAATTCGGGTTTGCCCCACACTAGCACCTGGATCTATGATTGCTTTGGTTGTGTAACCCTGGTAGGTGATTGGAAGATAAGTATTACCTTCTTCACGTTCGCTCGTGTCTCCTATTTTATCGAGAGGTATCTCTGGAACTTTTTGCTTAGAGCCTGCTTTTGGCATTTTGGAATCAAGTTCTAGAATGTGATCCTTCACATGATTCCATAGCTCAGGTTTTGCCTTGAGCAGCTCTTCTACAGTGAGATGACACTGAACCTTAGTGTTCTTCACAACGTCAGTGTTTCTAGGAACCACTGAGTCTTCATTTCTTACCAATATTGTGGGAGCTCTAATATGAAGAGATTTCGACTCCCATGAGCCTGTGAAGTGTGGAAACTCTTGTAAAGACTTAGATTCAAAATCTAATCTCTCATCTTCTTGTTGCTCTACTTGGTCTCCATAGATAGATGGAATGTCTTGGGAAAATTGATCATGAAGATCATCAATCTCAGGAATAGGAGGGGGATTAACCTTCTCCTTGGCCCATTTCTCCTCTTGTATTTTTCGCAAGAATTCTTGAGAGTAGTGTTGAATTGAAAGAGGTGTTTCCTCATCTATGGAATCAGGAACATAAGTTTTCATTGGTGGTAAGCTTCCTCTTTCAACCATTGGTTGAGCCTGTGGAGGTAATGAAACCTGTGGCTTGTTTACCAACTACTCTAATCTTTCTAGTAAGCCTTGGAAATGCAATTCCGATTTGAAAGAGTTTGTCTGATTGGATGATTGACTGGTCTCGAGCATAGCTTGAGCTAGCTCTACCATTTTCATGCACATTTTTGTTTGTTCAATCTCTAAATCTGCTTTAGGGTAACTCTTGTCTAGGTTTGCAGCTGTTGGCCCTTCTTGAAGGCAAGCCTGGTAGGCCTTGAACATCATGTCCAAGCCTTCTAGGGTTGGATCTGTGAGAACAAACCCTGGCTGTGGTCTATTTAAAATGGGTGGTGGGGTGGGATGAGGTGGTGTGGATGGAGTTTCGGCATGCAAGGGAATTTGAGATGCAATGTCTTCTATTTTTGTTTTTGCCTCTTTCAGGCTTTCTTCTAGTTAAGATAACTTTCTATTCCACTTGTGATTGGCCTTCTCCCTAGTATCTTTCCATGTTCTTGTTTTCCTCTTACGAGGCTCTCTTGACTCGCTTGACTCTGATTGTTCAACTGGTTTATCTTGTTTTAAGGCTTGTGCTCTAGTGACTGCCTGTACAAGAGCCACATTACTGCTACTAGCACTTGAATCCACCACTAAGCCTACCACATTAATGGGTGTAACCTTGGGTGCACTAGAGGGGTTTCTTGGACAATCTCTTGGGAGATGGTCTTTGCCACACTCAGGACAAAAAGCTTGTATTGTGATGGCCTGTCCTTGATGCGGAAATGGTGGGTGGGGACAATCACGAATGAAATGGTCACCTTGACATCTGAAACATGGTCCTCTAGGGGCTTGTGGTCTTCCTTGTCTCAACTAGTGCCTAGGGTTAGGATTCGTATACATGATATTGGAGTATTCACGCTCCCAATTTTGTTCCATAGGTGCTGCCTCGTAGTGATAAGGGTAAGTCTCACTATGCTCAGGTGACTATGTGTAATAAGCTTGTGGACTATCTTCATAGGAGTAGTTAGAACTCTGAGCATGATGGTCATTCTCTGAGACCAGTGGGGTCACTCGCACCAATGCTCTATTAAGGTTCTCTTCTTCTATTGCATACTTAACTGGAACTACATTGGCAGAAGCTGGTGGTTGGTTTCCTAGGACTGGTTGTGGCCTATATCGTGCCTGATATTGTTGTTGTGGTCGATTATATGGATGTTGGTATTGAATCTGATACCTACCCTGTTGATGAGGTTGCAGATAAGTTTGTCTAATAGCCTGCCTATTGTAAGGACAATCTTGAGCCGTGTGGTTCATGTATTTTCTCTCAATAGTGCAATATGGAGCATTCCTTTCTCTAATGTTTTGGTTTTGCATTGGGCATATGTTAGCCATGTGGTCCCCTCCGCAAGTATAACAACGGTTCAATGAGGTGACTCTTGGTGTTTGTCTATTTTGGACTCCTAGCTTCTTGGCAACTTGCTCAGCTATCTCATCTATTTCCGTGGAGACTCTCCAAGTATGAATAGTAGAACTATCAAAATCCTTATAGAGTTTGGGCAATCCTAACTCCTCACCCAAGTTATCTTCGATGTCAATACACATCCGCACACACTCTTCTATGGATCTGGGCTCTTTCAAGTACACATATGATCTTAACTTGGTGCTCAGTAAGCCATCTAAAAACAAGGCAACTTAATTGGCTGGTGTGGGTACATCTGGCACAGGGCATCTTTCTATGTACTGTCTAAACCTTCTTCCTGCTAGTCGCACTGTTTCTTGGGGTGTTTGCTTGAATCTGTGGATCAAGGATGATGTGTTATGCTTGATATCACTCTTGGAAAATTCTATAATGAATTCATCTAGTAGTTGGCTTATGCTTTGGTAGTTAGAGTTGTTCAATGGTTGAAGCCAAGCTAAGGCAGTACCCTTGAGAGTCAAACCAAATGCCTCGAACTGGGTGAACAAGTCCTCAATCTGTTCAGCTCTTAACACTTGTTTGAACTCAGCCACATGGTCATAAGGATCTCCTGAACCATCATAGTAATTTTTCATTGTCTTTACCACTTGAGAGGGTCTAAGGGTTCTTAGATGCTCTCGGAGTCTAGGCAATGGAAAGTCATGTTCATTTCTTTGTTGCCTATGTGCTTGATATCTCTCTCTTTCAGGTCTTTGACTTTCCAATCCTGATCTATTTTTGCCCACAGTGTGTGCAAAACTGACATCTGCTCATGAGCTTTGGATGATCCTACACCTTGGAGGCCATGGGACACATTAGATCTTGGTGGAGGGAAAATTGATTCACCTTGCCAAGTATATGCATGCCTATCATGCTCTGTTACCAAAAACATTTTTTTCGATGTATGATCTAGATAGACAACCTTGCCTAGTGTCTCGGGATCTTTGAACTCGTAGATTATGACTATGCCCAATTGGCTAGGTTGATCTGGCTTGAATCTCCAAAAGGCTTCCTCCAAATCTCTATTCAAGAATAGTTCTATGCTTTTGTTGTCTTGAGGGATCCACTCTAGAGTGATCACTCTGGTCAAAACTGACTTACCTCTAGGACTCTTGGGTTCTCGTCCTACATCTCCTTGCTCTTGGTCTTCTATCTCATTCTTAGGAATGAAATTATAAAGCTCATCTATCCTATCTAGTAGGTTGGTGACCACATACATGGTTCCTTCCTTATCAATGTATGAACCCTCTTCAAACTTGACCACTGGGTGTTCAAGTCCAAAGGGTTGATCTCGATTTTTGAGTTGGACAATTGATCGCCTCAGGCCATCCTCATAGATGTGAGCACCTAATCGGTTGGTCTTGATACTCCAATTGTGTCTTATACGGACCTTCTGGGGTTTGTAGATAGGCAGTGCGTGAGCAACCTGCAGGTTTCCCCATGCTAAAAGACATTTCTGAATCACTTGTGTCAGAGCTTAGTACGTAAGGATAACCACTTAGTTTTTCTGCCCAAGACTTAGCTGTATGGTTGACACTTCCCTTAGAAGATCTAATGCTTTGTCTATCCTTGCCTAGGTGTCTACCAGATCTCAGGTTCATAAGCTTTGTCTTCTATTCCCAAAATTCCCCTTTGAATTGCTCAAAATCCTTTGGTGTCCCTTGGTTTCCTAGTCCCCCTTGAGGGTCAACTTCAAATTATCCTATCTGAAAATCAAGCTTTCTAATAAGCTATGTGCTCAAAAAATGGACTTTTGATGAAAAAGTTATGTCAAATTAGGCTCCTGGGGGTCAAAACAGGCAAACATGACCTTTTGGAAAAATCACGATTTTGTGTGAAAATCATGATTCTTTGGGGGTCTAAAATCCGTGATGCTGAGCTCTTATGAAAATCGCGATTTTGAGGGATCATGAAAATCGCGATGCTGAGCAACCGTAAAAATCACGATTTTGTGAAATCATGAAAATCGCAATGCTGAGCACTTATGAAAATCGTAATTTTGAGTATAATGAGAAAATTGCGATTTTGAATGAAAATCGTGTTTTCTCAAAATTGCGTTTTTGACATGAAAATCATGATTTTGAATGAAAATCGTGTTTGGTCAAAGTCGTGTCTTTGGCGTGAAAATTGCGATTTTGAGAATGACCAAAAAGTCGTGATTTTGATTGAAAATCGTGTTTTTGAAAATCGTGTTCTGAAAATCGCGATTTTGTACCTTAGTGAAAATCGTGTTTTCTGAAAATCGTGAAAATCAGGATTTTGGATGAAAGTCGTGTTTTTGAAAATCGTGATTTTCGAGCCAACAGAGAATCGTGTTCTTTTTTCCAAAATCGTGTTTTTGGCTGAAAATTTTGATTTGTGAAGATCATGATTTTGAGCCCACTGAAAATCGTGTTTTTACCTGAGAATCGCGATTTTGACTAAAAATCGTGTTTTTTGAGAATCACCAAAAAATTACGCTTCTGAGACTGACCAGAAAATCGTGTTTTTGAGAAACTTAGAGAATCATGATTTTGAGCACAAGCTGAGAATCGCGATTCTGAGAATGACCCTAGAATCGTGTTCTTTTCAAAAAGCTTTTAGGCAGGAAATAGAAAATCGCATTTTTTTGAAAAAATTTGAATTTTATGAAAATCATGATTTTCAATCAGAATCGTGTTTTTTTGGCAGAAAATTCAAATTTCTGAGCGTCAAGCAATGGCGAGCTCTGTATGTGCAGAAAATCGTGAAAAAACACAGGCGCTTGCTCTCCCTTGCACTTCCCAACTCCTTCTCACACAATAATGCATGAAAAATGGTGAAAATGCACTAAAAAACAAGAAATCTCTATGAAGAAGAAGATGGAAGAAGATGGAAGAAGATGGAGACGGTGATGATGATGAAGATGAAGATGAAGAAGAAAAATCAGAAAATGAATAGAAATGACAATTTTTTTTACCTTCCAACCTTGCAAATGTACGATCTTACCATCACAACGCTCATCCTCGAAGCTCTCTCCCCCACAACGGCGCCAAAATTTGGTGTAGCTCAAGCGTAAGCACCAACTCCTTTACTTCTCAATCCGCGGAGGCGTGAGGACCGGTATGAAGACCATGAGCAAGTGAAGGCACAAGTTTGTGAGTGAAAGCACACAAGCATGCACACACATACACACACACACGCACACACGATAAGAGCAAAGAGAGGAACAATGGAAAGCTTCTATTACAAAGATTTCTCTTGCAAAAGCTCAAATCTACAACAAGCTAACCTCTAAAATGAGCTCTCTAGCTCTTTTTATAGTTTTTTGAGTAGTTTTGGCCCTGTGCAGACCTAGTGTCCGGCCTACTTAAAAATTAGGTTCCAGAGCTTATTTGAGGGCTGAAACGGAGTCTAAAAATTATGAAAATTGGTAGGGCTATAAACTAATGCTCCTCAAGCTTGAGGACTCCTTGATTTGCACAAAATGGAGCTAGAAAAAGATGAAATGATATTTATAATGGTTTTTAGTGATGAAAATCACTATTTCATAGGGATTTCTTCTAAAAATTTGACATATGCTCAAAAGGATTTTGTTCAATTGTTAGTAGAGAAGGAGTACTGTTCATTTTCCTGATCAGGTGTGCTGACCAAAATAACAAGTTTTTGGTTCACAATTAAACTCCAACTTATCTATTTTTATCCAATGGTTTGAGGATCATCTTCCAAAGTAATTTGGGTGATTATTTGTGCTCCCTGAAAATCTCAAGAGGTCTAATTTGCACTCCTCAACTCAGTTTTGGCTGGTGTGAAGCAAGAAGTTTGCAGCACCATCTCATCTCTGGAAGTTGTCCACCATCTCCTCCAACAGTGGTATCAAAGCAACATCAAGGTAAAATGAGAGATGGATTTCCATCATTTATTGACAAATTGGACAGGGGCAATTATCTAGCTTGGTCCCTAAGGATGAAGGCTTACCTACAAGGAAGAAGCTTGTATGGATGCATATCTAGAGATGAAGAAATGCCAACCTTTAGAAGCAAACAACAACCTACAAGAGAGGAGCAAGAGAGACTAGCTACATGGTGTGCAAAGGATGCTCTAGCCAGGTCTTACATACTCAATTCAATATCTGGCTTTTTGTTACCTCATATTAGGAATTGTAAGACTTCCCAAGAGACTTGGGAAGTACTATCTTCATACTTCTCATCAAATACAAGGGCCGGAAAGCACCTACTTTGGATGGAGTTCACAACCTTGAAGAAGCAACCAAAGCAAAGTGTAGCTGACTATGTGACCAAGATGAAGGATGTAGCTGATCAACTTGGAAGTATTGGAGAAGAAATAGAAGAGGAGCAGATAGTAAGGCAGATCATAAATGGCATCAAGGTTGATGACAAATGGGAATCTTTTACCATAACAATGGACATGTAGAAACCTAACTTCAATACATTAATGGGACAACTCTTCACACATGAGACAAAGCTCAACAAGAATGGAGACACTTCTAGAGGTAATCAATCTTTTGCCCTTTACACAGATAAAAATAAGAGTAAAGATAAAGGCAAAGGTAACAAGAGTGAAGAAGAAGCAAGTACCTCTCAAGTGATTTCCATAGGTAGAGGAAGAGGTACTAGAGGAAGGGGTAGAGGAGGAAAGCAAGGGAGGGGGACACCATACAATTCTTCACCTTTCAACATTTGTGGCATGATCAATCATACCACAAATGAATGCTTCAGGAATACAAAGAATCAGAAAGGAAGCCGCTTCCACAGAGGAGGCTATGGACACTCAAGAGGCAGGTTCAATAATGGAGGAAACAACTACCATCACAATTACAACCTCGGCTACAACCAAAACTATCAAGGAGGATTTAGAGGAAGGAGAGACCACAACAACTATACACATGATCAAGAGGATTCCCTATTACTCATGAATATGATAGCCAAGCAAGGTAAAGATGATGAGTATCTATTCTATATTAATTCTGATGCTCAAATCATGTAGCATTGTTATTTGACCTTGAAGAACCCAAAGGAAAGCATGACGTTTAGACAAGTGATGAAAGTAGGCACTCAATAAAGAAGATTGGAAATACTAAAGCATCTAGTGGTAACATGAATATTCTAAGCAGGGTATTGTATGTGCCAACAATAACCAAGAATCTAATCAGTGTTGGAAAAATTGTTGAGAAGGGTTTATAGGTTAGATTCACAAGGCATGGAGCATATGTGGAGGAACCTCAACAAGGCTTCAAGAGGATTGCAAAAGGTGAGAAATCTGGTAGACTTTTTACCTTTGAAGTTGAAGATACAAGAAATATTGCTCTCTTCAATTATAAGGACCAAACCCTATCTGAATTGGAGATATGGCATAAGAGACTAGATCATATAGGTGAAATGACATTGAAGCAAATATGTAGGGATCAAAGTGTGCTTGGCATCCCAAATGTGTCCAAGCAACACATGATTTACAAATGTGGAGCATGCCAATTTGGCAAGTCACATAGGTAACCATTCAACAAAAGAGGATACATGTATAAAGACTACTTGGAGCTTGTACACATAGATGTGCGGAGTCCTAGCAGAGAGCCATCAATTTCAGGGTCAAGGTATTATGTTTCATTCATAGATGACTATAGTAGGTGGAAAATACTTTATTTTATAAAGCATAAAGATGAAGTATTCACTTGTTTCAAGAAGTGTTTGGCATTGGTTGAGAATCAAACAGGTAGAAGTCGGAAGAGGCTTAGATCTAATGGAGGTGGTGAGTATTTCTCACATGAGTTTGACTCCTTCTTACAAGACATAGGCATAAAGAGAAAGATTACAACAAGGTACACTCCAGGATAGAATGGAGTGCGAGAGAGAAGAAATAGATTAATAGTAGAGGCTGCAAGATCAATGTTGAATGAGAAAAAGCTCCCTAATTATCTATGGGAAAAGGCTGTTTCCAGCCACTTACCTAATCCATAGACTTCCATCCAAGTCTTTAGATGGGATGACACCTTATGAGGCATGGAATGGCAAGAGACCTTTTTTAGATCATTGTAAGATATTTGGATGCATTGCTTATGCACACATACCCTCACAACTTAGGGAAAAGTTTGATCCAAAAGCTGAAAGATGCATATTCATTGGCTATGATCAAAATAAAAAAGGATATAGGTTATATAATCCCACTAATAAAGGATTTATAGTTAGTAGGGATGTGGTATTTGCTGAAAATAACTCTTGGTTTGAGGATGATTGTAGGAAAATAAAGTTACCCTATGATTTGGGGAATGATTTTCTAAATCTGACCAAAGAGGAACCACATACACCAAAGGATGTCAACTCAAAAGTTGAAGAACACATTGATGTTGAATCTTGGAAGTCCAAGGTGAAAGCAAAGTTCAAAAAATTGGAAGACATTCCAGAATCATCCAATCAAGCACTTAGAAGATCTCAAATGGAAATCAAGAAAACTATAAGGTATGGCTATGCCACATCATTAGTCACCAAGCATTCTATATATATGGATGAAGATTTTATGTCAGAGGAACCTTCTTCATTTGAAGAAGCCAACAAGAAGGAATAATGGAGAGAAGCTATGCAGGAAGAAAATTGAAGCACTTCAAGAGAATAACACTTGGGATTTGGTTCCCAAAAAACCATTCATGAAGGTAATAGGATCCAGGTGGATTTACAAAGTGAAAAAGAATTCAGATGGCACAATAAACAGGTATAAAGCAAGGCTAGTAGCAAAGGGGTTTGCTCAAACCCACAAAGTGGATTATGAGGAGACCTTCTCACCTATAGCCAAGATGCCAACTATAAGAGTCTTAGTACGTATTGTTGCTTCAAAGAATTGGAGCTTGTACCAATTAGATGTTAAAAATGCATTCCTTAATGGATGGATCTCTGAAGAGGTCTACATGGCTCAACCACTAGGATATGAAGACAAAGACAAACCACTAGGTCTGAATTAGTGTTCTTCATTGCTCATTAAGAACACTAATTCAGAGGTTATTTATCTATGTGTCTTTGTGGATGATATCATTATTACAGGGAATGATTCTAATGGCATCAAGAAGATCAAGGCTCAGATGAAGGAAGATTTTAAAATCAGTGATCTTGGATTACTTACATATTTTCTTGGCTTAGAAATTGTTTATACATATTAATTTTCATTACTCACAGAAAGTAAAACCATGATGTACTAGTTTAAGTTCAAAATGGAAAATGCAAAATTTGCAACCACATCCATTGAATTGAATCACAAACTCAGTGCTCATGAAAGAGAGTTTCTTGACGACTGTTAGCCCCAAAAATGGTGAATTTTTATGCACTAACGTGGTTCTATTTGGTAGAAAAATACGCTTGATTTCAGGTACTTGAAGAGTGGATTTGATGATAGGGGAGACGTATATCAATCCGTGGCTGAAGACAAGGGCACGAGACAAGGTGATTATTGCAACAAAAGTAGCTGGATTTTCTGATAGGGAAACAAGCCTACGTGACAAAGGGAAAGGTGGTGATAAGAAGATGAGCCGTGGACAGTTCGAGGAAATACTTAAAGCTCATTCGTCAACCCAATTTATCAGAAAGAGAGTTAGATCTTATATTCAAAATGTTTGATCGGGATCAGAACAGATACTCCGGGAGAATTTTCAGATTGACTTGAGCTGGAACAAATGGTGGGATTGTGCCATGGTCTTTGTAAACTTGGTAGTATATCGCTGTATATTTTTCATCAACATCAAGTTGAGTGAAAGATTTATGCCTCATGTCAGAGCATTCTATATGAGACATATTTCGAGGGTTTCCAAGCCAAAGACACAGAAACATGAATCTCATGCCTGATAAGCAATACGACGAGGATGCCTTCTGTCTCATCAAATGTCGGAAAAAGGGAAAGAAGAAGTCTGACTACGCACGCAATGGAATATCCTTTTATCTACCTCCCAACAAGTCGCTCTAAGTTTTCTTCACACGAAGTCGATAAGCTGGAGCTTTCAACAAACATGCTCAATCACACAGTATGGGTTTCCCGTTTGGGATTAGGCTCATGAGGATGGACGAATTGTAGATATACCATGCATCGGCCGGTATATTGATCTCTTCATAAATAAGTGACATTGCCACTAGCTCAATGCCATGATCCATGTCATGGTAAACGCTGTTTGGGGCCACGCAAGGTGCATGTCTACATGAGCTAACAGCCTGAGGATTCATATATATTACAGCTAGGCCATGGGGTGTTTTGGCTTCTTCTCTTTTTTGGGGGGGCCCAAGTCCGTTTTGCTGGCAGGTCTGTGTGTCGCAGGCCTGACGAGCGCAGAGGAGTGGGGGGGGGCATGCCGTTTTTCTGGCAGGTCTCACAAGGAGAACGGAAAAGGGGATGGTGGCGTACACTCTTGCGGAGGTATAGGAAGGTAGCGGCAGTTCATGAGGAGGAAGAGAGCAGAACAGGCCATCGGGGACTAAAGTTCTGCACTAGAGGACGATATATCTCTGGGGGAGCTGGGAGGAGAAAAAGTCTCAGCCGAATGTTTTTATGCAGGATTAAGCATAGGCGAAAGGGAGAGAACTGAAGGGAGTTCGCTGCGCAAGTGCGAGAGTGAGAGCGCTGGTCTGCAGGGGAGGGATGCCCAAATTCAAGTCATCAAACTTTATGTTGAGATGCTAGCTGAGGAAGAGTAGGATTTGACATTGTGAAAAATGCAGAATCTGAGGGCAATCTGGAGAAGGGCGATCAGAAGAAACATGCGTTGATATTTTTATTGAAGAAGAAGAGCAGGCGACGGATTTGGGTGATGATTTGAACATGGAAGATGCCTTTTTACGCTGCAAATGGATAGGAGAAATGGAACAAATGCTCGAACGGAGATGATGTTCAGGGTTCGGACCCCCCCTGGAAGCCACTGAAGGAGCACCAACCCTGGAGGGAAAACAAAATTAACCCGAACCAAAACATGGAGGTACTTCCCAAGGGAATTCGGCAATGAACGTACTGACACATTTACAGGTTATTCCCTTTCAAAATGGGTTTTCTACATGATTCCCAAAATGTGTTTCAAAAATAGGAGATGTAATGTATTTTGTATTTCTGTTGATTAGGGCGATTCCTAAGACCATTCAAGTCTAGAAAATATTACTCTGTTCCTAATGTAAAAAGATTTCATATGCAGTATTTTAAAAGAAAAAAACGTCTTCTTCCATTTTTTTCCAACGGCCGAGCGTTTAATAGTATTCTGTTGTATTGGCAAGAAGGAGGGGTATAGTTAGCAAAGTGCAGAAGGGAGGCTGGAAGGAGGATGAATCCGAATAGGAAAAGAAGAGCGAGAGAGCTGGATAGCATTGCGGAGGTCGAATAAAGGGAGTAGAGTACTCAGAAGGAGGTGACCGATCATTGGTGAGAAGTTGCTCTCACTATTTGGGCGCATATGCAGGAGATGAAGGGAGAGTTGCGTTGATTCTCTGGAGAAATAAAGCCACTATGTTGGGAGGAATGTGAATTATACAGGGGAATATTTCGATCTTCTTGGTTCATACATGACGGGGGCTTGTGACTCTTTTCTGGGCTGTTAGCTCAAAGCTGAGGAAGGAGGAAGTAGCTACACTGCTGATCAAATGGGAGAATGGGGACAAAGGATTGCTTATCAGTCCCGAAGTTTTCTATGCACTAAAGTGAGAAGAAAAGCACAGATGCGTATGGGAGTTCTTATCAAAACTGCTATGAACAATTAAAAGAGGACGGTGATCGTCTGGGAGAAGAAAGTTACAGTTCCTTATGAGCCTTTGAGCCACAAATTTATGGAGTTTATGATGCAGGAGTAGTCAAGAGTCTATCTAATTTCTGATGTGGAAGCTGTGTCCCCTTTAAATAAGCTACAGTGTTCCAAGTTCTAAAGTATGTATCCATGATGTGAGTAATGAAGAAAAAAGCATGCTGCAGAATTAATGTAGCCATTCTAGGCGGCTAAAACTCTTGATCCGTATCTAAATCCCCACACCAGAGGAAAAGCATTTATAATCCCCAAGACTCATGTAGGTTTTTTTTTGCATCATTAAAAGCGGATAATTGCGTGATTGTTAGCCTCCTTCACAATCAAAACAAAAAGAAGACGCAGTATAGGTGCATAGTAGAAGGGAGAAGGGACTTGCAAAAGGAATTGCAACTTGACGGAGGAAGAATAAAAGGTGGAATATACAAGCGTAAGTTTTGGCTATCTATCAGTATTCTATGGAGGGATTTGAAACAAATAAAGTCTTGTAAAACCATTTTTTCCGTGGGCATAAGAGCCTAACATTTTGGTGCGTCTGTCGGGAACATATGAGCTAGTGCATAGCCATAAGAAGAATCCGTTGCGAGATAATTGTGGGCTCTAGGTAATCCAAGTGGACCGATTCCGGGGAATTTAGGTCAAATTAAGCCTCGTATAATCACTTTTTCCTTGGGCTCAAGACCCTTTCAACGACATTATAGGTTATCAAAGGTTTGTTGGGAATCTCAATTATGCAACCCTAAAAAGAGTACATATATGCTATGGGGTGAGTACATTGAGTGAATTCATGCATACACCAAGAAAACCTCACATGGAAGCTGCCAAGAGGATCTTAAAGTGTTGGAGTTAGACGTTTGAGGAAGCATACAAACAACACAAGGAAGAAGAAGAAGCTTGGAGCAAAACACACAATACCGAATGTATTACCACTAGAATGTACAAAGATAAGTAGCCCGTTAGGGCAATAGGTGTATATACAAGTTAGGTGTATATACAAGCCTAGAGTGTTCACACACATCACTACCTAAATATATCAACAAATCCCCCTTGGGAGTGATGCAATGAACAAGGAGTTGGCACTCATGTATAAGGAAGTGCCAAGATATGTGGAATCAATCCACAAAAGGAAGTAAGCCCAAAGCTTTCAAACTTCTCCCTAGGCAGAGCCTTTGTGAAAAGGTCTGCAATGTTCTCCTGCGTGGGCATATATGCCAAGCTAATCTCTCCAACATAGAACCTCTCCCTCACATAATGATAATGCACCTCAACGTGCTGAGTGCGAGCATGGAACATAGGGTTCCTCGCAACTGACAATGCACTCTGACTGTCAGTGAAGATGGTGGTGGTAGAAGACTCACCAACACCCAAATCAGCCATAAGGTGTCTAAGCCACACACAATCAACAATCACTCAGCCTCACAACTAGAAGTGGCCACAGTCGGCTGCTTCTTGCTCAACCAAGATATGCATGAGCTACCAAGCATGAAGCAAAAACCACTAGTGGACACATGAGTGTCATAACAACCTTCCCAATCACTGTCAAAAAAAGCATGCAAATCTAGCGGTAGTGATCCCCCCTTGGGATAAAACAATCCAAGTAGTCGAGTACCACTCAAGTAGCAAAAGATGTGCTTAACCGCCTGCCAATGCTTGCCTCCACGGCAATGCATAAACCTTCTCATCTATGAGACACCAAACTAAATATCTGGACGAGTAATACATAAGTAAATCAAGCATCCAACAGCCTGCTGATAGAGAACATTATCAAATACATCTCCAGCATCATGAAGACTCAATCATAAACCTGTCTCCATATGAGTGGCAATAGGTTTACAGTCTTCAAGGCCAAAATGCTGCAATAATGTGTCAATATATTTCATTTGACACAAAGCCATTCCACCATCAACATGCATAAATTGAATGCCCAAATAATGATGCAAATGCCCCAAATTAGACATCTCAAATGAGGCATGCAAATCAGCCTTCAAATCAGCAATATGCTTCTCATGAGGACCAATGAGCAACATGTCATTGACATACACCACAATGATAAGAAGTACATCATTTGCACGCTTAACATATAAGGTGCTTTCAGTCAGACTATTCTCAAAACCATGTGCAATCAGATAGGCATGTATCTTTTCATACCAAACATGTGGTGCTTGCTTTAAACCATATAATGCCTTCTTTGACCTACACATCTAATTTTCATACCCTTTCTACACAAAGCCACCAGGCTAAAAAACATACACCTCTTCATGTAAGTCACCATTTAAAAATGTTGTTTTAATGTCCAACTAATGTACATTCCAACCATGATGAGCTGCAAGTGCACATATGCTATGAACAGTACTCATTCAACAAGTAGGTGCAAAGGTTTCATCAAAATCAATGCCTCTTTCTTGTGCATAACTTTCTGCAACAAGCCTAGCCTTATACGTGTCAACTGTTCCATCAGGTTTATGCTTCAGCTTGTATACACACTTAGTGCCAATGGCCTTCTTGCCAGTAGGCAAGTCACATAAAGACTAGGTACCATTTTTCATGATAGCATCATATTCAGATTGCATTGCAGCCATGCAATGTTCATAATTTTATGCTTCATCAAACAAAACAGGTTTAGTCTCATCACAGAGACTAGATGCAGCCATAGCATAGCAATTTGATGCAAAAGAGGCACTACGAGAGCCTGAACGAGTATGGTATGACAGAGGTGCATCTAATTTGCTATCATGAAAAGTCTGTACTAGCCATTTTGGAATAGTTTTTTCCTCCTCAATATCAACTCTCTCATCAACAAGTGCATCATGCAAATCTACATCAGAAATGGAATGATCTACATCATCACATGAAACCTGTAATGGTTGACAAGTTGCCTCATTAGGACCACCACTAGACTGCACACCTATAAAAAGAGGTAGCAAAGTATCATACATGTCTTTGGAGCTAACAGATGTCTCCTTCTTACATGAAAGTAAAGGCTGAATAGCATCTTCCACAATACACTGCTCATGAGAAGATGGTTCAAAACTGCAAACTGTAGTAAATGCCTATTCTTCATTCTGCACAAGATTAGTAGACTCTGTTTTTAGTGTAGAGGCCTCTGCAACAACCATTCCAACCTCCTTTTTCTTTGCCTCTTTTGGAGCCTTTGGACAGTTCTTTATGATATGATCATTTTCTTTACCGTACTTGCAAAACAATTTCTGCTAATTTGATTTCTTCTCATCTTTGTCTTGCTTCTTTGAATGTGTAGCATTTGCACATTTCTGCTTACTAGTTGAAGAGCTCCATTTTCCTTTGCCCTTCTAACTAGCTAGGAAAGCTTGATCTGCAACATGCATAATAGACCTGTTTTGCCTAGATTGGTATTCCTGCAACAAAACAAAAACTAACTCTTCAAATGTTAAGGCATTTGGATTGCCTTTCATCATCAAACAAAGAGTAGAAGCAAAACTCTGATATGATTCAAGAAGACCATTCAGAAAAGTCTGCACAAGTGAACTGTCAGGAAGGACTTCATCTGCACAAATCAACTGCTCCTTCAAATCTTTGATCTTTGTGAGAAAATTGTCCATAGAATCTCGTTTATTCATGTGCTCACTCTCTGACTATTTTTGGAGGTAAGCAATACAAGCCTCATTCCTAGACTGGTACAATGTGTAGTAAGTGTATCCTAAGCATCCTTATCTATTTTGCAAGAGTGAATGTGAGGAACTATGGCAGGTTTGATAGACAAAGCTATCAATGCATGTGCTTGGGCATCTCTACCATCCCAACGAATTTCTTCTATAGTAGGTGTAGCAAAAATTGTAGCACGAATAGGAATCTGCAAAATATCACCATCTTCAACACCTTCTGCATCAGCTTCAGTACCTATAGTTGTAACAGTTGCAGGTGTGATAGGATGTTTTTCAACACCCTGCACAATGTTCCACAATCCTATTGCAACCAATACATGTTTCATCATATAGCCCATAACGGGTAGTTGGTACCATCCAACTTATCCTCAAGAGCCAACATACAAAATAGATCAGTGCTTTCAGCCATGGATGGAGACTAAAATACCTTGATGCAGAAAATTAACTATATCTTAAAAAGTTTACCAGAATTGACTAGCGGAATTCTACTAAACTTGTAGCAGACTTTGAGATGCTTATATTGGCGAACCAAAACAGGTATATGCCTGTGACACAAAAATATGAAATGGCATGCACAAGCGTTGCGATAGTGCATTCGGAGGCCAAAACGAGCGCAGATCGCGATTTCGGCACCCTGAGTATGCTCATCAAAATTTGGCGATTTTGAGACTCCAACCGGAGAGGTGTCAACAATGCCATAGATGAAGCGGCAACCTGCTTTGATACCAATTGTTGGAGTTGGACGTTTTCACAAGCATATGAACAACGCAAGGAAGAAGAAGAAGCCTGGAGCACAACACACAATACTGAATGTATTACCACTAGAATGTACAAAGATAAGTATCCCATTAGGGCAATAGGAGTATATACAAGTGAGGGGGAAAAAACCTCCTAAAGAGGGAAAAAAGTGCCATGGAGGTCTGTTGCAGAGCAAAGAAGAGCAAAAGGCAGAGAAAAAGACGGGCCCAAAAAATTTTCCGATTTGGACACACCATTTTTGTATTATAACCATTTTTGTAACATATTTTCCGTTGTAAATGCACTAGAGGAGTCCTCTAGATGCATACCCATGGAGATTAGTAGCTTACCCATGTAAATTAGTAGGAAATTAGCCTTTTAGGGAATAAAGTGCCGGTCTCTTGTGTGAAAGGACCATTTTTAGGGCACATGTATATAAGTCAATTTGTGACTCTTTGTGAAGACTTTTTGCCATTGTGAGAATCAAGAGCACAGAATTTCGAATTTCTGTCTTCTCCTCTCTGTATCTTCTTCTTTGTGAGCTTGTATGCATGTGTGTTGCTTTAAAAGAGTGTTAGGAAGTGTTGTCTATCCATGAAAGTGTTTGTTTACTATTGTTAATGTGTGTGTGAAGTGTAGGAAGTGCTGAAGTGTAGGAAGGTCATTCCCGCAACTCAGTATTTTGCTCATACTTGATGTAGAAGTGTCAAGATTGAGTAAAAATACGACCTTTGGATGTGTCTTCTTGAGAGCTTCGAAATGTATATGCTATTTACTATATTCAGAGTTCAAAGATGAGAGAAAAACTCCATTTACTGTTGGCTGCTGCACCAAGTATCGCGACACCATAGTTGACAGTTGTAGCTTGTTTGGAATAGTCTTAGCCTTGTTTGCACTCTTTGGGAAGCTCATTTGCATTGATCATTATTTGAATGCACGTCTTCATACACTCGGCTAGGTTTTGATGCTCCTCCGATTGATAAAGTGTGAATCCCCATTATATGCACTTGAGGGGGATCGAGGTATGGTCTCTTTCTCCGCAAGTCTCTAAGTTGGTGCTTAGGTACACACATTTTTGGCACCGTTGCCAGAAAGCGTCGAATCAAACCGAGGCATTCGTGTGATGGTAAGTAGCTCTTAGCATTGGAGCGAGTAGAGGAGTTGTGAATTTCTCTTCTTTGGTAAGTCACACTCATCCGCACTTACTACTTCTCACTCTTGAAGTGTGTGTAGTGAGTTAATAGTCTAGTGAGTGGAATGAGTAGAGTAGGAGGAAGAAGGGAGTAGTTAGGGAGTTAGAGTAGCCATTAACTCTAGTCTTGTGAGTCTTTTTAGTTAGGAAGAACTTTTCAAAAAGTAGAAAACCCAAAAAATTGTCCCTTTTCAAATCACTTGTCTCTAGAACAAGTATCGTGCAAAATCTGCAGTTGGGTACCATGAGTTGAGAGCCGGGTATTTGAGCTGCGCAGAGCGAGTGGAGGAGAGTGAATAGCTGGAGGCTAGTATCCAAGGTGAGCACATTGATCTATCATTCATCTTTGCCAACTAAATCAAGTCTTTCAATAGAACGATCTGCAGTAAGTATCGTGGGGTATTTCAGGATTAAGAAAGTTAATTTTTGGTGATACAGATGGAGAGGAGAGGGTAGATGAGCTTGAGAAACACTTGTATGCATTTAAAATCCAAAAACTCTAGTTAAAAATTGAAAAAAGTGTCAAGTATCGTGTTCTCCCGCGGTTGAGGTATCGCGATACCTAGGTATCGTGAACTCCTATGGTCGAGTATCGCGATACTTGAAGTGGTAATATCGTGTATCGCTGAGAAACACTCGCGATACTAAGTTGATATCGTGTATCGTATATCGTGATTTTCTCAGCGATACTTGATGAATATCGTGTATCGTGACAGTTAACTTCACGATACCTGGTAGAGATCGAGTATTGTTGGAAAATTTCTCGCGATATTGGTCAAATATCTAGTATCGTAGAGATCTGAAAACGATACTTGATGAATATTGAATATCGTGGAATTCCAAGTATCATGTATCGTGATTTTTTTTTGCGATACCCACCAAATATCGTGTATCGTGACCTTTAGTGTCAAGTATCGTGAGTCTAGCTCCAGCCTCATATCGAGTATCGTCAAGAATTTTCTCGCGATACTTGTAGACTATCGAGTATCATGGAAATTTTGTGATGGAATATCGTGTATCGCATATCACAAATTTCTGATCGCGATACCGGTCAAGTATCGAGTATCGTGTCCACCAAGTATCATGTATCGTGACCCTCTCAGGTGCCACATATCGTGTATCGTCTTGATCAAGTATCGTGTATCGTGACCTTTTGCAGTGAGTCGAGTATTAACTATCGTGGATTTCTTAGGCAATACTTCTCGAGTATCGAGTATCATGGTAAATTTCCAGTCAATCAAATATCGAGTATCGTGGATTTTTGTTGGGTTCAAGTATCGTGTGTTGTGACTTCTTGGTCAGTCCTATTTCAACCAAATTTTCCCTAGAATTCAGACCCTCAGTAAAGGACTCTAGGAGTTGGAGGTTGCTTAAGTTTGATCAGAGCTTTTAAGTGAATGAACCTAAGGTCTGGGAGAACCCTAGGAAGCCGAAGAAGTGTAATCTCTTCAGTGGGAAGTGTAGCCGAACCCGGTAACCGTTCACATTATTCTGAAACCTCTAGTGAGTCAGAGGAGGAAATTCCCATGGCTTCCGAGGATATGCAAAATACAGTACCAATGATTGGCATGATGTCAATTATTGAAGGTGAATATCGGACATCTTTGGAATATGTGAACACCAATCAAGATACCTATCTACCTAGATGGTCTAAACCGATCAGTGGCCAGACTAAAGAAAGTTTTAGAAGCTTACATAGTACCTAGGCCAGAAGTTAAATATACAGGAGGGTTTTATGTGGACAAAAGAGATATTCAGTATGTTGTTACAGAACACCCTGAAAGTATCAATGAACAAGGGGAAGAAGATACTGCTCATAACCTTAATGCAGAGGGACATGAAGAGCAAGTGACCACCCGTAGAGGGAGATCTACTGTTGTTAGGGTTTGGAGAGGAGACCTAGTTCCCCAAGATGATTCCCTAATGGATGTTTATTTGATCAATGGAATGGAGCATCTCCTCAGAGCCCACTCTTCATTATGGGAAGTAGCCCCTAACCCCGTTACTGTCTATGAGTTACAAGATCCGGAATTCCCCACCATCAGCACATATTTGGATAGAAACCAAAGGAGGTACTGGCCTTTAACGGAGATAGAAAGAACAGGGTTGAAATATCAGAACATTCCAGTGTTCCCTCCTTGAGATCAAGCTACTACTTCTCATAACCCTCAAGGAACCTTTCAAGATAATTCATATCAGCATTCTGGACAAACACAACAAACCCATATTCCAGTCAAACCACATGTGCAGTTTGCCATGCTGGCCAATAATCCTAAATATCGACCCCAACCACCTGTTGAGCCAAGGAATAGAATCCCTGTCCCAGATAGACCACCTATAGTAAGAGGACCTGGTATACCGATAGGAAGACCAGCTTTTCCGGTGATGCTTAGACCACCTGAAGCAGGAAGAAGATTAAGACCTATTCAAGTTGCTAAATGCATGAGAAACCATTATGATGGCTCTAGTGAACCTTACAATCATATAGCTCAATTCAAGCAAGTTATCCGAGATGAACAAGTGGAAGACTTCTTGATCCAATATGAATCCTTTGGTCTAACTCTGACAGACACAGCTTTAGCATAGTTCCAGCCATTAGATCCTAATAATTTTCAAAACATGGAACAAGTCTATCAAGAATTAATTGAAGAATTCACCAAATTTGGGATTAAAAACAACTCTTCATCATTGATCCATAGCTTTAAGCAAGCTCCGACGGAATTAGTGAGATTAGCAGCAAGAAGATTTAAGCAGTATGTGGATAGATGCCTAGTTGAAGAGAGACCCACTCAAAACAAAATGGTGTCATTATTTTTGGAAGGGTTAGTGAATGGATCATTAAGATCATTGGTATATGTGAAAAGAGTTCAAACTTTGCAAGAGTGTATGAAAGAATGTATTGATCTAGAGGACAACCTAGCAGAAGATCTGAAAATACCTCAAGGTAGTGTAAGAAGTGAAGATTCCGTCAGCAGTACATCAAACCCTAAGAACAATGTGGAGGAAATAGCTGACTTAGTAGCAAAGAAACTGAACGTTCAAGGACAGAGGAACTACTCCAACAACCCAATGAGAGTACCCATGCTTAGAAGATGTATGCATTGTGGAGGTGATCATCCCTCTCATTTTTGCACTAGGGGAGTAGTCCCACCACCTTCTTATGCTTACAATAGACCAACTGTTTCGGGCCCTCTACAATATTGCAGCATAGAACAAAAATACACAAATCATAGCACAGAAAATTGTCCTTACAATCGGCAATCAAGACCAGCACAACTGCCAGTGAGACCTTATGGATACCCTCAGAGAGATCAAGGAGGAGAAGCCTTTAGATATCCCACATATCAGCAGCAGGGACCAGTACCCCGACCGTATGCTTATCAAGGGTACGCTCAACCACAACCGGTGTTAGGACAACAACTACCCCATCCTCAGAATGTTGTCCTAGTGAAAATGGCTCAACCTGAAGAAAACTAAGAGAGAGCAATACAGCCACACCTTTGACTAGTAATGAATCATAGGACTCATCCTATGACCATAGTCAAGGAAACTATTCCACTTATGAGAGCTCTATGATAGAATATGGACAAATGTACGAACCATATGCATATGGTAGGGAGATACTAGATACTTCTTACGGATATGAGCACGATTATGTGTCATTGATGTACATAGCTCCCAGAGCACCCATACCCCCCGACCTATGAATAGACCGCCTGTACCAAGAGGACCATATTGTAGATGTGGAGGTGATCACTATATCAGAGAATGTACACTACCAAACCCACTACCACCACAACGAGTTTGGGAAGGATATTGTAGTGATTGTGGCAAAGAACACCTTTTTAGAGATTGCCCCAAAAACCCCAATAAAGTTAACTCTAACGTGCAGATTAATGTGATAGAGGTGGTAGAGTCGTCAGGGAGTGATAAGGAGTACACCGTGCCATTGAAAGCAATAACAAGAGCTAAAGCTAGAGAGACACCAAAAAAAACTGGGGAGAATGAACAAAGTGACAGAGAGGTGAATACACCTACACCTCAAGGAGTTGAAGACTCGGAAGAGCCTGGGAAAAGTTTTACAAGTAAACGAACAAGATGGAAGAATCATAGAGATAAGATAAAGGAAAAGAAACTACAACAATAGATGGAGAAGGAAAAAAATGAACAAGATCAAAAGGAAAAACAGAAACTCAAAGAAGAAAATAAAAAAGCAAAGCATAAAAAAGAAGAGGTAGGATCAGTTTTAGTAGATCCCATGCCTGAAGAATTAGCCATGTGGATTCAGGCGTACAAGGCACGAATAAGAGTAGGACCTACCATTGAACAACATGAAAAAGAATATCCTAGAGGTGACTTAGAGAAGGAAATGTTGGAGATATGCAAGAAATTAATTGAAGTAGCTCAACATAACTTAGAAAAACCTGTCCTTCAACTACCCAATCCACGAATTCCCGAAAAAGAATTCCAAGAGTGTGTCATCCCTAATGATCCTAAGAAAGGAAAGGAAGTTGAGACATGTAATGGAAATTACTGCGAGGATAAAAGGGAAGGTGTTAGCGCAGAGAATGGTTGGTTTTGATGCACTAATGTGGTTCTATTTGGCAGGAAAATTTGTTTGATTTCAGGTAATTGAAGCGTTGATTAGATGATTGATGAGAAGTATTTGGAGGTAACACGACAACTTCTTGGTCGACGAGATTGGCTGCCTCAATGAGCAAAGAATGTCAAGAAAAATGGCTTTCTCCTCTTCGTGGGTGACTCTTGGTTGATATGTTCAAAGCAGGGTTATGTAGCAGCTTCTGGCTATTCAAAAACAAAAAAAAAATTGTTGGCTTAGAAATTATTGGGAATGTTATGATTGATGCTCGTGTCACTGAAAAATATCACTTTGTACAATTGATGGGTAGGGCTACATCACATATAACATTGAAATGGTTCTTACAGAAAAACCCTACTGTTGATTCATTGGTGAAAAGGTTGCTCGATTCAAGCAAACTTTAAAGCAGGTCACAGATTAAGCGAGATGCACAAGGTGTAGTGAGCAAGAATGGTCTTTGGAAGGCCAAGGAAGATGTGGCATGCCAACCAACTTCAATAGAAAATTTTGTCACGCCTTGGATACACTATCGGTGCTCTTTTACATGCATATGGAACTGACCTTGCAGCTTTGCTTGGCAATTTGATGAAGCCTCTGAGGGATTGGACTATTGGAGGGGTAGCTCATGGTTGTAGAAAAGCTGAAAGAGGAGCTTATAGGAAGCAAGAGATCATAAATTATTTCTATGGTAGTGTTTTTTTTACACGAAAGCTATTGCAAAGCATGGGAACCAACCAACTTGAATTAGATATCTGTGGCTTTAATTCGGCACCTGTAATAGACCCAAAATTCCGTTTCATTTCGTTTTCCTGGCAGCTCTGAAAAGAGGAACTTTGAAAGCAATGGAGGAGGATCACAACAAAAAAAAAAGGGGTCCATTCTGTTCTTCTTCTGGTTTTTTCGGTGCCTCTTTGGCGGCCCGCTTTTTCTTGGTTCTTAGTGGTGTCTCTGCAAGTGACAGGGGGGAACAGCTTCGAGGAAGTGTTTCTTCAGCAATTTTTTGGTTCTTTTGGCTCTGTGTGATCGGGGAGAGGACCCCGCATAGTGGAGAAGACGACATGGGAAGAGAGGACAAGCCCCATAGGGGAGCAAGAAGACAGTGGTGAAAAAGGAGAGGAGATAACAGATGCGGGTCGCGGTTTTTGTTGGAAAAAGAAGTGCAAAAAGCTAGCATCAAGATTCTATAACTTTGCTCTGGCTGTGGCAACGAGGAGACAGTTCACAACTTCCTATTCATCAACGCGACCTGTTGGAGAAGGCCCGCAAGGGCAGGGAAAAAAAAAGAGGAAGGGGGCCATTTTTTTCTTTCTGCTTTGTTTTTGTGCAGGGGTATATGACTGGAAGGCTGGAAGGACCCAAATATAGAGGATCTGCTGGAGGATCGTAGAGAGCCAAGGAGGGAGTCTTCAGGTAGCGACAGGGGGCAAGGATATCCTCGATGGCTGGAAATCGATGTACGAGGAGAGCAGAAGAAGGGGAGGATTAACCAGAAGGACTCCTCTGTGAATACTGGAAGGGAATGGACTGCATACGAAGTGTTTGTAAGGAGAAGGCCTCATAACAGAGAAAGATATTTCCTCCCTATTGCCGAAATGAGTTCGCGCAATCTGTCAGAGGTTTTCTCATTAACTTCCCTCTTGGAAATTACGTTTAATGTTATACAAGTTAGTGAAAAGGCAGAACGTTTGATTCGCATGTTCTTATTTAGCTAACTTGCTTTCCATGAGTTTGGGAGTTGATTGTTTATACTCAGTGCTGAAACCTTATGAGAATTTTGTTGATCCGAATGAGCATAGCTATTCCGGACAACACATTTTCTTCTACCGATGAGTGGACAACTGCTTTGTAGATTGAGGGTCTATCTTCGAGTGAGGTTTCGTCCCCGCATGGACATAAATATGTCCACATAGAGAACATGATGTCTACTCTGGGAAGTGGCTAGTAATCCCTGAAAGAACAGAGATCAGTTTAGAGAATGATAAAGATCATATACTTCAAAATGGTGCGAGAGAAAGTGATTGATACTACATTATTCAAATGCTTGAAGTCTAGAGATAATGCGAATAATGGTACAACCACACACAATGATAACATCAAACTACGTATTATTGCAGATACCTATTAGCAGACCTAGAAGCAGATCATCGGAGGAATCATAACAAAAGTTATGATAAAGAGATTTTGACTATAGTCCAAGAACCTGATGAAAGATACACATGCCATTATCTCACTGAGAACCAGATGTCCAAAGTAGCCAGTGATAGAAATTTGCGTAGCTAGCGGTAGAATGTCTTACTTCATTTATACCCACGCTAATCAATGGCACTGGGATGTTAGACATTTCGCAATTGTAGTTAGTGGAGTTGGAAGCGGTAGCTTCTACCTTCTGCATATATTCATGTAGCTATGTGCAGATAGCTTTAGATTTCTGGGTCTTCATATGTTGGTCAATGCTGAACCGCAAGCACACACTGTAATGCTTATTCTCATTTCATCATTGCTTGAGCTGTTCACATTCAATCGAAAATTATTTTTTTTGGTCTCACATATTTTAAATAAGGTATTGAAGAGGAAAATGTTGCTGTTTAGAAGTAGACATTGATAATCAAATAGCTACAGTGAGAAAAGTATAAATTGTCCTATCACTCAAATATTGAATCTCGCAAGGATTTTGGTATGATCGTTCTAGCCTCTCATGTTAATACATGCAAAAGACATAATTTGGTTGCTTCCGAAATCCGCTCGCTATGTTTATGCATCACAAGTGATCTCTTATGGAACTTTGTCCTTAGGCACTACACATATTTTTTATGTTCATCACGAGCTAGGCATATCATGCGTTGGAAGCTTATTCCTTTGTTGCTCTCCAGAAATGGACCAAGTGGCGAGACATTGCCTACAGTTGGACCCCCAAGTCGTGCATGAGGTTGAGATTTAGTTGACGTGGCCTACAAAATAGGAATGTATCTGTGGAATAGGAATGCATCTATAAAAGCATGGGGGCTTGGGGGGGGGGGGGGGTTGAATGGGTATGAGTATCCACGAGCCCATGTGAGTGTGTTGGAGTGGGGATAAAAGCGTGTGTCTTCATAACCCAAGTGCATACGGGAATATTGGGGCAAGAATTAGATAGTGCAATTGAAAAAAATGTGGAGTAGGAGTCATAAAATACCAAAAGAGGAGAAAAGAGAGGAGAAGGAGGGTGAGTAAGATAAAGAGGTTAAAAGGAGAAAGAGAATGAGAGGGTGTATATGAGTGAGGGTGTGTGAGTGGAAGTGTGTGAGGGTATGGTCGAATATTTGTAGATGGGTGCATGAGAGAAAGAGGGCTTGGGAGAGCGATAGTGTATACGTACGAGTGTATACGAGATAGTGAAATTAAAGGTACAATTGGGGGCTCAAGCAATACAAGTCGATTAGTTTGAGGTGATATGAGCACACCATAAGCGCCTCTCGGCATCTTTTCCCTTGGACTACGAGAGAAACATTTTGGTGCGTTTGCCGGGAAGCATTTGAACTAGTACATATACAAAGGAAGGACTCCTCGAGAGATAATTATGTGCTCCAGGTAATCCAAGTAGACCAATTCCGAGGGGTTTGAACAACATAAAGTCTCGTATAATCACTTTTTCCGTGGGCTTAGGAGCCTATTCATTTGGTGCGTCTGCCGGGAATAGCTTGGTACGTCTCTATAAGAGAGTGCCATAGGTTCGCCTAGCGCCACAGGTTGGTCGAGCTTGCGGACCCCACAATCTAGTACATGAGCGAGGGGAGCTCATCGTCAGGAGCAACACAAACTCAAAGAGAGGAACGCGCTCAGAGAAGAGCCCTTGAAAGAGAAAGGAGAAGGTGGAAACCGCCAGGTGAGTGGACCTCGATTGGCTCGAAGAAATCAGTCAGAAACGTGTACTCCCGTAGGAGAGTCGCGAGTCAAGTACGAAAGTTTGAAGGAGGGATCCTGAGGCCACGGGCATTAAATTTCTGGGATCGAAGTGATATCGACATCACACCTCTGTTCAAAATGGCTCAGCGGATTTCAGTTCACTTGTGGGACTTCACCAAGTTTTCAAGTACTTGGGACGAAGATCCGGATAGTTTTATCCAGTTGTTTGAGGTTACTTGTGAGGCCAATGATGTAGTTGACCAGGATCAAAGGTTGAGAATTTTTCCGGCTATTCTCCGTGATGAGGCAGCCAATTGGTATGGGAATTTGACACCACAAGAGCGTGGAACTTATCAAATGCTCAAGGAAGCCTTCTTGGCAAAGTTTCGGCGACAGGGCTTCCAAGACAGATTGGCCCAACAAATGGATTACTTGCGACAAGGAGTCAATGAGAGCATCGACAACTATATTCAGAGAATGGAAACGTTAGTAAGAAAGATGGGCGTGAATGCCCCGAACGATGAGACATTGAAACGAAGATTCATTTCAGGATTGCGAGATCCTACGGCACAACAGCATATCAGCCTGACAAGACCTACGACCTTAATGGATGCTAAAGAGCAAGCGAGGCTTTGGGAGGAAGTACAATTATGCCAACAAAGGAAGATGGAACTCTTATATGAGCCTATGGGAGGCCCAGGAAACATACCGATGAAAGATCCTGGCCAAGGAAGTCCCGCATTGACGACCCCAGCTTTTGTAGCTGCCACTAGCACGCCAGGCGAGGCAAAGCCTGCGCGAACTGAAGAACGAATATTGGAATTGGTCACGCAAGCTATAAAAGCTGCCACGATAACTCAGGAGACATACACAGTAAAACCAGAGGTCACAACAAACCCGAATCAAGTGTTTCGATCAAATACATGGTGTGGAAAGTGCCATGGTTACGGCCATTTGGCTTCAGAATGCCCTACAGTCTCGAGAGTATTCACAGATAGATCGCCACTTAGGATGCGTTGTACTTTTTGTGGAAGATCAAATCACACAGAGGACCGATGTTACAACAAGAGAGCCTATGAAGAAAGGACCATGAAATCAGGAGATGCAAGAGAAAGACCTTACACGGGATTGCCCGCTCAAAGTGTACCACCTACATCTCGTTGGGAAAACAGACCGACTTATGGATATGGTGCTCAGGGTCAAGGAGGAGACTATCCAAGAGGAGCCACGCGTGATCAAAGAAGAGATGGTCCAATCCAGTGCTGGAGATGTCATGGCTTTGGCCATACTCAATCTAGATGTCCAAACGAAAAGAAGCCAATTGATTATACCCCGCTATGTAGGTACTGTAGTGGAGAGGGCCACTTTGATGAAGATTGTCCAAAACGAAGAGCTGCCGCCGGCAAGGAAAAAGGACCAATAGGGTCCTCGAACTATGTTGATACTCAGATGCATTCCACATCAAGAGCTCAAGAGCCCGTTCCTACGATCGGAGTAGTGTTCAAGACACCGAACCCTCAAGAAGGCTCTAGCTTGTCAATGCACTTTGTGGATGCTTACGAGGCCAAGAAACCACACAAAGATCCAACTGTGGCAGTAGTCACAAGGACTCAAGAGTATTCGAAGAAGAATCCAGGAGGCGAAGGTGAAGGAGGGAGTCAAGAGAAGATCGCTGAGCGTGAAGAGGTAGAAAACCAAGTTGGAGGACTTGTTGAGCAGCAAGAGTTTGAGGATGGGGAAGAGATTGAGATTCTTCCACCTGTGACCAAGGAGTTTGTGCCGGGCATAGCACCATTCCCTGAAAGATTGAAAGCTCCTAAGATTAGAAAGGAAAGACAAAGTTCGGAAGAAGTAGATATTGTAAAGTTGCTTGCTGACACGGAAATCACGCTGGATATTGGCACATTGTTGAAATGCTCACCTGTTTATAGGAAACAATTCTACAACGAATATATTAGGAAGCTGAGGAAAGCTCGAGATAAAAAGAGACAAGATAAGGATGTCCAAGGAATCATTCAAAGTATTACGACGCAAATCGATTCGAATGCTCCAGCTGTGACGGTCGAGATTAAAGGATATGCAGTCCCTGGTGCTCAGTTAGATAGTGGAGCCGCAGTCAACCTTATGACTGAGTTCATGATGAAAGCTTTGGGCCTCAACCACATGGAAGAAACGCCGATGTCTTTGAGAATGGCGGATCAAACACAAGTGAAGCCTGCGGGTCTTTTGAAGAATGTAAGTACAGTTGTGGGCGGTCTAGAGTTTAAGGTTGATTATCTGATAGTAAGACCAAGGGCCTCAGAGGCTACCTTCTCGATCCTACTTGGACGGCCATGGCTGGTGCAAGCCGAATGTGTGCATGACTGGCGCACAGGTTTTATTTCAATAGGGCCAAAGTCTGATCGGATTCAGTTGCAAGTATCCCCACCCTCGAGCAACAAGAAGAAGACAATAATAGTCGATGAGATGGAAAAGAAAGAAAAGGAGAAAGCAAGGCACGAGATTGCACGAGCTAGGTTTTCTTTGAACACAGACACCTACAAGAATCTGCTTCAAGACGGGTTCAACTTGCAGCTCTTTAAGAATCAAGACACGAAGATGGGAGAATATCAAAATCCATTGCTCTATACCGACGATTCCGATCAGGAGTTGCTAGGATGGTTGACGCATACAAGAGAATTTGAGTGCTACATGTTGAGTATAGACGCAAAGGAAAATAAAATTACTCAATCCCTGGAGAAGGGAACTTCAAGGGAAGAATTGAAACTAGAGTTAGCTCCGACGATGGAGGTACAACAGTTGAGAGAAAGAGTTAGAATGCTAGAAGCAGAAATTCTAGAGAGAAGTCGAGAATCGGAAAAAGAAGCAAAGAGTACGACTAAAGTGTCGGAAGCCATATCAAAAGCTGAATTAAAGAAATTAGGTTCAATCGAAAGAGAACAAAACAATGATTTACTGGCCAACCATGCACGCGTAATCGGAGAGCACATCCCAATCACAACTTCATCAAGGAATAAGGAATATTCGCGAGAAGCTCAGTTGGAAAAATGGGAAGTTCTTCCAGAAAAGTTCTTGAGCGTGGGGTCAGAGCTACCAGATGGAGTACGAGATTGTATTAAAACGACACTCAGAAATTTCAGCCAGGCCTTTGCATGGTCATACAGTGATTTGAGAGGAATTGATCCCCGAATCTGCCAACATTATATAGACTTGGAAGAAGGCACACGACCAATATGTCAACGACTTAGGCGGACAAATCCAGTCTACTCGGAATTGATCAAGTTGGAATTGACCAAATTATTGGAGGCAGGATTCATATATCCCATCGCATCCAGTGAATGGGTATCACCAATTGTAGTTGTTCCAAAGAAAAATAAGAAAATCCGTATTTGCATAGATTATCGGAAGTTGAACGAGCGCACGAAGAAGGATCACTTTCCCTTGCCATTTACTGATCAAATCTTGGATAGACCGACTGGACGAAGGAATTTCATGTACATACCGACGCTTCTCATACTGCGGTTGGAGCAGTACTATGCCAAGCCGATGAAAAGAAGTTGGACCATCCTATTTACTATGCAAGTCGCAATTTGAATAGCACTGAGAGGAACTACACGACTACGGAGAAGGAATGTCTATCGATGATCTTTGCGGTGAACAAGTATCGGCACTACTTGATGGGAAAGCATTTCACTTTTTATGTGGATCACGAAGCCCTTAAGTACATCATTAATAAACCCGAACTGTCAGGGCGACTGATGAGGTGGATGCTACTTCTCCAAGAATTTCAGTTCACAGTAGTAACCAGACCAGGTAAAGCACATATATTGGCCGACCATTTATCTCGAATTGTTAATGAGGAGCCAATCTCTGGGGTGCCCGACGATGCTCCTGATGGGCATCTATTCCAGGTTGATGCGAAAATACCTTGGTATGCCGATTTGGTGAATTTCTTGTGCACTACTAAACATCCGCCAGGAGCAAGCAAGAGAGAAAAGTAAAAACTGTTAGCATTGGCGAAGCATCATAGCATCATTGGAGGGCAACTCTATCGATATTTTGTTCATGAGAGCATTTATCGAAGGTGTCTCGAGGAAGAAGAAGCAAATCTAGCGTTGAGGGCTTTGCATGACGAACCTTGCGGTGGACATTTTGCTGGTGAATTGACGGCAAGAAAGATTTTATTAGCAGGGTATTGGTGGCCAACATTGTTCAAAGACTCTTATGCATACTGTAAGAAGTGTGACAAATGCCAACGAATGGGAAAACCCACATTATCACATGCTGCTCCTCTTACGCTGGTGTTGGCTCTTAAGCCGTTTGAGAAATGGGGAATTGATTTTGTGGGACCTATTGATCCTCCCTCACGACGAAGATCCAATAGGTATATTTTGGTCTGTACTGATTATGTTACCAAGTGGGTGGAAGCCAAAGCTCTGAAGACTGACGGAGCTGTTGATGTAGCAAAATTTCTGTATGAGCAAATTATCACTCGATTTGGATGCCCATTGGAAATAGTAAGTGATAGAGGGACACATTTTGTCAACGAATTGATCGAAGAATTAATGGAACTCTATAAGATCAAACATAGAAAGAGCACTCCATATTATCCGAGGGCAAATGGACAAGTGGAGGTCACCAACAAAATCCTTGAACAGATTCTGACAAAAACAGTAGCTGTGCATAGGAGAGACTGGGATGAGAGACTTTTGGAAGCTTTATGGGCATATCGAACATCCTACCGAGTGATCACAAAGAGCACTCCGTTCTCTCTAGTATATGGCGAGGAAGCCATCTTCCCCATCGAAAAAGAAGTTCCGACATTAAGAGTGGCCATCGAAGCCAGATTGGGCGAGGAAGAGTCATTAAAGGAGAGGTACATACAACTGGTGAAGCTGGAAGAAAAGAGGCTCATCGCACAACAAAGCTTGGAAGCTATTCAGAAGAGACGTAAGGAAAGGCATGACAAAAATCTCAAAACCTATGTGATTCAGGAAGGGGATTTGGTACTAGTCTATGATAGTAAATATTATAAATTCCCAAGAAAGTTGCAGACAAGATGGGCGGGACCGTTTAAGGTGGTGGAACTCAATTCCAATGGTTCCATGCAAATTCAAGATTTAGGAGAAGAATATGCTCCCGTGAAGGTTAACGCGCTTAGAGTTAAACCATACTTCAAGTGATATTAAGACGAGAGAAGCCAGACGAGATTCAAGCAAAAGGACGAAGTAGATTCCTTGTACATACATGTATAGTTATATATATATGCGCATATGTAAGCTATGATTTGTGTGCCATAAATATTCTTCCTTGCTAGCTCAAGAAACTTTGGACTTCTAACTATTTTTCTTGTGTTGCGCAGAGACTGTTAGGAGCTAAGTAACAGAATGGCAGATCAAATAACGCAACTCTACTTGTACGAGCTAAGGATATATTTCTCAGACCAAACGTTCGCTCGCATGGACATAGATGTCGACGACTTTGAGACGGAATACGATGTTGAGGAAGCGCATTGGCTGGTATGCTTTATAAACCAGAGTTTGGGTGTTGCATTTTACATTGAGTGTTTTGAGGAATACCTAGCTCGACATGTAGGATGGGCGGGAGATCGATACTACTATTTTGATCCTGCGAGGGAAATGCCTAATGAGGAAAACGATATCACGTGGGCTTGGGCAGATGTGCTAACGCTAGGAAGTGATGACAAAGCTCCTGAAGTTGAGCCTGACTGGCCTTAGGGAAGTTGTCGGGATGCGAGTACGATGTGAGACTACATGAGACATCCCGGGGACTCACATTCTAGGACACCTAGGGATTGGTATACGAGGGACTAAGGCATAGCTGGTTGTAGTTACCAAGTGAAAAGTGGAATCGATGAATACATATGAAGTGTCTGTAATTGAGAGAATGGAGTGAAGAGGTGGTTGATCTATCAAAGGCTAGTATGTATCTGTATTGCATGTATGTGTGGGAACAGTGGGAAAAGTCCCTTTCTTCCTCTCCCTAATTCTCAGGACTTGGGTGAACTAATTAATTATGAAAAGAAAAACGAAAAAAGAAAAGAAAAGAAAAAGAAAGTGTGTTGTGTGATCGTACCCATGCGCTATGGTGGGCTAGTAGGTGGGTGGATTTATCCTCGCCGGGTGGTTAGGACCACGAGCCGCAGCTAGTTTCGCCATAGGCTTGGGATGCATATGTTTGCGTCTTAGCTATGCGCCATAAGGGGTTGGTAGGCAGGTGGAGCCATCGTGGCTGGGTAGTCATGACCACGAGCTGTATCCAGTTTCGTTATGGGCTAGCTGGTATATGTTATGTGTTATCATTGTGTGTTTGTGTGTTGTGCGCTGCATTGCATTGGTAGATGGGTGGAATCAACCTGATCGGGTGGTTAGGTCCACGAATCGCATCCAGTGTCAATGTAGGCCAACGTGTGATATAAATAAAAGTTTCATATGAAGTTATTCCCCACTCCTGAGGGGGAGAGAAAGAGAGGAGAGGGCGATGATCGCCTGGAAGGGAACGTTATTTGCTTGTGTGATTGGTATGTGTTGGCTTGCGACAGATCAGCTCACTTTGGATCAACATTCTTGAAGGCACGGAGACTCTATATGTACTTATGGATGAGGCTTTAGCGAGGTAATGCAACTGTCTCGCTTTATAACTTGTGTGCTCTATCCGAGGGTTTTCTACGGTGCGGGATACTCCAGGGTTTTATGTAGGTCTTGACTTGTACTCGAGTTTCGATGATTTTTGTAGGACGACGATGGGGATTCTTCGGAAGTGTCTATTCATGGAATGATTGTACATAGCGAATAGTAGATGCAATAATGGGGTATGCATTTTGGGTATTTTTGCATCTCCTGTTGAATTCATTTCAGTTATTGTTGTTTATTTCGGTATTTCCGTTTCTGTTTTTCGCAATGACGGTGCATGTGTAAAACATGGAAATGTATGCGTGTGTTATTTTGGTTGAGACCATTTTTCATAACGGAATGTATGAGCAAATTGATGCATGGCTGAAATGGGATTGCATATATGTGCATGTTCTTGGATCATTTTGGAAGTGACTGATTTGTATGTATTCATGAGTGATTTTTGAGCACTAATAGCTTCGATGAGTGCAGGTTCAGTGGAAGTGGCGGCTCGATGAAAAGGTATGTGAACTAATTGAAAAGTGACATGTTCATGGTTGTTTGGATTTTATTGCAGCAATAATGGCTCGTCGAGGACGACTTCGCAAATAAGAAAAGGGGAGTATGTTAGCGCAGAGAATGGTTGGTTTTGATGCACTAATGTGGTTCTATTTGGCAGGAAAATTTGTTTGACTTCAGGTAATTGAAGCGTTGATTAGATGATTGATGAGAAGTATTTGGAGGTAACACGACAACTTCTTGGTCGACGAGATTGGCTGCCTCAATGAGCAAAGAATGTCAAGAAAAATGGCTTTCTCCTCTTCGTGGGTGACTCTTGGTTGATATGTTCAAAGCAGGGTTATGTAGCAGCTTCTGGCTATTCAAAAACAAAAAAAAAAAAAAAATTGGGCTTAGAAATTATTGGGAATGTTATGATTGATGCTCGTGTCACTGAAAAATATCACTTTGTACAATTGATGGGTAGGGCTACATCACATATAACATTGAAATGGTTCTTACAGAAAAACCCTACTGTTGATTCATTGGTGAAAAGGTTGCTCGATTCAAGCAAACTTTAAAGCAGGTCACAGATTAAGCGAGATGCACAAGGTGTAGTGAGCAAGAATGGTCTTTGGAAGGCCAAGGAAGATGTGGCATGCCAACCAACTTCAATGGAAAATTTTGTCACGCCTTGGATACACTATCGGTGCTCTTTTACATGCATATGGAACTGACCTTGTAGCTTTGCTTGGCAATTTGATGAAGCCTCTGAGGGATTGGACTATTGGAGGGGTAGCTCATGGTTGTAGAAAAGCTGAAAGAGGAGCTTACAGGAAGCAAGAGATCATAAATTATTTCTATGGTAGTGTTTTTTTACACGAAAGCTATTGCAAAGCATGGGAACCAACCAACTTGAATTAGATATCTGTGGCTTTAATTCGGCACCTGTAATAGACCCAAAATTCCGTTTCATTTCGTTTTCCTGGCAGCTCTGAAAAGAGGAACTTTGAAAGCAATGGAGGAGGATCACAACAAAAAAAAAAGGGGTCCATTCTGTTCTTCTTCTGGTTTTTTCGGTGCCTCTTTGGCGGCCCGCTTTTTCTTGGTTCTTAGTGGTGTCTGTGCAAGTGACAAGGGGGAACAGCTTCGAGGAAGTGTTTCTTCAGCAATTTTTTGGTTCTTTTGGCTCTGTGTGATCGGGGAGAGGACCCCGCATAGTGGAGAAGACGACATGGGAAGAGAGGACAAGCCCCATAGGGGAGCAAGAAGACAGTGGTGAAAAAGGAGAGGAGATAACAGACGCGGGTCGCGGTTTTTGTTGGAAAAAGAAGTGCAAAAAGCTAGCATCAAGATTCTATAACTTTGCTCTGGCTGTGGCAACGAGGAGACAGTTCACAACTTCCTATTCATCAACGCGACCTGTTGGAGAAGGCCCGCAAGGGCGGGGAAAAAAAAAGAGGAAGGGGGCCATTTTTGTCTCTCTGCTTCGTTTTTGTGCAGGGGTATATGACTGGAAGGCTGGAAGGACCCAAATATAGAGGATCTGCTGGAGGATCGTAGAGAGCCAAGGAGGGAAGTCTTCAGGTAGCGACAGGGGGCAAGGATATCCTCGATGGCTGGAAATCGATGTACGAGGAGAGCAGAAGAAGGGGAGGATTAACCAGAAGGACTCCTCTGTGAATACTGGAAGGGAATGGACTGCATACGAATTGTTTGTAAGGAGAAGGCCTCATAACAGAGAAAGATATTTCCTCCCTATTGCCGAAATGAGTTCGCGCAATCTGTCAGAGGTTTTCTCATTAACTTCCCTCTTGGAAATTACGTTTATTGTTATACAAGTTAGTGAAAAGGCAGAACGTTTGATTCACATGTTCTTATTTAGCTAACTTGCTTTCCATGAGTTTGGGAGTTGACTGTTTATACTGAGTGCTGAAACCTTATGAGAATTTTGTTGATCCGAATGAGCATAGCTATTCCGGACAACACATTTTCTTCTACCGATGAGTGGACAACTGCTTTGTAGATTGAGGGTCTATCTTCGAGTGAGGTTTCGTCCCCGCATGGACATAAATATGTCCACATAGAGAACATGATGTCTACTCTGGGAAGTGGCTAGTAATCCCTGAAAGAACAGAGATCAGTTTAGAGAATGATAAAGATCATATACTTCAAAATGGTGCGAGAGAAAGTGATTGATACTACATTATTCAAATGCTTGAAGTCTAGAGATAATGCGAATAATGGTACAACCACACACAATGATAACATCAAACTACGTATTATTGCAGATACCTATTAGCAGACCTAGAAGCAGATCATCGGAGGAATCATAACAAAAGTTATGATAAAGAGATTTTGACTATAGTCCAAGAACGTGATGAAAGATACACATGCCATTATCTCACTGAGAACCAGATGTCCAAAGTAGCCAGTGATAGAAATTTGCGTAGCTAGCGGTAGAATGTCTTACTTCATTTATACCCACGCTAATCAATGGCACTGGGATGTTAGACATTTCGCAATTGTAGTTAGTGGAGTTGGAAGCGGTAGCTTCTACCTTCTGCATATATTCATGTAGCTATGTGCAGATAGCTTTAGATTTCTGGGTCTTCATATGTTGGTCAATGCTGAACCGCAAGCACACACTGTAATGCTTATTCTCATTTCATCATTGCTTGAACTGTTCACATTCAATCGAAAATTATTTTTTTTGGTCTCACATATTTTAAATAAGGTATTGAAGAGGAAAATGTTGCTGTTTAGAAGTAGACATTGATAATCAAATAGCTACAGTGAGAAAAGTATAAATTGTCCTATCACTCAAATATTGAATCTCGCAAGGATTTTGGTATGATCGTTCTAGCCTCTCATGTTAATACATGCAAAAGACATAATTTGGTTGCTTCCGAAATCCGCTCGCTATGTTTATGCATCACAAGTGATCTCTTATGGAACTTTGTCCTTAGGCACTACACATATTTTTTATGTTCATCACGAGCTAGGCATATCATGCGTTGGAAGCTTATTCCTTTGTTGCTCTCCAGAAATGGACCAAGTGGCGAGACATTGCCTACAGTTGGACCCCCAAGTCGTGCATGAGGTTGAGATTTAGTTGACGTGGCCTACAAAATAGGAATGTATCTGTGGAATAGGAATGCATCTATAAAAGCATGGGGGCTTGGGGGGGGGGGGGTTGAATGGGTATGAGTATCCACGAGCCCATGTGAGTGTGTTGGAGTGGGGATAAAAGCGTGTGTCTTCATAACCCAAGTGCATACGGGAATATTGGGGCAAGAATTAGATAGTGCAATTGAAAAAAATGTGGAGTAGGAGTCATAAAATACCAAAAGAGGAGAAAAGAGAGGAGAAGGAGGGTGAGTAAGATAAAGAGGTTAAAAGGAGAAAGAGAATGAGAGGGTGTATATGAGTGAGGGTGTGTGAGTGGAAGTGTGTGAGGGTATGGTCGAATATTTGTAGATGGGTGCATGAGAGAAAGAGGGCTTGGGAGAGCGATAGTGTATACGTACGAGTGTATACGAGATAGTGAAATTAAAGGTATTGAAGGTGAACTCATAGAGGACATCACATCATATCAAAGTCTAGTGGGTAGTCTCAACTATGCCACATTGACAAGAGTAGATATATGTTACAGTGTGAGTGTGCTAAGCCAATTTATGCACACACCAAGGAAACCACATATGGATGCTGCCAAAAGGATTCTCAAGTATCTCAAAGGAACCATAAATGAAGGACTTTATTATCCTTATGTATCTGATTTAGGTTTGAAGCTATTTTCTGATGCAGATTGGGCTGGCTCCAAGGAAGATAGAAGGAGCACTTCAGGTTATCTTACCTTTGCAGGTTCAAAGCTTATTTCATGGTCATCCAAGAAGCAACCCACAGTTGCTCTCTCTTCTACTGAAGCTGAATATAGAGGTCTTGCTATAGCTACACAAGAAGCTATGTGGATGAAGACATTATTCAAAGATCTTGGATTGGAGTTTGGAACTCCAACTATTTTTGGTGACAATATGAGTTCTATTCACTTGGCTGCTAATCCTATTTCTCATGCAAGGACTAAACATATCAAAGTTCATTATCACTATGTACGAGAGAAGGTTCTAAGCAAAGAGATTCAAATATCATAAGTGTCCACTCATCAACAATGTGCAGATGTTCTAACCAAAGCATTGGATGGTACAAAGCTTTGCAAATTCAAGGCTATGATTGGTTTGCAGGTAATCTTGGAAGATTGAAGACCTCAAGCATACTTGGCTTGAGGGGGAGCTGTTGGAGCAAGTCTATGACAAGCCTAAGTATTGGCTTGAGTCCCACAAAGTCATAGAAAAAGCCTTAAAATGAAGACTATGTAAAGTTCACTTGTGAACTACCTCTTGTAACTTTTGAAGAGTTTACTTAATGTAAAAGTAAGAGAATCTTAAGTGGTTGAGTCCACATGATCAAGAATGGAAAGAGGAGCCACGAGTTCGTGATTTGTGGTAGGTAGAGAATCAAATCAATCATTGATTGATTGGAGAGTGATTGAGGGAAGTTAGCCTCCCAAACTCAACTATAAATAGATGGCAGTTTTAGTCGTGGTTAGTGAGACCTATGTGAAGACCTCCAAGAGCTGAGCTTTATGCCATATCAAGGTGTGATTACAAGGCACACATATGTATCTGTAAGTCATTGTATTGTACAAGCAATATACTTTCATTTTCATGATTATTTGAGTTCATCTTTCCATGTTCTTGTGAAGTGTACTACTCACTGCCATTACTCTCAGTTTTTCTCAGTCAGCTTGCAGAGATGTTTCCTCTGAGCTTGGTGCATCATTTTCAGTGATTTAACTTGGTAAAGTTAGCTCTATAAGTCTACTATATGCTCATAAATTTTCATGTCATTTGGATGTTGCAATCTTCAGTTATGTTTATTTGAAGTCAACAGGGTCTGTTCATCTTCACCTCTCTGTCAGGTACCAGACTTTTTCACTCATCTTGTCAGAGCCATTGCTCAGTGGTTACTTATCCGAATTCAGTGATTTAAAGCTTGTTGGATTCAGATTATTGTCTAGTATAACCATACAAATTTTTCATAATCATTGGATTCCTACATTTTGAGTTATGTTGATTTTTCTGCTCACTGGTCTATTTTTGTAGCAGCCCGTGAAAATCGGGATGATATCATCACTTGTTAAAACTCATTCTCAGTGTGTGGTTCATTATTTTTTATGAGATTACTCTTGAAAGTTAGCTCTTTAAGTTGCCTAGACTTCCCCAAGAGGAATTGAGCTAATTGCTGCTCTGATTAGAGAATTATGTAAAACACTGGACAGGTGTATGAACCAAGAATAGCAAGTTTTCACCTCTGAGCTAACTCCAACTTATCTGTTTTGATCTATCTTTTTGAGAGTGATCTTCCAAGGTACATAGGGTGTCTAATACATCCATTGGCAAGCTAAAAGGGCCCACCATATACTCCTGGAGTTCATTTGGCTGGTGTAGATCAAGGATTTTGCAATACCTCTTCATCTTCAAGCACATACCTATCCATCTCTTCACACACAAGGTCCTAGAGTGTTCACACACATCACTACCTAAATATATCAACATAAAGTACTTGAAAGGTACCATGAATGAAGGACTATTTTATCCATTCACGTCTGACTTGGATATCGGCTATAATCTGATGTAGATTGGGCTAGCTCAAAAGATGATAAGAGGAGCACCTCTATCTACTTATCTTTTGCAGGATCTAAGTTGATTTCATGGTCATAAAAAAAACAACCAACTGTCGCATTTTCATCAACTAAAGCGGAATATAGGGGACTAGCAAATGCAACACAAGAGGCAATGTGGTTAAAGCTACTCTACTCAAACTTGGGGCTACATACATACACTCCAATGATTTTTGGAGATAATACTATTTCAGAGGGATTTCATATGGATATTGAGCTCACACTATAGATCTATCATTTCTCTCACATTGTGCAATCATTCATTGCTAATGTCAATGTAATTTATGTGCATTAATACATATAGTTTCCCCATACTTCATTTCTTCTACTTTTTCATGTATCAATCAGAATAGGGAACTTCACTGATCCATTTCTTAGTGTGTACTTGATCATTTGCAGTGATGTAAGTTGGTATAGATTCATTACACTGTCTATTTTCTTGCTACAAAGTTTCATTTTTTATCACCTCAACAAATCTCAAGAAATGTGCAAAATATTGCACTCTGGTCTGCATACTGTCAACACCCAAAAATGTAGGGATACACGTTTGAATTGCTAAGCATCATTCTTTGAGCATAGTTTATCATTTTAAGTGAAATAACTTGCAAAAGTTAGCTACCATAGTTAATTAGATATGCCCAAAAGGATTTTGTTCAATTGTTAGCATAAAAGGGGTACTGTTCATTTTCCTTAGCAGGTGTGGTGACCAAAATATCAAGTTTTTGGTTCACAATTAAACTCTAACTTATCTGTTTTGATCCGATGATTTAAGGATCATCTTCCAAAATACTTGGGTGATTATTTGTGCTCCCTAGAAAGCTCAAGGGGTCTACTTTGCACTCCTCAACTCAATTTTGACCCTGGTGTGAAGCAAGAATTTGGAGCACCATCTCATCTCTAGAAGGTGTCCACCATCTTCTCCAACAAAAAATGCATTATATAGTTTGAAGCAAGCACCACATGCTAGGTATGAAAAGTTACACGCCTACTTGATTGCACATGGTTTTGAGAACAGTTCGACTGAGAGCATCTTATATGTTAAGTGTGCAAATGATGTGCTTTTGATCATTGTTTTCTATGTTGATGACATGCTGCTCACTGGTCCTAATGAGAAGCATATTGTTGATTTGCATGCCTCATTTGAGATGTCAAATTTGGGGCATTTGCATCATTATTTGGGCATTTAGTTTATGCAAGTTGATGAGAGAATAACTTTGTTGGTGCAGGACAATCAAAAATTGATGATTTGGACAAAGTATTGAAGTCAAATAATAAAGCAAAGATCAATTTGAAGGCTTGAAGATTAGTGCATGGTCAGAAGATGAAGACTTGTATATACATGTACATTAAACTTAAAATTAGTTCACTTATACCTTTGTAATGGTGACAAGTTTGTACATATATGCCTATATATACAAGTATAGAGTTGGGGCATAATGATGAGAGAGATATAGACCAAGTATAGATTAGTGGAAGAAGAATGTATGTGATGAATAAATGAGATTCATCAAATCAGTTGTTTTCATGAGAATAGAAGAAAACTTCTGAAGTATGAGTCGCAATCTTTCCTCCATCTCTCCTTCTGTGCTTGATCATTTCATAAATCCTTTTGTAGATGTCTAGGTCTATACTTAATGCGTCTATGATCAAGAATTGAGAGTCTAATTGTAATCAGGGTGAGAGAATTGAAGATAGGAACATTTACATGTGTAAATGTGAAGAAGTGAAGGCAGGAACAAGTGCAATCCTGGTGGTCAATGTTTTGATCAGATCTCCCTCCACAGTGTAAAGTTTTGAGAAAGTAAGCACTTCTTCTTTAATTTAAAAGTTAAGCTACTTGCGGATAAAAGCATTTGAATAAATGGGGTCTAGTTTGGGAGAACCATGCATTACAAGTTGTAGGTGTCAAAGTCGACTACATAGAAGAACAATTACAAACATAGGTACATTGTTTGGAGAAAATCTCAACATCTACTAAATCTTTTAGAGAGATTTAACTTGGAGAAGGTACGCAAAATTTAGGAGACACCTTGTATAAAGTTTCATTGAAAACTTTACACATTTGATCAATCAATGAGTGAATTAAGTGTAGCAGACATTTTTGAATAATCAGTTTTTTCATAGTTAGTTCAAGGTTTGATAATTTGGCATTGGTCTTCCAAAATTGGTTGAGGTTTTGAGTTGTTGTTGATATAGAGGTGCTCTAACATCAACGATAACTTTTTCTTTTGGAGATTAAAACTCTCCATCAAGCTTTGTGTTAGACAAAATATATTAACACATTATTGCAACATTTTGGCCTTGAAGATTGCAAACGTATTGTCACTCCTATGGATGTAGGTTTACGATTGAGTTTTCATGATGCTGGCAATACATTTGATGTTGTTTTCTATTAGCAGATTGTTGGGTAATTGATTTAACTATACATAATTCAACCTAATATTCATTTTGCTTTCTCACAGATGAACAGGTTTATGCATTGCCCAAGTGTCAAGCATTGGTAGGTGGTTAAGCACATCTTTTGCTACTCGGATGGTACCCAACTACTTGGCTTGTTTTATCCCAAGGGATATCACTACCACCAGATTTGCATGATTTTTCTAACTCTAACTAGGTTGGTTGCTATGACACTTGTGTGTCCATCAACAATTTTTGCTTCATGCTTGGTAGCTCATGCATATCTTGGTTGACCAAGAAGCAACCTACTATGGCCACTTTTAGTTGTGAGGCTGAGTATAGGGAAGCTTTCACAACAATTGTTGAGTGTGTGTGGCTTAGATGCCTTATGGCTGATTTGGGTGTTGGTTTGTCTTCTACCACCAACATCTTCACTCACAATCAAAGCACATTGATAGTTGTGAGGAACCCTGTGTTCCATGCTTGCACTAAGCACATTGAGGTGCACTATCATTATGTGAAGGAGAAGTTTTCTGGTGGAGAGATCAGTTTGGCATATGTGCCCACACAGAAGAATGTTGCAGACCTTTTCATAAAGGCTCTGCCTAGGGAGAAATTTAAAGCTTTCCACAAAGCTTTGGGCTTACTTCATTTTGTGGATTGATTCCACATAGCTTGGAACTTCCTTATACATGAGTGCTAGTTCCTTGTTCATTGCATCACTCCTAGAGGGGATTCGTTGATGTATTTTGGTAGTAATGTGTGTGAACACAGTAGGACTGTCAGGGTACTTTTTTCCTCTTTAGGAGGTTTCTTTCCCCACGGCTTGTATATACACATATAACCCTAATGGGTAACTTATCTTTGTACATTCTCTTGATAATTCATTCAATATTGTGTGTTGTGCTCCAAGCTTCTTCTTCTTCCTTGTGTTGTTCACATGCTTCCATAAATGTCAAACTCCAACAAAACGGGGGAGAATGGAGATGAGGGAAGTGAAAATGGAGGTGAAAATGATCAAGAAAATGGAAAAACCTTGCAAAATACTGTTGGAGTAAGACGTCTGCGGAAGCACGTGAACAACGCAAGGAAGAAGAAGCTTGGAGCACAACACACAATACTGGATGGATTGCCACTATAATTTTCAATGAATGATGGAAATCCATCTCCCATCTTGCTTGTTCTTGCTCTGATTGTTGGAGGAGATGATGGATGATCTTCAAAGATGAAGTGGTGTTGCTTAAACCTGCTTCACACCAGCCAACAAAAATTGCTTGAGATGCAGCGGGCCTCTTTAGCTTGCTAATGATCATAAATAATCACCTATGTTGTTTGGAACATGATCAACTAATCAATGGATCAAAATAGATAGATAGGAATTTAATCCAAGTTCATAGACTTGCTATTTTAGTCTCTACACTTGTTTAGTATTTTGAACAATGCTCTAAGCATGATAGCAATTAGTCTAATTCCTTTTGATGATGTCTAATTAACTTAGACAGCTATCAATCATGAGTGATTTCAACGAAAAGGATGAACTATATGTTGAGTATGATGTTTAGCAAATCATAGGACTTGCCCGACATTTTTGGGGTGCATCATGTCATGGATAAAAAAACCATCTTAAACCTTAGATTCCATGTGAACTTCCTATATCTCATTTTTTGTTAAGATTTTCAACAAACTAATAACGTGCCAAAATCCCAAGATCGACTATCTATTTGTAGAACTCTGACACTCGGAGGTCTTGTTTCTAGTTGATGACATCATCGATGACATCATCAACTCGTAACCGCCCTTGAAAACCTATATAAAGAGGGGTTGGCCACATTCGTTTTCAGTTGTGCCAATACCAGTCTTGGGAGCTCAAGGAGTCGTGACCGCCAAGTAAGTACTCTCCAAGTTCTAGTTCCAATTCTTGTCTTGTTCTTTGTTCTAGTTTTGTCTAGTCTTTTCTAGTCTTGTATCATGGACATCTAGCCTTGTCCTCTTGTAATCTTGTAGTATGAGATATTCTTGAGTTCTTTCTTGTATCTAGTTCATCTCCTAGAAGGGAATTCTTGTAATCCTGATATGTTGTTTCATACTTACGATCCTGGGTTGTGGGATCTCGTGTATCATCTCTAGTCGAGTTATCCATACCTATTAGTCCTGGGTTGTGGGACTTCGTGTATTCGTTACATATCCTTGTATTGTTTCCCCTGCATGGGTGATCTTGTAATCAGAAGTACATTTCCGTGATCTTGTCTACTGTAGTCAGAGAGCACAATCCAGTGCTTCCCTGACATTTTGGCAAGAATACCTTCATCAAGGCGAGGCACCATGGATTCCCTATGCAAGGAGATTCAATGTACCATAAAGTACTTGATCGAACATGTCCAAGAGATGAAAACATTCCTACAACAAGATGATCAATTAGTTTCAAGCTATGCCTTGAATATCAAGATGTTGTTTCATGGCACTACATATCAAGAAGACTACATGGTTAATCAGTCTTGAAGTGGCCTCAATCCTCAAGTCAAATATCTCTTGCTATCCATGTATCAAGCAAATACCTTCGAGGATGGTATCAATCAGTCAGTTCAATGTGAGAATCAATTACTTAAAGAAAGTCAAGTCTAAAAGCTAGAAGTGCTGACTAATCAAGACACCATTCCTGAGGAATCTGCATCAAGAATCTTTGAAGCCCCAGAAGTCATTCCAAATGATATGGAGTATACATAATATGAAGATATCAAGAAGGTAAAGGATAAGGAGGAGTTCATATTCAATCCAGAAGATGTGCTTACTCAACACTCTCCATCAAAGATCTTGGAAAAACCACAACATTCCACTATAAGCTCAAAGGATATATTGCATAAAGAACCCAAAGAAGCTCAAGAGACACCCAGTCCTTCACCATCTATGGTTGCAAAATAGGCAAAGAAGAAAGAGGCTTGGATGGTTATGTAGAGGCCTCTCAGCCTAAAATAGAGTCTGCTAATCTTGTTCAGAATGAACAATGGTCATTTACTACTATTTGCAATTATGAGCCATCTTCTCGTGAGCAATGTATGTCTGTAGTACACTCAAATGTTTGGTTCTTTGATAATGGGGCAACCAAACATATAACCTCGTAGCATAGTTTCTTTAGTTCACTTGAGCCTACCCCTACAAGGAATACTATCACATGTGGTAACCACTCATCTTATCCTATAATGGGGGTTAGTCAGATCATTTTGACTACTACTGATGACAACTCTTTCATATTCTCGAATGCTTTATATGTGCTAGGGATCAAGAAAATATTGTGTCAGTTTCAACATTAGCTAAGATTAGCTTGGTTGCCAAATTTGTTAATAATATATGTATAGTTCATGATCTTTGAAATGATGATGTTATTATTGCTTTTGCCATTTTATTCCATGGGTAAGCTCATAGACTAGGCAAAATCTATGAATGATTCAGCATGTGTAGTTCAAAATTATGAGGCTACCTCATATGCAAAGCTTTGGCATGTACAATTTTCCCTAACCCTTATGATTGTTCTCTAGACATCAAGGGCAAGAAAAATGTTGTTGAACGTGATAGTTATGAACATGAAAAAGATGACACTAATCTTAACCAGGGAAACAAGATTAAGCTTGACTCTAACTATGAAGATTATGACCATAGGATGCTTATTATTGATAAATCTTCCCTGATAGCTGGCACAATCACCTCAATCACAAAGTGGTGATTGGCCTTTATCATGGGCCTAGACCGGCTCATGATATTCTTAAATTGTGGATGAAAGCTAATTGGGAAAGTCATGGGTTGTATGTCAAGCATGTGTAATATCTACCTTATAGTTTTTTCTTGTTCTTTTTAAAAATCCAAATAGTGTTATGCATGTTATTGTTGAAGGACACTAGCTGATTAGAAATACCCCTATTTCCTTTTTTAAATAGCACCTTGGTTTTAATCCCAGAGGGCCTAAACCTACAAAGGTTCCTATGTGCATTGAATTTCCTGACTTACAAGTTGAATACTCCCCCTCGATTGAGCATTTAGGTAAGCTGATTGGTAAGGTTATTGGAAAACACCCAGGAATGGTTTCAACCCTAAATGGGATCCTCAAATTATGGTGGAATTTGATTTAGCCAAAGTCCTAAAGTCCTCTTTGATTTTAAAAGATTCTGATGGCTTCAAACTTCATGAACAAAAGTTTATTTATAAGAATCTTCCTCATGCTTTTTTTCATTGCTATAAGCAAGTAAATCTAACAAATTATTGTCCCATATTGAAAAGTAAAGGTGTTCATAGTCCCAATGAAGATGGTACAAATAAGCCTCTTAGTCTCCGTCATCCCTTGACAAGCTTATGCGGGTTTTGCTAACAAGCAACAAGTGGTTGGGGATGGTCCAATTGTCTTAACATGTTTCCACTTGTTTATCTCCCACCTAATGCTACAATTTCCCTGTGTGTAGTTCTTTTAACCACATGCTACTAGAAAGGAAGCCTTCAAGACTTGAAGACAATTTGTTATCTTGTTCGAGCCTCAATCAAATGCTTCCATCTTCCCCTTGATATTCTTTATATCCATTCATCAAGGTTGTTGCATTAATTATGGTTGCCATGCATGCACTCATTGGAAAACATTCATTAGATTTATGTATTATATGTTTTCCATGCTCTTGCGGGTGTACCTGAAGCACTCTAAGTGTTTGGAGCACTCCGGTAATCATGAATTTTCTTCTTGTGCTTTTTCATGTCTTTGGTCTTTATATTCCATGTCTAATACAGTTAGTAGCTTTACCTAGTTGTCTTCTTGTGCTTTATCCCCATGACCTGCTACATTTCTTTGGCCTAAGTTGGTTCTCAAGCTAAGAAGAACTTTCCTAAAATCAAGAAAAAGAACTCAAAATGGATCAATAAATTTGATGCTCTGTTAGATACTGTTTTTAATCCCGTTCAAGAATCAAAGTTGGAACTAATGGCATCTCTACAAATGGCAAGGAACAACTTCTGTTTTCTAATAATGAGGATAAAGATGGTGATAGAAAACCTATTCCTAGTGAAGAAGATTGGACCTATGTGGGTGCAAGGAAAAAACAATCTTCTTGTGGGAGTTCAGGTAACTCCTCTTCTGACAGTGCTTATGAGAACGAGGAGTGTGAAACTAATCAAAATCATGAAAATTCTTTTACTTAGCAAATTAATCAACATGCTGAGGAAAAAATTAAGAATCTTCAAGCTTCCAAGATTTATTCTGAAGATGTAATCATGTCTTAGGCTCTTGCTAACAGATGTTATATGCAAGGCAAAGGTAAAAGTAAAGGAAACAATATGATAAGAGTTTTTGGTTTGGTTCTTAAACCCACTAAAATCATAAAAAACGATTTGGATTTTGATTGAGAAACATTTCACCCTCTCTGTTTATTGGCTTAGGGTTCCTATATTCCTAACTCTTGTTGGAGTCAGACATCTGCGGAAGCACGCAAACAACACAAGGAAGAAGGAGAAGCTTCCAACACAACACACAATACTGAATGTATTACCACTAGAATGTACAAAGATAAGTAACCCGTTAGGGCTATAGGCATATATACAAGCCGAGGGAAAAAAACCTCCTAAAAGAGGGAAAAAAAATGTCCCCATGGTCCTAGCATGTTCAGACACATCACTACCTAAATATATCAACAAATCCCCCCTAGGAGTGATGCATTGAACAAGGAGCTAGCACTCATGTATAAGGAAGTGTCAAGCTATGTTCAATCAATCCACAATAAGAACACCCAAAGCTTTGTGGAAAGCTTCAAACTTCTCCCTAGGCAGAGCCTTTGTGAAAAGGTTTGCAATATTCTCTTGCATGGGCACATATGCCAAGTTGATCTCTCTAGCAGAGAACCTCTCCCTGACATAATGATAATGCACCTCAATGTGCTTAGTGCGAGCATGGAACACGAGGTTCCTCGCAACTACGAATGTGCTCTGACTGTGAGTGAAGATGGTGGTGGCAGAAGACTGACAAACACCCAAATCAGCCATAAGGCATCTGAGCCACACACACTCAACAATTGTTGTGAAAGCTTCCCTATACTCAACCTCGCAATCAAAAATGGCCACAATAGGCTTCTTCTTTCTCAACCAAGATATTCATGAACTACAAAGCATGAAGCAAAAGCCACTAGTGGACACACGAGTGTCATAGCAACCAACCTAGTCACTGTCAAAAAAACCATGCAAATATGGTGGTAGTGATCCCCCCTTGGGATAAAACAATCCAAGTAGTCGGGTACCACTCAAGTAGCAAAAGATGCACTTAATTGCTTGCCAATTCTCAACACCTGGGCAATGCATAAACCTGCTCATCTATGAGACACCAAACTGAATATCTCGCACATTAATGCATAAATAAATCAAGCATCCAACAGCCTACTAATAGAGAACAACATCAAATGCATCTCCAACATCATGAATACTCAATCGTAAACCTGTCTCCATAGGAGTGGCAATAGGCTTATAGTCCTCAAGGCAAAAACATGGAAATAATGTGTCAATATATTTTATAGGACACAAAGTTGTTCCGCTGTCAACTTGCATAAAGTGAATGCCCAAATAATGATGCAAATGCCCCAAATCAGACATCTCAAATGAGGCATGCAAATCAGCCTTAAAATCAGCAATATGCTTGTCACGAGGACTAGTGAGCAGCATGTCATCAACATACACAACAACGATCAGAAGCACATCAATAGGACATTTAACATATAAGGCGCTTTGAGTTGGACTATTCTCAAAATCATGTGCAATCAGATGGGCATGTATCTTTTCATACCAAGCATGTGTACGTGCTTGCTTTAAACCATGTAATACCTTCTTTAACCTGCACACCTAGTTTTCATGCCCTTTCTACACAAAGCCACAGGTGTGAAAAACATACACTTCTTCATGCAAATCACCATTCAAAAATGTTGTTTTAATGTCCAACGGATGTACATTCCAATAATGATGAGCTGCAAGTACACAGATGCTACGAATAGTAGTCATTCAAAATTTAGGTGCAAAGATCTCATCAAAATCAATGCCTCTTTCTTGCACATAACCCTTTGCAACAAGCCTAGCTTCATACCTGACAATTGTTCCATCAGGCTTATGCTTTAGCTTGTATACCCACTTAGTGCCAATGACCTTCTTGCCAGCAGGCAAGTCACATAAAGACCAAGTACCATTCTTCATTATAGCATCATATTTAGATTTCATAGTAGTCATCCAATTTTTAGAATTTTATGCTTCATCAAATGAAACAGGCTCATTCTCATCTCAAAGACTAGAGGCAGCCATAGCATAGCAATGCAAAAGAGGCACTATGAGAGCCTGACCGAGTACAATATGACATAGATGCATCTAATTTGCCATTACGAAAAGTCTGCACCAACCATTTTGGCATACTTTTTGCCTCCTCAATATCAGCTCTCTCATCAACAAGTGCATCATGTAAATTTGCATCGAAAATGGAATGATCTGCATCATCATAAGAAAGTTGCAAAGGCTGAGAAGTTGCCTCATTAGGACCAACACTAGACTATCCACCTATAAAAAGAGGCAGCAAAGTATCATACATGTCTTTGGAGCTAACAGGTGTCTCTTTCATAGATGAAAGTAAGGGCTAAATAGCATCTTCCACAAAAAACATCACGACTAACCAAAATGCATTTAGCCTGTGGATGATATAGACGATAGCCTTTGCTTTCAGAACTGTACCCAACAAAATACATTTTACTGCATTATCATCTAGTTTCCTGCGATGTTTAGGGACTAATGCATATGCCAAACAACCAAAAACACACAAATGAGCAACCGATGGCTTGAGACCATGCCAAGCCTCATATGGAGTGATAAACTGCAGTGCTTTAGTGGGACACCTATTATGTACATATGCTGCACACATGACAACCTCAAGCGAGAAACTATGTGGTAAAGCCTGACTCTTGACCATACATCTCGCCATGTCGATCAGAATGAAGGGTGCCCATTTTACATGCTAACAAATTTTTATCCAAAACCAAAAGCTGTTTGAAGCACATAAACCCTTCGGACTTTGCTTTCAATGGATATACCCATGCATGCCTAGAAAAATCATCAATGAAAGTCACAAAGTAAAGATAATTTCCAAAAGAGGGTGTCTGCATAAGACCACAGACATCACTATGAACAAACTGCAATATATGAGTAGCTCAAACCGAACCATCTTTTGGAAAGGAGGAATGCTGCATTTTTCCCAAAATATAGCCTTCACAGACATGTTTTTCGGGTGCTTCATGTTTGGGCAAAGAGGACACCATTTCATATTTCCGCAAGCATAACAAACTGGCAAAATTCAGATGACCAAAGCATGCATGCCAAAGTTTTGCACCTGACATAGTATGAGAATCATGTACTGCATATGTTGAATCATTCACAGATCTTTCATAGTCTATGAGCTTATTCTGCCCAGGACATAAAATGCTAGAAGAAATAATGATGGAGAGTGTTAATCTCCAAAACAACAACCTACTCTTGAAATTAGAACACCTCTATATCAAGAAAAAGTCAAAACCTTCACCAATTTGGAGGATCAATATTCAATTATAAGGATTTTGGAAAATCTGTGAAGAGAATGATTCTACAAAAAGGCTGCTGCACATATCTCTCTCATTGACTTATCAAATGTGTAAAGTTTTCAATAAAACTTTTCACAATGTGTCGCCTAAAGATTGCGCACCTCCTCCAAGTTGAATCACTCCAAAATATTTAGTATAACTTGAGAACTGAACTCAACAAGTTACCTATGTCTAAAATTGTCTTTCTGTAGACTCGATTTTGACACCTGCAACTTCTAAGACATGGTTCTCCAAGACTAGAGCCCGTTTAAGAAAATGCTTTTAGCCACAAGTAGCTTACCTTCCAACTTAAAGATTAAGTACTTGCTTGCTTAAAACTTTAATCTGTGGAAGGAGAACTAATCAAATCATTGACTTCGAATTTTGCGCCTGTTTCAGGAACCAGTGAACACTTCTTAACATATGAATGTTCCTACACATAATTCTCTCAACCTGATCACAATTGGAAGCTAAAAATTTGTACACAAGTCAATCACCTATAGACTTAGATTTGTACAAAAGCATTTCACAAAAGATCTAACACAGAAGGAGAAAACTCAGAAACATCGGGCGTAACATTTTCTTCATTTTTGAGAATTTTACATCTAAATGATGAGAGAGTCTTGACTCACTTCTAGGATGTCTAAAATGACTCATACAACTTCTGATTACTCTATTCCCATGCTCTCTCATACTTGTCCCGACATTTTCCATGGTATTTATAAGCAAATATTTACAAACTTATGACTATTCAAAAGTATAAGTGACCTATATCTGAACTAATGTACATATGTGTACATATCTTTCAATTCCTGAATGTAAACTTCTTCTATGCTTCAAAACTTGATCTTGTCTTCATTCTTTAACTTCCAAAACTTCAATTGTTGATTGCTCTACACCAACAACTCCCCCTCAATCATCAATTGGTTTCTCTATCTTCTTTATGCCTGCCATGTCTTTGAATCCATGTAGCTTTGGTCCATCCAAGCTTTTGGTAAGCATATCAGCTATCTGATCTTTAGTTGAAGTATGTATGACTTCAATCTCTTTGTCCATCACCTTCTCTCTTAGAAAGTGATATTGAATCTCAATGTGTTTGGTTCTGGCATGAAAAACAGGGTTAGCAACTAGATACAATGAACTCATGTTATCTCCATGAATAGTAGGAGTGCTCCTCCAAAGCATTCCATATATCACTTGCACTTTCAAGACCTCTAATGTGAGGTAGCAAGTAGTCATTGACTGCCATATAGATAATGCTCCTAGCTTGAGCATCTCTATTCATCCAATTCTTCAAATATGATAATTCCTCCCTAGTTGGAACACTAGGATCTCTGAATTGAGGCTTTTCTTCTTCTCCTGTAATATAACCTATCAAGTCTTTGCTCATTAGATGAGCTTCCATCCTCATAGACCATGCAGGATAGTTCTCTCTATCCAATTTCTCTATCTGAAGAGAATCTCCCATCTTTTCTTCACATGTATATTGAATTCTTCAATCTTTATAAAGTATAAGGTTACCTTTACTTCGAATGACACTCCTTTTGACTTCCTTGATGTCGTATGATCTCCTTCTCAAGCTTTATCCTCAAGCTTTCACCTTTTGAACCTTTAAATGTTGAATTCTTTGCATCTGCAGCAGTTGGGATCCTCCTTCCTTCAATTCTGATGCTTCCTACTCTGATACCACTGATGGAGAGTGTTAATCTCCAAAAGAACAACCTACTCTTGAAATTAGAAAACCTCTATATCAAGAGTAAGTCAAAACCTTCACCAATTTGGAGGATCAATACTCAATTATAAGGATTTTGGAAAATCTGTGAAGAGAATGATTCTACATAAAGTTTGATGCACATATCTCTCTCATTGACTTATCAAATGTATAAAGTTTTTTATAAAACTTTGCACAATGTGTCACCTAGATATTGCGCACCTCCTCCAAGTTGAATCACTCCAAAAGATTTAGTATAACTTGAGAAATGAACTCAACAAGTTACCTATGTCTAAAACTGTCTTCCTGTAGACTCGATTTTGACACCTGCAACTTCTAAGACATGGTTCTCCAAGACTAGAACCCGTTTAAGCAAATGCTTTTAGCCACATGTAGCTTACCTTCCAACTTAAAGATTAAGTACTTGCTTACTGTGGAAGGAGAACTGATCAAATCATTGACTTCGAATTTTGCGCCTATTTCAAGAACCAGTGAACACTTCTTCACATACGAATGTTCCTACACATAATTCTCTCAACCTGATCACAATTGGAAGCTAAAAATTTGTACAGAAGTCAATCACCTATAGACTTAGATTTGTACAAAAGCATTTCACAAAAGATCTAACACAAAAGGAGAAAACTCAGAAACATCGGGTGCAACATTTTCTTCATTTCTGAGAATTTTACATCTAAATGATGAGAGAGTCTTGACTCACTTCTAGGATGTCTAAAATGACTCATACAACTTCTGATTACTCTATTCTCATGCTCTCTCATACTTGTCCCGACATTTTCCATGGTATTTATAAGCAAATATTTACAAAGTTATGACTATTCAAAAGTATAAGTGACCTATATCTGAACTAATGTACATATGGGTACATATCTTTCAATTCCTGAATGTAAACTTCTTCTATGCTTCAAAACTTGATCTTGTCTTCATTCTTTAACTTCCAAAACTTCAATTGTTGATTGCTCTGCACCAACAAATAATGACATCAGCCATTTGACAGATCATGAATTGTATATCTGTCATCAACAAATTTCACAACCAAGTCAATCTTGGCTAAAGCCGGAACTGATAATAGATTCTTGTTAACCCTTGGCATAAATAAAGCATCCAAAAATGTAAAAGAATCAGCAAGAGTCAAAATGATCTTGCCAACTCCCATGACAGGATAAGAGGAATTGTTGGCACATGTGACAATATTCTATGTAGGGGCAAGCTCAAGTAAAGTGAAGAAACTGCACTGCGAGCTAATATGTTTGGTTACAACACTATCAAAATATCAAACATCTGAGGCTACTGCACACATACATTACTCATGAGAAGATGGGTCAAAACTGCAAACATTAGTAAATGCCCATTCTTCATTCTACACAAAGATTAGTAGACTCTATTTACAGTGTAGAGGCCTCTACAACAACATTCTAGCCTCTTTTTCTTTGCCTCTTTAGCAGTCAGTTTTGGACAGCTCTTAATGACATGATCATTTCCTTTATAATATTTGCAAAACAGTTTCTACTTTTCTGATTTCTTCTCATCTTTGTCTTCCTTCTTCGAATGTATAACATTTGGAGATTTGTGCTTACTAGTAGATGAGATCCATTTACCTTTGCCCGATTAGCTAGGAAAGCTTGATCTACAACACGCATAATAGACGTGTTCTACCTAGACTGATCTTCCTGCAACAAAACAAAAACTAACTCTTCAAATGTCAAGACATTTGGATTGTCTTTCATCATCAAACAAAGAGTAGAAGCAAAACTCTGATATGAGTTGGGAAGACCATTCAGAATAGTTTGCACAAGTGAACTATTAGGAAGGACTTCATCAGCAGAAATCAACTGTTCCTTCAAATCCTTGGTCTTTGTCAAAAAAATGTCCATAGAATCACCTTCATTCATGTGCTCACTCTCCAATTCTTTTCAGAGATAAGCAACACGAGCCTCATTCCTATCCTGGTACAATGTGGTGTATCCCAAGAATCCTTAGCTATTTTGCAAGAGCGAATGTGAGGAATAATGGCACGTTTGACAGACAAGGCTATCAATGCATGTGCCTGAGCATCTTTGCCATCCCAACCAATTTTCTCTGTAGTAGGTGCAACAGGAACCACAACACGAACAGGAATCTGCAAAATATCACCATCTTCGATGCTATCATCATCAGCTTCAATACCTACATTTGCAGGTGTAATAGCACGTTTTTCAACACCCTACACAATATTCCATAGTCCTTTTGTGACCAATACATGATGCATCATATAAGCCCATAATGGGTCATTCATACCATCCAACTTATCCTCAATAGCCAACATACAAAATACATCACTACTTTCATCCATGGCCATCGACTAAAATACCGTGATGCAGAAAATTGACTGTATCTCAAAAAGTTGAACAGAAATACTATATCAAGTTCTACTAAACCCGTAGCAGACTTCGAGATGCTTATACTGGCGAACTGAAACTTGTATATATCTTTGGCACAAAAAAACAAATAGCCTACACAAGCGCTGAAATAGTGCATTCAGAGGCCAAAACGAGCTCAGATTGTGATTTCAATACCACACAGTGAAGTTGTCATGATCTCCTAATCACCCTGAGTATGAACACCAAATTTTGTATGATTCTAAGACTATGACCGAAGGAGTGTCGACTATGCCCTCGATGAAGCGGCGATCTGCTTTGATACCAATTGTTGGAGTTAGACGTCTGCGGAAGCACGCGAACAACACAAGGAAGAAGGAGAAGCTTGGAGCACAACACACAAAACTGAATGTATTACCACTAGAATGTACAAAGATAAGTACCCGTTAGGGCTATAGGTGTACATATGAGCCAAGGTGAAAAAACCTCCTAAAAGAGGGAAAAAAATGACCCGATAGTCCTAGTGTGTTCACACATGTGACTACCTAAATATATCAACAATCATGTCAATCAAAGTGGAAAAGATAAAGTTTCCCAGAAAGAGGTTCACTATGATTTGACTTTTTTGTTACTTTGATGGATGTTATCAAAACCAGACGTCTTTGACCTTCAAGAGAGATTAATATATGAATATTATCTCTTAGCTTTTGGTGTGATTGTCACATCTAGAGAGTTTTGGGTAGGTAAAGTTGATAAATCCAATAAACACATGATTGATTTGATGAGAAAGAAGAAAGCTAGGGATTTCATTCCTATGTTAAAAAAGAGTTTAGGAGGTTATGTTGTTTCTATCAAGGAGAATTTATTGTGTTAGAGATAGACGTCTGCGGAAGCACGCGAACAGCACAGAGAAGAAGAAGAAGCTTGGAGCACAACACACAATACTAAATGTATTACTAGAGAATGTACAAAGATAAGTAGCCCATTAGGGCAATAGGCGTATATACACACATCACTACCTAAATATATCAACAAATCCCCCCTGGGAGTGATGCGATGAACAAGTAGTTGGCACTCATGTATAAGGAAGTGCCAAGATATGTGGAAATCACTCCACACAAGGAAGTAAGACCAAAGCTTTGCGAAAAGCTTCAAATTTCTCCCTAGGCAGAGCCTTCGTGAAAATGTTTGCAATGTTCTCCTGCGTGGGCACATATGCCAAGCTGATCTCCCCAGCAGAGAACCTCTCCCTGACATAATGATAATGAACCTCAATGTGCTTAGTGCAAGCATGGAACACATGGTTCCTCGCAATTGCCAATGCGCTCTGACTGTCAGTGAAGATGGTGGTGGTAGAAGACTGACCAACACCCAAATCAGCCATAAGGCGTCTGAGCCACACACACTCAACTGTCGTTGTGAAAGCTGCCCTATACTCAGCTTCACAACTGGAAGTGGCCACAGTTGGCTGCTTCTTGCTCAACCAAGATATACATGAGCTACCAAGAATGAAGCAGAAGCCACTAGTGGACACACGAGTGTCATAGCAACCAACCAGGCAGAAAATGATTCCTCTGTACTTCTATCATGGACTTGCACCTCTTTTGTCTGTGAGGTTAGAGAAACCATTAGTAAATTGAAACCCTATAAATCTCCTGGTTTTGATGGTATCCCGAATGGAATCCTTCAAGATCTTAAAGAGTTTTTGGTGCCCATTATTCTCTTGATCTAGCAAGAAGCCATAAGGAGAGGTAATCTTTCTACCTTTATCAACAATGGAGTGATTAAAATTGTTCATAAAAAAGGACCTAAGGATGACTTGAATAATTGGAGACCTATCTCTTGTTTAACTTCCAAATATAAAATATTTGCCTCCTCCTTGGCTAGAGAGCTTAGTCTTATAGAGTTATTATCCTTGAGCAGAAATCTTACATCAAAGATAGATATATTCTTGATGCTATGGTCTCCATTTGGGAAGGTTTAGAAATCACTAGATACTTTTTTCTTTAAAATTGATTTTGATAAAGCCTATGATATAGTTGATAGGAAGTTCATTCTTCAATATCTTCATGACATTGGGGCTAGGAAAAAGTTTATTAAGTATGCTAGTGTCCTTTTTGGTAATGCTCATTCTAGAGTGGCTATGAATGGTCATGTTTCTATTCCTTTCAGACTTTCTAGGTCTATTAGACAAGGTTGCCCCCTTGCCCCTCTTCTCTTTTTCATCACGATTGATGCCCTAGGTTGGATTGTTAGAGATTGTATGCATCATGGTACTACAAAGGACATTGAGATTCCTAATGCCCCTTCTTAGTTTGGTCTTCAAATGTTTGTTGATAACACTAATATGATAACCAAAGTTTACCTGCAATCTGTTGAGAGTTTTCTTCATTGCTTGGAGTTGTTTTGTAATGCTAGTGGTTCAATCATTAATCATAAAAAACTAGTTTTTTTGCTACTAATAATTGTGTTCTTGATTGTGTGAAGGCTGATTATTGTGATATCATCAAGGAGTGGTGTTTTGACTTCTAGGTATACCTATTAGTTATAATATATCTTTTGAGCAGAGGTGGAGCTTGGTGTTGGATAAGTTTCATAATAAGATTTTTAAATGGATGGCTTTACATCAATGCCTATCCTAGAGGCTTTGTTTTGAAGCATTTTATTTTACCTTTTTTAACCTATTTTTGGGCTTGTTAGATGTCTAGCAAAAAACAGATATCTCAAGCCATTGCTTTGGCCAACAGTTTTCTTTGACGTGGTTCTTAGGACAACAACATGATTCCTAAAGTTGCTTGGAGCATATCTTGTAAGAAAAGAGGGTGGCTTAGGTTTGATATGTCCTACCAAAATGGCCACTCGAATGGCCTCTAGTGGGTTATGAGATTTCTCCAATTTGATGATTATGGGGCCTGTCTTATAAAGAGACACCTTGATCAATTTTTTGTTAAGCATCACAAAGCTTGGACTAATAATCATGTTTGGGATACAGTTGTTTCTTCTCACACCTATGTTGCCAAAGGAAGCAAGTTGGTCTACTCCTTTTGGAATGCTTAGATGGTAGTGAAGAGTATGTATACCTTGCCCCAATAATTTTCTAATAACTCTTCCTTCATTTTGCAGGATTCAATTTGGACTGGCTGGGTGGATCATAAAGACAATGCATCTCTGACCATAAAAATGAATAAATGTAAAACGTCTAGTTTCACTAACTGGCAATGTTCCTACAAGGATGAAGAGTTGATTGAGGATAATGATATTCTTCACAATCATAATTTATCTTCTGCCTTTAAATAGGTCCTCACTGAAAGGAAGTATAGACTTCAAGAGAAGTTGGACTGTTGTAACCTCACGAGACATGTGGATATTAAGGATGTTGCAGAGGATATGTTTCAACACTTCAAGAAGGCTCACACTTCCATAAAAGATATCATTGATAGGCTGAATGGAATCCTCATGGCTGGAGTTCTAGGTTCAAGTGTTTGTAGGCCTTTCCTTTTTTTGCTAAACAATCTGGCCTCCAATGCATGATCTTAAACAAGGGATTATGGACTAGGGGCAAAGCAAAAAAATTTAATATTCATGCAAGAACTTGACAAAGAGGAGGATCTTTCCCATTTTTTTATAAATTTCTAGAATGCCCAAAGATTTTGGAAAAGATAACATTTTTGTATGAGCATTGGTCTGCCTCCTTCCTTTGGGATACACATAAAACTTGATAGGTGAAAGTAACAAGATGGATGTTGCTTTGTGGCAGATTTTGAGAGCCCACATTTTATGGTATATAAGGAGGAACAAGAACCATAAAATTTTTTGTGATAGTCCCAAGGATTTCATGTTTTCTTGTTATTCAGGCATCAAGAGAAATTGAAACTCTATTATAAGTCCATCAGGATGTTCCCCTTATGTGTAGAGTGAAACGGGCCTTAATTACCCTAGTCTACTGAAGAAGCAACCTCGAGAGACTTGTCTTTGAACCATTGACCAAGAAACGGCTTAAACACATTTCTCTAAATGTAAAGAATTGAACTCACAACCTCTTGGTTAGGAATGTGATGGGCTAACCACTTGCCCCAAAAGCCATGGTTGAGGATTACTTCCTAATCCTCCCTCTTAGGGTGTAATTCAACCATCTCCTACCTATCAAGTGTGTGGTTCAACCATCTCCAACCTATCACTTTATTACATTTTCCCCCCTTAGTCAATCATTGTCCTCAATTATCTGCTCTTGTATCCCTCTAGCCTTAGTGATCAACCCCTTGAATGTTGGAGCAAGTCTATGACAAGCCTAAGTATTGGCTTGAGTCCCACAAAGTCATAGAAAAAGCCTTAAAATGAAGACTATGTAAAGTTCACTTGTGAACTACCTCTTGTAACTTTTGAAGAGTTTACTTAATGTAAAAGTGAAAGAATCTTAAGTGGTTGAGTCCACTTGATCAAGAATGGAAAGAGGAGCCACGAATTCGTGATTTGTGGTAGGTAGAGAATCAAATCAATCATTGATTGATTGGAGAGTGATTGAGGGAAGTTAGCCTCCCAAACTCAACTATAAATAGATGGCAGTTTTAGTCATGGTTAGAGAGACCTATGTGAAGACCTCCAAGAGCTGAGCTTTATGCCATATCAAGGTGTGATTACAAGGCACACATATGTATCAGTAAGTCATTGTATTGTACAAGCAATATACTTTCATTTTCATGATTATTTGAGTTCATCTTTCCATGTTCTTGTGAAGTGTACTACTCACTGCCATTACTCTCAGTTTTCTCAGTCATCTTGCAGAGATGTTTTCTCTGAGCTTGGTGCATCATTTTCAGTGATTTGACTTGGTAAAGCTAGCACTATAAGTCTACTATATGCTCACAAATTTTCATGTCATTTGGATGTTGCAATCTTCAGTTATGTTCAGTTGAAATCAACAGTGTCTGTGCATTTTCACTTCTCTGTCAGGTACCCGACTTTTTCACTCATCTTGTCAGAGCCATTTCTCAGTGGTTACTTATCGAAATTCAGTGATTTAAAGCTTGTTGGATTCAGCTTACTGGATAGTATAACCATACAAATTTTCATAATCATTGGAGTCCTACATTTTGAGTTATGTTCATTTTTCTGCTCACTGGTCTCAAACATAGCAGCCCGTGAAAATCGGGATGATGTCATCACTTGTTAAAACTCATTCTCAGTGTGTGTTTTATTATTTTAGTTGAGATTACTCTTGAAAGTTAGCTATTTAAGCTACCTAGACTTCCCCAAGAGGAATTAAGCTAATTGCTGCTGTGCTCAGAGAATTATGTAAAACACTGGACAGGTGTATGAACCAAGAATAGCAAGTTTTCACCTCTGAGCTAACTCCAACTTATCTGTTTTGATCTATCTTTTTGAGAGTGATCTTCCAAGGTACATAGGGTGTCTAATACATCCATTGGCAAGCTAAAAGGGCCCACCATATTTTCTTGGAGTTCATTTGGCTGGTGTAGATTAAGGATTTTGCAACACCTCTTCATCTTCAAGCACATACCTATCCATCTCTTCTCAGTGGTATCAGAGCAAGGTTGGACAACATGGCAGATGGATTTCCTTCATCAATTGAAAAATTAGACAGAGGTAACTACTCAGCTTGGTCATTAAGAATGGAAGCCTATCTCCAAGGTAGAAGTTTATATGGTTATGTGGCTGGAGATGAAGTTATGCCAAGTTTCAGGAACAAAAGTCAACCAACACAAGAAGAGGAAGAAAGATTGAGCACATGGTGCTCCAAGGATGCACTTGCAAGGTCTTATCTCCTCAACTCTATCTCAGATTTTTTGTTGCCTCACATTAGAAGTTGTAAGACATCTCAGGAAGTGTGGGATGCACTTGAAGCTTTCTTTTCTTCAAGTACCAAAGCTAGGAAGCATCAACTATGGCTGGATTTCACAACTCTCAAGAAGGCTCCCAAACAAAATGTGACTGATTTTGTCACAAAGCTCAAGGACATAGCGGATCAGTTGGGAAGCATTGGAGAGGTAATAGATGAAGAACAAATTGTAAGGCAGGTCATCAATGGCTTGAAGGCAGATGACAAGTGGGAAGCATTCACCACAGCTATGGATTTGTACATGGACATGCATGTACCTGATTTCAACACACTCATTGGACAACTACTTACTCAAGAGGCAAAGCTTATCAAAAATGGAGAAAGCTCTAAAGGTAATCAATCTTCAGCTTTATACACGGATAAAAGCAAGTCTAAAGATAACAAAGGAAAGGCAAAGAAAGTGGATGATGAAGCAGGTACATATTAAGCTAACTATGTAGGTAGAGGAAGACATGGCAGAGGTAGAGGAAGAGGAGGTAGACAAGGCAGGGGGAGATCCGAAGACTCCAACTCATGTTCTATTTGTGGATTAACTAATCATACAACTAAAAATTGCTTTAGGAATTCCAGGAATCAAAGAGGCAGAGGATACAATAGAGGAAGTTATGGATACTCAAGAGGAAGGTTCAACAACTACCATGGCAACTACAACAACTACAATCATTCAAACTATCAAGGAGGCTACAAAGGAAGGAGAGACTACAATAACTACACAGAAGACTCAAACAAAGAGGATTCATTATTGATCATGAACATGGCTTTGCCACAAGGTAAATCTGATGAGCATGTTTTCTACATAGATTCAGGTTGTTCAAATCATGTGGCAGGAAATGTGGCACTCCTATCAGATTTAGAAGATCCAAGGAATAAGCATGAGGTACAAACAGGAGATGATACAAAACATCCTGTGGAGAAAATAGGCAATGTCAAAGCACCTGATGGAAACATCAACCTACTCAGTAAGGTACTCTATGTCCCTACCATTACAAAGAATTTGATAAGTGTCGGGCAGATAGTAGAGAAAGGGTTGCAAGTCAGGTTCACAAAAGCAGGAGCATTTGTTGAAGATCCAAGTCAAGGATTCAGAAGAATTGCAAAAGGTGAAAAGACAGGTAGATTGTTCACATTTGAATTACAGGACACTAGAAACATTGCTCTCTTTAATTATGGTAGTCAGACACTCACAGAATTGGAAGTATGGCACAAAAGGTTAGCACATATTGGTGAAAGGTCATTAAAGCAAATCTGCAGGGACCAAAGTGTACTTGGACTTCCTAATTTGTCAAAACAACATATGATTTATAAGTGTAGTGCATGTCAATTTGGAAAGTCTCACAGGTTACCATTCATGAAGAAAGGTTATATGCATGGAGATCTCTTGGAGTTGGTTGATACAGATGTATGGGGACCTAGCAAGGAAGCTTCAATATCTGGATCAAGGTATTATGTTTCCTATTCTTTATGAAACACAAAAATGAAGTTTTTTCATGTTTCAAAAGATATTTGGCTCTTGTGGAGAATCAAACAGGTAAATCACTAAAAAGGATGGACTATCCTATTCTTTATGAAACACAAAAATAAAGGTTGTAGCAGATGGACTATCCTATTCTTTATGAAACACAAAAATGAAGTTTTTTCATGTTTCAAAAGATATTTGGCTCTTGTGGAGAATCAAACAGGTAAATCACTAAAAAGGCTAAGGTCAGATGGAGGGGGAGAATACTTCTCCCATGAGTTTGATTCTTTTCTTCAAGAAAGAGGAATCAAAAGAGAGGTAACTACAAGGTACACTCCTGAGCAAAATGGAGTGGCAGAAAGGAGGAATAGGACAATTGTTGAAGCTGCAAGGTCTATGTTAAATGAAAAGCATTTACCTAATTACTTATGGGTTGAGGCTGTATCTACAGCCACTTACTTGATTAACAGGTTGCCTTCAAAATCCCTTGATGGGATGACTCCATATGAGGCTTGGAATGAAAGAAGACCAAGCTTAGATCATTGTAAAATTTTTGGATGTATTGCTTTTGCTCATGTTCCTTCACAGGTTAGAGGCAAGATGGATCCAAAGGCAGAAAGGTGTGTATTTATTGGATATGACAACAATCAAAAGGGCTACAGGTTATACAACCCTACCAACAAAGGATTCTTGGTAAGCAGAGATGTAGTTTTTGATGAGAACAATTCATGGTATGAAGATTCATGCAGGAAGGTCAATTTACCATATAATCTTGAAGAAGATTTTCCAAAGCTTGGTAGAGAACAACCGAAGATTGAAGAACAAGACACCTCAGAGGATGATGAAGAATCTCAGATGGAAAAGATCAAAGCATGGAAGTCTAAAGGTAAAGCAAAATTGCAGGAACTTGGACATGAGGCAGAATCATCACATCATGGCCTAAGAAGATCTATGAGGGAAAAGAAAAAACCAGAAAGGTATGGGTTTGACACCTCATTAGTAACTAAACACTCTATCTACATAGCACATGATATAAACCAAGAGGAGCCATCATCATTTGAAGAGGCCAAAGCAAAATCAGAATTGAAGCATGCAATGAAGGAAGATATTGAAGCACTTGAGGAAAACAACACTTGGGATTTGGTGCCCAAGACTTCATCCATGAAGGTAATAGGCTCAAGATGGGTCTATAAACTCAAGAAGAATTCTGATGGTTCAATTAACAGGTATAAGGCAAGGCTTGTAGCAAAAGGCTTTGCACAAACTCAGGGAATTGATTATGAGGAGACCTTCTCTCCTGTGGCAAAGATGCCTACTATTAGGGTTTTGCTTAGTATTGCCTCTTCCAAGAATTGGAAGATACTTCAACTAGATGTAAATAATGCATTCTTGAATGGTTGGATAACAGAAGAGGTATATATGGCACAACCACCTGGTTTTGAGAACCAAGTTTATCCTGATTATGTGTGTAAACTTAACAAAGCATTGTATGGTCTCAAGCAAGCTCCAAGAGCTTGGAATTTCAGGCTTGTTTCATTCTTGCAGGACAAAGGCTTTCAACCAAGCAAGGCAGATCCTTCACTCTTTATTAAAAAGAGTAATTTCGAGGTCATCTACCTATGTGTATATGTAGATGATATTATATTGATAGGAAATGATGCAGATGGTATGAAGAAGATCAAAGATTAGATGAGAGAAGAGTTCAAGATAAGTGATTTGGGTTCACTTACCTACTTCCTAGGTTTGGAAGTTGTCTACAAAGATCATGGTTTGTTTCTCACTCAAAGAAAGTACATTAAGGACATGTTGGCAAAATTCAAGATGCAAGATTGTAAGATTGCAGGTACTCCAATGGAGGTCAATCACAAATTGAGCTCACATGAAGGTGAACTCATAGAGGACATCACATCATATCAAAGTCTAGTGGGTAGTCTCAACTATGCCACATTGACAAGAGTAGATATATGTTACAGTGTGAGTGTGCTAAGCCAATTTATGCACACACCAAGGAAACCACATATGGATGCTTCCAAAAGGATTCTCAAGTATCTCAAAGGAACCATAAATGAAGGACTTTATTATCCTTATGTATCTGATTTAGGTTTGAAGCTATTTTCTGATGCAGATTGGGCTGGCTCCAAGGAAGATAGAAGGAGCACTTCAGGTTATCTTACCTTTGCAGGTTCAAAGCTAATTTCATGGTCATCCAAGAAGCAACCCATAGTTGCTCTCTCTTCTACTGAAGCTGAATATAGAGTTCTTGCCATAGCTACTCAGGAAGCTATGTGGATGAAGACATTATTCAAAGATCTTGGATTGGAGTTTGGAACTCCAACTATTTTTGGTGACAATATGAGTTCTATTCACTTGGCTGATAATCCTATTTTTCATGCAAGGACTAAACATATTGAAGTTCATTATCACTATGTACGAGAGAAGGTTCTAAGCAAAGAGATTCAAATATCATATGTGTCCACTCATCAACAATGTGTAGATATTCTAACCAAAGCATTGGATGGTACAAAGCTTTGCAAATTCAAGGCTATGATTGGTTTGCAGGTAATCTTGGAAGATTGAAGACCTCAAGCATACTTGGCTTGAGGGGGAGCTGTTGGAGCAAGTCTATGACAAGCCTAAGTATTGGCTTGAGTCCCACAAAGTCATAGAAAAAGCCTTAAAATGAAGACTATGTAAAGTTCACTTGTGAACTACCTCTTGTAACTTTTGAAGAGTTTACTTAATGTAAAAGTAAAAGAATCTTAAGTGGTTGAGTCCACTTGATCAAGAATGGAAAGAGGAGCCAAGAACTCGTGATTTTTGGTAGGTAGAGAATCAAATCAATCATTGATTGATTGGAGAGTGATTGAGGGAAGTTAGCCTCCCAAACTCAACTATAAATAGATGGCAGTTTTAGCCATAGTTAGAGAGACCTATGTGAAGACCTCCAAGAGCTGAGCTTTATGCCATATCAAGGTGCAATTCCAAGGCACACATATGTATCAGTAAGTCATTGTATTGTACAAGCAATATACTTTCATTTTCATGATTATTTGAGTTCATCTTTCCATGTTCTTGTGAAGTGTACTACTCACTGCCATTACTCTCAGTTTTCTCAGTCATCTTGCATAGATGTTTTCTCTGAGATTGGTGCATCATTTTCAGTGATTTAACTTGGTAAAGTTAGCTCTATAAGTCTACTATATGCTCACAAATTTTCATGTCATTTGGATGTTGCAATCTTCAGTTATGTTCAGTTGAAGTCAACAGTGTCTGTGCATTTTCACTTCTCTGTCAAGTACCTGACTTTTTCACTCATCTTGTCAGAGCCATTTCTCAGTGGTTACTTATCGAAATTCAGGGATTTAAAGCTTTTTGGATTCAACTTACTGTCTAGTATAACCATACAAATTTTCATAATCATTGGATTCGTACATTTTGATTTATGTTCATTTTTCTGCTCACTGGTCTCAAACTGTAGCAGCCCATGAAAATCGGGATGATGTCATCACTTGTTAAAACTCATTCTCAGTGTGTGGTTTATTATTTTTGATGCAATTACTCTTAAAAGTTAGCTATTTAAGCTTCCTAGACTTCCCCAAGAGGAATTAAGCTAATTGCTGCTGTGCTCAGAGAATTATGTAAAACACTGGACAGGTGTATGAACCAAGAATAGCAAGTTTTCACCTCTGAGCTAACTCCAACTTATCTGTTTTGATCTATCTTTTTGAGAGTGATATTCCAAGGTACATAGGGTGTCTAATACATCCATTGGCAAGCTAAAAGGGCCCACCATATACTCCTGGAGTTCATTTGGCTGGTGTAGATCAAGGATTTTGCAACACCTCTTCATCTTCAAGCACATACCTATCCATCTCTTCACATTGAACTCCCTAGGTATCCTTGAATTAATGTCATCAACCTCACACAGTTTCTTGAACCTTGTTCGCAACCTTGGTCTCTTGAACCCTTGCTCTCAACCTTGGTGTCTTGAACCTTCTTGTTCGCAATCGTGGTGTCTTGAGCCCTTGTTCTCAACCTCAGTCTTGAACCTTGTTCTCACCCATGTTTGGTATCTTGAACCCTCAATCAAGTGCCACCCAAGGTTTCCCAAGGACTTCACACTTCCAAGTTAGCTCATTAGATTTGGAAAGTTCGTTCGGAGGGCTTTCCAACAATATCTTATACGCCTCAATCCAACCTACGGATTGAGAGATACACCCCAATCTCTATTAGGCTAACATGTGAAAGCGACGTGTGCTACTTTGTACCCTTTCATATAGAGGATGCCCAAGCGCCTTTTTTAGAGGCCATTAGTTCAATCCACCTTTCCCAAGCCTACTTCCTAGGCTCTGATCCAACATTGCTTCACTTTGGCTTTGATCACAAAGAAATCTCAAAGTATGCACTCAGGTTCGGTCGGAGATAGCAACTTCAAGATAACTTCAAGATCAAGGAAATTGAAGATATGAAGTAAGTAACTTCCAAGATCTTCTTAGAACACTTCAAGCTTAGTGTTGTTGGTCATAAATAGTTGATAAATTTCTGAAAAAAGTTGGACTTTAATTTAAAGTTAATCTTTTCAACGAAGGATTTGATTGACTAAGTCAAGCACCAAGTTCCTAGTATAACTTGGTAAATTCACTCTTTTGACTCAAAGAAATGCACAAGAATTGCATTCCTGGTAAGGAGTCAAAAAGATTGAATGTGACCTGAACTTAGTCTCAAGAGAAGCATTATTTGAATACAAAACTCATCAACAGACCTCAGTGGGTTGACACACTAATGTTAGTTACCACACTAGTATCTTGTGGTTGGATGATGTTTTTGAGTTGCTTTGAATCTTTTTGAGAATCCAATTTATTTCTCTTAAAGATAAAGAAAATGCTTCAATACCTTGTTGAAACAGATCTTTGAGAAGTTAAAGTCCTGAGTCATCTAGACTTTGACTCATAGCGAGCTTACGTATCTTCGAAGTTTGAATTGGTTGTATTGAGTTTCAGCTATTTCTTTCCGCTTTCCAAATCTTTTGGAATTGGCTCAGATATGGTATCTGATTCCTTTTTGCAAAAGACTAGGGTTAGCTGGTTAGAATTAGATAACTAAATTAAAACATCCTAGATAGATGTTATATACAAGAACCTTTTCAATCTTCAAAAGATAATAAGTCTAAGTGGACTTATTTATTTGAGTTTGCTTCATGTTATAGCATAAATGATTTCCTAGAGTCCAGTATACTCTAGAATAGAGAAGTTAGGAATTGCTCAATAGATTGATAATTCCCAAGAACTTTTAGCTAAAAAACTAGTCTTTGAGAAAAATGTCCTAAGTTGGACAAATTTCATCACGAATTTGTATTGGGCAAGTTATACTATGGTTGACTCAAAGAAAATGGTAACTTTCTCTTACAATTTACATAGGATTTTTAAACTCATTGGGACAAAGTAATCCTCTAGTCGCGTGAAAAAATCAAGTAACTGCTGGATCAAAGTAAACCATTGTACAAACATCTAAGTTAGATATTTGAGACAACCAAACTTCAAGTTCTCCAAAATAAATTCAAGTGAATCAAAGTTCTCAAACTCTTGCAGGGGATAAGAATCCCACCTTCATTACTAAGTCCATGCACTAGTTATGCCTAGAAATGGACTAGTAATTTGAATCCACCTAGTTCACATGTTTGTGCCTAGATCGCACATCCAGAAACTGTGAATTGGCCAGGGATGTGTTTAGATCCACCCTTATTATTCTTTCACTTGTTTGTACTTTGTCCAGTTCATCAAACTACAAAATGCGATAGTGTTTTGAATCATTTGGGCAGGGACGCCACCACATAGATGAGACATGTTCTTCCAATTTTAGAACATGACCATGTTCTTCCAGTTTTAGAACATGAGGCTCGGGGGTTGCCTACAGTAGATATATAGCTCTATTTTCAAGGACGAAAATAATTTCCAAGGGGGGAAGAATGTAATAAAGTAAGTTTATGATCTAGGGGTCCAGCTGGTTCAGATGGATCTGAAATCGGATATCGTTTGGTCACCCGTGTGTATGACCAAAGATCTCAAGTTTAGACTTACTAGGAGGTCTTATGCTCTTGTGAATAAGTGATCCACTTAGCTTAGTGGTTAAGTCTCAAGGATGTGAAGGAGGAGGTCTTGGGTTCAATCCCCATGGGGGACATGGGGAGAGTGTTTTGCCCAAAGAGATCTAGAGCCTTCTAGAAGCATCCACTTGAGTTAACTCGAGTTAATTGAGACACCTGGCGCAAGTGCAGCAACATGTCCGAAACTTGGATGGTTAGTATCCACCTGCCCAAGAAGGTAGTCCCCTGGGGAGAGCTATATATAGAGGCATTTGGTTGGGAGGAGAGTAACAAATGTAATGGACAAAGCGCTTTTGTCAGATAGAAGAGTTGTTGGGATCGATCCGAGTCACCCCCGACTGTTGAAGAAACTCATTTGCTTTGATAATCAAAGCTTCTTCGTGCACAAAGGTCTTGAGCTCGAATCCTGATTGCTCCATCTAACGCCGCTTGTCTTCTACTTCCACAAGTCAGAGATAAGTATTGTATAATCGCTAAAACAAATCACCAACGCAGTATAGTACTGTGGATAGAAGAGAGGGTCCTATTTGATTTTGTTGGTTCGAATCCCCACAACCATCCTCCGGAAATTATCCCTTTTTGCTTGTGAGTCTCTAGTGATCCGGGAATAAAAATAATCAGGTATGGGTTCATTTTCGCAAATCCGCCTAGGATTCTGGGCTAAAGCGAAGCTCTCTGACCAAATGGTCGCAAGCTCAAATTTTCCGAGTAACTTCTGAAAAATCCGTTGTCACTTTTACTTCCGTAGTAGTACTATCATTTGTATGCAAAAGTCATCACGAACACGTCTTGCTCTAGCGAATAACGCTTTGCCTTCTGGTTCGAAATGTCACAGGCTCAAAACTCATAAACGACCTTCTGAAATGGCGCAAAACTTTTGTTTCGTTCTGAAACACCTGCAGCAAAACCAACAAATAATAATATGTGCAATGACGACTAGACCATCAACCCGACTTGCTTGGGTGGATAGAGCGTTATTGCATGTGCTGTAAAGTTCAGCGTTTGATCCCCATGGTGTATTGGCGAAAGTAAGATTTTTTAACCCGTAAGTCACAGGTTCAAGACCCGTCACTCATCGCCCCATGACTCATTCATACTTTGGTAATCAAGAATTCATGACTTTGAATCCAAACAAATTCTTCACATCGCATAGCTTTGATCTGTTGATGTACAACAGTACTTGCAAGTGCAGAGGTAGGAAGTTTGATTCCTATCTTTGTCCGCCTGAAAGATTTTGCTACAATGATAAACAGCAAAGTTAACAGGGTGATTTGGCTAGATCAGATCATTTTTTCTCGCCAGGTCAAGTTTGATCTATGCAATTCTTCTACTGCAGCCGCTAGCTCATACACACGAGTTGTGTTTTGTTCTGTTATCATCAGAAAATCCGTGCACTAGGGAGTGGATTGATGTTCATGTGCCACGTGAGGTGGTGCATTTTGTTGATATATTTAGGTAGTGATGTGTGTGAACACTCTAAGACCACCGGGGTACTTTTTTCCCTCTTTAGGAGTTTTTTTTTCCCGGCTTGTATATAAGCCTATTGCCCTAATGGGCTACTTATCTTTGTACATTCTCTAGTAATACATTCAGTATTGTGTGTTGTGTTCCAAGCTTCTTCTTCTTCTTCCTTGTGCTGTTCGCGTGCTTCCGTAGATGTCTATCTCCAACAATTGGTTTCAGAGCAGCTCGTTGCTTCATCTAAGGCGCCGTCGAC
>CM035442.1:61017253-61057253 GCA_020310875.1 Ceratopteris richardii
ATATATACATACACACTCATAGATGCGTAGTGACACATACACATAGACACACACACATACACACACAAATATACACAAACACATACACACATAATGATGCATACACACACATACACATGCATACACATACATATGCATACATACATGCCTACACATACACACATAGACACATACACACACATAAACACATACACACATAAACACATACACACTCATAGATACACACACATACACATAGACACACACACATACACACACATATACACACACATGCACACATAGACACATACACACATACACATGCATACACACACATACACATGCATACACACATACAGACACATATACACACACATACACACATACACACATACACACACATATATGCATACACACACACACACAGAGAGAGACATACACACATATACACATACATGCATACATATGCATACATAATGCATATGCATATGCATACAATGTACATACATACTTACATACTGTAATAAAGTAAGTCTATGATTCAAGGGTCTAGCCGGTTCAGACAGATCTGAAATCGGACACCGTTTGGTCATCCGTGTGTATGACCAAAGATCTCAAGTTTAGACTTACTAGGAGGTCATTTACTCTTGTAACCAAGTAATCCACTTAGCCTAATGGTTAAGACTCAAGGGTGTGAAGGACGAGGTCTTGGGTTCAATCCCCATGAGGTACATGGGAAGATTATTTTGCCCAAAGAGCTCTAGAACCTTCTAGAAGCATCCACTGGACACTTGGCGCACATGTAGTTACATGGCTGACACTTGGCTGGTTAGTATCCACCTGCCCAAGAAGGTAGTCCCCTGGAGAGAGCTATATATAGAGGCATTTGGTTGGGAGGAGATTCATCTCTCAAGCATGTGGTGGTCGTAATCCTTGTTCTCTTGCATTGGTATCAGAGCTCAAGGTTGAGCTTCCATGGAGACCTTGATAGGCTCACCATCATCTTGCTCATCATTTTGCTCATGGATGTCTTGATCTCTTTTGAATCTCTCCTCGCAGCTGTCTAGAGATGCGTGCCGCTATCATTCTTATGCTTTAGCTTAGAGCAAAAGAGTACTAATAGAATTCATCTCTGTGTGCTGCCGGCAAGATTCGAACTCCCGCCCCTCTGTTGGGAGTGCGTTGCTCTATCCACAAGAGGATCATCGACCGCGTGAAGATATATACGCAGCAGAGCAAATTGATCAGAGCCGGCGCTGAAGTAGATCTAAATTTATAGATCTAAAAGGTGATATTCTTTGGTGAAGCAGAGGGGATTCGAACCCCCTCCCCCCCAACTAGAGGGCAATCGCCTATCCATCACGTCGACGGGCATTCACGCTCCAAAGATCTCATTCATCTTCTATTGTACCCGAGCGCTGCAGAAGATCTCAGAAAGGAACAAAATCAAAAAATAGCTTTCTGTGCCCGCTGCGTCTGCTAGGGATCGAACTCAGACGGGTTCTTTGGGAGGAGGCTCACGTAGCCATGCACCCAGCCGGATTTGCTTGTTCTGTAGTGCAGAGCAGAGTCTCCTAAAGCAGTAAGCAGAGCTGAAGTGCAAGCCCAACTCTCAGTCATCCAAGGAGCCAAATCAGTTGTTGCAGGCCGAACCCGAGAAGTATTCTACTTTTAGCCAAAGAAACAAACAAGGAGAATCAAAGATTGAACAAAGCTTGAAGGAATTGGAGCTGTGGAGTGAAGATCCGGAGGCCTAAGTTAGTCGATCTCGACGGACCAAGTCATCCAAGACTATTTCTTGATGAGGAAGCTTCAAGAATGGTGAATAGCTCCTTGCAAGGATCAAGAGGATGAATCACTCTTCCAAAGGATCAAGGGAAGGACGTAGCTCTATGTGGAGCTAAGTATTTTCCAGTTTTTGCTTGGCCTTAATGCTTGATTTATCTTGTTTTCATTATTCTACACTTAATCCTAGATGCACATTGAAATAGCCAAGATTTCAATTGATTAAGTCTAGATTAGAATAATGAATTAATCCATTTCTCATTCCAAGCATTAGTTTGCATTAAGGAAAGACTTGATTTCAAAAAGATCCTTGTGCATCAAAGAATGTATTTTGGTAGTTTAAATACATATTTCCTTTCCATTGAGTAAGTTTTCTATTGCACCTCAAGGGTATGTTTTTATATCATAGTGCATTAGGACAAAGGAAAGGATATACATGCATCAGGATTGCATGATATACATTCTTAGTACAAGAAAAAATCGTGCATCAAGCTCATGCATGATTGTTGTATTATTTTTTGGGCATGCAAAGAACATGCATGCATACGCATGTGAGCATATGCTTTTGCATGTAGATACATGCATTTGCATGATAGAATGGAATGTTGTTTGCGAGTAGATATGAGAATGTACTCTCTTAGTATTTAGCTTACTTTATAAAGCTCGCAGTTTGACATTAGGGAAGACCAAGGACTAGTTAGTTGCAAAGACATACTAGTTCTAGTTTGCAACTCAAGTAATTAGTCGATTTCTTCCCAAGTCGATACTCTTCTATCAAAGACAAATACTTAATGACAATTAAGTATGATAGATGTCTTGCTAGGTATAAGTAAGCACTAGGAGAAAGTTAAGTAATAAATTTTCTTGATAACCAAGAAAATTTAATTACTTGCAAACTCTTTTGTGATGTATGATGACCCTAAGTCCTGGATGTACTTAGAAAGTCATGCGGATAAGCTTTACTTGATTAGTTACATACTTTATGTAACTTCTCAAGCATCCCAAGGTTGGATGAGAACGTCAACTATATTTCCAAGTTCCTTGAGTACTCTTCTATTTAGAAGATTTCGAAAGTTTAAAGAGGTTTCTTTGTGGTTTCAAGATTTGTATCTCATGATGAAACCTCGGTAAGTAACTTTTTGGAATTGAGATATGAAATAGTCAAGCCTTCTATTTCATGTGAGATCATTCTCCTACCATGTTTAAGATGAATTTATTTTTGGGAAGGTAGATGTTCCAAGTAGAGGATCTTAATTGATTCATGAACTCTTCCCAAAATACACATAAATTCATATTATATGATAGGTCCAAGGAATGATGCAGGCAAAACCTCTTTAGGATATAAATGTTTTGCCAAGATATAAAGGTACCAATCTTTTATAAATTTTCATTTGATTTCATCCCAAGGGGTGATGGAAATCAAAGGTTAAACCTCAACATCAATTGATCCTTGACGTCAATAAAAGGATGTTAGGTTCTATAGTTGCATCTCTGGTAAATGATGCAACTAGCTAAGCAGTCTTTAGGAAATAATATAAGTTCCTAAAGACTTGAAGCAAGTGTGAACTTTTCATTTAGGAGTAGAAAGTTCCAAGAAATGGATCTTAAATCTATGAACTTCTCCTAAACAAGTTATAAAGTTCAAAGTTGTGTTCACAGTAACATTACTATTGGATCAATCATCAATAGATGCTTGGACTTTAAACATAATTTTGATTGGTGAAATATGTTTAAAGGACTCTAGTAACATCTGAAGATTGACCAATAATAATGAGTTTTGTATCAACTCAAGAATAGAAGTCGATATCACATAAATGAAAGTTCAACTGAAACTTTCATAGTTGCATGGGAAACCATCTCCAAAATGTGATATTTTGTCTCTAGTTTGATACTCAGGAAATGAATACAATTGAATCAGTAAATTTTTTGGATATTATTTGAAAGAATTTCTTTCAAATGTTCTGTTAATATTGCAAAAGATTCCAAGATGAATCATTTGCTCAAGTTATTCCTTAGAAGGAATCTCAAGTCTTTGAAGAAATGGCATTCTTTCAAGTATTGAGAATGAAATTCTTCATACTCTTTAAACAATAAGTAAGTAGTTCCCGGACATCCCAAACCACTAGAAGTGGTATTTCAAGTCCTATTTGTGATATAACCTAAAGGTATATCAAAGATTCTTAGCTTTGGAATCTGAGAGGCATAAGTGTATGCTTGGACTTGAGAAAGATCTCTAAAAATCCTGCAGGTAAGCAAAGAAGCTTAAAGATAGTTTAAGAGATCTTAAAGATAAAGACTAAGTCTTTATTTTTGTCGCAAGGATCAATCAGACTTGATCAATCTTGGCCATGATTGTCCAAGTAATATGCGATTGGAACTACCCTGTAGATTGCCCAAGTATTGGCAATAAAAATTTTCTTTAGGAAGTATTCACTCAAGTTCCATTTATCCAATGGAAAATTGTGAAAAAAAGTAAGCTGTTCTAAGTCTGAACAGAGTGAAGGAATTCCAAGTATGTAGTCTGCAACCGTGAAGACGGTACTTAAGTCTGTGGAAGGTAAAACATAAGTGTTTGCCTATCCTTAAAGGGATTTTGGTACAAATCCAGAAAGCATGAGCGGATGCTTAGACTAAGGCAGTAGAGAGATTCCTGTAAAAAGCCCCGGCCGGGATAGGTACCTAAAAGCACCAGTATAGAAAGGAATCTAAAGACAAGAAGTCATAAACTCTTGTCGCTACAAAATTGGTCAAGAATAACCAATTGAACTTGAATTTGAGAAATTCAAGAACTTGGAATTCTGATTGGTTTTCATTTGAAAGCCCCAGTAAAGAAGAATTGATATTCTGTCAAGAGGTTTTCAAGTTTCCAAGGCAAAGCACATGATTAAGAGGTGATCATGCGAAGGAATCAAAACCTAGGAAAATCTAGTTAGAGGTAATGCCTGAAACTTCCAATTCTTGTAAAAGAATTGAAGAAATAAGGTACTCTATCAAGAGATGTTTAGACTTTAGGATAAGAATCACCCACACATTAATGTGAATATAAAATAGGGTGGTATGGGACACCAGATTTTATACTCAGATTGATGTAGGAAAGATGGTATGGGACATCGGACCGTGGGATGATGATTATCTTTTAGTCCTAGTTTGGATTTTGAAGTTAGGTTTCATCCTCAAGGGAATTAAGACTTCAAGGAAAGTTTAATTCATACAGGATGTGAAAGTAGTATCTTACGATACTTCAAGGTAACTTCAAGATTAAGGAAACTGAAGATATGAAGTAAGTAACTTCCAAGATCTTCATAGAACACTTCAAGTTTAAGTGTTATTGATCAGAAATATTTGATAAATTTCTGAAAGAAGTTGGACTTTGATTTTGAGTTGATCTTTTCAACTAAAGATTTAATTGACTAAGTCAAGCATCAAGTTCCTAGTGTAACTTGATAAAATTCACTCTTTTAGACTCAAAGAAATGCACAAGAATTGCATTCACGGAGTCAAAAAGATTGAATGTGACCTGAACTTAGTCTCAAGTGAAGCATTATTTGAATACAAAACTCATCAGCATAACCTCAGTGGGTCGACACACTGATGTTGGTTACCATACTAGTATCTTGTGGTTGGATGATGTTTTTGGTTTTCTTTGTATCTTTCTGAGAATCCAGCTTATTTCTCTGAAAGATAAAGACAATGCTTCAATACCTTGTTGAAATTGATCGTTGAAAAGTTAAAGTCCTGAGTCAACTAGACTTTGATTCATAGCAAGTTTATGTATATTCGAAGTTTGAATTGGTTGTACAGAGTCTTAGTTATTTCTTTCCGCTTTCCAAATCTTTTGGAATTGGCTCAGATATGGTATCTGATTCCTTTTGCAAAAGACCAGGGTTAGCCGGTTAGAATAAAATAGCTAACTTGAACGTCCTAGATAGATGTTATGTACAAGAACCTTTTCAATCTTCAAAAGGTGATAAGTCTAAGTGGACTTATTCATTTGAGTTTGCTTTAAGTTATAGCATAAATAATTTCCTAGAGTCCAATATACTCTAGAATAAAGAAGTAAGGAATTGCTCATTAGATTGACAATTCCCAAGAACTTTCAGTTAAAGTCTTTGAGAAAAGTGTCCTAAGTTGGACAATTTTCATTTTGAATTTGAATTGGTGAAGTTAGTATGATTGATCCCACCGAAATGGTAAACTTTCTCCTACAGTTTACATAGGATTTTTTTCAACTCATTACGACATAGTAGTCCTCTAGTCGGGTAGAAAAAATCAAGTAACTGTTGGATCAAAGTAAACCATTGTACAAACATCCAAGTTAGATGTTTGAGACAACCAAACTTCAAGTTCTCCAAAACAAATTCAAGTGAATCAAGAATTCTCAAAGTCTTGCGAGGGATAAGAATCCCACCTTCATTACTAAGCCCATGCACCAGTTATGCCTAGAAATGGACTAGTAATTTGAATCCACCTAGTTCACATGTTTGTGCCTAGATCGCACATCCACAAACTGTGAATTAGCCAGGGATGTCATTAGATCCACCCTTATTATTCTTCACTAGTTTGTACTTAGTCCCGTTTATCAAAGTGAAAACCTGGATAGTGTTTTGAATCATTTGGGCAAGGATGCCACCACAGAGATGAGACATGTTCTTCCAGTTCTAGAACATGACCATGTTCTTCCAGTTTTAGAACATGAGGCTCGGGGGTTGCCTACAGTATGTATATAGCTCTATTTTCGAGGACGAAAATCTTTTCCAAGGGGGGAAGAATGTAATAAAGTAAGTCTATGATTCAAGGGTCTAGCCGGTTCAGACAGATCTGAAATCGGACACCGTTTGGTCATCCGTGTGTATGACCAAAGATCTCAAGTTTAGACTTACTAGGAGGTCATTTACTCTTGTAACCAAGTAATCCACTTAGCCTAATGGTTAAGACTCAAGGGTGTGAAGGACGAGGTCTTGGGTTCAATCCCCATGAGGTACATGGGAAGATTATTTTGCCCAAAGAGCTCTAGAACCTTCTAGAAGCATCCACTGGACACTTGGCGCACATGTAGTTACATGGCTGACACTTGGCTGGTAGGTATCCACCTGCCCAAGAAGGTAGTCCCCTGGAGAGAGCTATATATAGAGGCATTTGGTTGGGAGGAGAGTCATCTCTCAAGCATGTGGTGGTCGTAATCCTTGTTCTCTTGCACATACATACATAATGCACATGCATAGATACATATACACACATAGAAACATACACACATAGGCACATACACACGCATAAACACATACATACTCATAGATACACACACATACACATAGACACACACACACATACACAGATAATGATGCATACACACACATACACATGCATACACACATACAGACACATATACACACACATTCACACACATATATGCATACACACACATAGAGAGACATACACACACATACACATACATGCATACATATGCATACATAATGCATATGCATATGCATACATACATACTTACATGCATACATAATGCACATGCTTACATACACATACATAATGCATACACACACATATGCATACATAATGCATACACACACATACACAAATATGCATAAATAATGCATATGCATATGCATACATACATACTTACATGCATACATAATGCACATGCTTACATACACATACATAATGCATACACACATATGCATACATAATGCATACACACACATATGCATACATACATGCATACACATACACACATAGACACATACACACACATAGACACATACACACACATAGACACATACACACACATAAACACATACACACTCATAGACGCATAGTGACACATACACATAGACACATACACATACACACACACATATACACACACACACAAACATGCACACATAGACACATACACACATAATGATGCATACACACACATATGCATACATACATACATACATGCATACACATACACACATACACACATACACACACATAGATACATACATACATACATACATACACATAAACACATACACACTCATAGACACACACACATACACATAGACACATACACACATATACACACACACATACACACATAGACACATACACACATAATGATGCATACACACACATACACATGCATACATACATGCATACACATACACACATAGACACATACACACACATAGATACATACATACACATAAACACATACACACTCATAGACACACACACACATACACATAGACACACACACACACATATACACACACACAAATACACATAGACACGTACACACATAATGATGCATACACACACATACAAACACATATATACACACACATACACACATACACACATATATGCATACATACACACATATATGCATACACACACATAGAGAGACATACTCACACATACACATACATGCATATATATACATACATGATGCATATGCATATGCATACATACATACATACATACATACATGCATATATACACATACATAATGCATACACACACATATGCATACATAATGCATACACACATGCATACATACATGCATACACATACACACATAGACACATACACACAGATAGACACATACACACACATAGACATATACACACTCATAGACGCATAGCGACACATACACATACACACACACATATACACACACACACAAACCAACTTAGGGACTTGTGGAGAAAGAGACTATACCTCAATCCCCCTCAAGTGCATATAGTGGGGATTCACACTTTAATTATCAATCTGATGAGTATCAAAACCTAGCCGAGTGTATGAGGACATGCATTCAAATGAAGATCAATGCAAATGTGTTTCTCAAAGAGTGCAAACAAGGCAAAGGCTAATCCAAACAAGCTTCAACTCTCAGTCATGGTGTCACGATACTTGGTGCAGCAGCCAACAGTAAATTGAGCTTTTCTCTTAACTCTGAACTTCAAATATATTGAATAGGATATGCATTTCGAAGCTCTCAAGAAGACGCATCCAATAGTGGTACTTTCACTCAATTTTGACGCTTCTACTTCAAGTTATGAGCAAAATACTGAGTCACAGGAATGACCTTCCTACACTTCAGCACTTCCTACACTTCATACACACCTTAACCACAACAAACAAACGCTTTCATGGATAGAAAACACTTCCTACCACTCTTTCCAAGCAACACACATGCATACAAGCTCACAAAGAAGAAGATACAGGGTGGAGAAGACACAAATTCCAAATTTTGTGCTCTTGATTCTCACAATGGCAAAAAGTCCTTACAAAGAGTCACAAATTGACTTATATAGATGTGCCCTAAAAATGGTCCTTTCACACAAGAGACCGGCACTTTATTCACTAAAAGGCTAATTTCCTACTAATTTACATGGGTAAACTACGAAGCTTCTGTGGGGATGCATCTAGAGGACTCCTCTAGTGCATTTACAACGGAAATTATGTTACAAGAATGGTTATAATACAAAAATTGGGTGTCCAAATCGGAAAAATTTTGGGGCCCTTCTTTTTCTCTGCCTTGTGCTCTCTTCACTCTGCAACACTCTCCCCCTCTTTGTCTCTGTCGTCCCTTGACAGGCTTTACTTCTTGTCTTCAGCTTGTTTAAGAGGTGTGAATACACGCATCCAGCGGTCGAAGCGGCAACAAGGACTGTCAGACAATTGGTTATCTTATCGGAAGTATGTCCTTTGCTTCTGTTTTTGTCTCTAATTCTGCTATGAGTTCAGTCTTCTCTTTATTTTCTTGCATGGCTGCTCTGAGTGCTTCTTTTGCTGCTAGCAGTTCATTGCCAATTTCTGCTACATGATCCATATTTTCGTTGTAACTCATTGCAAGTTTTCCATTGGCGATGTTTAACTGCTTCGTGAGCTCCTTAGTTTCATTCATGTATTTGTGTTCCCATTGTTCTCTTAGGGTTTGCTCTTGTTTCAGCAGTTCTGCGTACTTTTCAATCTGATCTTTTAATTCTTTCTGGTCAATATTTGTAGTCTCCGGTTTTTCGATAGGCTGATCGTACAGTAATGTCTTCATTAGTTCTTTATTTTTGTTGCGTAAATTTTCATTTTCCTCCATGTACACCTTTAGTTGTGTTTCGAGCAAATTACTTCTAGCTTTCATTCGCTCCTTGTCTGCTTCACTAGCTTCATGCTGTCTTTGTAATTCTGTCAGTTGTGTCTGTAGCTGATGATGCTGGTGCATCAATGTATCACATTGTGTTTTTACTGCGAGTAACTCTGTTTCTTTGGCTGTAGTCTCTTTCTGGGCCTAGATGAGCTGTGCGGACAGTTGTTCACTCATGATTTGAAATTGACGCATGGCCTTGTCATAATCAGCATCTGTATCCATCATTTGTTGTTGTGTATCCATGGCCGTCTAGATCATTTGTTTGACAACCGGTTTCAATTGAGTAACATCCACATTTAACCATGTGGTAGGGATGCTAGGTTCTGCTCCTGTTGTCACATCTTTCCCTTGTGCCACGTGTAACGTACTATCATGGGGCTGCTTAATATGAAGTTGGATCCTTGGCTCAGCCTCCATGTGGTCAATGTTGCCTTGAGGTGTATCATCAAGCACTTCAATTATAATTGGCTCCTTATTTGGTTGTAGGTCTGAGTCCTGGTCCACTGGAGCTTGTAGTTCTTCTTTGATAGGTGACACTACATCTTTATTAGTCATTGGAACTTCCTTGATGCTTATCTTTGACTTATCATTCAATTGAATTACGTGACTGGTTCAGTGGACTCTTCCATGCTCTTTGCTTGTGCCGGTTGGTTGTTAGGTGTGACTTTGACTTGATTGATCTCTGTCCAATCCTCATTGTGTGTTTCTGTTTGTATATCTGTATCCAGGGTGTCCTTCTCAGGGCTTGATTCCTCATTAGATCTTGATTCCTCCAACCCTATTTCTTTGTATCTAGAAGGTACTTTCTGAGTATGTTCTTTATCCTTCTGTTTCTTTTCCTGGCTTGCCTGTCTGTAATGGTGACCTTGAATATTCAAATTTACTTGCCTCCGTATATACTGATGCGTTTCTTCCAGGGCTGCAGAGAGGTCTCTCTTGGTTATTGGTGTTGGTGTAAATTGCAAGCCTACACATTTGGCTCAAAGTATGCATTGAAGGTTACACATAACATGAAGAAGCATAGGAACATATGCTAGTGGTTAATTACCACTTTACCTCATTGTAAAAGTCAAACTGACTTAGAATCTTTTGTAATCACCTACCAAAGTGAGTCGTGGAAAAGTAGTTCATTTGATTGAAGGAATATCTCCAAGCATTTAGGAGCTTGATCATAGGGAGCCAAAATTTGAATTTGAATTCAAATCTTTGCTCATTACATATAAAAGTGGACATGAAAAGTCGCAGGTGAGAGAGATCATTCCCGAGCCTCATTCTACTGAGTTTGAGTGTGTGTGAGGTCTATACTATAGCCTACACCTCTCTACACCATTAGGCAATTTTGTTCATGCCAATGGGATTGTATACAAGTGTTCATTAATAGATACATTTATATCATTAATCTTTGAGTTCTCTGTTAGTCTACTCAAAAGTCTGTCAACTTGTCATGGGCATATCTCAGTCAATCCTTCACCAAATCAAGTGATTCAAGGCTTCTTGGATTCAGCTCAAAGTCATCTACATGCTATCAAAGTTTGAAGTAATTCTATTCAGCCATTTCAGAGAAATCTGCATCGAGGTGAACTCTGGTCAATTTCTGCTACAGTCCTAAAAAGTCGGGGGTATAGCTAAACTTGCTAAATTGATTTCTCTTAGCATAGTTTATATTTTTACATCATTCTACTTGCAAATGGTAGCTTACTAAGCTAATTGAATACCCCTAGAAGGAATTTTATCAATTTCTACTATGCTGGTCACACTGAGTAAAACATCCAGCAGGTATCAAGACATAAATAGAAGGTTTTCTTGAGTTTGTGAACTTCAAAGTTATCTGTTTTGGTTCAATCATTACACACATCACTTCCAAAGTACATAGGCCATTTTTTGGTGTTATTGGAAAGCTAAGAAGGTCTACTTATCAACTCTGATGCAAAAGAGGGCTGGTACAAAGCAGGTTTAGCAGTACCTACTCAGTCTCTTGGAGCATCCATCCATCTATCCCAACAGTGGTATCAGAGCAATAGAGGTAAAATGGGAGATGGTTTTCCTTCATTTATTGATAAATTGGACAGTAACAACTATCAAGCTTGGTCTCTAAGGATGAATACCTACTTACAAGGAAGGAGTCTCTATGGATACATCTCAGGAGATGAGGAATTGCCCTCATTCAAAGCAAGAGGATTACCAACCAAGGAAGAACAAGAAAAACTCAACACATGGTGTGCTAAGGATGCATTGGCAAGGTCATATTTACTCAACTCTATATCTCACTTTCTTTTACCACATATCAGAAATTGTAAGACATCCCAAGAAACTTGGGAAACTTTGTCATCATATTTTTCCTCCAATACAAGGGCTAGGAAAAATCAGTTGTGGATTGAATTCACAACACTAAGGAAGCAACCTAAGCAAGCTATTTCAGAATTTGTGACCAAGATCAAAGATGTTGCAGATCAGTTAGCAAGCATAGGAGAAGAGATTGAAGAAGAACAAATTGTAAGGCAAGTGATCAATGGAATCAAGGCTGATGACAAATGGGAAAGCTTCACCACTGCAATGGATCTCTACATGGACATGCATACTCCAGATCTTACAACTCTCATGGGACAACTATTTACACATGAAGCAAAGCTCACAAAGAATGGAGATACATCCAAAGGTAATAACTCTTTTGCCCTATACAGTGATAAGAAGTCTAAGGATAAAAGCAAGAGCAAGAAGATGGAAGATGAAGGCTCTACCTCCCAAGCCAACTATGCAGGGAGAGGTAGATCTTCAAGAGGAAGGGGCAAAGGAGGTAAGCAAGGTAGGGGGAGACCCTATAACTCATCACCATGCAACATTTGTGGTTTAACAAATCATACTACAGATGAGTGTTTCAGGAATTACAAAAATCAGAGAGGAAGAGGCTACCAAAGAGGTGGATACTCACAATCAAGAGGAAGGTTCAACCATCACCAAGGCCACAACAACAATTACAACAATAATTACAACAACAATTACAATGGCAACTACCAAGCAGGATTCAAAACCAAAAAGGACTACAACAACTACACAGAGGAGCAGGATGACTCTCTTCTGATCATGAACATGACTTCAAAGTCAGGTACAAATGATGACCACTTATTCTACATTGACTCAGGGTGCTCAAATCATGTGGCTGGCAATGTGGCACTACTCTCTGATCTTGAGGAACCAAAAGGTAAACATCAAGTCCAAACAGGTGATGATACAAAGCATTCAGTAGTTAAAGTTGGAAATGTTAAGACTTGTGATGGTAATCAGAATTTGTTGAGCAGGGTACTCTATGTACCAACCATTACCAAAAATTTGATGAGTGTTGGTCAGATTGTGGAGAAAGGTTTGCAGGTCAGATTCAATCAATATGGAGCATATGTGGAGGACCCAAGACATGGGTTCAAGAGGATTGCTAAAGGAGAAAAATCAGGTAGACTTTTCACTTTTGAGTTGGAAGATACAAAGAATATTGCACTATACAGTTATAAAGATCAAACACTTTTAGAACTTGAGATTTGGCACAAAAGGTTAGGGCACATAGGAGAAAGAACCTTGAAACAAATGTGCAGGGACCTATGTGTGCTTGGGATACCTAATGTATCCAAGCAACATATGATTTACAAGTGTGGTGCTTGTCAATTTGGTAAGTCTCACAGGTTACCCTTCTCCAAGAAAGGATATATGCATGAAGACTACCTAGAGCTTGTACACACAGATGTATGGGGACCTAGCAAAGATCCCTTAGTCTTAGGATCAAGGTACTATGTGTCTTTCATTGATGATTATAGCAGATGGACTGTATTATACTTCATGAAGCACAAGGATGAGGTATTTAATTGTTTTAAGAAATATCTTGCATTAGTTGAAAACCAGACAGGAAGGAATTTGAAGAGGCTAAGGTTAGATGGAGGAGGTGAGTACTTCTCCAATGAATTTGAAGACTTCTTGCAGGACAGAGGCATCAAAAGAGAGATAACCACAAGGTATTCTCCTGAATAGAATGGGATAGCTGAGAGAAGAAATAGGTTAATTGTTGAGACAGCTAGATCTATGCTTAATGAGAAGAAGCTACCTAACTATCTATGGGCAGAGAGTGTTTCCACTGCCACTTACCTCATAAACAGGTTACCATCTAAGTCACTTGATGGTATGACACCCTATGAAGCATGGCATGGTAAGAGACCATCATTGGATCACTGCAAAATATTTGGATGTGTAGCATATGTGCACATTCCTTCTCAGATAAGAGGTAAGCCAGACCCAAAGGCTGAAAAATGCATTTTCATTGGGTATGATTTAAATAAAAAAGGTTACAGGTTTTATAATCCTACCAATAAGGGATTTATGGTAAGCAGAGATGTGATCTTTGATGGAAATGATTCTTGGTATGAGAATGAATGCAGGAAGGTGAAATTACCCTATGACTTGGAAGAGGAATTTCCAAAACTTGCAAAGGAGGAACCTACTCAGAATGAAGACTCAAGTTCAGATGATGAAGACACTATCAACCTTGAAGAATTCAAGGCATGGAAGTCCAAGGGAAAAATGAAGATGAAGAAGCTTGAAGACATACTTGAATCATCAACTCAATCAATCAGAAGATCTCAAAGAGAAAGCAAGAAACCTATCAGATATGGGTATGATACATCTCTTGTTACTAAACATTCAGTTTATCTTGCCAAAGATTTGTCAAATGAAGAACCAGGTTCATATGAAGAAGCAATAACCAAATCAGAATGGAAAGAAGCTATGGATGAGGAGATTGAAGCACTCAAGGAGAGTGACACATGGGAGTTAGTACCCAAGAAGGATTCTATGAAGGTAATAGGATCCAGATGGATCTATAAGTTGAAAAGAAATTCTGATGGAACAATTAGTAGGTACAAAGCCAGATTGGTAGCCAAGGGTTTTGCACAAACCCAAGGCATTGACTATGAAGAGACATTTTCTCCTGTGGCCAAGATGCCAATAATCAGAGTGTTGGTAAGTGTGGTTGCATCAAAGAATTGGAACATGTACCAATTGGATGTCAAGAATGCTTTCTTGAATGGATGGATTTCAGAAGAAGTTTATATGTCACAACCTCCTGGCGAGGACCCTAAGAAGGTAACTTATGTTTGCAAATTAAAGAAGGCTTTATATGGATTGAACCAGGCACCTAGGGCATGGAATTACAGGTTAACTACATACCTCCAAGACCAAGGTTTTGTCATGAGCAAGGCTGACACTTCTCTGTTCATTAAGATAAGTAATTCAAAGGTAATATATCTTTGTGTTTATGTTGATGACATCATCATTATTGGTAATGATGTCAATGGAATCAGGTATATCAAAAGCCAGATGATGAAGGAGTTCAAGATCAATGATCTTGGTTTATTGAAGTATTTTCTAGGGCTTGAATTAGTTTACACTAATTCAGGGATATACATTACTCAGAAAAAGTATGTACAGGATATGTTGAAGAAGTTTCACTTGCAGGATGCTAAAGTAGCAAGCACTCCAATGGAGGTAAACCTAAAGCTAAGTGCCCATGAAGGTGATGAAGTCAAAGACATTACAGGTTATCAAAGTATGGTGGGTAGCTTGAACTATGCTACTCTTACAAGAATTGATATTGCATATGGTGTAAGTGTGCTAAGTCAATTTATGCACAAGCCAAGGATACCTCACTTAGAGGCTGCCAAGAGAATCTTGAAGTATCTCAAGGGTACACAAAACCATGGTTTGTATTTCCCTTACACTTCAGATATTGATATCAAAATTTATTCAGATGCAGATTGGGCAGGATGCAAGGATGATAGGAGGAGCACTTTTGGATATATTTCCTTTGCAGGTGACAAACCAATTTCATGGTCTTCAAAGAAGCAAAATATTGTTGTTTTGTCTTCCACAGAGGCAGAGTATAGAGGACTGGCTAATGCCACACAAGAAGCAATTTGGATTAAGCTTTTGTATACAGAATTGGGCTTGTATACTAGGTCACCAATTATCTTTGGAGATAATACAAGTTCTCTTCACCTTGTTGCTAATCCTATCTATCATGCTAGGACCAAACACATAGAGGTCCATTACCATTATGTGAGAGAGAAGTTGATAAGCAAGGACATTCAACTTACCTATGTATCAACAAACATGCAATGTGCAGATTTGTTGACTAAAGCTTTGGATGGAACAAAACTTTGCAGGTTCAAATCCATGATTGGATTGCAGGATATACTTGAAGATTGAAGATGAAGACTTAAGCCAAAATGTTTGGCTTGAGGGGGAGCTTTTGGTGTAAATTGCAAGCCTACACATTTGGCTCAAATTATGCATTGAAGGTTACACATAACATGAAGAAGCATAGGAACATATGCTAGTGGTTAATTACCACTTTACCTCATTGTAAAAGTCAAATTGACTTAGAATCTTTTGTAATCACCTACCAAAGTGAGTCGTGGAAAAGTAGTTCATTTGATTGAAGGAATATCTCCAAGCATTTAGGAGCTTGATCATAGGGAGCCAAAATTTGAATTTGAATTCAAATCTTTGCTCATTACATATAAAAGTGGACATGAAAAGTCGCGGGTGAGAGAGATCATTCCCGAGCCTCATTCTACTGAGTTTGAGTGTGTGTGAGGTCTATACTATAGCCTACACCTCTCTACACCATTAGGAAATGTTGTTCATGCCAATGGGATTGTATACAAGTGTTCATTAATAGATACATTTATATCATTAATCTTTGAGTTCTCTGTTAGTCTACTCAAAAGTCTGTCAACTTGTCAAGGGCATATCTCGGTCAATCCTTCACCAAATCAAGTGATTCAAGTCTTCTTGGATTCAGCTCAAAGTCATCTACATGTTGTCAAAGTCTGAAGTAATTCTATTCAGCCATTTCAGAGAAATCTGCATCGAGGTGAACTCTGGTCAATTTCTGCTACAGTCCTAAAAAGTCGGGGGTATAGCTAAACTTGCTAAATTGATTTCTCTTAGCATAGTTTATCTTTTTACATCATTCTACTTGCAAATGGTAGCTTACTAAGCTAATTGAATACCCCTAGAAGGAATTTTATCAATTTCTACTGTGTTGGTCACACTGAGTAAAACATCTAGCAGGTGTCAAGACATAAATAGAAGTTTTTCTTGAATTTGTGAACTTCAAAGTTATCTGTTTTGGTTCAATCATTACAAACATCACTTCCAAAGTACATAGGCCATTTTTTGGTGTTATTGGAAAGCTAAGAAGGTCTACTTATCAACTCTGAAGCAAAAGAGGGCTGGTACAAAGCAGGTTTAGCAGTACCTTCTCAGTCTCTTGGAGCATCCATCCATCTATCCCAACAATCGGCTTCTGTGTCATAGGAATCTTTGGTAACACATGTGTTCTCTTTGATTGTGGTGTCTCTTGAGCTTCTTCTTCTCTTAGGCATTTAGTTCCTCTCATAGGTGTCTTTGAACTGGTTCCTACTTCTTCAATAGCGATGACTATTTTCTTTTTCTTTGGAACAGCTGCTGACTTTATGTATTTGGCCATCTCAGTTGAGGTTGGCATCAAGCGTAAGAAATCCTTCATTTCAAGAGCCTCATAAATGAGTAAGGTCAATTCCGAACTTCCATTGAATCTGATTCCATTGTAAGGGGGGAACATCTTGATATGTATATGTGTGGAGATTTATTATTGTGGTGGTTCCTTCATGTTGTAGGTATACTGCATCTTTTCCCTAATTTTGCACAACCTTTAGCTGCCTCATGAATGATCTTCCAAGTATCATTTCATAATTGCTAGGCCTTTCAAATTGACATATCGCTAAGGTGTGCTCGAACTCAACTCCGCAAGTGGTAAAAATTACCCGTTCCAATAATCCCAAGGGTCGTTTAGTGTGTCCGTCTGCCATTTGTATCTTCATGCGTGTTGGTCTTAAAGCTGGTTTTCCCCATTTCTCCCAAATTTCTCTAGTAGCAATTTCTACTCTAGCTCCAAAATCTAAGATGGCTTTAGTAGTGTAACCTCTATAGGTAATAGGAAGGCACGTGTTTCCTTCATCTCCCTCACTAAAATCTCCAACCTTATCGACTAAGATTTTGACTATGTTTACTTCATCAGACATCTCATTCTCGTCCACCTTGATCTCCAATTGGCTGGTCAGTTTCTCCTTCAAATGTGGTTTGATCCTTAACCGTTCTTCTAACGTCAGGGTACAAGGGATTTTTACCTTTTTAAGATGTTGTATGATATCCGATGTTTTGACTGATGGGTTCGGTTCTTTTTTTCTCATTGAGGGAATGCAGTTTAATTTTGAATTATGTTCGTATTCTCCCATGTAATTTTGCAAAACCTTTACACTATCATTTTCTTTGTCACTTGGATCAATTTGTAATAACCCCTCTGAATTTTGTTCAGGTATCGAATCGTCTATTTCACCTTCTGCTTCCAACTCCACAAAGGGTGGTTCTATTCCTCCCACTTTCTTCCATCTGTCTTCTTGGACTCTTGCCCACAAATCTTTAGGCCATTCCCCTTCTACTTCGGGAATAATGGATCCTTCCCTTTTATCATCGCAGCAATTTCCATTATGTGTCTCAACTCCTTCGTGTTTCTCGAGGTCCTTCGTGATGACACACTCTTAGAATTCTCTCTCGGGAATTCGCGACTTAGGTAATTGAACAACAGGTTTTTCTAGGGTCTATTGAGCCACTTCAATTAACTTCTTACATATCTCCAACCTTTCTTTCTCTAGGTCACCTCTAGGATATTCTCTTTCATGTTGTTCAATGGTAGGTCCTGCTCTTATTCGTGCTTTGTACGCCTGAATCCACATGGTTAATTCTTCAGGCATGGGATCTGCTAAAACTGATCCTACCTCTTCTTTTTTTGACTTTCCTTTCCGAATTTCTTCTTCCTCTTCTTGTTTCTCTTTTGGATTTTGTTCACTCTTTTCATTTTCCTTCTTTTGTTGTAGTTTCTTTTCCTTCATCCTATCTCTACTGTTCTTCCACATCTGTGTTCGTTTACTTGTAACACTTTACTCAGGCTCCTCCGAGTCTTCAAGTATTTGAGGTGTAGGTATGTTTATTTTCCTGTCACCTTGATCATTTTCTTCAGTTTTGTCTGGGGTCTCTCTAGCTTTGGCTCTAGTTATTGCTTTCAACGGTACAGTGTACTCCTTATCACTCCCTGATGACTCTATCACTTCTATCACATTAATCTGCACGTTAGAGTTAACTTTGTTGGGGTTCTTGGGGCAATCTCTGAAAAGGTGTTCTTTACCACAATCACTACAGTATCCTTCCCAGACTCGATGTGTGGTGGTGGGTTTGGTAGTGTGCATTCTCTGATATAATGATCACCTCCGCATCTATAGCATGGTCCTCTAGGTACAGGCGGTCTGTTCATGGGTCGGGGGGGTATGGCTGCCCTGGGGGCTGTGTACATCAATGACACATAATCCTGCTCATATCCGTAGGAACTATCTGGCACTTCCATGCCATATGCATATGGTTCGTACATTTGCCCATATTCTATTATAGCGCTCTCATAACTGGGATAGTTTCCTTGACTTTGGTCATAGGATGAATCATATGGTTCATTACTAGTCAAAGGTGTGGCTGGAACTATTGCTCTCTCTAAGTTTTCTTCAGGTTGAGCTATTTTCACCAGGACAACATTCTGAGGATGGGGTGGTTGTTGCCCTAACACTGGTTGTGGTTGAGTGTAACTTTGATAGGCATACGGTCGGGGTGTTGGTGCTTGCTGCTGATATGTGGGATATCTGAAGGCTTCTCCTCCTAGCTCTCTCTGAGGGTATCCATAAGGTCTCATGACAGGTTGTACAGGTCTTGATTGCCTATTGTAAGGACAATTTTCTGCGCTGTGATTTGTGTATTTTTGTTCTATGCTACAATATTCTAGAGGGCCCGGAATAGGTGGTCTATTGTAAGCATAAGCAGGTGGTGAGATTACTCCCCTAGTGCACAAATGAGAGGGATGATCATCTCCACAATGCATACATCTTCTAAGCATGGGCACTCTCATTGGGTTGTTGGGGTAGTTCCTCTGTCCTTGAACGTTCAACTTCTTTGCTACTAAGTCGGCTATTTCCTCTACATTGTTCTTAGGGTTTGATGTGCTGCTTGCTGAATCTTCACTTTTGATACTACCTTGAGGTATTTTCAGATCCTCTACTAGATTGTCTTCTAGGTTGATACATTCCTTCATACACTCTTGCAAAGTTTGAACTCTTTTTACGTATACCAAAGATCTTAATGATCCATTCAATAATCCTTCCAAAAATAATGACACCATTTTGTTTTGAGTAGGTCTCTCTTCCACTGGGCATCTATCCACATACTGCTTGAATCTTCTTGCTGCCAATCTCACTGATTCTGTAGGAGCTTGCTTAAAGCTATGAATCAACGATGACGAGTTGTTTTTAATTCCAGACTTAGTGAATTCTTCAATCATTTCTTGATAGACTTGTTCCATGTTTTGAAAATTATTTGGATCTAATGGCTGGAACCAAGCTAAAGCTGTGTCTATCAAAGTTAGACCAAAAGATTCATATTGGATCAAGAAATCTTCTACTTGTTCGGCTCTGATTACTTGCTTAAATTCAGCTATATGATTGTAAGGTTCGCTAGAGCCATCATAGTGGTTTCTCATGCATTTGGCAACTTGAATTGGCCTTAATCTTCTTCCTCCTTCAAGCGGTCTAGGCATCACAGGGAAAACGGGTCTTCCAATGGGTATACCAGGTCCTCTTGCTATAGGTGGTCTAACTGGGGCAGGAATTCCATTCCATGGGTCAACAGGTGGTTGAGGCCAATAATTCGGATTATTTGCAGGCATAGCAAATTGTACGTGTGGTCTGACCGGAATATGTGTTTGTTGTGTTTGTCCTGACTGTTGGAATGAATTATTCTGAGAGGTTCCATGTGGGTTTTATGAAGTAGTGGCTTGATCCCTCAAGGGAAACACTGGAATGTTCTGATATTTCAACCCAGCTCTCTCTGACTCTGTTAGGGGCCAATACCTTCTCTGGTTTTTGTCGAGATATGTGATGATGGTGGGGAAGTCAGGATCTTGTAACTCATAGACAGTAACTGGATTAGGGACTGCTTCCCATAAAGAAGAGTGGGCTCTAAGGAGATTCTCCATTCCATTGATCAAATACACATCCATTAAGGAGTCATCTTGGGGAACCAAGTCTCCTCTCCAAACCCTAACAATAGTAGATCTCCCTCTAGGTGTGATCACTTGCTCTTCATTCCTGTCTTCATTAAGGTTTGGGGCATTGTTTTCTTCCCCAAGTTCATTGATGTTTTCAGGATGTTCTGTAACAACATACTGGATATCCCTTTTATCCATATAAACTCCTCCTGCATACTTAACTACTAGCCTAGGCACTATGTAAGCATCTGAAGCTTTCTTCAATCTGGCCACTGATCGGTTTAGACCATCTACGTATATGGGTATCTCATGTTGATTGGTGGTCACATATTCTAAAGATGTCCGATATTCTCCCTCAATAATTGACATCATGCCAATCACTGGTACAGTGTTTTGCATATCCTCTGAAGCCATAGGAATTTCTTCCTCTGACTCACTAGAGGTTTCAGGATAATGTGAGTGGCTACTTGGTTCGGCTACACTTCCCACTGAAGAGATCACACTTCTTCGGCTTCCTAGGGTTCTCCCAGATCTCAGGTTCATCCACTTAAAAGCTCTGATCAGCCCTTGACAACCTCTAGCTTTTAGAGTTCTTCACTAAGGGTTAGAATTCTAGAAAAATTTGGTTGAGAAAGGATTGACAGTGAAACCTCAAGTCACGATACTTGACCCCAAAAAGGTTCACGATACTCGATATCTGACCCAAGCTGGATATGTCACGATACTCGATATGTGACACACCAAAAGGGTACCACGATACTCGACTGCTTGAATAAAGACGATACACGATACTTCACCGAAAACGATATACGATACTTCACAGAAGATGATATACTATACTTGGATAAAGACGATACTCGATACTCGTCAGGTATCGGGAAAATGGTATCTGCGATATACGATATCCAGCAAGTATCGCGATCCAAAACTCACGATACATGATACTCAATGAGTATTGCGACCTGAATTTCACGATACACGATATGCGACATCCAACAAGTATCGTGAGAAATTCTCAACGATACTCGATACTTGCCATGTATCGGCAGACCCTATTCAATAATACCCGATACTTGACAGGTATCGTGAAAAGGATTACACGATACTCGATACTTGAGGAGGTCAGGTATCACGATACTCAACCACAGGAGATCACGATACTTAGGTATCGCGATACTCGACCGCGAGAGAAAAACGATACTTGACACTTTTTCTGTTTTTTGCAAGTGTGTTGTGAATTTAAACTGAATATATGTGTTTCTTAAGTTCTTCTATCCCCTCCTCACCAACTGTATCACAGGCATAAACTTTTCTCACCCCTGAATGACTTTCGCGATACTTACCGCAGATCGTTTTGCTAAGTTACTTGATTTAATTGGCTAAGATGAGTGATAGGTCAATATGCTCACCTTGGATACTATCCTCCAGCTATTCCCTCTCCTTCACTCACTCTGCGCAGCTCAAAAAGCCAGGATCTTCGCTCACGATACTCGAGAGCAGTTTTTCACAATACTTGTTCTAGAGACAAGTGACTTAAAACAAATGACATTTTTTGGTTTTTATACTCTTTTGAAAAAGTCTCCTAACTACCAAGACTCAACAAGACTCAGATTAATATCTACTCTAGTTTCCTAACCTACTTCTTTACTCCTCCTACTCTACTCACTTCCCTAGACTAATAACTCACTACACACACTTCAAGAGTGAGAAGTACTAAGTGCGGATGAGTGTGACTTAGCAAAGAAGCGAAAATCACCATTCCTCCACTCACTTCAATGCAAAAAGCTACTGACCATCACACGAATGCCTTGGTTTGATTCAACACTCCCCGGCAACGGTGCCAAAAAACGTGTGTACCTAAGAACCAACTTAGGGACTTGTGGAGAAAGAGACTATACCTCAATCCCCCTCAAGTGCATATAGTGGGGATTCACGCTTTAATTATCAATCCGATGAGTATCAAAACCTAGCCGAGTATATGAGGATATGCATTCAAATGAAGATCAATGCAAATGTGTTTCTCAAAGAGTGCAAACAAGGCAAAGGCTAATCCAAACAAGCTTCAACTATCAGTCATGGTGTCGCGATACTTTGTGTAGTAGCCAACAGTAAATTGAGCTTTTCTCTCAACTCCGAACTTCAAATATAGTGAATAGGATATGCATTTCGAAGCTCTCGAGAAGACGCATCCAATAGTGGTATTTTCACTCAATTCTAACGCTTCTACTTCAAGTTATGAGCAAAATACTGAGTCATGGGAATGACCTTTCTACACTTCAACACTTCCTACACTTCATACACACCTTAACCACAGCAAACAAACGCTTTCATGGATAGACAACACTTCCTAACACTCTTTCCAAGCAACACACATGCATACAAGCTCACAAAGAAGAAGATATAGGGTGGAGAAGACACAAATTCGAAATTCTGTGCTCTTGATTCTCACAATGGCAAAAAGTCCTTACAAAGAGTCACAAATTGACTTATATAGATGTGCCCTAAAAATGGTCCTTTCACACAAGAGACCGGCACTTTTTTCACTAAAAGGCTAATTTCCTACTAATTTACATGGGTAAGCTACTAAGCTTTTGTGGGGATGCATCTAGAGGACTCCTCTAGTGCATTTACAACGAAAATTATGTTAGAAGAATGGTTATAATACAAAAATTGGGTGTCCAAATCGGGAAAATTTTGGGGCCCTTCTTTTTCTCTGCCTTGTGCTCTCTTCGCTCTGCAACAGACACATACACATACACACACATATACACACACACACACACAAACATACACACATAGACACATACACACATAATGATGCATACACACACATACATATGCATACACACACATATGCATACATACATGCATACACATACACACATAGACACATACACACACATAGATACATACATACACATAAGCACATACACACTCATAGACACACACACACATACACATAGACACACACACACATAGACACACACACATATACACACACATACACACATAGACACATGCACACATAGACACATACACACATAGACACTTACACACATAGACACATACACACATAATGATGCACACACACACATATGCATACAGACATGCATACATATACACACATAGACACATACACACACATAGATACATACATACACATAGATACATACATACACATAGAGAGACATGCTCACACATACACATACATGCATATCTATACATACATAATGCATATGCATATGCATACATACATACATACATACACATACATACACACACATATACACACAAATACACACACACATACACACATACACACATAGACACATACACACATAATGATGCATACACACACATACACATGCATACACACATACACACACACATATACACACACATACACACATAGACACATACACACATAATGATGCATACACACACATACACATGCATACACACATACACACACATACACGCACATACATACACACATACATGCATACATACACATACTTAATGCATACACAATTACATATGTACACATTTATATATTGATTTCTAACCATTTTGTTTTATATGTTAGGTATTATGGATCCCAGTAGAGAGAGAAAGGCGAAACTCACTCTTATAAAAAGTCTTATGAGAGCAAGAGTTCCATCTGATACTCTAGGGGCCATAATGCGTGATTACTCAGAGATGTCTGATGAGGAGCTGGACTATACGATACAGATGCTTACCCAGCGATCAGACGAGGGCTCTTCTATGGCTCCACATGCAAGAAGAGAGCTATCTACTCATAGGTATGTTTTTTTTTCATAAAATTTTTTAATGATATTATAACACATATTTTTATTTACTTTTATCTAATCTATTTTCAAGACACATATACCACCTCCAAATCGTGATAGCAGAGGAGAGTTGCCTATGAGGACATGCATAGGCACCTTAGGACTAGAGCGCGACATAGAGCCAAAGGGGAACATTGTATACATAGGGAATGGATTGGAGTTCAAGAGAAGAATGTGGGCACTATGCAACTCTTACATGCGCTTTGTCCACTTATCGTGGAAGTAAGGAAAAATTTTACATATAAATTGAAATAAATATCTTATGTTTTATTTACATTATGTTTTCTATTTTTGTAGTAAGCATGATGAGAGGGATAAAAAATACGTACTTAGTTCACTTGAGACAGAGTTTGAGACAGAATGGTCGCTTAAGTGGTGTCTAAAAGAGATGCGGACACTTATGGCTCATCATCGCGATAATGCACGGTATGCACTGCTTTTATGTATATATATGTGGATATGAGTATGTGTGTTTATGCATGTACGTATGTATATGAGAGAGAGAGAGAAAAAAGAGTGAGACTAGAGGTATAAATACACGCATATACACACATATGCATCATACATGCACATTTACACACATATACATATACATGCACATTTATACATACACACACATACATGCACATTTTTACACACACATACACATGCATGCAGTTATACACATATAATGAATACACATAGACACATACACATACTCACATACACGTACACATACTCACATACACATACACATGCATAATCATATGTACACACACATAGACTCATATAATCATATTTACATGCATATATACATATACACATGCATATATACACACACACAACACATGCATATGCACATATAGATACACATACATACACAACACATGCATACACATAAATAAATAAATCCTATTTCAAAAATCCTAAATTGAAAACACTAATTTCGATATTAGGGTTTTAAAACCCCTAATTTAAAAACTCTAATTCAACCTTTTAGCCATATGTTTGAAGTATATTTACACCTCCGACGTCCTACTAGAGAGATGTCTCTCCTCCCAACCTTATGCCTCTATATATAGCTACTCGAATCAACGAGGATCATAATATATATAAAGATATATACACATCGTGTAGATAGGATACATAAATATAAAATGGAGTAGATATATTATGCATCACACATACATGCCTAAATGCACACATAAATATATATATACATACTAACATATTTACATGTACACACTTACACATAGACATATATACATATATACATGTACACATCACATATACATGCCTACATGCACACATAAACATATATATACATACATACATATTTACATGTACATAGTTACACATAGACACATATACGTATATACATGTACACAATTATAAACACTTGCCTATATTACATGAATACATGAATATTTTACATAAATGCATATGCATATATACACATATGCATATTTAACACATGTATACATATATCACACACATGCAAACACATACATATACACGAAATACATATATATGCATACTAACATATGTATACATATAATACACAAGAATACATACACATATGCATACATACATGATAAACATTTGCTCCTGAAAGATAAAGCTATATATAAAATAATTAGGCATACCCCCGAGCTTCATGTTCTAACTTAGAAGAACATGATTTCATCTCTCTAGTAGGATTCATCGTTATTCAAGTTAATAAAAAAATCTATTATCTGATATCCATTCAAAAGCTTCAAGTTATTGATCGATAACTAGAGTAGAATTTACTATCTAATCTGCTCATATGTTTTCATTATTGCCATCATTTTGGTAAGACATCAATATAGTCTCATCTTCATTATCCTTATTGACTTCATTTATTTCTTCTATTGTTCAATCTATGTTCTCATGAATCACATCATCTATTGATGGATTAATATCTATTTCTGGTAATTTCTCTCCTCATCAGTAGAATCAGAACGTAGAGAATTATCCTCTTCATAAAAAATATTAGTATCATTATCATGTATAATGATTCTAATTTCTATTTCAGAAGTTGATGTATCAGTATCTGATGCTGAATCATCAAGAGGACTTTAATCGATCTCTCTAACAATAAACTGTTCAAACAATGAGCTACCTCTAGGTTGCACATGAATGACTTGCCACCAAGGATGAGCATCTAGGTTTTTATAGTAGCTCTTTGCATATTAGCTCTTTGCATTCACATTTTTTTGTGGGATTGAGTTTTTGTCAATCTCTTTGGATATAATCCACCTATACATATCATAAAAACAATTATAAAGAAGTTAATTAAAAAATAAAAGATATCCAATATTTATACATATTAAATATAAAAGTATCATAATTACCTTATAAGTGATCCAAGATGATAGATCACATCTCGTACTCCTTTCGTTGTACATCCATCGATAACCAAAGGTAAAATATGTTTCAAAAAGTTATGCCAGTCATGGGTCTTTAACCCAGATAAGCTCTTATCATCCATAGTAAACATGTTTTGAAACGATGCTCCATATCCTGTAGGAGTCTTAATCAATTGAATTCTATTGTTGATAGTCTGTATCTCTTTTGTTGTAAGTACCCAAGGAGCAGGTGCATAAGTCGTTTCTTGTCGATGTCTATCAAAAACTGCCCATAACTTTGGTTTGGAATTTTTATCTTTCAAATCATTCCTTGATGTTGTGATATCTTTTAGTCCAAGAAGATGCTGCCATAGTGAATAACCAATATTCTTGAATATATGCATAGGATCAAGAAGATGACATACTTTTAACTCTTTCCAATACTCCAAAGAATACCATATTGATATGTTCTTTGCGAGTGCCAATTTTCCTTTACCTTTGTTCACATACTCATTATCTGAATCATCACTGAAGATTTCCGCTTTTGGATCTATCAGAGGTCCATCTGTCCATTTTTTATACCAATCCATAGGCATCATAGGTTTTGGACACTGACCTGTTTCAAGCTTTCCATTAAAATGTATCGCTTCTCTTTTAGATCTTAATGGATGATCATCAGGCAAGAATCGTCGATATCGAAGATAAATATTTTTGTTGAGATTCTTACTATAGATTGATCTCAACCAATCACCACAATATGGACAAGCTTTATAACCCTTAGTAGATATTCCTGCATCATGGAAAATGATAAAAACGTAATTAGATTAAATCATATTTATTTACATGCATATTGAATAAAAAAATTACATCAATATCTAAACAAACGCCATATCCAAGAAAATCGTGAATAGTCCAAGCCACAATACCACGAACCATATATGTCTTTCATTGATGCTTTTCGATACATCAATGACATTAATACCTCTCCATAACTCTTGAAGATCGTCAATGAGAGGAGCAAGATATATATTCATATCTTTAACTTGTCTTTTGCCTGGGATTAAAAGTGAAAGCATTAAATGTTCCTTTTTAATGCTAAGATATGGCAGAAGATTGCAGTTTATGATTACCACTGGCCATGTTGACCATTTACTGGATTTCATGGAGAATGGATTAACCCCATCTAATGCAACTCCTAACTTTAGATTCTGTGGATTTTGTGCAAATTCAGGCCATGTAGAATCAATATGCTGAAAAAGCAACACTATCATGAGGAATTCTGATTATTGCATCAGTACTTTTGGGATCATGTCCCCAAGTCAAAAGCTTTGATAATTTGGGGCTTTGAAACATATGTCTAATCCGTGGAGCCAATGGAAAATGTCTCAATACCTTTTTTGGGATTTTATCTTCTTCGCACTTATATCGAGGAGATTGACATTTGGGACATGTCAAAGAGTCTACATATTCACCTCTATATAAAATACAATTGTTAGGACATGCATGTATACATTGATAATCTATACCAAGATTGTTGATTATCTTCTTCATTTCATCATGTGAGGTAGGAAGAATATTTTGACTTGGTAAAAACTTTTCAAATAATAACCTGTAAGTTTATCAAAAAAAGATATATTAAAAAAAGTAAATAAATAAATATACACACACACACACACATATATATATATATATATATATATATATATATATATATATATATATATATATATATATATATATATATATATGCATATAATTTTATATATGTGTATGCTTATGTGCATCTTGGAAAATATTCGTGCAAAATTTGATTGTTTTGGATAGGAAGATACGATTGTTTGTTTTGGAGGATATGAAGTATGTACAGTCATTGAATGATTTGTGGATTCTATCATATGTTTAGTTTGAAAGTGTGAGAAGCGGGTTTATAATTGCTATTCAAAGAATTTGGCACTGTTTATAGGCCATACGATGGTGACCTCGATGAATCGCATGCACATAGGTTACTCAAGATAGAGCAACCTGATTATAAGGGACTAGTACGAGCAGGATTTCTGGGGTATGCAGTAAACCTATTGCATGTCAATGATGAGCATCTGAACTTTAGGATACAAAGTGGAAATCATGGTGGCTTGAGAGGATTACTTTTATACAGCTTATTCAAAGAACTTCAAGTATATGACACTGAAGTTTTTTGAACAACCTGTATAAAAGTGATCCTCTCAAGCCACCATGATTTCCACTTTGTATCCTAAAGTTCAGATGCTCATCATTGACATGCAAGAGGTTTACTGCATACCCTTGGAATCCTGTTGGCACTAGTCCATTTGAATCAGATTGCTCTATCTTGAGTAACCTCTGTGCATGCGATTCATCCAGGTCACCATTGTATGGCCTATAAACAGTGCCAAATTCTTTGAATAGCAATTATAAATCCGCTTCTCACACTTTCAAACTGAACATATGCGTGAATCGACAAATCATTCAATGAAGGTACATACTTCATATCCTCCAAAACAAACAATCGTATCTTGCCATCCAAACAATCAAATTTTTTGCGAATATTTTGAAAGATGCATTAATAGTTTTAAAAGATGCGCGGACAAAAAGTGTCCATTCAATTCAAGTTCTTGTTCTTACCTTATCTAAAGTAAGAATAAAAACCTGCATGTGTTTATATATATATATATATATATATATATATATATATATATATATATATATATATATATATATATATATATATATAGAAAATTGAAAATTATACCTTAATAGTGTCGAAACAGATACATTACTCCATCCAAAATGATTTTGAAGGTTGAGAATAAGTAAGCTCGCACTTAGTCGTGTCAAACGACTTCCTTCATATACATGCTTTAGACATTCCTCTCGAAGATATTTCTCTTTTTTAGAAATATCAATGCTCTCACTGTCATTTTGATACCAATCCTCAATAAAATCTGCCATGCCATCATCTTCATCATTATCACACAAATCTTGTACTTTATCGTCTTTTGAATATAGATCTTTCAACTTTGCATATTGCACAGGATTAGTTTTGCGTAGCCTCCTCATGGAAGCTTCAGATAAATGAGGTCTTATTGATAATTGTGAATGCTATGGAGGAATATCATCAACATCATACGTTGGAATCTACACATATAAATAAAATTCATTAGTATTCCATAAATGAATAAAAAATAAACTTTAAATATAAAATTAATTATATAACTTATTAAATATGGATAGAAAATTTTTATTCTCTCTAGCTAAAAGGTGCTCTTGGAGGTCTATGCCATCCATAATTCACTAATAGTTCATCAACAATATGTAATGTAGTAATAGCATTGACAACTATGTATCTTGATACATCTCTACTCATGTATGGTGATTCATGACTATTTTCACGCTCCTCAAATATGCAATTAATCCTTGGACTATTATGTAACCCTCGACTACTATTTATTAAACCTGCTATATTTCCATGTGTATAAGGTCTTCCATCAATATATAATCTTTCATTTTCTGCATGTAAAATCCTTCTACTAGTAAGGGATGCTGCGTTCAAGCATATTCCATAAGTACTCATGCTTTGAACATAATGTGAAAGTCGATGCCAATCTCCGCATCCATTATAGGACCACAAAATGACATAAGAGTGACTTCAGAGTTCGGAGGCACATACAAATCCTCTACAATAAAGAGACCACGACCAACATTAGTAATAGTGGATGGAGCAATCATATAGCGATTGCCCCAAAAGTTGAAAACCTCTCCATCTAAAGGAAGTGGTCCTCTATTCCATCCTCCATATCTTCTTCTATCATATGTTTGTACTAAAGAACGATCACGAGCTGGCAATGGATAATCTCCAGCCGTTTCATTCTCTAAACCAGGAGGTAGAGGATTTCTAGAAACCTCTGCTTGTAATTGATGAACAGCAAGTCCATGATGTGTACGAGGCATATTAACATTATGAGAAAAATCATCATCATCATCATCGAGCAAGTATTCCTGTATATCAACAATAATTTGATTTTATATATAGTTTTTAAATAAAATAATGACATTAAATATATATAGAAAATACATACCCAAGCATTATCACGTTGACTAGGTGATGGTGCATGCTCAAAAGTACCATACTCTGCCTCATGTTCAATACATTCCAATCATGGTCTTCGATACGTGCCATAACAAGAGTTACACCAACATATAATATGCTCTTCATAGTAAAATTCATCATAATTCCTATCGCAGTACACATGTGAAGTCGTTGCATGGATAGGAGGTGGTGGAGTACCCTCTGATTGATCAGAATCTGCACATAATAAGAAACAAAAAAAAAAAAGTTATGTATCCATCAAATATATTTAAAATTAAATGTTTGATATACTTGCAGTATAAAGTCGTTGCACGATGAGGAGATGGTGGTGGAGTTCCATCTGATTGATCAGAATCTACAAATAATGGTATTTGATATTAATAATTTGATTATCTACATACACAAAAAATAAACATATACATATTTACACATACACACATATTCACATATACACATTTACACATACACACATATTCACATATACACAACTACACATTATTGTGGGATAAATGCATGTATTTTGTATGAATGAGTGTATGCATGCATGTATGTGTACATATATATGTGGATATGTATATGTGTGTTTATGTTATATGTATGTATATGTGTATATGTATACATATATGTATGCGTATATGTTTGCATGTATATGTGTATGTGTATGTGTGTATATATATATGTGTATGTATTCTGATTTTTTTTTCTGCTTGAGATTAAATTAACAGGAGATATTGTATGGTCACCAAAAATATGAGGCGAGCTAACATACCACCTGAGACGTGGTAGTTTTTTCGTAGATAGCTACGTCTTCAGGAGTCATTTCCTCGGCAAAAGGTACACAAATTAATAGTTTATATTTATAATTTTTATATATTTTAGTAATTTTTTAATTAATTTATGTATTTTTTTTCTTGAATAAACAGGCTGCTGCAAAGAAGAGAGTGGAGTCGGGCCACACATTGCACCTAGGCCAAATGGGCCATAATGGTTTTGTAGCTACGTTTGTAAATATATATGTTATTGTGAGTATATTTTTTATTTTAGTTAAAATGCAAGCAACTAATGTTTTTTATTTGTTTCATTGCAGCGGAAGGATTATGGCCGATATCCTACGAAGGTTAGCTTCTTGAATAACCTGCAATAAAGAGAGAAAGAAGAGAGAGAGAGAGAGAGAGAGAGAGAGAGAGAGAGAATTCAAAGAGAGAAAGATGTAGAAAGAGAGAAACAGAGACAGAGGGAGACAATAAGAGAGAGCTTAGGCAAAACAACAATTCTGCATATATTTGCTTCAGCTCGTAAGCGCAGCGCAATTGCGAACGTTGGAGAGCTCTTCGATCAGATGCGTGAAAATGCCGATCGAAGAGCTTCCAACGTTTTAATTTTTGTCCGTCAACAGACCGTCGTGTAAGCAATGCTGCCTGTCGTCGCATAAGCGACATCTTTTTAGCGTTGATTATGCGATGCAAAACATCGTTGCCTATGCGATGCAGAAAAGCATCGCTTATGCGACGCTATTTAAATTCGTCATGTTAGCGACACTGTATGGGAGGGTCGCAACCTCGTCGCACCACAAGTCGCAAAAACCGTTGGTTGCTCCGTCGTTTAATCAACGGTCCGTGTGCGACGCTAATTACGGCGCATGTTGCAATTTTATAGCGACAAAATTCTGTCGCCTTAACCGTCGCTATACGTCCGTATTCCTTGTAGTGTAAGATCATTTTGACTACTGCTAATGGTAGTTCTTTCACTTTGTTAGATGCTTTATTTGTGCTAGGGATCAAGAAGAACCTGTTATCAGTTTCTACATTAACCAAGATTGGCTTGGTTATGAATTTATTGATGACAGGTGTACAGTTCATGATTTGTCAAATGGCGATGTGATTATTGCTTCTGGCATTTCATGTCGTGGGCTATATAAGCTCATAGACTATGAAAGATCTGTAAATGATTTGGCATGTGCATTAAATGATTCTCAGGCTATGTCAGATGCAAAGCTTTGGCATGCACACTTTGGTCATCTGAATTTTGCTAGTTTGCTACGCCTATAGAAATCTGAAATGGTGTCCTCTTTGCCCAAACTTGAGGCACCTAGAAAACATGTTTGTGAAGGCTATATTTTGGGCAAAATGTAGCATTCATCCTGTCCAAAAGATGGTTCAATTCGGGCTACTCAGAAATTGAAGCTTGTACATAGTGATGTCTGTGGTCCTATGCAAACACCTTCTTTTGGAAATTATCTTTACTTTGTGATTTTCATTGATGATTTTTCCAGGCATGCATGGGTATATCCATTGAAGGCAAAGTCCGAAGTGTTCATGTGCTTCAAATAGTTTTTGGTTTTGGTTGAAAATTTGTCATGTAAAATGGGCACCCTGCGTTCTGATCGAGGGGAGGAATATATGTCTTCTGGTTTTAATGCATTTTTGGCTGAAGTGGGATAAAACACCAATGTACAGTGCCGTATACACCTCAACAAAATGCAGTTGCTGAACGAAAGAACAAGTCACTCATGGAGATGGCGAGGTGTATGGTCAAGAGTCAGGCTTTACCACATAGTTTCTGGCTTGAGGTTGTTATGTGTGCAACATATGTACTGAACAGGTGTCCCACTAAAGCGCTGAGTCTATCACTCCATATGAGGCTTGGCATGATCGCAAGCCATCTGTTGCTCATCTACGTGTTTTTGGTTGTTTGGCATATGCATTAGTGCCTGAACAACATCGCAAAAAATTGGATGATAAAGCAGTAAAATGTATTTTTGTTGGGTACAGTTCTGAAAGTAAAGGCTATAGTCTGTATCATCCATAGAGTAAACGCATTCTGGTTAGCCGTAATGTTGTTTTTGTGGAAGATGTTATTCAGCCATTGCTTCCATGTACTAAGGAGACATCTGTTAGCTCCAAAGACATGTATCATACTTTGCTACCTCTTTTCACAGATGGACAATCTAGTGCTAGTCCTAATGAGGTAACTTCTTAGCCTTTACAGGTTTCATGTGATGATGCAAATCATTCCATTTCTGATGCAGATTTACATGATGCACTTATTGATGAGAGAGCTGATATCGAGCAGGCAAGAACTATGCCAAAATGGTTGGTGCAGGCCTTGCGTGATAACAAATTAGATGCACCTCTGTCATATCGTACTCGATCAGGCTCTCATAGTGCCTCTTTTGCATCAAACTGCTATGCTATGGCTGCATCTAGTCTCTGTGATGAGACTCAGCCTGTTTCGTTTGATGAAGCACAAAATTCAGAAAATTGGATGGCTGCTATGCAATCTAAATATGATGCAATAATGACGAATGGTACTTGGTCTTTATGTGACTTACCTCCTGGCAAGAAGGCCATTGGCACTAAGTGGGTATACAAGCTGAAGCATAAACCTGATGGTACACTTGACAGGTATAAGGCTAGGCTTGTTGCAAAGGGTTATGCGCAGAAAAGAGGCATTGATTTTAATGAGACCTTTGCACCTACATGCCGTATGACTACTGTTCCGAGCATCTGTGCACTTGCAGCCCATCATGGTTGGAATATACATCAGTTGGACATTAAAACTGCATTTTTGAATGGTGACTTGCATGAAGAAGTGTATGTTTTTTAGCCCTGTGGCTTTGTGCATAAAGGGCATGAGAACCAGGTGTGCAAGTTAAAGAAGGCATTATATGGTTTAAAGCAAGCACCACGTGCTTGGTATGAAAAAATACATGCCTATCTGATTGCACATGGTTTTGAGAATAGTCCAAGTGAAAGCACCTTATATGTTAAGCGTGCTAATGATGTACTTCTAATCATTGTGGTTTATGTTGATGACATGCTACTCACTGGTCCTCATGAGAGGCATATTGCTGATTTTAAGGCGGATTTGCATGCCTCATTCGAGATGTCTGATTTGGGGCATTTGCATCATTACTTGGGCATTCAGTTTATGCACGTTGATGGTGGAATGGCTTTGTGTCAAACAAAGTATATTGACACATTATTGTAGTGTTTGGCATTGAAGACTGTAAGCCTATTGCCACTCCTATGGAGACAGGTTTACGATTGAGTCTTCATGATGCTGGAGATGCATTTGATGCTCTTCTCGATCAGCAGGCTGTTGGATGCTTGATTTACTTATGCATTACTCGACCAAATATTCAGTTTGTTGTCTCACAGATGAGCAGGTATATGCATTGCCCAAGACTCAAGCATTGGCAGGCGGTTAAGCATATCTTTCGCTACTTGAGTGGTACTCGACTACTTGGGTTGTTTTATCCCAAGGGGGGATCACTACCGCCAGATTTACATGCTTTTTTTGACTCTGATTGGGTTGGTCATTATGACACTCGTGTGTCCACTAGTGGCTTTTGCTTCATGCTTGGTAGCTCATGTATATCTTGGTTGAGCAAGAAGCAGCCAATTGTGGCCACTTCCTGTTGTGAGGCTGAGTATAGGGAAGCTTTCATAGCGACTGTTGAGTGTGTGTGGCTCAGACACCTTATGGCTGATTTGGGTATTGGTCAATCTTCTGTCACCACCATCTTCACTCACAGTCAGAGCGCATTGGCAGTTGCGAGGAACCCTGTGTTCCATGCTCGCACTAAGCAAATTGAGGTGCATTATCATTATGTCAGGGAGAGGTTCTCTACTAGGGAGATCAGCTTAGCATATGTGCCCATGCAAGAGAACATTGCAGACCTTTTCACGAAGGCTCTGCCTAGGGCTTTGGGCTTACTTCCTTTTGTGGAGTGATTTCCACATAGCTTGGCACTTCCTTGTACATAAGTGCCTGCTACTTGTTCACCGCATCACTCCCAAGGGGGATTTGTTGATATATTTAGGTAGTGATGTGTGTGAACACTCTAGGACCATCGAAGCACTTTTTTCCCTCTTTAGGAGGTTTTTTTCCCCGGCTTGTATATACGTCTATTGCCCTAATGGGCTACTTATCTTTGTACACTCTCTAATAATACATTCAGTATTGTGTGTTGTGCTCCAAGCTTCTTCTTCTTCCTTGTGCTGTTCGCGTGCTTTCGCAGACGTCTATCTCCAACACATTTGAATCTTAGAATCAGCGCTAGATGAAACACGATTTGATGTTGCTTATTATGGCTACAAGTACTATTGCTTATTATCAGCGCCTGATCAAACACGATTTGTTGTTGCTTATCAAACACGTACAATGGCACGCATGCAATTCATTCAAAAATGGTGTGCACACGAACAAGATGGCTACCGTCAACTACAGAACTTGTAATGAGTGCGTTAACCAACTACAATGGTTACACTTGTACTTCGCGTAGTTGACAAACTGAGTTCGAACCCCGAAAATATCAAGCATTCGCAGCATTCATTTTGCAAAAATAAAGAATGCATGGAGAACCGGAGCACTCATTTAAAAGCGAAACATAAGAACAGATATGTATTGGACAAGAGTTCCGCATGGAGAAAATAAGAAAGCTTAACAAGAGTTCCATGAGCGCAGAGAAGACGATAGCCCTAGGTCTCCATGGAAGCTCAACCTTGAGCTCTGATACCAATGCAAGGAATTGAACTCACAACCTCTTGGTTAGGAATATGATGGGCTAACCACTTGCCCCAAAAGCCATGGTTGAGGATTACTTCCTAATCCTCCCTCTTAGGGTGAAGTTCAACCATCTCCTACCTATCAAGTGTGTTGTTTAACCATCTCCAACCTATCACTTTATTACACCGAACCACCTTTGGCTCTCCACTTTGCACCCTAGGGGGGTGGGGGGTGCTGCAATTGGTATTAGTCACTCGTGGTCCGACAGATTGACCTCGACTTGTGAAGATCAGAATCATCGTTGGATTGTTGCCTCTATCGGGTTCCCTAATCAATTCACTATGGTCTCAATTTATGCCCCTAATGGAGAGATGGATAGAATCGACACTTGGACTTCCCTTGACTCCCTCTCACACAATGTTTTGCTTTGCGAGGATTTCAACATGGTTGAATTTCCTAAGGACAGTTGGAATAACAAAGGGAAAATTATTGATGCTCAGGAGAAAGAGATATGGGATAAAATCAAGCTCCATCTCGACCTGGTCGAGGTGAAAGACGTGAAGGGGTTCTCCTGATCTAACCTCCAATTGGGGGACTCTCTGAGGAAAGCAAGAGTTGATAGATGTTACATCGACCAAAACACCATCCTCTAGTGGGGTATTCCTTTGATTTCCCAACATATGGACCTGACTATCTCGAACCATTACCCGATTACTTTTTTTTTCAAACTGATTCCCTGGCTCCGGAAAGCTCCTTGGTTTCATGCTTGTCAGACGTCGTTTTCCCTCCTCTCTGTCCACCATGAAATTTCCGCAGTTTGGGTGGAGGCCTTTGCCTACTGTAATGAACTGGCTAAGTGCTGGAGAAGCGCGATGGAAAGGACTAGACAAATTCTGATCAAGACTCATAAGGGCATAAGAGATATCCGGAATAAAAGGAGAGAAACGATGTACCAGAGGTTCTCACGACTTGAAGAAGAAGTGAACAAAGGTAACTTGCAATGCCAACGAGGGCTTCTGAAAATTAGGGGAAGACTAAGACTCGAGAAAGAGGTTCAAAGGAAAAATCTGCAAATATTCTTCAAAGATTGGTGGGCGGGGAAAGCTGACAAATCTTCGAAAGAGATGTGTAACATCCTTAAAAGGAAACAAGCTAGGGAAGCCGTCCCCTTCTTGGTCGACAACAATGGGATCGTATGTAACACGAAAGTTGAGAATAGATCTATCATCGTCGAGCACTTCACCCATCTTCTTGGGGTCTTGACTCGTCTTTCCCTGCACAGGCGTGACAGCATGGCATCCATCTCAAGGGTTGCTCGACCTAAAATCCCTCATAACATGATTTCTCTGTTGGATGCTAACATTTCAGAGAACGAAATTATCGAGGTTATTGATGTTCTCCCAATGGAAAAAGTCCGGGCCTTGATGGACTCACCAATGAGTTTTTCAAGTCCTTCAAGCATGTGGTGGCCACCCCACTGCATCTAGTGTGGCAAGAGGCTCTCTCCTTCGATGCCCTCCCTGAGTGTCTTAATAATGGTGTCATCAAGTTAATTCACGAAAGAGGGGATAAGAACAAAATTGAAAACTGGCAGTCGATTACCATGCTCCAAACTAGATACAAGATAATTGCCAAAGTTATCGCCCACAAAATCTCTGTCATTTAAAGCCATGGCTTTGTGAGGACCAGAAAGGTTTTATCAAAGGTAGATCTATACTTGAAGCAATTGTCGATATTTGGGAAGGCATGCATTTGCTGAGGAGTCTGCACAAGATCTGAAAGATCTTGGATGCAACCAAAAGTTCACGAAGATGGCTTCCACTCTACTCGAAAACGCTTCAACGAGAATAAATATCAATGGTAAGCTCTCTGAACCCATATGTTTAAAAAGATCTATCAAGCAAGGCTGCCCACTGGCTCCACTACTCTTCACTATCGCCTCGGATGGCCTCAGTCGCCTATTTAAGCATCACTCGGATGCTGGCAATCTCAAGGGTCTTTCCCTACCTCTTGGTCACGGCTAAATGATTGCGAGACTCTTTGCCGATGACATGAATGCTTTGTTCTTAAGGATATCAACTGCATTGAGGTGTTTTGGAGTTGCCTCGACACCTTTTGTGTGGCGCTAGGTTCAAAAATCAACCATGCTAAAACTGCTTTCAGAGCAATCCGTGGCCCTCCACCCGAACTGTTGATTGATCAAGGGTGTCAAGTTATCCCTAGTGGTTAAGTCTTCTGTCTCCTCAGTATCCCGATGGGCTTAAACATCTCAATGGAACAACAATGGAATTGGGTGCTATCCAAACTGGATAGCAAACTAAAATCATTGGAAAGGTATGCAAGCTAACTTGGCAGGGCGTGCTATGGTTGTTAACATATTTATGCTTTCTACGACTATTTACTGTATCTCGTGTTGGAGGCCTAAGGAGAAAGAATTGGCCAAAGTGGAAAGAATCTATAGAAACTTCCTATGGACTGGGGGCCCCAATAAGAGGGGGATTCCCAAAATCAAATGGGACACTTGTTACGCTTTTGTTCTCCCCCCATGCGATGTCCCCTAAAGGCTCTAGCCTCGTTATGGAAGAGTTGGAACAAAGACAAACAATTCATCAGAATCAGTGATGAGTGGAAGTGGGCAGCTGGGATAAGACAAAATGACTCTATCTGGTTCTCGATCATCGGCATAAGGGGGGTGGAATCTTGGAACCTCCAAACCGCTAAGCGGCTATGGAACAAGGGGTTCAAACTCTTCCTTATGGAAGAGTTGGAACAAAGAAAAACAATTCATCAGAATCAGTGATGAGTGGAAGTGGGCAGCTGGGATAAGACAAAATGACTCTATCTGGTTCTCGATCATCGGCAGAAGGGGGGTGGAATCTTGGAACCTCCAAACCGCTAAGCGGCTATGGAACAAGGGGTTCAAACAGTGGAAATAGCTCTAGAAACAAGAGACCGGCTAGTGGATCAGGTTTGAAGACTTAGACCCAAGACATAGAGTTTCCCTCGAGGAATGGACTCTTCTCCAAAACAGGTGTTTAGCGTGGGACCAGTCCACTACCCTCCTGCTCTGTGGACCGGATCTTCTGTACCTGGAGGGCCTCAAATGGAGCA
>CM035442.1:61062253-61142253 GCA_020310875.1 Ceratopteris richardii
GAGGTGATGTATTCCACTCCTTGGTACAACAGTAGTGGCTCTCAATTCACCAACAGTAACGAGAGAAAACCCATCAATAAGAAGAAGTTCATCATGTGCTATCGGTGTGGAGAGTACGGGCATTTTCAGAATCAATGTCCTCTCCCCGAAGGAACATCTCCATGCAAACTCAGATCACTACTCGAAGGATTGTCGAATGTTTAGGCAAACTACAAGCCAAGGAGGACTATGTGGCCAACAGCCACAAAGTTCCTCCTACCAAGTGGACGTGATCTCAGTAAAAAGGGAAGGCATTCCAAAATAGGGAGACCTCGTTGATATGGATAATTTTGAGCCCAATTTTGGAATTGGATCTAAGAAACCAATTTCAAAAATTAGACCAATTTTCGCAAAAGGACCAATTTTGGAAATTGAGCCAATTCCAGAAATTGGATCAACTCCAAGCATAAGACGGAATTCAGATGGACCAATTTCAATGGTAAAACCAATTCTAGAATTTAGTCCAATTTTACAAGATGGACTAATTCAAAGGACAAGGCCGAATTCAAAACTCGGACCAATTCTAGGAATTGGATAAGCCCCTCAAGTTCCAACAATCTCAAACGACCGAACTCCACTAAATGGAAGGAGGGAGAGACCGAGTTGAGAAGCTTCAAAAGTAGGACTAATTCGGGAGTTTGTTGGAAATGAGGTAGGCCCAAGGCTCATATCACAGGTCCATGGTTCCATAGGTCGAGCATATCCAACATAGAATCTAGAAGTCTTCAATATTGACAAAACATGAACATACCACAACTTAATCATACAGATGATGAGACAAAGATAGAGAAAGAATAGACAACATGTGTAAGGTGTTACGTAAGCCATCGCTTACTCATAGTATCATATATACCAATGTTCAATGTACAATGTGGGATCAAAACTCTCTACCACTCTATGTGATGAGAACTAGATGGAAGAGTGAATGTACAAATGTAACAAACATATTCAGATGTATGGGCAGAAATCTGAATATACATGAGATGTGCGACCTAATAGGTTATAGAAGAGTGAATATGAGTGACTGAAAGAGGAAGGATCAATGTGAAACTGATAATCAACAAACCCTCATCTGAACTTAGGCTATGGAAGACCCTAAGTCAGATACGTGTGTGAAAAGATCACATACTTAAAAAGTAGCAAAGAATGCTAACAATTTTGCTTCCGGAAATCCTCAAACTCATGTGAACACACCTTCTCAAACACTTCATCCAAATATGCATAAAGCATATACGTACTGATTCTCTTGTACCTATGCCGAATAGGACTCCTCCTGATATGGATGCTACTGCCTCCATAAACTCCAAGTAGGACTTCTGTGCATAAAGAGAATATGTACCTGAATACTTAACATAAGATGTAAATCTTATGTTAAACACCATCCAATGTCATTGAAGTAGCCCAAAATCTTCATGTAGAAGACAATCTTCAAATACACCATGTAGATGGTTGATCCTCACCATCAAGCTACTAATGACCAAGTTTTCTTTCCATGAACAAGAGATAACCTCCTCTCCATGAGAAAGAGTGTGAGCACACTCTTCATCTTCTCCAAGAAGAACTCCATAGCTGCTCATCAACATGCTTCAAGTTAGCACCATGTGTGTGTGTGTGTCTACATATGTATACATATATATATGCGTGCGTGTGTGTGTGTGTGTGTGTGTATATATATATATATATATATATATATATATATATATATATATATATATATATATATATATATATATATATATATATATATATATATATATATATATGTGTGTGTGTGTGTGTGTGTGCGCGTGTGTGTGTATGTATACATATATGTATATATGTATACTAGTGAAGCACACAAGTCTCTTGCCAAGCACTAAGTCCTCGTAGACTTAGTCCGCTTGTCCTACATATATATAGCACAAGCGGAGTAAGTCTACGAGGACTGAGTGCTTGGCAAGGGACTTGTGTGCTTCACTAATGCCTGGAGTTGGATTTTGTAGTTAGATTGTGAAGCTCTAAGCTGCCCCTTTTCTTTCTTCATTTTGATTATACCGCCTACCTTGTATACTTCCATGTTTATGTTAGTGGAGTAATGCTTTTGTGACTCATAATCTTCGCTCTTCTTTTGTCTAGTTTGTAATCTGTGAAGGCAAACACATAGTGTATATTGCATTGAGAAAAAGAACCCACCTTGAGGACAAGAGAACAAGAATTTCCTCTATAGGTGCTGAATTTGGCATGCACGGTGGGACCTTCATCTTCTCTCTGCCATTGTTCTTGATTATTCCTTGTGGTTTCAAAATTAGTCTTGTTCAAGATTTTGAAGGGGCTTCAGCTAGGATCGAGGAGGCTCACCAACATTTTGAAGGAAGGGAGACATGTCAAGACGAATCTCCTTGGGATTCATTGGCAAGCTTGCGGAGGGAGTTAGAAGCTCTCAAACTACACAAGAATCTCCAAGAAAGAAAAGAATGTGCGAGAAGACACTATCGCACATCCGCAACAAGAGCTGGAGGAGCTTAAAGCCCAAAAGGAGGTAAAAGCTGATGAGGCAAGAGACTTCTACTTCCTCAAAGGTATTCAAACCAAGTGGATTCTAGCATCGGGAACACAATTTAACCATAACCAAAATAACCAAGGGCATCTACAGGAGGTGATGTATTCCACTCCTCGGTACAACAGTAGTGGCTCTCAATTCACCAACAGTAACCAGAGAAAACCCATCAATAAGAAGAAGTTCATCATGTGCTATCGGTGTGGAGAGTACGGGCATTTTCAGAATCAATGTCCTCTCCCTGAAGGAACATCTGCATGCAAACTCAAATCACTACTCGAAGGATTGTCGAATGTTGAGGCAAACCACAAGCCAAGGAGGACTATGTGGCCAACAGCCACAAAGTTCCTCCTACCAAGTGGACGTGATCTCAGTAAAAAGGGAAGGCATTCCAAAATAGGGAGACCTCGTTGATATGGATAATTTTGAGCCCAATTTTGGAATTGGATCTAAGAAACCAATTTCAAAAATTAGACCAATTTTCGCAAAAGGACCAATTTTGGAAACTGAGCCAATTCCAGAAATTGGATCAACTCCAAGCATAAGACGGAATTCAGATGGACCAATTTCAATGGTAAAACCAATTCTAGAATTTAGTCCAATTTTACAAGATGGACTTATTCAAAGGACAAGGCCGAATTCAAAACTCGGACCAATTCTAGGAATTGGATAAGCCCCCCAAGTTCCAACAATCTCAAACGACCGAACTCCACTAAATGGAAGGAGGGAGAGACCGAGTTGAGAAGCTTCAAAAGTAGGACTAATTCGGGAGAAATGAGGTAGGCCCAAGGCTCATATCACAGGTCCATGGTTCCATAGGTCCAGCATATCCAACATAGAATCTAGAAGTCTTCAATATTGACAAAACATGAACATACCACAACTTAATCATACAGATGATGAGACAAAGATAGAGAAAGAATAGACAACATGTGTAAGGTGTTACGTAAGCCATCGCTTACTCATAGTATCATATATACCAATGTTCAATGTACAATGTGGGATCAAAACTCTCTACCACTCCATGTGATGAGAACCAGATGGAAGACTGAATGTACAAATGTAACAAACATATTTAGATGTATGGGCAGAAATCTGAATATACATGAGATGTGCGACCTAATAGGTTATAGAAGAGTGAATATGAGTGACTGAAAGAGGAAGGATCAGTGTGAAACTGATAATCAACAAACCCTCATCTGAACTTAGGCTATGGAAGACCCTAAGTCAGATACGTGTGTGAAAAGATCACATACTTAAAAAGTAGCAAAGAATGCTAACAATTTTGCTTCCGGAAATCCTCAAACTCATGTGAACACACCTTCTCAAACACTTCATCCAAATATGCATAAAGCATATACATACTGATTCTCTTGTACCTATGCCGAATAGGACTCCTCCTCATATGGATGCTACTACCTCCATAAACTCCAAGTAGGACCTGTGTGCATAAAGAGAATATGTACCTGAATACTTAACATAAGATGTAAATCTTATGTTAGACACCATCCAATGTCTTTGAAGTAGCCCAAAATCTTCATGTAGAAGACAATCTTCAAATACACCATGTAGATGGTTGATCCTCACTATCAAGCTGCTAATGACCAAGGTTTCTTTCCATGAACAAGAGATAACCTCCTCTCCATGAGCAAGAGTGTGAGCACACTCTTCATCTTCTCCAAGAAGAACTCCATAGCTGCTCATCAACATGCTTCAAGTTAGCACCATGTGTGTGTGTGTGTCTACATATGTATACATATATATATGCATGTGTGTGTGTGTGTGTGTGTATATATATATATATATATATATATATATATATATATATATGTATATATATATATATATATATATATATATATATATATATATATATATATATATATATATATATATATATATATATATATATATATATATATATATATATCTGTGTGTGTGTGTGTATGTATACATATATGTATATATGTATACTAGTGAAGCACACAAGTCCCTTGCCAAGCACTCAGTCCTCGTAGACTTAGTCCGCTTGTCCTACATATATATAGCACAAGCGGAGTAAGTCTAGGAGGACTGAGTGCTTGGCAAGGGACTTGTGTGCTTCACTAATGCCTGGAGTTGGATTTTGTAGTTAGATTGTGAAGCTGTGAGCTGCCCCTTTGCTTTCTTCATTTTGATTATACCGCCTACCTTGTATACTTCCATGTTTATGTTAGTGGAGTAATGCTTTTGTGACTCATAATCTTCGCTCTTCTTTTGTCTAGTTTGTAATCTGTGAAGGCAAACACATAGTGTATATTGCATTGAGAAAAAGAACCCACCTTGAGGACAAGAGAACAAGAATTTCCTCTACAGGTGCTGAATTTGGAATGCACGGTGGGACCTTCATCTTCTCTCTGCCATTGTCCTTGATTAGTCCTTGTGGTTTCAAATTAGTCTTGTTCAAGATTTTGAAGGGGCTTCAGCTAGGATCGAGGAGGCTCACCAACATTTTGAAGGAAGGGAGACATGTCAAGACGAATCTCCTTGGGATTCAATGGCAAGCTTGCGGAGGGAATTAGAAGCTCTCAAACTACACAAGAATCTCCAAGAAAGAAAAGAATGTGCGAGAAGACACTATCGCGCATCCGCAACAAGAGCTGGAGGAGCTTAAAGCCCAAAAGGAGGTAAAAGCTGATGAGGCAAGAGACTTCTACTTCCTCAAAGGTATTCAAACCAATTGGATTCTAGCATCGGGAACACAATTTAACCATAACCAAAATAACCAAGGGCATCTAGAGGAGGTGATGTATTCCACTCCTCGGTACAACAATAGTGGCTCTCAATTCACCAACAGTAACCAGAGAAAACCCATCAATAAGAAGAAGTTCATCATGTGCTATCGGTGTGGAGAGTACGGGCATTTTCAGAATCAATGTCCTCTCCCCGAAGGAACATCTCCATGCAAACTCAGATCACTACTCGAAGGATTGTCGAATGTTGAGGCAAACCACAAGCCAAGGAGGACTATGTGGCCAACAGCCACAAAGTTCCTCCTACCAAGTGGACGTGATCTCAGTAAAAAGGGAAGGCATTCCAAAATAGGGAGACCTCGTTGATATGGATAATTTTGAGCCCAATTTTGGAATTGGATCTAAGAAACCAATTTCAAAAATTAGACCAATTTTCGCAAAAGGACCAATTTTGGAAATTGAGCCAATTCCAGAAATTGGATCAACTCCAAGCATAAGACGGAATTCAGATGGACCAATTTCAATGGTAAAACCAATTCTAGAATTTAGTCCAATTTTACAAGATGGACTAATTCAAAGGACAAGGCCGAATTCAAAACTCAGACCAATTCTAGGAATTGGATAAGCCCCCCAAGTTCCAACAATCTCAAACGACCGAACTCCACTAAATGGAAGGAGGGAGAGACCGAGTTGAGAAGCTTCAAAAGTAGGACTAATTCGGGAGTTTGTTGGAAATGAGGTAGGCCCAAGGCTCATATCACAGGTCCATGGTTCCATAGGTCCAGCATATCCTTCATAGAATCTAGAAGTCTTCAATATTGACAAAACATGAACATACCACAACTTAATCATACAGATGATGAGACAAAGATAGAGAAAGAATAGACAACATGTGTAAGGTGTTACGTAAGCCATCGCTTACTCATAGTATCATATATACCAATGTTCAATGTACAATGTGGGATCAAAACTCTCTACCACTCTATGTGATGAGAACTAGATGGAAGAGTGAATGTACAAATGTAACAAATATATTCAGATGTATGGGCAGAAATCTGAATATACATGAGATGTGCGACCTAATAGGTTATAGAAGAGTGAATATGAGTGACTGAAAGAGGAAGGATCAGTGTGAAACTGATAATCAACAAACCCTCATCTGAACTTAGGCTATGGAAGACCCTAAGTCAGATACGTGTGTGAAAAGATCACATACTTAAAAAGTAGCAAAGAATGCTAACAATTTTGCTTCCGGAAATCCTCAAACTCATGTGAACACACCTTCTCAAACACTTCATCCAAATATGCATAAAGCATATACGTACTGATTCTCTTGTACCTATGCCGAATAGGACTCCTCCTCATATGGATGCTACTGCCTCCATAAACTCCAAGTAGGACCTGTGTGCATAAAGAGAATATGTACCTGAATACTTAACATAAGATGTAAATCTTATGTTAAACACCATCCAATGTCTTTGAAGTAGCCCAAAATCTTCATGTAGAAGACAATCTTCAAATACACCATTTAGATGGCTGATCCTCACCATCAAGCTGCTAATGACCAAGTTTTCTTTTCATGAACAAGAGATAACCTCCTCTCCATGAGCAAGAGTGTGAGCACACTCTTCATCTTCTCCAAGAAGAACTCCATAGCTGCTCATCAACATGCTTCAAGTTAGTACCATGGCTGCCCATGTGCTAGACGAAACACCACCTCTATTGAGGTCCAAGCTCAAGGCTTGTGTTGAAAGTTAGGTGAAGGATGAAAGACAATGAGCATGAGACTCTTCTTATATAGTATTTGTGAACCCTTTAAAAGCACATCAAAAGCACTTATTGAAAAAAAAGCTACGCGATCGTTTATGAATAAAGCTAATTTTATCGTTGTCGGTCTTCGCGCTGCCGTCAATTATCTTCAAAAAAGCTAACATAAAAAAACATAGTTCCGCGATATATGCTACCGACGGGATTCGATCCCACGTCCCCAAGATGGGAGGATGATGAACTAGCCATGGCGTTCGCGCCGTTTGATGTACAAAGAGAAGTAAGGACAGCTTGACATATTGTCATCTCTGAAGAATCTTGACCAATAGGGACATTGTTTCCCAACAATCCCCTTTGCAATGTTATATGGTACAAACTGAAATGGATCTGCAAAATATCACAAGCAGCAAACTATTATAAGCAAGCTTCAAGCTTGTACTCCCGATTGCTCTTCAAACCTTTTTTTCAAAAGTCTTCTTCAAAACTGAATTTGACTTTCTTCAAAAAACCTGAACTTGAACCATAATACTTGAGAAAATATGCAAACTAGATATCCAATAGCGTACACATCAAGCAATCATTGCTTGACAACAAATATAGCATGAACTATCTTCGAACCTGCTATCTCATGTTTTCAAAAACCTGAAAACATACACTAGGATCCATATATTGCATTTACCTTCCAAAAAGGTTTCTCAACGTACTTCCGCTGCGTCATGTAAATACACTAAACAAAATCAGGAACTGAATCCTGGAACCTGTGACTGAAAACTCACAACTTAGTGTATTATGAACACTGCTGGTTCATCTCTGACTCTAGTCAAGTCAAGTCAACCCAACTCAATTGAAATCAACTGAAATATGAGTCTCATCAAAAAATCATATCTATGATGTCATCATGTCATCATCCTTGTTCATCTGTAAACCTTCATACCTCTTTCCTTCAGAACCTGGTATAAACATATATGTGCGCACTTCTAAAACATACCTCTTTGAAATATCAAGCTTCTCTTCAATAGAATTTTGGAACCTCCTCCTGAACAGGAACATCCTAACAGAAACTTTCTCCAAACATTCTTCTTCTTCCTTCTTCTTTCAAAGCTGGAACATAAAGAGAACTTGACAAAGGAAATATAGGAATACCTGATATAGGAATGCCTGTAAGTATGAATCTGCATTCTTTCACATATGGCTGAAAATAAGTCTTCATGTTTCATCACCCCCCTGGATGATTTAACACTAGTATCCAGTATTCTTCAAATATATCAAACCTTTATGAAATCTGGAACGTCTTCCTTCATAAATCTGATGTTCAGTGATCAATACCTGTATCTGAAACAAAATCTCTGAACCCTTTTTATTAGCACTGTACACAAGCCAATAGCTTTCCATGTCATTCCTCAGCTTTCCAAATTGTAGAATAAGGTTAGCTGAACCTAACATAACAAAACCTTGCTGAAAGCTTTATAGGATTCATAACCTTCTGTAACATAACAAGTATCTTCTTCTATCTCTCTACAACATAAATCTGATAGAACCTGAATCTTTGACTTACTTTCTCCAATGCTAAGAACTTTCTCAAACAAAGGATAGACAATTGACTCATAAATACTCAAGATCATACAAGATCTATCCAAGATCAATGATCTCTCCTGTGTAGAATCTTCTCTCATCAAACCTTCATTACTGAATGTTTGATTTGTTACCTGAATGTCTCCAAGTGTCCATGCTTCTTACAAAGTTGTAAAACTTTTCTGCAAACAAATCCTTCCCAAGAATCTGTAACTCCTACTTGAAACATAAGTGGACAAACTTCTCACCTTGAGAACTCCAAAAAGCTGCAAGTTGATACTTCATATCTTTCATATTCTACCCGGGTGAAATGTGACAGTACCTGCTTGACTTTCTTTTGGCTAACTCCACTTCTTAATCAAGTGATAGGATCTAACGGAACACCTTTTTGAATACAAACATGTATCCAAAAATCAAGACAAACACAGAAAGTAGATTCTCCATTGACTTGTACATCAACAATCTGAATTTTTTGAAGTTTTCTGAAAATATTGAATATGAGGTAACCTTTTCCAAACATAAAACCTCAACCCAAGTCTGCTACAAAAAACTCTTTTACCTTAAGAGTTAGATAAAGAAGAAATATACTTCTTTGCAACTTGTCATATACCAAGTAGCTCTGTATTGACACTCCAAGAATTTTTTGAGGGAACATATAAGCTGCCTGCTTTAAAAGCTTCAACTAAAACATAACTTATACATATATGAGTCAAAGTTATATCTGCTGCTTTTCTTTCTCTCAATGCAATTCTTTGTCAAATCTACTAAATCATGAGCAAGTGTAATGCAAAACAAGAAACTGCTTCTTCTTTAAACAAGATGTTCTTGTAGACTTGTCTTTGGATGTAGAGGATAAAATAGGAAAAGTATATGGAAAATATATGAGAAAAGGAAGCCTTACTTTTCTTTTGGAAATGATTGACTTTCTTTTTTTGCATCTTTCTTCCACCTGATCATGTCAACATCTTCAAACTTCTCTTCCATACCTTTTGTTCTCTTCATCTTAAAGTAGCAAACACTCTTGACTTCTTCAAATGAACTCTTTCTCTTCCTTTAGGGCTAAGAGTAAGAGACAAAACAAACATGGTATACAAATGGAAGTGAACATAAAATCATGTTCTATCATCTCCTCATATCTCTGAATCAAAATTCTGCTTCAAATGTTTGAAACGACTAAATTCACCAACATTTTGTATGAATGATGAATTACCCTTCTAGAGTTACCGTCTCTAGATACCTAGATTACATTCTGTACCTGGATAACCAACCAATTTACAACAGAAAATTGGTTGAAAACAAAACTCATCCCATCTTCACATTTGTCTTCTTAGATGAACTTACTTGCCATGAAAGAGATCTCTTAAAACTCTCTAGAAAAACCTCTAGATACCTGTCTTGATGTAGCCTTTAACTTTCAAATAATGAAAGTGTATAAAAGCATTCCTTGAAACCTTCAAATCTCTTCATAACTGCTCTTCTAAGATATGACCTGCAAATGATAATCTGATAATAGAAACTGATACCTGTGATTTGATGTTGATCTGATTCTTTCATCTTCTCTAAACCATTGTTCTTCCTTGAATTTGAAGTAGCCTTCTCTTCATCAAGTCTTGGTCTTCAAACAATACTTTTGTAAAGTATTTGCATACTCTTCCAAAAATATTCGGCTGATAGCAGATCATCGACTTCATACTCCACACTGATGAATACACATGTAACTGAATTGTCTAAATCTCAAATCTCTACTCATCTAGATTAATTGTGTATGTCAAATGTCAAATGTTAGAAGATTCACTTAAATCATATGTTGTAAACCTAGAATTCTGGAAACCTGAGAATATGAATGAGCCTTAATGCATTGATGCCAAAGATCTAAAGTTCTGAAACCAAAACCTTAGTGCTCTGATACCAAATGTTGGAAATGAGGTAGGCCCAAGGCTCATATCACAGGTCCATGGTTCCATAGGTCCAGCATATCCAACATAGAATCTAGCAATCTTCAATATTGACAAAACATGAACATACCACTACTTAATCATACAGATGATGAGACAAAGATAGAGAAAGAATAGACAACATGTGTAAGGTGTTACGTAAGCCATCGCTTACTCATAGTATCATATATAAGGCCAATTCACGAATTTTGGGAATTATTCAAGTCCCATTGATAATACTTACTATAATAACCTCTTAGTTTTCAGCCTAGCCTTGATACTCCACTTATAATACAATTAGCATCAATGTTAAAGTGTCAATTTAATATTACAATCAGGAGATAATAACATGTTTTAGTGTGTGCAATGACTCAAAACCAAAAAACACATTAGAAACAAAAAATTGTCTCAAAATCATGAATGATTCCCACTTTTCTTGAATAGGCATTATATACCAATGTTCAATGTACAATGTGGGAGCAAAACTCTCTACCACTCTATGTGATGAGAACTAGATGGAAGAGTGAATGTACAAATGTAACAAACATATTCAGATGTATGGGCAAAAATCTGAATATACATGAGATGTGCGACCTAATAGGTTATAGAAGAGTGAATATGAGTGACTGAAAGAGGAAAGATCAGTGTGAAACTGATAATCAACAAATCCTCATCTGAACTTAGTCTATGGAAGACCCTAAGTCAGATACGTGTGTGAAAAGATTACATACTTAAAAAGTAGCAAAGAATGCTAACAAGTTTGCTGCCGGAAATCCTCAAACTCATGTGAATACACCTTCTCAAACACTTCATCCAAATATGCATAAAGCATATACGTACTGATTCTCTTGTACCTATGCCGAATAGGACTCCTCCTGATATGGATGCTACTGCCTCCATAAACTCCAAGTAGTACCTGTGTGCATAAAGAGAATATGTACCTGAATACTTAACATAAGATGTAAATCTTATGTTAAACACCATCCAATGTCTTTGAAGTAGCCCGAAATCTTCATGTAGAAGACAATCTTCAAATACACCATGTAGATGGCCGATCCTCACCATCAAGCTGCTAATGACCAAGTCTTCTTTCCATGAACAAGAGATAACCTCCTCTCCATGAGCAAGAGTGTGAACACACTATTCATCTTCTCCAAGAAGAACTCCAAGAAGAACTCCCTAGCTGCGCCTCAACATGCTTCAAGTTAGCACCATGGCTGCCCCATGTGCTAAACGAAGCACCACCTCTATTGAGGTCCAAGCTCAAGGCTTGTGTTGAAAGTTAGGTGAAGGATGAAAGACAATGAGCATGAGGCTCTTCTTATATAGTATTTGTGAACCCTTCAAAAGCACATCAAAAGCACTTATTGAATAAAAAGCTACGCGATCGCTTATGAATAAAGCTAATTTTATCGCCGTCCGTCTTCGCGCTGCCGTCAATTATCTTCAAAAAAGCTAACATAAAGAAACATAGTTCCGCGATATATGCTGCCGACGGGACATTGTTTCCCAACAGAGTTGAGACCAATTTTTTCGAGCCTACCAATTCTTGGAATTGGACCAAAACCAATTTTTGCTGAGAAGCCAATACTGAAGCAAGCTAGTTCAGAATCTCTTATAGCAAACGTGGTAGCACTACAAGAAATCCACACTATCGAAGTAGATGCTGGAGTCCTCACATGGGCCCAGAAGAAAAAGTTACAAGGTCAAAACCAAATCAAGATCAATTTCTTGGAAAAGGGAGGACCTAACCTGAAGACAACATATTTTGAAGGAAGAAGTGAAGAGCTGGATAAGGCTTAGAGGATACAGTGTTGGAACTTCGCTAGTCATCAGAAGATGCATAGGATTCTACCATCATCCACATAGAGAATCTTCTAAAGAAGACCTATAAGTAGGTACCTCTATATGATCTATTAAAAATGGGTGAAAGGTTTAGGAGTGATATCTTAGGGATAATTGAGACATTCTATTCGTCACCCCCCTCAGGTCACAATTAGTGGCGGGCACATGCACACCAGTATGATCATGCCAGGTAAGACGCCTACTATTGATTAAAGAAGTCCTACTATCACTCTCACAATTAGAGGCAAGACTTTTACCGAGGTAATTATCGATGGAGGATCGGGCATTAATCTAATGCCCCACTACACTATGATCTCGTTAGGCTTAGAAATGACAAAGAAAGCCTCTTTCATTGTGACTCTTGCAGAACAAAGTAGAGTCCAGCCCTTGGGAATAGTGGAGCACCTACCTGTGCTAATCCAGAAGATTGAGTTTTTCCTAAGCTTTGTTGTGGTTGATGTCCCTTGCATGGATTGGGGATATCCACTCTTGATTGGAAGACCTTGGCTCAGACATCATCGGAGTTCATGATTGGAGCAATGACACCCTGCTGATCAACATTGTTGGGCATTCAAAGGTAACACACATTCCTTTTCCATTCAAAAGGAAAAAGAATTAGAAGTAGAAGATGATCAAGACCTGTTGCAATGGATAGAAATAGTAGACTCATTTCCTTGCTATGGGGTTAATATCACAGAAAATGAAGGAGAAGTAGAAACTATTGGACTAGGGGAACCGATTCTTGACTATAGAAGAGGAAACGATCAAGTGTGCATGTACCACCATGAAGAACCTCAAGAGAAAAAGGGGAGATCAACATCGGAACAAGAGCCTTCATAATAGCTCAGTGAAGAGCTTGCACCAAAGGACGAGCTAGCAATCGGATGGGTTCAAAAGAAGGAAACCAATATCATCCTGGATGACTCTCCATGTTATTCAAGACAAATGGACTCAAGGTCCCATTCAGTAGCTCCTACTCTTGAAACTTTGGATGGTGCACTCTACACAGCTCATGAAAGGCATCGCCCCATGGATGGGAATTTCAAGGGCAATTCTCTGGGAAATTATGTGCATGTAGGAGAAGCTCGTTGTAGCTTAGCAAAATCAACAATACGAATGTATACACCAAAACTTCAACAATTTCTAACGATGTATACACCAAAACTGGATTGTTTACTAGTCAGACGTCTTCATACACAGGAGACTCTTGAAAGCAACTCAAAGACAAAAAAGAAAGAAAATAGGTCTTCTAATTGCTCATGGGGTGTTTGAAGGAATGGGAAAAGGGATAATAATTCCAATACTGTGAGAGCTCTGCGACAACAGGTAAGGACAATGATGCTATGATGAATATCTCATGGATACCATGATTCAAGGTCAACTTGGCATTGCTCCATCATCTGCAAAAAACAACAAGAAGAAACCTTTGGGAGCCCGGGTTGTTGCCTCCATCGGCTTTCCAAAGAATTTTCTAACCGAGGAAAAAATGGAAGCAGGGATAGTGCAAATAGTAAGTGATGTGGAGCAAGATGATTATATAGAAGTTATACTAGCAAGATGGAGAGAAAATGTGCATGTGTGGTAAGATAAATCACAGGTCATGAAAAGCATTGGCAGCCAGCACAAGGTTCTTCTGGATACAGCCTATAAATTTCGGTCTGCATATGGCTACATAAACTTTCGAATAGAACCTTCCATCAAGGTAGTCATTCGAGAGGAACCAACTGAATCGACTGTAATAATAGAAGCAGGACTTGCAGGCTTAGAGCTGCTGCTTGCCAACTTTTGGCATTCGGCCCCAAGGTAGAGCAAATTTGTTGACTAGGTGAGGTTGTCTAGTTCGTCCACCATCCCTTCTTTAATCTTCGAATTCGCCCTTCCAATTCACGCCTTCATTTTAGTTGTAAAAGAATTATTTAAAATTAAAAAAGAAAAAAACGATGAAGAGAAGCAATACATTACTACAGAGAGAAGCATCAAGGCACTCTCTGAGACGGAGAGTGAAGTACTGGCGGGCAACCTGTATAGCCTAAATTGGCCCCCTACACAATTTTTTTGGTGATGGAGTCTAATTGCAGAATCTACACAAGTACAAGAAAAGACTAATTTTCAGAATTGGTCTCTAGAATGAGACTAATTTTCAGAATTATTTCCAAAATGAGACTAGTTTTCAAAATTGGTCTCCAGAATGAGACTAATTTTCAGAATTGGTCTCCAAACTGAGACTAATTTTCAGAATTGGTCTACAGAATGAGACTAATTTTAGTCTACACAATGACACTAATTTTCAGAATTGGTCTCGAGAATGAGACTAATTTTCAGAATTGGTATGCATAATAAGACTAATTTTCAGAATTGGTATGCAGAATGAGGCTAATTTACAGAATTGGTCTATATAATAAGGCTAATTTTCCAGAATTGGTCTCCAGAATAAAACTAATTTTCAGAATTGGTCTAATAGAGGAGACTAAATTCACAAAATTGGTCTTTTTCAAAATTGGTCTAAAACAACGGACCAATTTCACAAAAATTCATCTTTTTGAGAATTGTCTAAAACAAGAGACCAATTTCACAAAATTGGTCTTTTTTAGAATTGGTCTAAAGCAAGGGACCAATTTCACAAAAATTCGTATTTTTTAGGATTGGTATAAAACAAGAGATCAATTTCAAAAAATTGGTCTTTTTCAGAATCGGTCTAAAGCAAGCGACCAATTTCACAAAAATTCCTCTTTTTCAGAATTGGTCTAAAATACCCCCTCTTTAGGGATGAGGAAGATGAGACCCTCGATGATAGACTCAGGAAGGTTCCCCCCTCCATGACCTCGAAGGCAAGAGGAATCCCATCCCCGAGGACCTCCCAGTATTTAATAAAAACATTGGGGGAAAGACCATCATCACTAGGAAAGCTTTCCCTAGCCAAACCACACTATGCATCAAAGATCTCATTGTCAGTAAACAGGGCCTAAAGCATAGTCTCCATCTCATCAATCATCGATCACGATACATGCTGCAAGTCACGTCTACTCTCCTGCAAGGCCTCAAATGGTGTCTCCTCAGATAACAAGGTGCGTTAGAACTAAGTGGCAAGCTCTCTTAGCTCCCCAGGCTCCGAAGCACAACATCAATCCATCCGCCAAAGCTTACTGAACCCACCTGTTGCAGAGCCAAAAGAGCGCACAAAGCAGAGAAAAAGACGGGCCCCAAAATTTTTCCGATTTGGACCAGATATTTTTGTAACATATTCATTTTTGTAATATATTTCCCTTGTAAAGGCACTAGAGGAGTCCTCTAGATGCATTCCTATAGAAGAATAGAAGCTTACCCATGTAAAATAGTAGGAAATTAGCTCTTAAGGAATAAAGTGCCGGTCACTTGTGTGAAAGGACCATTTTTAGGGCACTAGTATATAAGTCAAATGTGACTCTTTGTAAAGAACTTTTTGCCATTGTGAGAATAGAGAGCACAGAAATTCGAATTTGTGTCTTCTTCCCTCTTCATCTTCTTCTTCGTGAGCTTGTATGCATGTGTATTGCTTGGAAAGAGTGCTTGTGAGTGTTGTCTATCCTTGAGAGTGTTTCTTTGCTGTAGGAGAGGTGTGTGCGAGGTGTAGGAAGTGCTGAAGTGTAGGAAAGTATTCCCGCGACTCAGTATTTCTGTCATAACTTGAAGTAGGAGTGTCGGAATTGCGTGAAACCACTACCATTGGATGCGTCTTCTCGAGAGCTTCGAAACGCATATGCTATTCGCTATGTTTGGAGCTCGGAGCTAGGAGAAAAGTCCAAAATACTGACGGCTGCTGCACCAAGTGTCGTTTCGTCTTGACCTACAGTTGAAGCTTGTTAGGATAAGTGTTTTCCTCATTTTCACTTTGAGTAATACTTTTGCATTGACCATTACGCATTTGCATGTCTTCATACACTCGGCTAGGTTAGTATACTCTTCGGATTGATAAATTAAAAGCGTGTATCCCCACTATATGCACTTGTGAGGGGATTGAGGTATAGTCTCTTTCTCTGCAAGTCCCTAAATTGAAGCTTAGGTCAACACACTTTTTGGCGCCGTTGCCGGGGAGTGACGAATCAAACCGAGGCATTCGCGTGATGGTAAGTAGCTTTTTTCTTTGAAGAACTTGGAGGAGCGGAAATTTTCTCTTCTTTGGTAAGTCAATTTCAACCGCAGTTGCTACTTCTCATTCTTGGAGTGTGTGTAGTAAGTTGATAGATTAGGGGAGTGAGTAGAAGAAGTAGAATAGGAGTGAGTGGAGAGTAGAGTAGGCTTTAGGTTTGTTCAAGAATTTTCATTTTTCAGTAAGCTAGGAATGCCCAAGTATAAAAGCCAAAAAATTTTTCATTTTCAAGTTACTTGTTGAACAAGTATCGTGGAGAGCTGTGTCGAGTATCGTGTGAGCCCAGCGATCGTTTCGAGGAAGAGCAAGCAAAAAGGGAGAGTTCTGTGCAAAGGAGTTGGACCTAGAGATCATGGGAGCTTCCAAGGTAAATTAAACCACCTCCTTGCTCAAAAATTTCAGCATTTCAACCTAGGAGAAGGGAAAAAACGACCTGCGCGGAGTGTCGTTTGGGTCTTCAGGGGGTTAAAGTTCATTTGTTGATTGCTACAGTGGGTGAGAGTAGGAGAGAAGAGATAGGAGAGAAAGGGGGAAACATTAAACCTCAAAACAACACACAAAAATTTGAAAAAGGGTCAAGTATCGCTTTGCTCCTGCGGTCGAGTATCGTTTTACTCCTGCGGTTGAGTATCGCGATATTTCCCAACGGTCGTCGATCGTTTTGAGAGATATCGTAGATCTGTTCAGATAGAGATCGTAGATCGTTTTCAGGCAGAGGTCGTCGATCGTTTCACTAGAGATCGTTTTAGACAGCGGTCGTAGATCGTTTTGCCAGAGATCGTTTTTGATCAAAGGTCGTCGGTCGTGTATCGTTTGCCAAGTATCGTGATCCAGAGATCGCGACACTTGTCAAAGGTCGGTATCGTTTCAGATAGGTATCGTCGATCGTTTCTACTGAAGATCGTAGATCGTTTCTATCCGAGTATCGTGTATCGTCTAGTGAGAGATCGTGTATCGTTTCAACAAAGTATCGCCGATCGTTTCTACTAGAGATCGTCGGTCGTGTATCGCTTTCTGTCAGAGATCGTCGGTCGTCTCGTTAGAGATCGTTTCAGGCAGCGGTCGTAGATCGTTTCAAGATAGAGATCGTTTTGATTGAGTATCGTTTGGATCCAAGTGTCGATATCCAGCGATCGTTTTGATCAAGTATCGTTGGTCAGCGGTCGTTTTGGGTCAGAGGTCGTAGATTGTTTCTTTGAAAGGTCGTGTATCGTTCCGGTCAGAGATCGTTTGGGGAAGGACGTTTCCCAGCGATCGTTTCACCCAAGTATCGTCTGTCAGAGATCGTTTTTTTTTCAGAGGTCGTGAGAGTCAAGTATCGTGACTTGAAATTTTCTTTCAGTCACATTCCAGCCTAAGTTTACCTAGACTTCTGAGCCATAACTTAGAACTCTAGAGACTAAAGGTGGACAAGATTTGTTTAGAGCTCTTAAGTGAATGAACTTGAGATCGGGAAGAACCCTAGGAAGCCGAAGAAGTGTAATTTCTTCCGTAGGGAGTGTTGCCGAACCTAGTAACCGATCACACTATTCTGAGACCTCCAGTGAGTCAGAAGGAGAAATCCCCATGGCTTCCGAGGATATGCAAAACACTGTGCCCATGATTGGCCAGATGTCCATCATTGAGGGTGAATACAGAACTTCCTTGGAATATGTGAGCACTAACCACAATGAGATCCCTATCTATTTAGATGGTCTAAACAGATCAGTGGCCAGATTGAGGAAGGCTTCAGAGGCCTACATAGTGCCAAGACCAGCAGTCAAATACATAGGAGGACTGTACATGGATAAACAAGACATTCAATACATGGTCACTGAACACCCGGAAATCATTAATGAGCGTGGTGAGGAAAATGACACTTCAAGTTTAAATAGACATGGAACTGAGGAACAAGTAACAACTCCTAGAGGTAGATCGACAATTACTAAACTTTGGAGAGGAGACTTAGTTCCCCAGGATGACACTCTAATAGATGTGTATTTGATCAATGGGATGGAGCACCTGCTCAGAACCCATTCCTCTATTTGGGACGCTGCTCCTAATCCAGTTACCATCTATGAGTTACAAGATCCTGAATTCCCCACCATCATTACATATTTGGACAAAGACCACAGAAGATATTGGCCAGTCACTGAATTAGAGAGGGCTGAGCTGAAATATCAGAACATTCCAGTGTTCCCCCCAAGGGACCAAGCAACCACTTCACGGAACCCACATGGAACTTCTCAAAATGATTCAAGTCAACATTCGGGACAAACACAACAAACTCAACAAACCCAGATCCCTATCAGACCTCATGTACAATTTGCAATACCTGCCACTAATCCAAATTACCGGCCACAACCAGCTATGGACCCAAGACAAGGAGTTCGCGCTCCAGTCAGACCACAGGTAGTACGAGGACCAGGCATACCTATAGGAAGACCAAACTACCCTGTAATGCCGAGACAACCTGAAGTAGGAAGGAGACTAAGACCGATTCAAGTGGCCAAATGCATGAGAAATCATTATGATGGCTCGAGTGAACCCTATAATCATATAGCAGAATTTAAACAAGTAGTTAGAGCCGAGCAGGTAGATGACTTCATGATTCAATATGAGTCCTTTGGCCTCACCTTGTCAGACACAGCCCTGGCCTGGTTTCAGCCATTAGATCCAAATACCTTCCAGAACATGGATCAAGTGTATCAAGAAATGATTGAAGAATTTACCAAGTCTTGAATCAAGAACAATTCTTCGTCATTAATCCACAGCTTCAAGCAAGCTCCAACTGAGTCAGTCAGATTGGCTGCCAGGAGATTCAAACAGTATGTGGATAGATGCCCCGTAGAGGAGAGACCAACACAAAACAAGATGGTATCATTGTTCTTAGAAGGACTATTGAACGGAACCTTGAGGTCATTAGTGTACGTGAAGAGAGTTCAAACTCTGCAAGAATGTATGAAGGAATGTATAGACCTAGAGGATAACCTTGCAGGAGATTTGAAAATACCCCAAGGAAGTGTGAAAAGTGAAGAGTCATCAAATAGCACATCAAACCCTAAAAACAACATTGAGGAAATTGCTGACTTGCTAGCAAAAAAACTGAATATGCAAGGACAGAGGAATTATCCCACCAATCCTATGAGAACGCCTATGCTTAGAAGATGTATGCAGTGCGGAGGGGATCATCCTTCTCACTTGTGTACTAGGGGAGTAGTCCCACCACCTGCTTATGCTCCCCATAGACCCACTGTTCCCGGGCCACTACAGTATTGCAGCATAGAGCAGAGATACACAAATCATAGCACAGAGAACTGCCCTTACAATAGGCAAACCAGACCCACCCAGCCTTATGTGAGACCATATGGATATCCGCAGATCCAGCAAGGAGGAGAAGCCTTCAGATATCCACCATATCAGCCGCAGGCACCCATGCCACGACCATACACATACCAAGGATATACACAGCCTCAACCAGTGTTAGGACAACAACCGCCCCACCCTCAGAACGTTGTCCCAGTTAAGATAGCACAACCAGAGGAAAACTTAGAAAGGGCCATAGTGCCGGCAACGCCGTTGACTAGTAGTGAACCATATGACTCATTTTACGAACCTAGTCAAGGAGCATACCCAGGTTATGAAAGCTCAACAATGCAATATGGGCAACAATACGACCCATATGCGTATGGCATGGAGACGCCGGAGAGTTCATATAACTACGAGCAAGATTATGTACCATTAATGTACACAGCTCCTAGAGCAACCATGCCACCTCGACCAATGAATAGACCACCTGTACCTAGAGGACCATGCTACAGATGTGGAGGTGACCACTATATCAGAGAATGTACATTGCCAAACCCACCACCACCACAACGAATTTGGGAAGGTTATTGTAGCGATTGTGGAAAGGAACACCTTTTCAGAGACTGTCCTAAGAACCCAAACAAAGTCACATCTAACGTACAGATTAACGTGATAGAGGTAATTGAATCGTCAGGGAGTGATAAAGAGTACACTATACCTTTAAAAGCCATAACAAGAGCAAAGGCTAGAGAAGACCCTGATAAAACCACAGAAAATAATCAAAGTGACAAAGAGGGGAATACACCCATCCCTCACAGAGTAGAAGACTCAGAAGAACCAGAAAAAAGTATCATCAGTAAACGATCCCAAAAATGGAAGCAAAGGAGAGATAGGATAAAAGAAAAAAAGTTGTTACAAAAGAAGGAAAATGAAAAGAGTAAACCAAAATCAACAGAGGAATCACAAGTGGAAGAAGACAATAAAAAGGAGAATAAAAAGGAGGAGTTAGAATCGATATTAGCAGACCCAATGCCTGAAGACTTAGCGATGTGGATTCAGGCATACAAAGAGAGAATTAAAGCCGGACCTACCATAGAACAACATGAGAGAGAATATCCGAGAGGTGACCTAGAGAAAGAAAGATTGGAAATCTGCAGAAAATTGATAGAAGTTGCCCAACAAACATTAGAAAAATCCACATCACCATTACCAAACAACCGAATTTGCGAAGAAAAATTCCAAGAGTGTCTAAATAATCAGGAAAAGCCTAACGTAAATAGACCTCTGGATAATGAAATTGGTGTTGAAAGAAAGGAAGGATCCATAGTCCCTGAAACAGAAGGAGACTGGACTAAGGATTTATGGGCGAGAGTTCAAGAGGACAAGTGGAAAAAAGTAGAAGGAATGGAACCGCCCTTTGAAGAACTGAAAGCAGAAAACGAAATGGAAGATTCAATACCTGAACTTAATTCAGAAGGGATTTTTCCGATGGATGCAAGTGACAAAGAAACCGAAGACGATGTAAAGGAACTACCTAATTACACCGGGGAATACGAGCACAACTCAGAATTGTATCGCATTCCATCAATACAGAGACGAGAAACGAATCTATCAGTTCAAACATCGGAGATCATACAACGCCTTAGAGAGGTGAAAATCCCATGCACCTTAACGTTCGAGGAATTGTTAAAGGCGAAACCACATCTAAAAGAAAAATTGATCAATCAGTGGGAAGCCAAGGAAGAAAAAAAGGAGGTAGATGACGAAGTGAAAACAATGAGAATTCCAGTGGATAAAGTAGGAGACTTTAGTGAAGGAGATGAAGGAAATACCTGTCTTCCAATCACCTATAGGGGTTACACAACCAAAGCCATATTAGATTCCGGAGCTGGTGTAGGCATTGCTACCAAAGAAATTTGGCAGAAATGGGGAAAACCAGCATTGAGACCAACACGTATGAAAATTCAGATGGCCGATGGACATACAGAAAGACCCTTAGGATTGTTGGAAAGAGTAGTCTTCACTACGTGTGGAGTGGAATTCGAACACACTTTAGCAATTTGTCACTTTGAAAGGCCGAGCAACTATGAGATGATCTTGGGAAGGCCATTCATGAGACAGCTAAAGGTCGTACAAGACTGGGGAAAAGATGCAGTGTACCTACAACACGCAGGAGTCACCACTAGGATCAACCTACATACGTATGCATATCAAGATGTACCACCTCTGCAATGGAATCAAATCCATAAAGAGGAAGACGATCAATCGATTCATAGTGCAGGTTCTAGTGATCAATCCTGGATGAACGAGGACACTCATCTATGGATATGCCAAGCTGCTAAAAAGGAAGAAGAGAGAAGAAAAAGTTGGCAGCAGAAACAAGGTGTAGTAAGATCAGTACAAGATCCAGCTTATATGCCACAAGTATTTCCAGACGAAGAATTCGAACCTCATGGTTGGATGGAAATCTTAGCTACCCTCGATGTTTGTGTAAACGAAGAAGTAGTAACTATGAACGAATGCATTGACGAGGAGGGTTATGACATTAGCCTGTATATGGTAGTCCTTCAGGAGGCAGAAAAAGGAGAAGTATTTGAGCAAAACTGGAAGGAGGACTACGAGAGCATTGAAATGGAGCAAGAACCCATGGATTTAGGAATTAGTACCACCAACATGGACATCACTGCCAACGAACAACGTAAGGATCTCACACAAAAAGAAGAATTAGAAGTTGAAAGGGAGTTGGAAGATGACGATAATAAGCTTCAAGACCAATTTGAGGTACCAGCTCATTTCAAAAAATACGAAGTAGAAGAGAGGAAGATTGCTATTCAAATGCCTAAAAGAGAGGCACAACCGGGAATAGCATATGATAATAAAGAGCAAACCAAAAAAATAGTCGTAACCATGGAAGGAGGAGAAGAACGATGTACCTTTATAGGACAGGATGTCTCAGAGGAAGAGGAGCAAGAACTAATTCGACTCATAAGAGAATACCGGGATGTCTTTGCTTGGACCTATAAGGATTTAAAAGGAATAGATCCATCTATATGTGCGCATAGAATCCCCATGACATCCGAAGCAAAACCTTCCAAACAGAGACCTTATACTTATAATGATGTATATTCAGCCAAGATAAAAGAAGAAATAGATAAGTTGTTAGACGCTGGATTCATCTACGAAATTGAGCACACGGAATGGGTATCACCCTTGGTAGTGGTACCAAAGAAAAATGGGAAGTTAAGAGTGTGCATCAATTTGAAAAAAGTGAACTCTGCCACCATAAGGGATAGCTACCCCTTACCGATCACTGACCATCTCTTGGAAAGAGTAGCAGGGAAGGAAGTTTATAGTTTTTTGGATGGCTTTTCAGGGTATAATCAGGTAGCCATTGCGCCTGAGGACCAACATAAGACTGCATTTGCAACTGAGTGGGGAGTATACGCCTTTAGAGTCATGCCTTTTGGGTTAACGAATGCCCCAGCTACGTTCCAAAGACTGATGTGTCATGTGTTCAAGGAATTTTTGAGAAAGAGCATGGAGGTATACGTGGATGACCTGTGTACATATTCAACTATACGATCAGAGCACATCCCTGAACTAGAAAAGATTTTTGCCAAATGTCGACAATATCGAGTATGCCTCAATCCGGAAAAATGTGTCTTCATGGTGCGACAAGGGAAAATCTTAGGACATATTGTTTCTAAGAATGGAATTTCCACGGATGAAGACAAAATCAAAGTCATTTTGGACTTACCGAGACCGAAAACTGCTAAAGAAGTTCAAGCATTTATGGGACACTGTGGTTATTATCGAAGATTCATACATATGTATGCCATAATTGCTAGACCTCTTTATGCATTATTAACTCAGTTCAATTGGACCGAAGAATGTGAAAAAGCTTTTAATGAGTTGAAGAATCGATTGAGTTCAGCACCCATTCTTCGAGTCCCTAACTGGAATAAACCGTTTCATATTCATGTTGATGCTTCCAAGTTTGCCATTGGTTGCATCTTAGCTCAACCATCGGATACAGGTAAATTAGACCACCCAATAGCCTATGCCAGTAGACAGTTAAATCAAGCTGAACGCAATTATACTACTACGGAGAGAGAAGGCCTAGGAATGGTTTATGCCGTCAAGAAGTTTAGACATTACTTATTGGCAACCAAATTCAAATTCTTCATTGATCATCAAGCTCTATTGTACTTAGTCAACAAGCCTTGCAATACAGGACGTCTAGTACGATGGTTTTTATTGCTAATGGAATTTGATTTTGAAGTAATAGTCAAGAAAGGAAACACACACATAAGGGCAGATCATTTATCTCGCATGACCCATGGAGAACCACCTATAGGAGTTCCTGATGATCTGCCAGACACTTATCTCTTTAACCTGGAAGTATGTCCTCAATGGGCAGAAAAGTTGATCCCGATACTTACACATGGACCTAAAGATGGGATCACGCCAAACCGAAAGCAAGATCTTTGGAGGACTAAAAACCTTCACATTATTGCTGGAAGTTTATACCACCAGGATTCAAGTGGATTACTGATGAGATGCGTGGAGGAAGGGGAACAAGAAATGTGGCTTCAGAAAGCACACATAAACCAATGGAACACTCATTTGAATGCAAATGGAACATGGCAAACACTCAAGAGATTCGGCCTATATTGGCCAACCATGCAACGAGATGCACATCATTATGTGTCAACCTGTCAGACCTGTCAAGAACAAATCCCAGGAGAGAACTCTACGTTATGCTATTCTACAATAGCACCAAGGTGGAGCATGCCTTTAGTAAAGTTCTTGAAAACTCGAGAATACCCGGAGGGAGCTACCCTAGCAAGAAAGCGTGCTCTTGAAGAACAGAGCAAAGATTACGTCATCCTAGGAAAACAACTCTTTAAACGCGGAAAGGATAACCAGTTAAGATTGTGCATTCATGAGAAGGAATATCTCTCTGTATTAGAAATGGCACACGCAGGAGCTGCGGGAGGACATTTCTCAGCAGATAGAACAGTCAAGATGATTCTCTTTGCAGGCCTGTGGTGGCCAACTCTACATATGGACGCAGAGACCTATGTGAGAAGCTGCGAAACATGTCAGAGAGCAAAATATCCTATTAGAAGAGATGATATGCCTTTAAGACCCATGGTTTGTGCGAGAGCATTTACCAAATGGGGCATTGATTTCATAGGACCTATCAATCCACCTGCGAAAGGATCGCATGCAGAGTACATAATAGTAGCCACCGACTACTTGACTAAATGGGTAGAAGCAAAAGCCACTAAGAAGAATGATGCTCAAACCACAGCAAAATTTCTTTTTGAGCACATATTCACACGCTTTGGACTACCGATTGAGATAGTGAGTGATCGAGGAACGCATTTCTTAAACGAAGTTATTGAATCGCTAATGAATGAATTCTTAGTGATTCATAAAAAATCAGCCCCATACCACCCTCAAGCTAATGGGCAAGCTGAAAGTTCCAACAAAGTACTTTGTACGGTATTGACAAAGATTGTCAATAATGGAAGGTCAGATTGGGACAAACAATTGCATCACGCAATTTGGGCCTTCCGAGTGGCATATAAAACGGCCATTGGAACTACACCTTTCAATTTAGTGTACGGGCAAAATGCCATTTTGCCAATTGACTTCTTAGTACCCACCTTGAAAGTGGCCCAGCAGTATGAGTGGAATGGTCACGAATTATCTCAGCAATTAGATCAGATCGAAAAGCTGCACGAGACAAGATTGCAAGCGGTAGCAGGCATTTATGCCGCCAAACGGAGACAAAAGGCTTATTATGATGCACATATAAAGGACAAGGGACTGAAAGAGGGCGACTTAGTCTTAGTATACACCCTTAAACAGCATGCAAAGAAACTACAGAAACGTGGATATGGACCCATGATTATAAATCGAATCTCCACTAGTGGTGCAGTCAATCTCGCCACACTAGACGGAGATGTTCTTTCCAATTACATCAGTGGATGCAGAGTGAAAAGATTTATGGAGCCTCTAACGGATCAAATGTTAGCACGACTCTTAGGAGCTCAGAGTAGAAAAAAGGAACAAGAACGCATACGCGAAGAAGCGAGACAGGAAGCCCTAGAACGTATCAGGAAACGGAAAGAGTGGATGAGAGAAAGAGACGAGAGATATCGAGCAGGAGAAGAACTCATCCCTATGGCTAATTTTAGAGCCACAGAGAACTCTGGACAACAAAGAAGACAGCCTTATTTGAATCTGGGAGCAGGACGGAAAGAGTACCACTTAGTGGATGCTCTTATAGACACAGGAGCAGCAATGAGCTGCATTAGATTCTCTTTGTCTCAGAGACTTAAAGAGGAGTTACGGCCATCGAAGGCGCAGCTAATTGGAATAGGAGGAAAAGTTACTCAATGCATAGGTGAGATCACTTTACCTTTACATATGGGGAACAACACAATGGAGCAGAGACTCTTAGTATGTCAGGACCAAGATTTGCTTGAAGATGTGGTGTTAGGCCAAGATTGGATCTACGAATATGAGGTAACCATTCAATTGGCTTTAGGATACATCTCGGCCAGAATAGGACCTCGTGAAGTGTATAGTTTGCTAGACGAACGACCACCCAAAGCTGCTATTATAGAGCCAGAAGTTCATTCTAATAAACAAAGTCATGATTGTATGTTCACTAGCAATATAGGAACCCCATCCTCAAGTACTTCATGTGAAAATACTGTGAGTCCTGTGTGCACTCCTCCCTTGAGTTTAGAGAGTCACAAGAGTGCACAAGAACATGAAATCAAGCACAGAGAACCACAAAGTCCAAGAAAAAATATTCCTTTGCAAGACGTGAAGTCTACACCCGTGGAAGTGTACCCCATTCCACATTCTACACGAGCTTGGATAAGAAAGGACCAAAAGAAGGCCTATCTTCAGCAACAGAAAAGTCTTCGACAGCAGCATGAGCACTTGTATAAGAAGACAAAGAATTTCGGACACTATCAGCAACCACGACTCAAGAGCATATGGATCCCAAAGAAGCTGATAACTGCACAACCTGATCGAACCAAAATTTGGATCCCAAAGTCATGTACCCAAAGGATGACCATCCCAAACAAGGAACATCCTCAGAAGAACTATCATACTCAACAGGGTCAACAGACACATCGGCCGAGAAAGAGGACATATTGGAGGAAGAAGGAATCTCCAAATGCAATACAAACCGACTTGAGATTCCCAAAACAGAATCAGAAGACATACAGCCGAAAACGAACAGCATTCGTCAAGAAGGTGGAGAATACAGTATGTCGAACACAAGCGAAGCAAATATGGATGCCGAAAGACAAGACAACCTGCATACAGCATGCAACTACTTCCAATTGCACACATGAGGAGTTGCCAAGATCCAAAGTATGCATGATAGGGCCACATTACAAGGCCAAGCATTCGGCACGTCCTTCTTCTATTTTCGGATAGTAGCGCACATTTTCCCTGTGGAAATAGGAGAGCACTTGTACATACTTAAAATATTACTCCAAAAAAAAAAAAAAATTTCATTAACCGCTTCGGCTATGAACTAACTTTTATATTTTCTTTTCAGCAAAAAAAAAAATATATAAAAATACAGGAAAATTCAGGTATTACCTTTCTCACACCCACGGGAAAGGGACGACACCACGCACTCGGAACTTCATCAAATTATTAATCAACATATGGAGGAGGATTTCTGAAAAAAATATGGACACTAATACATCCTCTATATTGAGTGCAGCTGACATCTTCTGACTCAGAAGCTACACAGCAGGAAGAGGAACTACTTCTTCCATTGGGGTCAATCACCAAGGTCAGAGGACATTGGTTTCGAGATGACCAACCTATCTCGGAACTCTTATTCATGGCAACTATCAAGATCATGGACAGGGACCACTGCTTCCCTATTATGTCACAGGACTTCAAGACCATAATACAAGGGTTACCACATATCGAAGAAGTGTGGACACAAGCTGGCATTGAAGCATTTTTGAAGATACCTATATGTGTACCCGACTTCCAAAGGTGTACACAAGTAATGAATACCATGCAGCCTGCTGCTACAAAGATTTCGGTTCCAGAAGCAAAGGTTTTGGACAAGGTGGGCAAGTGGAAGACCATTCAATTCACTCATGAATTGATCAATAAGGCCTTTGGATGGAATCAGGAAGGAATTACTAATGTCAAGGACGAATGCCATGACCCCAAGAAAAGATCATTCCTGGAGATTAACAGAGTGGATATTGAAGACGCGGTACGTTTGGTACACCAACACTTTTGTTTTCCTGGCATGAACAGATACACTGCACCCCAGAAGATTGTAGTACAACTCCTATCCCATGCCATGAGACAGATAGGAAACAAAGTGAATCTCACAGGTTACGTGCAAGAGCGATTGTTTGAAGCTCAGAAGAAGTGGGGGCAAAAGAAGTTCCTGAACGGTGGTTCAGCCTTGACCTTATTGATATATGAAGCCCTAGACATGAGACACTGCTTACGAGAGATGCCAACAGCAGAAGGACTAGCAAGGTATGCAAAATCCGCTTCTGTCCCTAAGAAAAAGAAAGCAGCAGTTGTAGTGGAAGAAGCCGGAACCAGCACACAGAAGCCCATGAGGGGTACAAAACGCTTGCGAGAAGAAGAAGCCCAAGCAACACCGCAGTCCAAGAGAACACATCTATTGCCTAAGGTCACGACGGCTCAAGTGCCGATTTCAAAAAGAGACTTGTCTGCTGCCCTCGAGGAAACACACCAGTATATGCAAGGGCAGGTAAATCTAAATGTCCAAGGACATCAGTATAGACAAGCGAGTCAAAGTCAGCAAAAACAGAGTACAGAAACACCTCCAAAACAACCTGGAAGATACCAAGAATTGGGCATTGATGACTCAAGTACAAATACGGAATCCAGTCCTGAGAAAGACACGCTAGATACTGATATCAGGACAGAAACCTATGAAGAGGAAGGACCGGAATTCAATCAAATGGAAGTGACACCGGACAGCCAGAAGGAAAAAGAAAAGAAGATGGATGATGCTCAGGAACAGGAGCATGTCATTCAATTGAATGACACTACCAAAGTCAGCATCAAGGGAGACACAACTACTGGGGTCACACGTGTCAAAATACCTATTAAAGAGGAAGAACAAACCCCAGTGAGTACGGAAATAGGAAAGGTCCCACAAAAAGAACAAACAATAATAGAGGTGCCTGATGACACACCTCAAGGACAGAGTGAAAACATGAGGGCTGAGCCACGGATACAGCTTCAAATCAGGCAGCCCCATGATACCACTTTACACATTGCTCAAGGCAAAGACGTGACTACAGGAGAAGAACCTTCAATACCGAAAACTTGGCTCAATGTGGATGTAACTCAACTGAAACCGGTGGTAAAGCAAATGATCCAGACAGCCATGGACACCCAGCAGCAAATGATGGATACAGATGCTGAATATGATCAAGCACGAAGAGAAAAAAATCAGTTTCAACTCATGAGTGAACAGTTATCGGCACAGCTAATTGCAGCACAAAAAGAAGTGGCGAATAAAAATACTGAAGTGCTAGCAATTAAGACACAATATGACGAATCCATTGCCCAAAATCAAAAGCTGCTTACACAACTAGAAGAGTTGCAACAATTACACAAAGCAAGCGAGGCTGAGAAAGAAAAAATGAAGATGCGAAGTGTGCTATTAGAGCAGCAACTCAAGTTATATCTGGACGAGAATGACACTCTACGGAACAGAAATAAAGAATTAATGAAATCGTTATTATATGATCAACCACTGATACAACAGGGCCCCTCAGAAACTAAAGAACAGGAATTAAAAGAACAGATAGCGGAGTATGCCAAATTGCTACAACAAGCTAAGGAAGTACAAGAAGAATCAGAACGGCAGCACAATCAGGAAATAAGTAAGCTAAAAAGGCAGCTGAATTCAGCACAGGCCAAACTGGTACAGAGCTACAGTGAAAACATGGATCACGTAGCCGACATAGGTAAGGAGCTCCTAGCCACCAAAGAAAAACTCGGTGAAGCCCTGCAAAAGGTAAAAGAAAAAGAAGAATGCATTGAAGAGCTACAGAATCAGCAGAAAGGTAAAGAACCGATCGGGACATCAGTAGTGCCAGAAAAAGAACATCCTACTGACGAGGTAGAGGTAAGCCCTCTATCTCAACCGATCTATCATTCTCCAATGCATGAGCAGATGGCGGATATGCATGATGATCATCCAATGCCATACACTGCAGAAATAAGTCAGAAGGAACGGGCACTAGTGGTGTCCCGATTGACGGAAAATTTTGAGAATGAAGTCATCAAGGTCATGAAGGAAGCAAAAATCAAAGGTAAAGACTTGGAAAAGACCATAAAGCCTTTCAACATTCCCTATGGACTGCTGAAAGAGAAAACAAGGCAATATATAAAGAAGGTTACGCACAAAAGTCCAGATGAGCAGCTCAATTTCAAGAATGACACATTCACGTACACTCAAGCAGAGTTCGAAGCTGCACAGCCGGTGTGGAGAAGAAAATTTTTGGAGAAGCATCCCACACTACGGGTGCACTGGGAAGCCGCACCTTATTTATCACAGGTAAACCCTTCGTTTTGTCCCATACCACGCAGAAGGGTTGCAACAGAATTTTTGGCTTTACAACGCAGCGGCACTATTAATAAACAGTGGCTCAACTATCCGATGTTACCTAGCCCGCCGCATAATTACTTGCCAACCGAGGATTACATGATAAAAACAATAGAATTTTGGCTACAAAACTATGCGACAGTACCAGATTTAGCAGTTAAAATGACAAATAAAATACTTAGTATGCTACTTACAGTTTTCAAAGTCTTCAAACATGCGGCATATACATTTCTGAACTTCATTGGCATTAATCAAGGCACAGATGTACTTATTTTTGATCTATCAGTAATGCCGAGCCGCCCCACAATAATGGCATACTATTCTAGACTCATGTTTTTGCCAAGCTCGTATATGCAGACATTCGAAGAAGCGTTCTTTACAGGATTTTTTGAAATTGATTCAGAGATATTTTTAAAGATGTCATCTAATCTGAATGCCAGACTTGTGGCATACGAACTGAGCTTCTTCGCAGATCACCGACAACCGCCCAACGATGGAATCAAAGCTGAACAATGGAAACAGCTCATGATACGTGAAGCCAATCAGCTAAATGACACAGAGCAACAAGTATACAGAACATATGCCCGGCGCTTATCAAAGCCTGTCGGGGACGACAGAGTTCAGGAGGGGGGCAGTGTTGAGGGCGAGACGAGTAAGAAGAGGAAAAAAAGAAAGCAACGAAAGAAACAGCTTCACTAAAAGCCAAATTTGAAGATAGACAAAGGTAAAGATACATCTCTGCAGGAAGCCCCGCAGGGGCGCAACACCCATCTCTGCACAGAGCCCCGCAGGGGCACGCACCAGGCCACAAAGCTAAACCCCGGGGTCCAGAGGAGTGGATTTTTCAAACATCAGAGTAGGACCAAAAGTTAGAAAGGGGTAGAGGCTGAAAAGTTGAAGAGGGTGACTAAGAATAGCACATTCCTAGTCACTGGTGGCGTGCGTGGCAACCAAGTCAACAGGCAAGGCGACTACATCAGGCTCTCGAGTAGTAGAGCTTGAATCAAGAAGGCCATCGAATCTGCATGTCTGTTTAACTGCAGACAATACTGACCACAGGGCGCGTGCGCGAAGCAAAGTCTGTCAAAGGAAGCGAAGTCTGTCAAGGGACGACAGAGGCGAAGAGGGGGAGAGTGTTGCAGAGCCAAAAGAGCGCACAAAGCAGAGAAAAAGACGGGCCCCAAAATTTTTCCGATTTGGACCAGATATTTTTGTAACATATTCATTTTTGTAATATATTTCCCTTGTAAAGGCACTAGAGGAGTCCTCTAGATGCATTCCTATAGAAGAATAGAAGCTTACCCATGTAAAATAGTAGGAAATTAGCTCTTAAGGAATAAAGTGCCGGTCACTTGTGTGAAAGGACCATTTTTAGGGCACTAGTATATAAGTCAAATGTGACTCTTTGTAAAGAACTTTTTGCCATTGTGAGAATAGAGAGCACAGAAATTCGAATTTGTGTCTTCTTCCCTCTTCATCTTCTTCTTCGTGAGCTTGTATGCATGTGTATTGCTTGGAAAGAGTGCTTGTGAGTGTTGTCTATCCTTGAGAGTGTTTCTTTGCTGTAGGAGAGGTGTGTGCGAGGTGTAGGAAGTGCTGAAGTGTAGGAAAGTATTCCCGCGACTCAGTATTTCTGTCATAACTTGAAGTAGGAGTGTCGGAATTGCGTGAAACCACTACCATTGGATGCGTCTTCTCGAGAGCTTCGAAACGCATAGAAGAGGAAAAAAAGAAAGCAACGAAAGAAACAGCTTCACTAAAAGCCAAATTTGAAGATAGACAAAGGTAAAGATACATCTCTGCAGGAAGCTCCGCAGGGGCGCAACACCCATCTCTGCACAGAGCCCCGCAGGGGCACGCACCAGGCCACAAAGCTAAACCCCTGGGTCCAGAGGAGTGGATTTTTCAAACATCAGAGTAGGACCAAAAGTTAGAAAGGGGTAGAGGCTGAAAAGTTGAAGAGGGTGACTAAGAATAGCACATTCCTAGTCACTGGTGGCGTGCGTGGCAACCAAGTCAACAGGCAAGGCGACTACATCAGGCTCTCGAGTAGTAGAGCTTGAATCAAGAAGGCCATCGAATCTGCATGTCTGTTTAACTGCAGACAATACTGACCACAGGGCGCGTGCGCGAAGCAAAGTCTGTCAAAGGAAGCGAAGTCTGTCAAGGGACGACAGAGGCGAAGAGGGGGAGAGTGTTGCAGAGCCAAAAGAGCGCACAAAGCAGAGAAAAAGACGGGCCCCAAAATTTTTCCGATTTGGACCAGATATTTTTGTAACATATTCATTTTTGTAATATATTTCCCTTGTAAAGGCACTAGAGGAGTCCTCTAGATGCATTCCTATAGAAGAATAGAAGCTTACCCATGTAAAATAGTAGGAAATTAGCTCTTAGGGAATAAAGTGCCGGTCACTTGTGTGAAAGGACCATTTTTAGGGCACTAGTATATAAGTCAAATGTGACTCTTTGTAAAGAACTTTTTGCCATTGTGAGAATAGAGAGCACAGAAATTCGAATTTGTGTCTTCTTCCCTCTTCATCTTCTTCTTCGTGAGCTTGTATGCATGTGTTGACCTAAGCTTCAATTTAGGGACTTGCAGAGAAAGAGACTATACCTCAATCCCCTCACAAGTGCATATAGTGGGGATACACGCTTTTAATTTATCAATCCGAAGAGTATACTAACCTAGCCGAGTGTATGAAGACATGCAAATGCGTAATGGTCAATGCAAAAGTATTACTCAAAGTGAAAATGAGGAAAACACTTATCCTAACAAGCTTCAACTGTAGGTCAAGACGAAACGACACTTGGTGCAGCAGCCGTCAGTATTTTGGACTTTTCTCCTAGCTCCGAGCTCCAAACATAGCGAATAGCATATGCGTTTCGAAGCTCTCGAGAAGACGCATCCAATGGTAGTGGTTTCACGCAATTCGGACACTCCTACTTCAAGTTATGACAGAAATACTGAGTCGCGGGAATACTTTCCTACACTTCAGCACTTCCTACACCTCGCACACACCTCTCCTACAGCAAAGAAACACTCTCAAGGATAGACAACACTCACAAGCACTCTTTCCAAGCAATACACATGCATACAAGCTCACGAAGAAGAAGATGAAGAGGGAAGAAGACACAAATTCGAATTTCTGTGCTCTCTATTCTCACAATGGCAAAAAGTTCTTTACAAAGAGTCACATTTGACTTATATACTAGTGCCCTAAAAATGGTCCTTTCACACAAGTGACCGGCACTTTATTCCCTAAGAGCTAATTTCCTACTATTTTACATGGGTAAGCTTCTATTCTTCTATAGGAATGCATCTAGAGGACTCCTCTAGTGCCTTTACAAGGGAAATATATTACAAAAATGAATATGTTACAAAAATATCTGGTCCAAATCGGAAAAATTTTGGGGCCCGTCTTTTTCTCTGCTTTGTGCGCTCTTTTGGCTCTGCAACACTCTCCCCCTCTTCGCCTCTGTCGTCCCTTGACAGACTTCGCTTCCTTTGACAGACTTTGCTTCGCGCACGCGCCCTGTGGTCAGTATTGTCTGCAGTTAAACAGACATGCAGATTCGATGGCCTTCTTGATTCAAGCTCTACTACTCGAGAGCCTGATGTAGTCGCCTTGCCTGTTGACTTGGTTGCCACGCACGCCACCAGTGACTAGGAATGTGCTATTCTTAGTCACCCTCTTCAACTTTTCAGCCTCTACCCCTTTCTAACTTTTGGTCCTACTCTGATGTTTGAAAAATCCACTCCTCTGGACCCCGGGGTTTAGCTTTGTGGCCTGGTGCGTGCCTCTGCGGGGCTCTGTGCAGAGATGGGTGTTGCGCCCCTGCGGGGCTTCCTGCAGAGATGTATCTTTACCTTTGTCTATCTTCAAATTTGGCTTTTAGTGAAGCTGTTTCTTTCGTTGCTTTCTTTTTTTCCTCTTCTTACTCGTCTCGCCCTCAACACCACCCCAAGAGTGGGAGGACCAAACTGTTGAGAAAAAAATACGATCACCAACCTGGGTCCAATGTGCAGCCCGCCTGTGATGGAAGAAGGCCGCCCGCCTTTCCTTCGCCTTCCTCAGCTCTTGATGTGCCTTGATGTGCCTTGGTAAGCCGAGAGCTGGTCCACTCAGAGTCCAAGCAGTGCTCCAAGAGCCACCGGAGGGAAGCAATGTCCCTATGTAGGCGACGCGCTCTTCCGGAGTCGAGCCAGGCGCTAACTACTCTCCTCATGTAAAAAGGAGCTCATCATCTGCAAACCAGCCGCAAGGGCATGAGCCAGGCACATCTCAACCCAAGAGAACTGGGGCCGAATTGCCTCAATCTGATCGGTCAAGCACCCATCAAGCTGCAGCTTGCTCAAGAATATGCATCACTATGGGGACTCTAGTATCCCCTCCACTGAAGCAACCGTAGGGGCATGATTAGAAAAGCAAGAGCCCACCACAATGCAGGTCCTACCACCACAATCAGCCAATACATCACTAAAATTGAGAGGGATTCATCCCTCCAATCCACTTGTCGAAACGAGATAAATGGAGGTTTGCGCTCTCTCTCTCTCTCTCTGTGATAAAAACCTTGAGTGTGCCATACATCACACAATCTCAAAGTCAAGCATAGTCTCTCCCAAGCTGCAAGCTCAGAGCCATGCACCGTCCGGTCGCTACCCCCTTGATGATCCTTAGGTGCCTCAATCATATTGAAGTCACCCACAACACACCAAACATCAGCATGCAGAATAGAAGCATTGACCTGTGACCAAGAAGTGGCACGAGCACTCTAATGGTTCGAGGCATACAAGTTCAAGAACCCATATCTCCTGTCTCCACATAGTAAAATCATCCAGATGGCCATGCCAAGGATAATCTCTCCTCTATCCACAATCACGGGCTGCAAGGACTCCTCCACGGATATTCATACACCACCCTGAGAGCCATTGGGCCCGTATCTAGCTGACCAAAAAACCTCCCATGTCTCGACAAAAGCTGTATGCATTGTTGCATACGGCTCAATGATAGATGATGCTCTTGAAGTGTCATACCATCAATGGATCCACCAATCAAACGTTGGCAAAGCTTTTGCCAAAGGGGAGCCCTATTACGTAAAACTGAGGCCCACCAAGTCCATGAGAGAGCCCTCACGGAGACAAGAAAAACCAGGATGCTACAACAACAATGAATTGAGCTTTCATAGACTAAGGAAGGTATACTCGCTGTCGTTGGAATCTTGGAAAGAATCTCCCCGACATCCCTAGGCCTTCTCGAGGCCAATCTCATCCTCATGTATATACATGTATGTGGGAGCAGTCCGAGTATCCACAATCACATACAAAATAAGCTGAATCTCCTCTGTACCTGGGATAAACAAGAACTGAGTTTTATCCCAAGCTCTGACAAATAGGTCGGTGATCCCGAAGATGGTGAGAAAACTCAATAACCTATGCCCGAACAAAACACAGTGCCTCCCCAAGAGACCAGTCCGGCTGTGTTTCCCGCAAATGGTAGTTGAAACTCATCAACCCGGGAGATAAAGTAGTCAAGGGTGACGTGTACAACGAGAAAGGAGGGCACAGTCGAGATTGACCCTCATGGACCGCCCGACTCACCAAGAAGTCACTATCAAGGGATCATCAAGGACGAGGAGAAGTGTCAAGGTCCGAGGGGGTCTCGAAGAAGAGGGCTCAAGGAAGGGAAAATACCTGAGTGGTGGGAACCAAGGATGGGGCTCCCAAGGATGGCGTCTGCAAGAGAACAAGGATTACGACCACCACATACTAGAGAGATGACTCTCCTCCCAACCAAATGCCTCTATATATAGCTCTCTCCAGGGGACTGCCTTCTTGGGCAGGTGGATGCTAATCATCCAAGTGTCAGCCATGTAACTACATGTGCGCCAAGTGTCCAGTGGATGCTTCTAGAAGGTTCTAGAGCTCTTTGGGCAAAATACTCTTCCCATGTACCTCATGGGGATTGAACCCAAGACCTCGTCCTTCACATCCTTGAGACTTAACCACTAAGCTAAGTGGTTCACTTGTTCACAAGAGCACAAGACCTCCTAGTAAGTCTAAACTCGAGATCTTTGGTCATACACACGGATGACCAAACGGTGTCCGATTTCAGATCTGTCTGAACCGGCCAGACCCTTGGATCATAGACTTACTTTATTACAGCGTCGAAGAAGTGGAAATACCAGATAGGGGTCCGTGGGCCATCACAACACGAGGGTCCACATGAGAGTCGTCCTGTAGTGGAGGAGAGTCGTCCTGAAGTGCGTTGAATGGGTTCCTCGTGGGAACGAATCTCTCATGACTCTTCCGTCCAAACTGTTGTCAGTACAGGTTGGAGCCAACCCATGCTAGAGGAAGAGGGGCCGGTCGTGGAAGCTAGAGCACCAGAATGATGAGGAGACCCACCCTCCTCTTGAGGAGAGTAGCGAGAAGGAGCCAAGGTGAAGGGGGATGAGGCACATGGTCAAAACACTGATTCGAAAGGCCCGAGTACTCGACCCTCTTAATCACCCACTGACCTGAGAGAAGCCAAAGCGCAATCTCCAATGATAGCCGTGCGGGGTCAGAGATGAGAATCTGAACCGAAGGAAGACTTGTCTCCCTAGCCAGCATAGAGGCCACTGTCTTTGGAACCTCCAAGAAGGTGCCAAGAGACCCACCAACATGAGGTGGTGGTGGAAAATACTCACTCCTAAGGCCACGAAAGCAGGCCATCACTGGAAACCCGCTTGCTTCCTTGGGAATGAAGGTTGGAGAGGAGGTTGCCGACAAGTAAAAGCAGTGAGTCCAGGGGCAAACGTAGGCATGGCCAACCCGAACCGCAATGGCTGATAGGGAGATCATCTGAGTGGCGGCCTCCGGAGATCCAAGCTCAACCTGATAAAAGCTATGGCCCAAGGTCTGGATATCAACTAGCTTGCCACCTTGGCAAGCAAGCTCCTCGGAAGGTCCCTGATCTCCGCAGAGCTCGGGTGCAATCCGACGATTCTGGAGATAACTGACCATGCTTGTAGGCGTTCGACCTCCAAAACCAAACTCGCTCTACCCTCTCTATAAGGGAGAGTTAGATGGGCGAGGGAGCGGAATCTGGCGAGGGGGCTTCATATGAGTCCCTCTGAGGGCGGACTCCGAGGCCATCCATGTCTGATGCTCGCATGAGGAGATGAGGCTCCGAGGCTATATTTAAGATACCCACCCAAAGGGGAGGTCAAGAAATAAGCCAAAAGAAAAAAGGAAAGGGGGGGGGAGTAGAGGATGGGAAGGGGAAGAGAGGGAAGGGAAAGGGAAAAAGAAGAGAGCAGTGAGGGGGGATGGGGCAAGTGGATGCATGAGGGAAGCCAAGAGAGATAGAGAGGGGGGAGGCCGGGAGCACAACGAGCAAGATCTACTGACCCACAGGATACAACAATTGCTATCAGGATAGGTGGAGATAGTGCACATAGAGCATGTTGAGAATTGTGCAACTTGTAGAAAGGTAAGATCATCATTGAAAACATAAATCAAGCTCAATCCATTAATTAGAAAGTGGTGGCATGTCCCTCAACAAGGTGGTTGTTAGAAGCTTGTTCAATACATGAACCAAAGGAAATTAGCTCCAAAAGCTGTCACATTAGTCCTCTTATATTGCATAAGCAATCACACATATTTTGTAGATGTTAGTATCTGACAGAAAGCTAACTCTTGGCATTTAATGTCAATGCTATCATTCTTTTATTTATCGCTATTCTTTCAAGCAAATAGTTGGTTGAGAAGAGTATGGGATGTGTGAGTTCTCTTCGGATGTGTTTTATGGGAGGAATCATCATGATCAAGGTCCTTATGTTTGTTTGTTGACTCTTGCATGACACCACATATTGCATATGAAAATCTTATAGGTACCTGAACAAAAGCAATTCATGGGCAGTTTTTTTAATTTTCGGGAGCTTTTCACATGGGCGCACAATATCCATATAAAGACCGAAGCATGGAGCTATTATTAATCACTTCATGGGGACCTTGAACTAGGCTTTGGAAGAGGTCTTCTTCATTTGGTGGAGAGGAGAGCTAGGGTTTCTACTTCTTCAACAAGGAGGCCAATATCTAGGGCTTGTGTTTCTTCTTAATTCTCAAGGAGGACATCAACTTGGAGCTTATCTACACTTGGGGGAGATCATCTTCATATTATGGAGATTGTGAAGTTATGAAAAAAGGAAGCATTAAAGGCTTATTCATTCATATTTTTATGCTTCTTTGCAACATTCATGTACTTCATATTTTGGAATGTGCACCACATATATGGAGTTTTGCTCCATCTCCTTCATTCGGATGGAACATTCCGAATGGCTTTCCTCAATGGTGATCGCACCAAAGAAGCAATCAAATAAGATAATGGTATGGGTGGACTTTAGAGCACTCAAGAAGGTAATTGAGCACGACAGGTTCCTACTCCTTTTTCCTCATAAGTCATAGAGGATATTGCTCGTCATGCTTCGTATGGTTTTATGGGCGGGTTTAGCGGCTATAATCATATAGCCATACACAATGATGAGCGGAAAAAACAACTTTCATTACTTCTTGGGAAACGTACAATGAATTGCGGAACACATCGACAACCTTCAACCACATCATGCGTCTCTTTCAAGAGTTTGACTTTCATACAGTACAAAGGTGCAGGCGAAAGGAACCACCCCTTGAGGATTAGGCAAAGAGCAAACAATTTGTCATACTTCAAAATGTACCATACAAGATTGGACATGATGGTGTCTTAAGGAAGTGTTTCATGCCTCATGAGATGACCAACATCTTGTGAGCTCGCCCATAGGAGTTGAACGAGTGGGCACTTCTCAGGGAATGCCATTGCGCTTAGCATCTTGTAGAGTGGCTTATGGTCATCCTATCTCTTTAAGGATGCCACTCCATTCACCAAAAAGTGTGATATCCCTCAAATATGTGATGAGTATTGGAACTTATCCTCATGCATTTATATGGCATGGCAACCATTCGAGCATTGGGGACTTGATTTCATACGTCCAATCCATCCCCCAAACAAGAAACATTCAAGCAAGGCACCTACTCATAGCCACAGACTACACAAGGAAATGGGAAAAAATGGTTACATCCAAGGACTCTACCACTCAAATAGTAGCTTTTTTGTTGTATGAATAATTTTATGCAAATTTGGTTGCCCCATAAAGATTACTGCAGACAAAGGTATGCATTTTAGTAGTAAACTGTTGAAAATAATATTTGCTAAGTACGAGATATTCCAGAAGAAATTGTGTGCCTACTACCCTATGCAAGAGGCAACAACCAAGTAGAGAGCTCAAATAAGGTACTTATGACCTTGTTGTGAAAAACTTGTCTTTAGTTTCCTTCCTCTTGGGGTCAAACCTATTCGGGATCATTATAGGCATATATAACATCCTACAAGGTGACAATTGGACACACACCATTGAATTTGTCTACATGTTACAAGTAGTGGCACCCTTCGAATTTCTTTCAAGATTTGCAAGTGTTGAAGCAACGAGGACCAGGAGTGAAACTACTTCGATGGCTTTTAATTTTATAAGGACGTAGCTGTGAGAAGAAAAAAATCTGGTAAACAAACAACTTACCATCATTCTCCTATACCATCCTAGTTTGTTTGAAAAGAAAAGCAAAAAGCTGCTCCCAAGGTGGGTTGGACCTCACCAGGTGCAAAAATTCTGTCCTAGGGTGCTGTCAGGTTGGCCACTTTGGAAGGAGAAGAACCCCCATAGTTGTGGTCTCTTGTCCAGAAGAACTAAGAATCCTTGCTCCTGTCTACTTACGGATCTCCCCTTCTTGAATTCTTTCTTTTTTTAAGAAGGAAAGTCTTCTCCGATCCTTGGATCTCTTGAGCCTACTGCCTCAGGTATTGATGGGGTGTTACCTTGCCCTGTCATCAGTGTTTAGGAAGATCTCCACTATGAGATATCCTTGGATTTCTTGCACCACCCATTCCAGGTATTGATGCGGCATCACCTTGCCCTATCATCATAGTGTCTAGGAGGATCTCCACTCTTAGATCCCATGCGTTCAGGGAAAGAAGAGAAGGAGAGAATAGGAAAGATGATACATAGTGAGTCGTGACATAAGCCATGGCCTCGTGTGAAGGACAGGGGAAGTCGGGATCATTGCATGAGCATAGATAGATGAGAGAGGAGATGTTTCCTTGTGAAAAGAGAGAGCAGAGGGAAGGAACACCAGAAGTTAATGAAATGAGAGTAAGGGGGAGAACATAAATATTCCCACAATAAAAGGGAAATAATGTAAAATAAAAGAAAACACACAAAAAAGGGCTGGGTAGCATTCCCAAACCCATGAGTGGGGTCACTGGGGTATCCATGGATGCATACATAGATCAACATACCATCATCAAGCTCATGGGGGCAAAACTACTCATCTGAGTGGAAGCCTTAAGCCTAAAAGCATGGTAAGCTGTCTCAATCAGTAGATGCATTATGTTCATTGTGTCTGTATGTGCACGGATGCACACATGCATGCATTAATGTGTGCATGAATACACATTTGATCATCAGAAAGTGACTGTCAGATTATGCGAGTATTTCATTCAATAATTCATTTTCTTAGGTGAAAAAGTAAGCACATCCAACCCTCACCTGCTCAACAACAAGTCTCGAGTTCACTGCATGGCAACTACCGTTTGAAAAGCTACCACATGTTCCTTTAGGAGTCCCATAACTTGCAAACTGAATGGCAATAATGAATTTTCCAATGCCACAGTCGATGTTTACCATGGGAATACTTTCCAAAAGATCTTTCGAAGTCCAATGTGATAAAGTTGAGGAATGTGTTTCCCCTACATGAGCACAAACGGATGATATTGAGCTCGTCAAAAACTTTATTTGTGTTGGATCACCACCAATCTCTTCAAATAGGACTAACAAGTTTTTTCCATCCTTGAGCCATGATCTGGGAACATGGTACCTAACAACCATAGATAATCTAATTTTTTACATGGATCAAGACCTTACCATGCACAAAAGTAAAAACATAGCTGTAAATATGTTCACCTGCTTTGAGATGATTGCCCACAGTTCGTTGAACATTTATCTTGATTGAAGGGACCCTTGTATGGACAATCCTTGGAGCATCCTGTCAATGGAGCATGATAGGCTGGCCAGTATCGTCCAATATCCTCCCCGTTCACCCAGGCCCTACCTTTTCCCATGCTCTCTAAGTCCAATACAACTGGATCATTTCCTTCTGGAGCACCAAATGTAGTCTGTAAAACACCATTATATATAGGATCATGGAGTCGGCTAGTAATTCTAAATTAAAACATCAATATCTTTATGAAATATACCAAAACATCACTAATCAAAGAGACTCTCTCTCTCTCTCTCTCTCTCTCTCTCTCTCTCTCTCTCTCTCTCTCTCTCTCTCTCTCTCTCTCTCTCTCTCTCTCTCTCTCTGCCCTTCCCGTTGCTGCTCCTGCTCCCACCCCTGAAACCCTAAAGCAGCCCCCTTTGTGCGCCTGCTCGATCTCGGCTCTGCCCGCCTGCTCCATCCCATCGCCTCGGTACCTGCTTCATCCCGTCACTGCTCCTTCTGCCCCTGCCCCGAAACCTTAAAAGAGCTCCTCTACTCGCTGCCCCCCCTTCCCGATCCCCCCCCCCCCCCCCCCCCGGTCGCTATATGCCCGCAGCCCTACTGCCCCTGCTGGTCGCCATAGGCCGCAGGCCCCCCGACGCGTCGCTCAGCCCACCAAGCCTCCCACCCACAGATTTGCTCTGCACCCCGACCTCTACTGCCCCCCCCCCCCCCCCCCCCCCCCCCAACCATGTGCAGATCGGAGCCCTAAACCTTGGCAAGACTAAGGTCATGATCTTCCACACCTGCCCTATGGTGCCGAATGCAGCACGGTTCACGGCACCTGGTCGACAGATAGAGGTGGTCACTTCATATGTCTACCTATCGGTGACATTCACGAGCCTACCTGGTCCCTTCAGCGTGAGACAGGTTGGCACTAATAGGGTCACACGAGGATATGCAGCTTTAGCCATGTTAGAGACCAGATGTCATCAGGCACACTTCCAGGAGCCTAGTACGAAGGGATGGTTATTTGACACACTAGTCACACCAGCTATGATGTATGCAATGACAGTTTGGGATCAACCAGCTATGATGTATGCAATGACAGTTTGGGATCTGGATCTCACAGCTGCCAGTGGAGTGCGATTGAGAAGCCGCAAGTATGCATGATCTCACGGCTATTCCGTGGGAAACAGTCACTACTACATGACATCATCAGGACAGAGATGACCACACCTCCCATGGTGGTAGAGGCACTATTCCAGACTATATGTTTCACTCAAAGGATGAGGGAGCTCCCAACAGATAAGCTCACATGTAGAGTATTTGAGGTGGCGATACAAGCCTCTGAGTCACGTAGAGTATTTGAGGCGGTGATACAAGCCTCTGAGTCATGGTATGAGAGAGCTTGGTATTCTCAAGTTAGGGCATGGTTTGATGGACATGGATTGGATATGGATAGACTACCACCCTTCCAGTATGACCTAGACTCTCCCCACATTCGCCTCTCATGTAATGAGCGGAACTCTCTGCTTAGGCAAGATCTCTGGCAGCTATATACTAGTCAGACGTGGTTCACTTCCGGCCTTGGATCTAGAGTATCACATTATGGAGAGCAGTTCTTGGACTCTCCAGCATACGGATTCATCTGAAGTCCATGCTACATGGACGCATACATGCCTCATAGCTCGAAGGTAGCAATTGATCAGCTGAGGGTCTCAACACACCGACTAAAGATTGAGGCTTGCAGATCAGCAGACACTCCCAGAGGAGAGGATTCACCGTATATGTGGAGTAGAGATACAGGATGAGGAGCATTTTGTATGTCGTGCAGGGAATATGATGATATCAAGAGCATATACAAGGCTCTATTCGCAAGACAGCCTACCTATCGTGAGATCATGGCCTCTAGAGATCAGCATCAGACTTCAGTTATAGCGATTCTCACTAGACATCCATAGCCACAGAGATGCTCTTCTCCAGCCCACCATAGCAGCTCCGATCGGCTAGAGACAAACACAACTTACTAACTTCTTTGCCCCACAGCATGCACCGGCTCCCCCACCTACTGTCACTCGGAGAGGGGTGACTCTTTAGCAGGGGGAGACCTCTTGTGCTAGGAGACGACCCTGCACTAGAGACTATCGGACATAGAGATTGCACAGCCATCGGATTGCAGATATAGAGGCCCATTACCATCGAGCCATTGAGGAGAGACAAGCCGAGATGATGTCCGATCCTACTACAGTCATTTGGGAATCGCTGACCCCATCTCCAGCTATGTACCACATACTGCATCCATATATGAGCACTTGTTGGGGGTTTTGGCTTAGATGCATTCTCATACTTGTATCAGCCCCTTGCATAAAGACCATCATAGAGATAGCACTCCATATACCCCCCCCTATGGATTCTTTGCATGCACATTTATGAAGACTCTGGTTTTCTTTTCTTTTTACTTAAGTTTGCATCAGTTTTTATTTTTAGCACACTGTCATTCCGTTTGATTGGAGATACAAACTATATACATTGATTTTGTCGCATAGGTCAAGTTCGGCCTTTTAACAGACATTAAAAAATATTTCTTTCTTCTTCTTCTTCTTCTTCTTCTTCTTCTTCTTCTTCTCCTCCTTCTTCTCTTTCTTCTTCTTCTTCTCTCTCTCTCTCTCTCTCTCTCTCTCTCTCTCTCTCTCTCTCTCTCTCTCTCTCTCTCTCTCTCTCTCTCTCTCTCTCTCTCTCTCTCCCCCCTCCCGTGCTCGGCAATGCCTGGCTTGAAATCCTAACACCTGCTGCGTGAGTTCTCTACTTTACTTGCGAGTTGCGTGTCCATTTGAAGAGAGACAATGGTCAGGGTGTTTCAGTTCAAGATGGCAGATCATTACTGAAAGACAAATAACTTGGAAATGACCCTGCTTCCTATCAAATTGGCATGAAATATTATTTTGACATTCCTGTAGGGTATGCCCAAATATGTTACACAAGGTGCACCATATGGTTGATTTTACCTCTGTAAATGACTTCAAGTCTTCCAGTTCTTTGTGTAGTTTAGTTAGTTCTTCGGCCTTTGATTCTTGAAATGTTACCTTCTCCTCCATTGGCTTTTTTTGAACTTTGAAAACTTTTTATTCCCTTCGTAGTTGCACAATCGTGTGGTCTTGCAATGTGAGGACGGGCTCCCCAAGTGAGATTCTTGCTTCTTCATGATGGCCGCAAATTCTCGTAGAGTTATGTCTGATCAGTGGAGCTCGTAGGGCTTTTGTGCCATTGCCATCAACAATGCTTTCTCAATCCACTTCTTGATGGGTAATCCCCAAGGGTGTTGGGAATGTGTGCCACTTGTGACTTCTGCTAGAGTTCAAGTCATCAAGGCTTAAAAACTTTCACTTGCATGCAATTTCAACCTCTCGAGCTCATTTAACATACATTCATTGGAACAGTCAAATACAATTATTTTGATAAATGTTGACTTACATCCTTCCACGTAGCGAAGTTCCGATCATGATATTGGTTGTACCAGTTGTCCACGAAGCCTTCCAATATGGATGGGAAAAATACAAGAAAAGCATCCTCTTGATTTTTCTAGACCTCAACTTTTACAACTAAATAGAAACTTTTTTGCACATAGTCTTGGAGATCCTTATGTGCTCCACCTTGCTAGAAGGGGAACTGATTTTGATGTGTTAGAGAAAGGAAGTGAATTCCTAAGCCATGATGTTTGTTTGGGATGCACTATCTTTGCAGCTTTAGGATGGTTGCACCATGAACTCGAAGAAGTGAATGGTAAGAATTTAAATGTTTGATTTGAGGGAATCCTCCTTTGGAAGGTTTTTACGGGTGTACAAATAGTACTCAATGATATTTCTATCTAAGTGCAAGATAAGGAGATACATGACTCATAGCCCCATGGAAAGTGTAATAAGTCCCACTAGGCATGCCAAGCTATAGATGGAGCTTGAGGATGACTTCACCATGAACTTGGATGAAGTGAATGATAAGCACTTGTCTCCGATTTGAGGGCATCCTCCTCTGGAAATTTTTTATTAGTGTGCAAATATGACTCAAGGATGACTGAGATCATGCATGACTCATAGTGCCACGAGAAAGTGTAGAAGTCCCATTGTGCATGCCAAACATGTAGCTGGATACCCCAAGGAGCCACAATGGTGGGGGTTCTTGCCTTGGGACAAGGTGTCCCTTTGGGGCAAAAGTGGGGCTATGGACAAGGATGGGTTGCCTTCAAAATATAAATAGAACCAAGAAAATACAAAACTTTAAAAGATAAAGAACACACATTGTTATGTTATCTCAGTGTTACTATGAAATACATTGATCAAATAGCTTTATACAGAGCTTAATAGAGAGATAGACGAGATTCGATTTCATATGGTCAGCTCTAGCACCGGCTCCATATATGTACCACATCCTCCAGCCCTCTATTGACACTAGATGGAGCTAGAAGACAGATGCATCGTCATGTTAGTACTACCTTCAGCATATAGACATGCATATACCCCTGGAGATAAGGCTCCATCGCCTTGTCATGGATGTAAAAAACTTTCTTTCTACTACTCTCTCTCTCTCTCTCTCTCTCTCTCTCTCTCTCTCTCTCTCTCTCTCTCTCTCTCTCTCTCTCTCTCTCTCTCTCTCTCTCTCTCTCTCTCCCCCCCCCCCCAAAAAGATACGGCATGGTTTGATGACCATGGATTGGATATGGACAGACTACCACCCTTCCAATATGACCCAGACTCTCCCCACATTTGCTGAGAGGAACACTAATCAGGCAGGATCTCTGGCAGCTATACCCTAGTCAGACGTGGTTCACTTCCGGCCTTGGATCCACACTCTCACACTATCGAGATCGGTTCTTGGACTTTCTAGCACACCGGTTCATCTAGAGACCACGCTACATGGACACATACATGCCTCATCGTTCAACGGTAGCGATTGGCCAGCTCAAGGTATCATCACACTTACTAGAGATTGAGGCTGGCAGAGCTTTGATAGGAGACACAAACCATGTATATTGATTCTGTCTCATAGGTCGAGTTCCGCCTTATAGTAGACGTTAAAAATCTTTCTTCCTTCTTTCTTTCTTTCTTTCTTTCTTTCATATCTCTCTCTCTCTCTCTCTCTCTCTCTCTCTCTCTCTCTCTCTCTCTCTCTCTCTCTCTCTCTCTATTTATACATCAGTTCTCCACCTACACAGATACTCTCTCTGAAAATTTCTATCCTCCAAAAACCCACTAAGGTACTCTTCAGCTTTCTCATAATTCTCATTGTAATCTTTGAGATCTATATCTATTTGTATGACAATGTATACATGAAGCTTAGCTATTTTTTCTATTAACCAAGCTCCACGTTTAAGAAACCTAAGGAAACACAACATTTTCAAAAAGGCAGTATTCTCCCTAACAGCTACATGTATTTCCATACCAAACTTCTCTAAATCAGCACTATGAAGTATAAGGATCTGAAAAGGTTGAAGGAGTCCACAATAAGACTCTCAAAGTTAAGATTAAGAAGCAAGCGAGATATTGAAAAATTCGAAATTTTTTAAAGAATAGATTAGATAAACAAATAAACATTTCGAAAACAAAGACTTAGAAAAGAAAAACAAAAGACCAAGTGGCAATACAGAGGAGGTTTTCAAGAAGCTTGAAATCAGCCACAAAATTACATTATGCACAAACAAAGAAAGGCACCTATTATCCAAAGATATGAATCCTTATGTACAAGCCATCTCTATGGAGTGCCATAAACCCATAGATTGTAAAGACAACATAAATGCCATGTTTAAATGAGAGAGTTTAAGGATCCCTTACTCAAATATATCTTTAAACTCACCCTTCATAGTCTCATTTCGTGACATTTTGAAAACCTCAATACATTCAAAAAGGGAAGTTCCTAAACGGTAATTCTCTTCAGAATATTTGGAATAAGTTTCTGCTGCAAAACAATAGGTCTTCTTACACTGACCCTATCGGAAACAGCTCGTAGTTCTTACTAACTGCACTTTTGATGGTTGACATAAAGCCTTCATTTTGTATCCCTCAGGCATTCTGTTTTCCTGTTTTCCTGTATATCTTTTGTACTAATGGTATGCCCCCCATCCAAAAAAAAACTAAGCATTAGCCAGCTCATTATAGAAGACATTATGATTCCATTCACAGAAAGACTTTCAAATCCTATGGCAGTGAAGCAAGCATTGTGAAAATGAACACACCAAAGCATGTACATAATAAACACATCCAAACCTGCTAATATAATGACCATGTGACAAATACATGTCAATCACATGTGCAAAGCCATGCCATGACACATAAGTATACTTCAATTATCTTTGCAAAAACTAAAAATAGTTAATATTACATCATTCATCTTTCCAATATGTCAATCAGTATTGATGGCAATTGAAGAATGCAATTTTGAGTCAATAGCTCTTTCATTGATTCCTTAGAGAAGCCAATCTTTGAAGAGGACAATGCCATAAGAACAAAATGATACATTTCACTTATAATTGCACGAAACCCCACTGATAGAGTTATATGCATGTTTCGAGCCAACCCCAGCCTAGCATTTCTAGTTTCCAATTTATAAGGCAGGCCTTTCAAGATTAACGCTAGTAAACACATCTTATCTCTCTGATTTATATGTCATCTGTATTGTGCTGACTTGTCCATGTTGAAGAATGGGGTGGTTTGGGAAAAATTCGGCATGCTAACATCCTCAGAGTTAACTGGTCCATTCACATTATAAATCCTATACCACCCTTGAAATAAACAAAACAAAGAAGAAGAAAAGAATGTTTTAAATACAACTTACTTTATACCAAATCATTGGTTGATTGCGTGGAACCTCAGCAACAGAAGTCCAATACATAGAGTTCCCTTGTTCTGCAAATAGTTGAAATGCTTCACCTTGCAATCCAACCTAAAGAACCAAACTTTTAGTTTAAAATATCTTTTGAAAAAGCCATGTGGGAAAACAAATACATACAATTACATTACAAGATACAACAAAGAAGAAAAGGAGATGATGCATATGGAAAATGGTTTGCATTAAATAAGATAAGAACCTAATCATTCACATCAAACTTTTCACCAAGTATACTTTTATCATGCTTCTTTCACTTTCTTAAGTTAGTGGAATCTAATTGCTGATTTCACACCTAATTCATGACATCAGACATATAGATGTAGATGTTGTACAAATGGATGACTGATCCTAGTTATGCTAAGATTCTTCGTTGATAATATCATACACTTCAAATGACTCGATGTAATCACAAAAGAAAGAGATATCCATTTCAGGGAACTCCAAATTTCGTCACAGCAAGCCACCACTTTCGATCTACAAATCGTTTGAAGATTTAACATAGGTTTAATTAAGGGTGTAGATTCATGATGTACATGATAATAAAGATCTGAACAACGTACTATCATATGGATTCCCTTTTCATCTTCACAATTTGACCTTTTATGGCAGCTCCTGGCCCAATACATATTTCGAACAGAATCAGCTTTTTCAGTTTGAGCAAACAATTTAACTGATCAGTTTATAAAAATGTGAAACAATGAGACTATTTTATATTGAAGATCTATAGAAGATCCAAGGAAACAAGCTCACAATCGGGAACTAGTTCGCTTTAGAAGCTACATGTCACATATTGCATTCATTATAAAACAAGTGTTAGTAAATGGTTCCAATTAAGGGTGGACCACTCTTACATTAACATGTCATTCAATGTAAATGGCTAAGACACTATACCATGTGATAAGTGAGTATGATAAGAGGGAAGAGGGAGATAATTACACTCACAAAGGAACCACAAACAAGAGAAAAATACAAAACAACATAGGGATCCTGAACTGTAGACTATGGGAACTAGTAAATGAGCTCCACTTTACCTTTGCCGAAGGGAGCACAGGCATCAACCCATGGAGGAAGCACCAACTTCCTTCCACAACCTCCGAGAGGGTAGAACTAAGAGTCTAATGAGCTTTGGCAATGAGAAACCCAGATGGGTATCCTTTTGGTCCAATCTCCTTTTTTACTTTGGATGAAGCTAGAGGAGTCCACAATCCTATGCCAGAAGAGTTTTATGGCCTTCAAGTCTCGGAGTCCGTTGCAAAAGAGAACTTCATCGTTATTATTATTATTGTTGTTGTTGTTGTTGTTGTTGTTGTTGTTGTTGTTGTTATTGTTGTTTTCATTATTTTTATTATTTGCACACATGCACATGTACAACTTTCCCATCTCTATTGCTCTCTGTCTTCTAGAGGTGTAACTCATTCAGAGTGAGGAAGAATACATCCAAGGTGATGGGAAAAGCATATGGAAAAGTGTGCGACAAAAGAAAGGATCTTTGTACATAAGGGCAAGGGGATAGACTCATCTTTTAATTTCTTTTTTGATGTCTTGTGTGTGAGCGAGTGAAAGGCGAACAAGGTGAGTGAATGTGAGGGTGAGAGGAAAAAGAGGAAGAAAAGAGTGAGTGGGGTGGAGTGAGGGGAAAGAGGAAGAAGGGTTGCATGGGAGAAAAGAGCAGAGGGAAGGAGAAGAAAAGGGAGAGCAAAGGGGAGGGTGAAGGAGAACAAAGAAACGATAAAAGGGGGGAAATCCAGGAAGAAAAAAAGGGGGAGGGTCATTTTGGGAGACTTGAACTCCATGTGTGGCAAGAAGTGACTCTCATGTGAGTGACAATGCAAATGACACTTGGTGAAACAATAGAAAGACTTCACAAGAGAGGATGATAGGACTCCTTGTTTTTGAAGATGAGGATCAGGAGGCTCCATGAAAGAGGATGAACGGACTACATAGTCTGAGAACGAGGATGAGTGTTGAGGGCCCTTCCAAGAAGATATGTGAAGGGAGCAATGAAAGGAGAGCTGAGCATTCTTAGGTGAGCATGGAATTGCCATAGGCAGCTTTCACAAGAGTCTTTGGACTTCGAACCTATGGGAGGAGGAAGAAGAAGCCTTGGAGAGTGAGGGTGAAGAAGAAGGCTCAGGATGCAAGCAATTTTTTTTTCTAAAGGTGCAGCATCTCGCTGCCCTTTTTTCTAAGCCCATGGAGGGGAGAAGCATGTAAAGAAGCCCAAGATGCCCCCTCCCCCCATTACAACCATCACAAAACCTTCTCTTCACAAAAGACCAAGTATAGGACTCGATTAGAGTGAGAGAACTTAGAGAGATTATAAAGAGGGCCAATAGTGGCCTTAAGAAAGTCGACAATCTAAGTGAGGGGATTACAATTGATCACCAAGATGTCAAAAACTTGCATAGAAACTAGGGCAGAACCACCAAAAAACAACCATGAAAATACAAAATTCTGAATTAAAACGTCATTTGAAGCATAAAGAGGAATCTATATCTTTTTGGAGAGGAGTAATAATGTCCTTCTCCTTGTCTATGTCATTTAACCCATTCTCGCGTAGATTTTCATACACATGCTGCATCACGAAGAAATGAAGTAATTTTTGGGAGAAGACATCACCCAAGAAGGACCTACGTAGCATAAACTTCGTAAATGAGATAAAGAAACATAAATACTCTGTGTGGGAAGGGAGAGGTCATGAGTTCAAATCCTTGCTCCTCATTTGCCAATTGAGCTCCCTAAAGCTTCCAGAACTCTGCACCAAGAGTTAGCATGCGGACACTTGGCGGAATTCTAACTACCCTTGACACACTATAATAGTTTCTCTTTCAGTCCTTGGCCCTCTTCATTAAGTTATGAGAGCATCATTATGTTTTTGTGATGATTAGAGTGATTTTATAAGCTTCAAAGTGATCAAAGAGTTTCGTCTTGGCAATTCCTTTTGCATGGTTCACGTTTCTTTCAAAGTGGCAATGCCTGATTGAAGACATGGGAATTATGAAAAATAAGTATATTTGTTTCTTTTATGTGTTAATTGCATTTTTATCGTATCTTCCACTACAGTTTACTCATTATATCTCAAGAAATCCTTCTTTATTGCCATTTCTTTATCATATGCTCCTTAATAGGCTTTCTTAACTCATTGAAGCTCTTGTACACTACATAGATGAACGATTTTCAGTTCCATTCCTCTACATTTTGTTATTTTCAAATGATAACATTGAAAAGCTAAACAGCTTTGATTCGCACCTAAAATCTCCTTAATAGGAGTCCCTCTATGAAAGTTATAGCCATCTTTTTCTTGATTGTGCTTCTATATACTACCTTCTAGAAATTTCTGCAAAATAACTTGAAGGCCATGTAGAATTTGTTGTTGAATCCTACAAGTATTCAACATGCTGAATGAAAGCTTTCAAATGCATTGTTCAATTTCTCTACACTTTTCCACGATTTGCATGCAGATGTTGTTGGTGCCTTCTGCAAATACTCAAAGTGCTGAATGAGAGCTGTCGAAGGCAACTGAAATATCTCCGTTCAGACTACAATGGAAAATATGATGATCCGATGCAAGCATAGACTACAGAGGAACCACATGCACAAGTGCACACAATCCAATATAGGTATCCTACGTACTACCCCTTGCCCTAGACCATATTTCTTTTACTCTCAATTCGAATCTTTCATTTCATGTGCATGCAACATAGGTATCCTACGTACTACCCCTTGCCCTAGACCATATCCCACATGTGATGGACTCAACATGAATTTTAGGGCAATGGAGCAACGATCATATGGTCAAATCACTCTACCATTCAAACACAATAGTGTTCTTCACATAAATGAGCAAGAAACAAAGATGAAAGCAAGCAATAAATAAATCTTCTGTGAATCTCCTTTCATCTTTTTGTGCCAACTGATGTAAACACAACACTAACATCATCTACTTCTTGTTATATCTCCATTTCATTTAACATCATTAGTGATTGTATTCATAAGCATAGATATGGGAATGTAAATAGTGAAAGATATGAAACCATGATTGAATTCCCTTACTTGGTATTCCCAGGGTTCTAGTGATAAATTGTAAGTTCCATGATTATTTGAATCAACCACCACATCATTGATTCCAGCACCCCATGTATCGAAAAAGGCACCATAATTCTGAGATAGGAATCACAAATTTTGGCTTCATTAATTAACTGTATTAATTCCAATCATTCCCATTGTATGATTCGTAAGGATCAGTGCTCTCACGTACGAACATAAGAGAATGGAATTTTAACCTGTAAGCCAACAGTCATACTCAAAAGGTCAAGCTTGTTTCCACCAGAGTTCAAGTTTATCGGAAATGCTAGTTGACCACTATGACTTCCACTGCCTGAAATAAAGAAATCATGCACACAATTGATAGTGCCAATAGTAAATCCTTTACTAGAATTGACATGTAATTTAGTGGAAAGAAATACACGTACCAATATAGTTTCCATTCACAAAAACATGTGTTGCATAACCCATATCATGTATGGACAATGTGAACTCAGAAGTGCCAATTTGAGAGGAATTCAAATTTTCCATCACCAGGCTGAAAAGAACATTATTGAGGAAGTGATGTATCAATATATAAATGTCAAAATGTAAAACATGGCAATCACATAAAAGAATTGACTTAATGCACTGTGAAACTCAAAGATACATTGTATGTTTATATCAGGACAAGCCTTGATATGTCATTCTTACTGAAGAATGTAATTCACGTCCCAGATGAGATATATGAGGGTGCACTTCACATCTTTTGCATATTGCATAAAAAATACCTACAAAAAGATGATTCTGTGAGCAAAACACTGAAGGAGATGCTGTCGCTTACATGCTAGAGTACCACAAATAGTCACTCATGTCCTTTGTGGTATTTATCTGCTCCAGCAAACCTCCAAACATAAACGAATTTCCTCTCCTGTCACTGATTGGTTCTTTGTATATTTCCCATGGGGTCTCTGATAATGTCATGAAACTTTTTTGTGTATCCACCTCTTCATCACCCGATCCAGTATCAGTAGTCCATCTTAATGACTGCACATTAACCTGTAACTTGAAATAAAATATTAGCAATACGGGCAGTCCCTTTAATCTGTGAAAATTTGATCTCACCAAGATATTTTCTTGTGCGAGCTTCATTCACAGGTAAAATTTTACCAGAACGTTGCAGGATAGCCAAACACACACACACACACACATGCATGCATACATGCACACGCACGTGTGCACAAACACACACATACACACGCACACACACACACACACATAGATAGAGTCAAACAAGTCAAACCTTACAGAGGGATTCATGTCTAGAAGTCATGAAAAAATTGTAGTTTCTCACCCTTAGATGGATTCAACCATTTATCTATCCCATTGCATGCACTTGAGAGGCGAAAATAGAAAATAATGTAGATTTTGAGCTGGAACGACCAATGTAAAATAGACATCAAAGAATCAATAGTTTTGGGCCTGTTTCATGCTCAGATTCATGTTGACATTATTGCACTTTAAAGCCCCCAAAATCTTACACAGAACAATTGAGGGCACTACAGAAGGGAATATATTGTAAAAAATCTGATCAACAATAGGATCTGAATATGTAAACCTGAAAGGTTATACTGAGTATATAAACAGCCGAATTATGAGCTGATATAAAAAGCTTAATGAAGAATCAAATAGATTGGTGCTGATTAGACCAATGAGGAGCATAACGGATGGCTTGTCCACCCAAAGCTGAAAAAACAATACTCCTGGATGAAGCTGATCTAATAGTGACCTGATGTATGTATAATGATTCGTCAGAAAACAGGTCTAAGTTTTATTTTGGGTGTGGACGATATGATTAATTGAATAAGTGCATTTTCTTATGATTAAACTATTGTACGATTATTTCATCTTATGAGCGTACTTCTGTAAGGTCCTAGTAAGATACTTCCACTCTTCTCCCAACCTTGAATATCCCTTGCCCTTATGCACATCTAGATTCCTCGACAAGGTTCAAACCACTCCTAATATGGCCACTCTGAGGAGATGGAGTAACCTCCTTGAAAAACTGGAGTCGAGTTAGAGCATTGGCTCCCCAAGCTCTGATAGGCCTAAATACAATTGAACACTCTTCCCCTTCCAAAGATCATTATCACCAATGATCAAGGAGGGAAAATACCTACGAATCATAGCTTGTGATCCTCAAGTAGCATCTGTGAGTGGACAGTTAGAGCAATGCTGCTCTCTCTTACTTAAGAACTTGAAGGGAGATCCTCATGACATGTTCTTTCTTCTAATGAGACTAGATTATATATACAATTCTCATATGGAGAAACATATGGTCTCAACTTACATGGAAAACTAGGTGTATTTTGCAATCGTCTAGTAACTATAACTTGTATTTGGAGCAACACATATAGGTGAACTCTACCAAAGGAAAAAAAAGTATCCCAATCTATTTGCTTTTCTTAAAAATGTTAGATTTATTTAGACCTCCATGGTCTACCATTCATCTATGTGCATTTGGTCAAGGACCATAACCGAGCAAGGACCATAACCGAGCAAGGACCATAACCGAGTCAAGGACCAGAGCTAAGGGGATCCAAGGATCTACCACAAATTTTCCAAGTTACTCCATCTCCTCAGAGTGGCAAGATGAGCCATGGTTGGACTTTAGAGAAGACTCTAGATGTGCCAAGGGCAAGGGCTATTTAAGGTTGGGAGAAGAGTGGCAGGTAGCTAATTGGGATCTTCTATTCGGGATCAAAGCTTGAGTGAGAGAGGAGGAAAGTTTCTCAAGAGAGAGTCAACTCATCATCTTGCTCAGATTTTTTTCATGGGAAAAATTGGAGCTAAGCCACGTGTGATTTTGAGGGGTATTCAATCACATGTGGAGTCGAACTTCTTGCAAGCTTAGAAGCTTTGATCAAAAGGGTTTTGAAGAATTCGTGGCCATCAGCGAGCGGGAGGAGCTTAATGCAAATAGAGGTGAGAGACTCCATTATTTTCACATGTAACCCGAATTGGGTGCCCATTGGGCTAACCCCCAAACTATGGAGGGAGAGGAGGAGATCTCTCTCTCTCTCTCTCTCTCTCTCTCTCTCTCTCTCTCTCTCTCTCTCTCTCTCTCTCTCTCTCTCTCTCTCTCTCTCTGTGGGAGAATGCCCATTTGCGTGCGCCTCTTATAGACTTCCAAGGAGCACCAAATACCTATATGTGGGATTGAAGCCGTTGCACGCGTTAGCTCATTCCAATTGGAGGAAGAGAGGTGGAGAGGAGTTGCTTCATATACCCTCCATTTGGTGAATACGTTACCTATATACACAAAAAAGGCTATATCTTCGGCTATACATGTTTAAATTGGAAAATTTAGAAACTCTAGAATCCTTGCTCAGAGAGCTTTCTAATGATAGGTCATATGCAATGTTTTGGTTACTAATGCCCATCTGTAAAGGGCTTCTAATTTAACTGAGTAGAATCATGTCATGCTTTCCAAGCGTTAAATGACTTCTATTTCTTCAATAGGATTAAGGGAAACGCTTAGACTTCATAAGGGATTACTTTCTTTATAATTTTTTCATCTAGGTTTATAAAAGAGAAAGGGAGGAATGAGATTTTGGAGGTTAAGCTTCACAAAAGAATCGTTCTTTTCAATTTGTTCTTTCATTAAAATGAAAATATCTATTTCTTTTTCATGAGAGTGTTCTTTCGTAAATAAATTTTTATATATCATAGATGCACATAGGAACTCATTGAAGTGCATTCATTTACATTATTTCATTTATTTTCCTTTTGAAAATCATCTTTCTATGCATTTAATGATGCACATAGCTTTGTAAATGGGTGATTATAGGATGAGATGGATGAATATAACCATTGATGGGAAAGAACTAATTAATGACTAGGCATGAAAGGAGACTATAATCATTTGAGAATGTGCATTAGGAATGAAATGATAGCCAAAATTGTTGGTTTATTGATTCTTGAGTCAATGCTTTATTTTTATGTTTATGATTGACTTTAAACTAGTAAAAGCAATAGATGACTTGGTTTTGCCAACATCATCTTTTTTCATTGATGACCTATTTCAAAAGGGTTGCATTTATGATCATTGGATACATATATTTGTGCATATATTTCCATCAAAATATTATAATTAGAGTTAAAAATTATTCCAAATACTTAGGATGAATAATTAAAGTGCATTCAACTTATTTCTCTAATGATAGAATGGTACTACTGCATGTTGTACTGTTTACAACTTCATGTAGGAAAGGATAGTTTTCACTTATGAGATCTTAAGATATGGAGAAATTATATGCATAGGGGACTTCACCCAAATGGATGACCAAGAACCTGATATTTAAACACATGGGATTGGCCAGATGGTCACATGATGAGGAGTATCCGGGGAGATTTCCTGCAGTAGTTGACCACTTTAATTTGTTTCCCTTATAGAGTAGTGCTAGCATAGTGAATTACATTATGGCATAACCAAGATTTGTCCCTCATATCAAGGACCTTATAATGCAATCCTGATTCCTGACCCACTGTTGTAGGTGTGGAGCATACACTTTTGGCATCGATCATTCAAAGCACATAGATAGTAAGACGTGCTCAATATACTTTAACTCCAAAGATTGCTGTTGCCTACAGAGATGGGATTTGTAGATTATTATGTTTCGAGGATCCCAAAAGAGGATTGGAGGAGCTCACTTAAATATTCAGAAATACTTCACGTACTCCACTGAGAGAGATATATCCCCATACCAAGCCTGAGCAAAGGAGGTATTCTAAAAATATGTCCGATAACAGTTGGCATGATGCACGCTACAGAAGCATAATGAGCACTGCAGATGCAGGCAGAGCAGTGCAAAAAAAATGAAAACGTGGTTACGGAGGGAGGTTGTTCTAGGAGTCGCCATACACAGACAGTCATGCATTTCCTTCAGACACTTAATGCAAAGGAAGAAGTGGGTTTCCCTTGCTCACATGGATTCTGAACTTTACAAGCATTTTATGATCCAGAACTCAGAACTTGCCTATAAAGAATTGGGATAGATATGCAGCATTTTGCCATATCCCAACTTAGACACATCTTCTAGTTGCATGAGAGCCATACGACACACGTGCTAACTCTACAATAACACATATGATCATATTAGGCTAGGCTAGTGGCAGAGCACTTTATACATGTCAGAGACGTGCTTGTGGAGCTTTTTGGATTCTGGAACTATACTCAACAATCCTATGTTTGGGGATCTACCTCGTCTCCTATGCTACTCACCACGCAAGGGACCCTATGGAATCTGGGAACTACCATATTATTATGAGTTTCCACTCGTGAAAGGAGGTGCTTGTCCTATCAGCATTGCAATCAAAGAGCAAAAGTATTCAATCAAATGATGAGAATAGTTCCAAATTACAGTAAGCTAACAGAAAAAGTAACATAAAATAAGTAAATATATAATGGATTAAATGAAAACCTGAGCAGTATTGAAGACCACTTCTTTGCAATCTGGTAAAATGCTAACTGACCAAGCAGGAAGATGGTATGATTTTCCTCTAAAAGTCACTGTTGCATCAGATTCACTGTCAATGTTCGCCAAAAATGCAGCACAAGTATCACTTTCATCTGTATAGACATGACCCTGAAGAAATACAATTGAAATCATATGAATGCCATCATGAGAGACTTGTCATTGTTCATGTTTGAAAAATGTGTCACAGTTGCTTATGAGTGCAATGGAAAACCTGTAATTGATTTTATCCGAAGCAATGTCTTACAATTTCACTTTTGCTATAATAAATAGATGAGTGCTTCCAATCAGGATGATTTACGAGTTTGCTTGCATTCAACTATTTCAGCTAGCATTATAAAACAAATATCTGTTTCTTTTTCGCTAATGTCAGTATAGGTTCTGTTCTCGCCAGAAGTTGAATACAGTATTCCATTTACAAGCTTTTCAAGCACTAACCCCTAATCATATAATAAAGCACATCTGAAATGGGAATATTCATGTACCCAGGTACTGGAAGCTAAAAATAACTACAACTTCAAAAAGGCATAGGTTAAAAGACTATGCATTTTCTACAAGTAGATATCAGAATCAGTCCTATCCAAGTGAGGGCAAGCAGAAAGTCATTCAGATAAGGTCGCCCTTCCATTATAACTCTCCTGGCTTCTAGTGTTCACTATGTTCAACTTGTATGCTGTAAGAGTATGTGAAGAAATGAACCTAGGTTCTGGTAGACTTGTTGCAATCCGAACTTTACTCATAAGGAAAGAGAGACTCAAGCTCCTGAGCTCATGCAGGAAGCCATTGATATATCTTATTGATCAGGGAAGAGAGAGTCAAGCTCTTATGCTCATGCAAGAGAACATGCAGAATATCTCATAGGCAACCATCACATAGACCCAAAACATGGTAGAATCGAATGCAACCAAATAGGAAAAAGCAACAGAGCTGTGGATTTTGTTGAAGGTAAAGGCCCCAAGGACCCTACCTTTAAAGATTTCAACTCTTCTATTGATAGATCTCTCAAAGATAAGACGTTTTATTAGAGGGGACTCCAGAATTAATAGGAATCATCCCAAGATATCACCACTGGTGTGCTGAAAAAGTTTGAAACAAGGTGGTTCAATGCGCTCGGTGCAATGCAATGATGCATTCAATGCGAGTATTGACTCGCATCTGAGAGTAAAGTGTGCAAAGTGCATTGTGTTAGAATGTTAAAATACACATAATCATGAGACATAGAAAACAATGAATGAATGACACATGTAACATATTACATTCAGAACTTAAAAGACAAGTGTTAAATTTTAGTAAACCAAGACAAGTCACAGGAGTAAGACAAATTTCAATGTACATGTAAGTTCTTACATGTCATAGTTATCAAATCATCGAATTTTTCTCTCCCATTCACATAAAGCCCAATGCAAAACATTTAGTTCTAGCCTCATCCGTGCTCAAGTGATTCTCAAAAAGTCTGAGAAGATAGTCCAAAATATGTGCATGTCCTTGGAAAAATCACCTAAATGCTGACAAAAAGTTTGAACGTAACCTAATTTTTTTCAAGAAAGAAACTCTTTAGAAAAGACACTGAATTTGAATGGTGCCTTGGGCACCTTAAAATCATAACCTGCATAGTAGCATCGGAACTACCTTGGCTTGAAATGAGGAGCAGCAGCCCTATTCACTCTTCTAAGGAGCAGCAGCCCTATTCGCTCTTCTATTTATGTGAACCCAAAGAATCCTTTTATACAAATGAGGAAGGGGACTTTGATATTACAAGAAACTTCTAAATAATTTTTCAAGGGCCCCAAAGTATCTTTTTACAAAAAGAACCTAGTGAAAGTTTCTAAACATCTCTTTTAAAGTATCTTCTTTGAAATCTGTCTTTCAAAATAAATCTGACTTTTTCATTTTGGAAAAAGAACAGTAAACAAATATTTTCTGATTCTTTTCAGAACAAAAACTACTCCTACAAATTTCAATCCTACACTTGAAGAGTTAAAACTTCGTGTAAAAAATAATAAAAAGCAGCCTATGAAAGTCTTTTTCTCAATCATCTCCCACTTCGAGGCCTACCCCTTGTACAAACTGTAGTCGATGTGACCTATCCATCTTCAATAGCTTGTCTAATGAAGTCTTCTGTGCGTTCAAGAACAGACTTACAACACAATAAACCTCAAGAAGGATGTACCACAAACACTTAAGAGGAGGTGAAACACAACCGAAAAGATACCCAGGAGAGTAACACACGTTACATACCTTAGATTTAAGAGAATACGTAAACCATTTAGACAAATGGGTGTACAACTACCTCCCTACAATACCAACCCCAAGGTTACCCTCTAAGCAAGCACAAGGACTACCTTGAGTGTCGAAGGAGCTTGCAACAACTCTACTAAGAAGGGTGCAAGATCTAGATAACTATATGCCTAAAAGACAAGAGTCTCGGCCAACCTCTCTATGCTATTCTTGTTCTCCCCCATGTATGGAGTGGACATCCATTTATATAGCCCTAGGAGTGGCTGATATATAGGGAAAATGGCTAGATATTTGTATGCTCCAATCAGTCATCATGCTCACAGAAGGCAATTACAGCTTGCAGAAATTAATTTTTGCAAGTTTTGAGCAGTTTTTGGGCTTAATTTCTCAGCTATAGTCTCGTAAGGTAATTGCACACAGGACAAGTGAATTTTACCTTTTTTGGTGAAATTTTCAAGCTCTTAGTGCGCAAACATGGCCTCTACCTCCTCTGATGTCAAAAGCTTGTTTGAGATCAAGAGATTTGAAGGTAATGGTTTCGATTTGTGGAAAGAGAGAATGTTGGGCATCCTCTTTCTTAAAGATTGTGAAGGGGCTCTTGAGGAAGTCAAGCCTAAAGATATGACAATGCAGCATGGATGAACCTAAACAAGAAGGCTATCACTTACATCAAGATGGCTGTATCAGATGAAATCTTAGTGGATTTGAAAGGCCTTACAACTTCTTTTGAGGTATGGGAGAAGCCGAAAGCCACTTATGAAATACCATGCCTATAAATCAAGTGCATCTGATGCGTAAGCTAGTGTGTATGCAGCTTGATGAGTCAAAAAGTGCGGCTGAGCACTTATCTCCGTTTACAGGTACTCTTTCACAATTGAAAGACTCTGGATTACCTCCATTTGATGATAAGTTTAAGGCCATCTTCTTGTTGATGACCTTACCTAATTCATGGGAAACATTGGTTGTTTCACTTTCGAATAGCCCCAGTCTTACCTTTGATGGTGTAAGGGGTTCTATTTTGAATGAGGAAATCAGGAGGAAAGCTAGTGGAGAGGGCAACGGTTGAGCCAATGTGGCTAGAGGAAGAACAGAAAAGAAAAGTGGAAATGTACAGAGGAAAAGCAAAAGCAAAGGCTGAAGTGACTTGTTATCAATGTGGTAGGAAAGGTCACAAGAAGCCTGATTGCAGATATTATAAAGCTGAACTAGAAAGAAAGAAGAATGCAGGTGACAAAAAGAAAAAGGACACCAAGAATGAAGCACATGAAAACTCAAAGAACAAGAACAAAGAGAAGGCCAATGTGGCCTTTAGTGTCGTCATTGAGGAGCTATCAGATGAAGAAGATATACTTTGTGCTACTATGGAAGCAGATCATGCCGAAGTTATTGATGCTTCTAGTAATATTCATGCACAAGATATGCAGATCACAAAGAGGGATTTGATTGATTCCTTGCTTACTGTGAATGATGCTTTGTCACAAACATGGATTGTAGATTCAGGTGCATCGTTTCATGTAACTCCTATTAAGGAGTGTTTTACTACCTTTCATGCAGGCACCCATGGATATGTATATCTTGGAAATAACCATGCTTGTTCTATTGAAGGTATTGGCACAGTGCATCTCACAATCGATGGTACTAATGAGCTGGTTTTGCATGATGTAAGGTATATACCAAGCGTCAAGAAAAGCTTATTGTCTGTTGGGCAAATGGATATGCATGGATATAGTACCCTCTTTGAGAAGGGGTCATGGAAGCCTATCAAAGGCTCTAGGCAGATTGTTAAAGGTACAAAGAAAGGGACTCTTTATTGCTTGCATGGTAAAGCCTTGTTGGGCAAGTTTATTGCTTTGGCTGAAATCCATTCACATATGGAATTATGGCAAGTTTATCGCTTTGGCTGAAATCCATTCACATATGGAATTATGGCATAAAAGGCTTGGCCACATGAGCCAAAAAGGCCTTGATAAACTATGTAATTTGGACAAGTTTGATGCTAAAGGCTCAAAACTTGATTTTTGTAATGAATGCCAATATGGTAAGCAAGTAAAGAATTCCTACTACTCTGGTATCTCTCGTAAGTCTAATGTGCTTGATCTTGTTCATTCTGATGTTTGTAGCATGCCCACAAAATCTATGGGGGGTGCTCTTTACTTTGTTTTTTTTGTTGATGACTACTCTAGGAAGCTTTGGGTATATTTGTTAAAATCTAAAGATGAAGCCTTTGCTCCATTTAAGAAATTTCATGCATTTGTGACCACTCAAACAGGTAGAAAGCTGAAATGCTTACGTACAGATAATGGGGGTGAGTTTACAAGTGTTGAATTCAATAGATTTTGTGAAAATCTTGGTATTAAGAGTGAGCTAACAGTCCCATACATCCCCTCTTCCAACGGTGTGGCTGAAAGGTATAATAGGACTTTATGTGAGAGGGTGAGATGCATGCTGTCCACACCTAATCTCCCTCATGGATTTTGGGATGAGGCTTTGAAAACTGCAGTTCATGTTTGCAATCGATCCCCTCATATGTCCTTAAAAGGTGGCATTCCAGAAGAGGTTTGGTTTAGCAAACCAGCTTCATATGACCACCTACGCATCTTTGGTTGCGATGCTTTTGTGCATATAAAGCGTGAGTTGAGAAGCAAGTTAGATGCAAAGTCCATGAAAGGAATCTTCATGGGTTATGGAGATGAAGGTGAAATGGGCTACGGGATTTGGCTACCTCAACTCAAGAAGGTAATATGCAACCGAGATGTATTTAATGAGGCAAGGCTTCTCAAAAACAATTGTGCCTCTAAAGATGACCATAAAAGAGTCAAATTTCAGCATGTACAGCCACCAGTTAAATCTGATATGAAGCCTTGGGATGCACCACATATGGCTGGAAATGACAATGAGCCCGTGGTTATTGAGGCAGATGATGCTGGACAACAAAATGATGCTCCTGATGGGCATATGCAGCCACCTATTCATGCTGAAAACAGAGCTGGAAATGATGTACAGCAGCCCGTTAACAATGAAGAAGTTAATGTACCTCCTGATGTAGATCCATTGCCTGGTAATGTGGATCATTGGGTAAGAAGATCTATACGTCCTAGGAGGCCAGTGAATAGATATGATCCCTCTATACATTATATTATGTTATCAGATGAGGGTGAGCCTCTTACTTATAAAGAGGCAAAGCTATGTGATTACAAGAAGAAGTGGGAGTTAACCATGCAGGAAGAGATAAAGGCCTTGCATGCAAATGATACTTGGGATTTGGTTGAGTTACGCAAAGGAAGGAAGGCCATTCCCAACAACTGGGTGTACAAAATCAAAATTGTTGATGGCAAACCCAAGTATAAGGCAAGGTTGGTTGCTAAGGGATATGCCCAAAAAGAGGGCATTGATTTCCAAGAAGTGTTCTCTCCAGTGGTGAAAATGACCACTTTACGTGTGTTCTTTGCTCTCACAGCTGCCTTGGATTTGGAATTATTCCAAATGGATGTTAAAACAGCCTTTTTGCATGGTGATTTAGATGAAGAGCTGTACATGAATTAGCCAGAAGGATATGCCATTCTTGGAAAAGAGCATCTGGTATGCAAACTGAAAAGGAGCTTATATGGGCTGAAACAGGCCTCCTGACAATGGTATAAGAAGTTTGATGCATTTATGCTCACACATGGGTTTAAAAGAAGCCATGCAGATCACTGTTTGTACACCAAAAAGGATGAAGATGGCAGCACAGTTATTCTTGTACTGTATGTAGATGATATGCTGCTGGCTGGGAAGAAAAAGAGCACTCTGAATGCTCTAAAACAGCAGCTGAACTCTGCATTCTCAATGAAAGACCTTGGGGAAGCTGAGCATATTCTTGGTATGCATATAAAAAGGGATAGGCAGCAGCATACTTTGCAGGTATCCCAAGAAAAGTACATTGAAAAAGTGCTGGACAGATTTAATGTGGCTGATGTTAAGCCTCTTGGAGTGCCATTGCAGCCACATGTTAAGCTTTCCAAGGATGACTGTCCCAAAGATGATGATGCAGCCAATTACATGAAGAGTGTTCCATATGCATCAGCTTGTGGTTCACTTATGTATGCTATGGTTGCTACTCGGCCAGACATCGCTCATGCAGTGGGAGTTGTTAGCAGGTTCATGGCTAATCCTGGTAGAGCTCATTGGGACGCAGTCAAATCTATCTTGAGATATTTGAAAGGGACCAAAAGTAAATGCTTATGTTATGGAAAGGGTCCATTGGAATTAAAAGGATTTTGTGACTCAGACATGGCAGGTGATGTGGACACATGCAAGTCCACAAGTGGCTATGTATACATCCTTGCAGGTGGAGCTATTTCATGTGCTCTAGACTTCAGAGGATAGTTGCACTATCTACTACAGAGGCAGAATATATTTCAGCCACAGAGGCTTCCAAAGAAGCCATTTGGTTAGCTTGCCTCTGCAGTGAGTTTGGGATGCCTGAAAAGGCACATGTCCTTGGATGTGATAGCCAGAGTGCCATATGTTTGGCAAAGAAAGCCATGTTTCATGCTCGCACAAAGCATATTGATGTGAGATACCACTTCATCAGAGAGGTGTTAGAGGATGGCCTTATCACTTTGATCAAGGTCAATACTTCACATTTCTCTCTCCTCATGTAGCACCCCACTCCCTTGGCGTTTGGAGCAACCAAGCACACCACGACGTAGCTCTCCGCGGCCTCTTTCAAGGGTGACCTCCCAACTTCCACTCTCCAACCTCACCTTGGGCAACCACCTACCACCCAACCTCCACTTTCCTCCAAAGAGGGAGACCACTCCTTCAATTTCTCCACCTCCCGACCCTCCCACATGTGACGACCACCTACCGGCCAACCTCCACTTTCCTCCCTCATTCACCTAGGCGACCACCCCTCCAATCCTGCCCCTAACTTGGGCGACCACCCTCACTCACTCCTCGTGCACCTAAGCTAGCTTCACCTTCACTCACCCCTTATGGAGATAAGCAATTTCCACTCTCACTCCTTCTAGCACACCTACCAACTCCTACACTCCTCCATTGTCACTCCTTCTAGCCCACCTATCACTCCTAATCTTCTCCTAGGCCTCTGTTGAATCACCCTTTCTCCCTCCTTCTAGAAACCTGGGCGACCACCCCTCCTTCTCCCTCATGCATATGGGCGACCTCCCCTCCTCTTTCTAAATCTGGGCATTGGAGACCTCCCTCTAAATCTCGGAATGGGCGACCTCCCCTCGCCTCCCTCTAAATGGGCGACCTTCCCTCCTCCCTCTAAATCTGGGCATGGGCGACCTCCCCTCCCCTCCCTCTAAATAGGCGAGCTCCCCTCCTCTCCCTCTAAATAGGTGACCTCCCCTCCTCCTCCCACTAAATCTAGGCATTGACGACCTCCCCTCCTCCTCCCTTATGCATCTGGGCATGGGCAACCAGCCCTCCTCCCTAGTGCATCTCGCAACCATCCCTCCAACTTTGCCCTTAACTTGGGCGACCATCCTCACTCACTTCTCCTGAAGCTAAGCTACCTCCACCTTCACTCACTGTTTATGCAACTAAGCAACCCCACTCTCACTCCTTCTAGCACCCCTACCACTCCTAATCTCCTCTTGGGCCTCTATTGAATCACCCTCCCTCCCTCCTCCTAGCAATCTGGGAGACTACCTACCTTACTTGGGCGACCACCCCAACTCATCCCTCTGTGTACCTCTCTCTTGTCGACCACCACTTCCTCTTCCACCTACCTACCTCTCTATTCAAGCATCAGGGGCAAATACCATTTCCAACCTTCCTCCCTTGGGCCTCTACCTATGTACCTTTCTCTTCTAACATCATGGCAACTACCATCATCGTCCTACCTAGGCGACTACCATCATCGTCCTACCTAGGCGACTACCATCATCACCACCACCAACTAGGGGCAATTACCATCTTCTTTGGATGACTACCAAATCGCCCTCCCTCCTAGCACCCTCGACGACTACCAATTACTAGCTTCTCAAGTGATGCCCCCACCAATTACTAGCTTCTAGAGTGATGCTCCCAATCACGAGCTTGTGGCGACTACCAACTCCTACTGGGCATCTACCGAATCATCTGGACAGAGAGGCAACTCACATTATTCAGGGATCCATTTACTCACCCCTCTATATTAAGGTGACCACCCATCAATTCTTGACTTGGAGCTAAGCATTTTAAGCATCCCTCTCCTCTTGCTAAACTCAGAAGCAACACTCCCAAGTTCATAGCATCCATGTTCACCCAAAATTCTCATAATTTTCCTTCTTTTCTCGATTAATCATAATTGTATTTTGCAAGTCAGACACTAGTGGTGGGCAACCTGTAGAATGATTTTTTTGAAGAACAGAGAAAGAGCAAAAAGATACTCCAACTAGGCACCAAGGAGCCCAAGTACCAAAACAGCGCTCTAAGGAGCCTAAGTGCTAAAGTTGGGTGCCGAGATGCCCGGATGCTGGAGTTGGGCGCCAAGACGTCCACATGCTGGAATTGGGCACCAAGATGCCCAAGTTCTAGATAAGGTGCAAGCACGCCTAGATAGAGATAAGCCCTCGCAAGACGGGGGGGGGGGGGGGGGGAGGGGGATCTGACAAGGAGCCCGAGTGGACCCCAACCACTCATTGCTACAAGACAAAGTCTCGTATTGGTACCTGAGCACCACCTCTGTCCTCCATACTGACAATTGTAATTGCCTAATGCAATTACTACCCATAACTCTCATGTAACAGACCCCTCTCCCCTCATGGCCTACCTTCATCTATAAAAGGGAAGGACCTCCAGCACACGGGGGAGGCATATGGATGTGGAGTGATAGAGAGAGGGAGAGAGAGAGAGAGAGAGAGACATAGAGGCACTCCAAGTCTTGAGTCAATATCTGCCAGCTAAGGAGATCTTCCTTGCTCATGGACAAGCAACCTACTAGTTGGTGCTAGTGTGAGGATACCTAGGGAGTGAGAAGAAAGATTACCTTGCGCGACTATTGCCTTGTGCTTGTATGATTTGTGGATTGAAGGAGTTATGATTGTTCTTTCTCATGTTGCACTTGGGTCTTGTTTGATTGATTCTTCTATTTGATATGTCATACGTATTATCTTGTCTCATTGGTATCTACTCTAGAAGTAGTGCATTTTGCATTCCCTGCACCCACATTTACTATTTCACCACCTACAATTACTATTTGAAAGTACACTAAATTACGCGTAATCATTAGCTCTAGAAAGGAATCAAGTGGGACTCTATGCAAATCTGGTTGAGATGGATCATAAGTCTAATGAACAAGTGATCTCAAGACATTGAGTAGCCAAGTAGATTGGGCTATCGGCCGAATAGGCCACCTCTTCCACATGGCCTACACCATTTGAGTGAGTGGTCTATTTGGACCACCAAGTTCACCTCGACCACATCAGTGACTCATCCAGCTGGACCACCTGACAACATGGACCACCTAGGCCATGAACAAGGTGATCCACTTGGAGGAGGTCATTGGAAAGCTTCCAAAACAACACTGGTGAAAAAGAACAAAACAGTTAAATACGAAAGTACATGCTAATATCAGGTTACTACAAAAATTTTATACTCTTATGAAAGGTTCACGTTCAAAAGAATCCTCTTGATCAAGCTCTTCACATTGATCTCACCCTAATCTCTTCTAGGTCCAAACATTCTTGTTAATCCATATTGAAGGACTCACATTTTCTATTCCGTGACCTTGCACTGAAATCTCCTATCAAGAAAGCCTTACCTAGTGTAGAGGAATGGAGGACATTGTTTAAGCGATTAGTGTAAGGAGGCACTCTTAATGATAGTTCCTTATCTCCATAACACAGAGGCACAGACACATTTGAGCCTCCTGTTAGGTTTTAGTCTGAAATCAGAATTGTATTTCCGAAGACAGATATCAATTCTGATCCTTGGGTTCTTCTCTGGTAAGTGGTTTCTCCATATGTGTCTGCCATTGAAATACTCCACTCACAGTAGACCATTTTTTGGCCTCTGGTTTGTGTCTGACAGATAGACTATGTCTATTCCTTCATGAACCTCTTCATAGAAGCCATCCCCGTGAGTGCATCCGTAGTGTCCTCTGTGATCCCAAGTTGTGGCATGCATGTGTAGTCTTTTGTCTCACGAGCTGCCCACCCCAACAGAAAGAATTGGCTAACCACATTATGTTCTTTCTCGCATAAAAAGTCTTCCCATATTTTAAAAGAGTGTATTGTAAACCTTATTTTATGCATTCAAAAAAGTTGAGACAAAAAATTTTAACGGACCTCTTTTTCAAAGAGAATCCAGAGACAGATCTGGAAAATCTTTGAATTTTTCACAATAAAGTACCTCAGTTGAAAAGCCATCTTGTTCTTTGGTAAACATGCTTTCTTCTTTATTTATTTTTAAAAGAGAGTGAAGGCACATTCTTACCTCTTGCATGGGTCCTAATTTTAGACTAGCAGGAGCTTGCAATATGAGAGCTGGCTCACACAGTTGTATTGCATAGTGTAAATCCTTCAGATGCCCCCATTTTGGTTGGTTTACATTTCCTACAGAAAATAACGGAAATATTCTCATTTCTAACCAAAAGGAAGCCACTTAACAAACTCCATAAATATAGCATCTGCCTCAATAAAATTTAGATCTAGTTCAGGTCCATGAATGAGCCCAATTATCTGAATGGAAACCTCAAATGCTAATCATGAAACCACAACTTTTCCCAGCAAATTTCCATGAAAATAACAATGTGCTTGGAAATTTCTGAGTTGCATCAAATATGATTAAGACACAACAATGACATGGTGAATAGAAATTTGCTTGAAACTGGTTCAAACTGGGTGGGAATGATTTTTATGTTTCAAAGAAAAGGAGAATTTATATGAAAATGAGCATACTCAAATGTTCAAGAAAAGGAACATACAGAAAATCCATCAAGCTCACAGAAAAGATCAAGCAAGCAATTATCATCACATACTGTATGGATACACTAAATTGCATGATGCTCTCATGTCACAGTTTTAGGCTAGAGCAGATAATGCATGGTATGAACAAGTACAGAAAGCTTTAGACGAGAGCTTGAACAAAGTTTCTGTATACCATATTCATTAAGGGGAGCATCATAATCATAGGATGTTGTTATGTACGGCCCTCCAGCAGTTCGCCCAAAGTTGGTGCCACCATGATACTGGTAATATGAATCTGAATAAGTGAATGATAGTGGCACATTTCTTCACTAGAAAACAACAACTAGCTAGGATACCATGTAGTAATTTTGAAATGTGCCCTCTTTCTCATAGAAACGAGCCACAGCAAATGCAATATCCTCTACAGGACGATGGGGCTTTCGACCCCCAAAGCTCTGGAACCTGCGATTCCAATCTTATATGCTACACTTCCTAACCATTACTTTCTGTAGCACTCTGTACTAGTCCTCTCCACAGATTAATTATTACATAACAATATTCTGTGAAATCATACAATGTGCTTAGAATCTTCTCAATCAGTTCCATTTAAATTTTGAAACTTTTCACACTGCCAACTACAAAAGCTGACAGGATATGGTCACCTACCAGCCACTCCAATTTTCAGTCCACATCTTTGGCTTTTGATTTGAATTTGGTTGAAAATTGTCACAATAAAACCCATTACACGTATTGATCTGCATAAGGCAAAACCCTCAAAATGTAAAATGCAGGGGCATGTAAAGCAACCCATGAGTAAGAAATGACCAGCATACAATAGGATCAGGAGCATCAGCTTGGTTACACATGATCCATGGGACACCAGTATCTAGAGCAACTGCCATTTTTGCTGCCCATTTGATGTAGGCCTTTCCAGCTTGCCCATAACTGCTGTCTATATTGCCATACTCATTCTCTATCTATCATTTTTCTGAAAGCATTAGTTTTGGAAAGGCATACAAGGTTTGATGAAAATAATAAAAAACGTAAAACTGAATAAGAGGGAAGCTATTTGAAATCTATAGCTTCAGATATGCCCTAGGCTAACATTGACCAAACAAAAGAATGATAGAAATTAATTGAATGCCGTACAGAAATTATTCTCATTCTACTGAGAAAGGAAAATAAAATACAAAAAATGCACACTTTGATAACCCCAGGCGAATAAACCCAATCTTAATAGAATTCTGGACCCTAGCATAAGAGTTGATAAAAACATCACATGAAGATTTATCTCAAACACTGCATGATCTCATTATGTGAAACTATAGACCGAATCCATGTTAGCGAATTAATCATTTTTATATCATGGAACCATCCATCTGTGAAATCATTCAGTAGGTAACAAGTAGTCACTGGTTTTATTATATGTAATCCATCAGCTACATTACAGATCATTGAATTTATTTCTACCATTTTCACGAAAATATATTGTACCCAATTCCTTAGTGTACAAGAAAACATCATCCAAGAAAAGAAATGTATGAGAGAATATACTACAGCCTTCAAAGGATCATCTCAAGAAGCTGAAAACCATGCTGCCTAGCTTAGTGATCTCCAGCAGAATTGTTGATAGAATGTCTAGAAGCTTTTGTGAGAATTCTTCAACAAGAATCCCATTGTTTTCGAAAGTCAACCCATTTTGGGGTTGCCAGATGTATCCCAGCATCCGCATCCTCATTCGATCAAAATCCATACACTAATTTTATCATAATGCCTGCTGGTGTCAGAAACTATGGCAAAACTGTTTACTCTAGGTATTCATTTATTCAACTCAATAGAAAGCTCTTGTTCTGATCCCTTAGTATATCTGAAATACAAGAAAGCAGGTTGCATAGGTGCATTTGGGGAATTACACTCACAGCAAAGGAATTCAATATTCTGTAGACTATGTCTTTGCAAGGCTCTCCATGTTTTCCATGCACCCACTAATGATCCCCCATAAATAGAAGGGATTGTGCAAAAGAAGACGTTTCAATCAAACCTTTTCTTTTTTGGCCACCACTTTTTTAGCTCATGCATGCCCTATCTATATTTCTATCTATCATGGTGGCATACAAACTTTTTTTTTTATGTCCCACCATTCTGTAGCCGTACCACGAGGCGAAACTTTGTATTTCTATGAGACAGAAATATTCAAGCAGAGGTTTATGGGTAACAGAAATCTTTTTTGAATTTCCTTCTCTCTCTCTCTCTCTCTCTCTCTCTCTCTCTCTCTCTCTCTCTCTCTCTCTCTCTCTCTATCTCTCTCTCTCTCTCATGAAGTGTGGAATCTCAGGATGAAGATTCAATGCATCACGATGGAAGGACAAGATGGTCCATGAGTACTTGGAGCAGGCAGCTCAAGGCACCAAGGATCGAGAGGACTCTTTCTTTTTGAAGGAGAGGAAGATCAAGGAAAGCTCTCTTAATCATATGCACACTTCAAATATACTAGCACACTTCAAGTTCCTCATGCGATGTTCAGTCCTCAAGGAGACCACTCAAGGGCAATAGAGGCATGAAGGAGTATCAGTAAGGAGAAGGGAATCTTCAGCAGAGTGGCAATCTACTGCAGGAGGGTTGGTTCCCCCAAGTGTAGCACAAGACTTGGTGACAGAAGATCCTTACTTCTCATTGGTTTCTCCAAAGCTGCTCCATGCACGGTACTTCTCGTCTTTGGTCAGCTTCCTCCAATTGTGCTTTCTCCACTCTCTCCATTGCAAGTTTGCAGTTAATAGTGCTCTCTTAGCCCATTTATTTGGATTATCATTTTCTAGTAATTTGTCCTCGCTGCCAATCGCTCCCCTTGTAATTTGCTCTCCTTCCCCTCGGTTCTATTGTATTGTACAAGAGAGCAACAAAGCCAATAAGCAAGTTCTTCTCCTTGTGTTCTGTTTTTAGGATTTAATATTTATTCAATTCTTTTGTCTTGTTGGCTTTCCATTTGAGAGTTAACTATCATCCCCCTCCCTTAACTGTGAGCCCCAATCAAACCTTTCCACAACAGCATCAATTTTTTGGAACTCCCTGTGGGACCCTCAAGCTTCTAATAAAGAGACAAGGAAGAAGAAAACACACAAACAAAAAAACAAAGAGGAGTGAAAGTTTGCAAAGGATATTAGTATGGCATGAAGAGTCCATGACCAAGACCTGAAACCAACATCCCAGCATAGCTCTCTAAGTCCCATCCCAACACCCCAAAAACACTACAACAAGAAGAAGCTCCATTCGTCTTGTCCAAAGTCAGCATCAAGTTTCCTACATTCAAGTATGTAGCCATAGAATCTTTGAATCACCACCCTTGCAAACTCTTTTCTTTATGCTGCACACTAGGATTGCAAGGGAAAGAGGATGCCTTCATGGCCCTCTTCCTCTCCACCCTCGATGGCCTAGATCTAGCTATACGGAGTAACCCTCTACCTAGGCTCTCATGTGTCTTTGTGATTCAAATAAAGCCATGTGCTGCAAGTAGGTCTTCCAAGCGATCAAGTCGTGTCCACAATGCCCCATTGCAGTTCCAAACTGTTCCTATGAGATATGTGTCCTCATGTAGTGTTGTATCGTATGCCATGTATCCCTATTAAGTAGAGCACCCATCTATGAAAACATTTTTGTCTCGATAAAAGGCTTTCTTTCCTTCTCTCCTTGTCTATAGGATCTAGGGTATATATGTTCTCCTGTGTTCTATCTGCATTTTTGTGAGGTCTTCATCTGTTAATAAGGGTGTTCTTTGGAGGTTTTGTATGCTGACCGCTTTTTAAAGAAAGTGGTTCTCTCCTCTATTGTGCTCATCTCCAATATTTGAGCTCTAGGTTTTCTGTTATCTTTTCTTAAATGGCATGTTGCTATATCCTGGTTGGTGACATATATGTGATGCATGTGTCTCAGCTCATCTGCCTTCACGTAGACCTACGATCTTCACGTGTAGACAACATAACTCCTCACGTATAGACAACATAATTGTCTAAGTCACTCCTCTTCAAGTGTGTCATGTACTCGAATGTTCTCATTTCTTATTGCATCTTCTTTGACCTCTTCACATTTTTGCTCATTACTTCTACCCAACTATTTTAGGTCAACTTTACCACTGATCTGAGTTGTTTCTGTATATTCGTCTTCCATTTTTTTTTTAGTTCTTCCTTGAGCTCATCTAGGTTTGTGATTTCTCCTTTTTTTTTGGAGATCTTCAAGTGGGTAGTTTCTTCTTGAAGGCGATGTGTTTCCACCTTCCATTCATCCCATTCCTCTTTGATCTCTTTAATTTGATCTTCCAATGATTTCATCCTTTCAAAGGCTCTTCTCGTTTCTTGATTAAGAGCTTTGTCTCCTTTTTTCAGTTCTCCAATAGCTTTACTGATCATCTCCTCCACCTCTTTTCTTTCTAGTCTTGCCATTCTCATTTTTTTCAAGAGAAATAACACTGATGAATCTACACCCAAGCAGAGAGGAAGATTGGTTTCCCGAGTAGGCCGACTAGGGTTTGGGTCTCTCGTGAAAGAGGGACCCTTCACCAAAATATGGTTAGGGTTGGAGGGTATGAGCAGAGATTCGGTCCATGGTAGATAGTGCTGTTAGGGCTTGTGGCAAAGGTGCTACTATGGTTCGAGACCGAGGTGACAGAGTTGCTGTTAAGGTTCCCAAAGAAGTGGATAGTGGTGATGTTGTTAGGATTTGTGATCGACGTAGACAAAGGTATTGTTGTTAGGGTTAGCGAAAGAGGTGGAGAGAGCAAAAGACTACACCTCAACCGCCAATGAGAGGTACAAGCACAAGCGCGAGTTGCACAAGCACACAGAGAGAGAGAGAGGAGAGAGAAAGAAAGAAAGAAAGAAAGAAAGTCATATTAACGTCTTCTAGAGGCCAAACTTGGCCTATGAGACAAAAACCATGTACAAGTGTAGTAACCCTGTGTAGAGGATAAAATGAAATAAAAAGTATATCGCTACACAAAGCTATATAAAAAGGCCGGGAGACGTGGCTCTAACTCTGCAGATAGTGGCCACATAATACATGGTGGACCCATAATGTGAATAAAAGTGTGAATAAAACACCCTAACTACTGGTGAATGGGTGGAGGTGGGTGTAGTATGTGGTACATCGGGGGTGGTATGAGTGCCTCCTGAAGGAAGACAACCCAGGGGGTGCTGGTACGCCTATGCTCCATCATGTGATCATAGGCTGTGATGCGTGAGATATCCTCCTGATATAGTCGTGGTCGATGATATCCGCCCATGCATGGTCGGCGCCGTGCCCTCTGTGCTGCTGCCTAGTGGAGTGTGAGCCCTATAGATGGACCTCTCTGATGTAGCTCAGCTCGCTGAAAAAACTGGGTAATGGTCTACTGGGTACTCACCCGTGGCTGATGTGTGGGCCGGAGTGACCGCTCTCGCCTCTCGTATGCTGCTGCGAGGAAGCGTCCCAAGCGTCGCTGGTCTCCCATAGTCATGCACAACAGGAGTGACTCTTCTATCTGGAACTGTGCTCGTAGGTCTAAGTATGCTGGGCATCTGATAACAAAATGCTCCTCACTCTCTACCTCTGTCTCGCATACTGGGCACCACCTCTCCTCACGTGGGACTCCCCTGGACCGACCCCTCTCAATCTCGAACTGATGTGATGAAACCCGGAGCTGCCCAATGATGACTCGAAGGTGGTGGGGTAGAGATGTCTGCATGTATCTCGGAATCTCGATGAAGCCCTCGTTCGATATATGTAGAAAATGCTCACGGTAATAGAGCATTTTCGGTGGCAGTGTACCCCTAGGGCTCACCCATGTCCTCTGTATGTATGTATGCCATATCTCCTTACGAATGATCCTATTCCTCTCCTGATGAGAGTGCGAGTAGGTGGGTGCATGTGAGTCGTACTATAGTGGTGGTAGTCTGTCTATGTCAAAGCCGTGGTGGGCCAGCCAGTCTCGTGTCTATGCATACCATGAGGAGGTGTCCCCTGCTAATGCCATGTCACGTGATGCCTGGAAAGCCCGATAAGCAAGAGAGAGAGAGAGGGGGGGGGCATAAGCAGAGAGGAGGGAAGGTAAAGGGCTTGCAAAAGAGAGAGGGAGGAGAGGGAGAGAGATAGGGAGGGTTAGCAAATGAGGAGGGAGGAGGGAAGAGGCTTCCCATTATTAATAGAGATAACATTGACTTGGTAGGATAGAGTTGAACCCCTCATAGAAGCCTTCTCTTTGGACAATCCTTCGAATAATAATCCATTGTATCCAGGCAATACTTGCAAGGTGAGGACCCTTTTGGGAGGGAGCATTTTCCTTGAAAGTGCCCATATTTGCCACATATGTAGCACATTATAAGACGAGCCCGTCTTCTAAATGGAGGTTCCCTTTCATTAGAAGAGTTTACCTGAGTGGTGGTATACATGCTTTCCATTTGAAATCTTGGATTTGGTAATAGAGGCTGATTTACATGTACACTTGGTGACTCCCAGATGGCTTGCATACACTTGAGAAAATAGCAATCCCTTGCTTCATGACATGGCTTTCCACAAAATTGGCACATCAGCCTCTCCGGACAATCTTGAGAAGAATGTCCTGATTTTTTGCGTACAGTGCATCAAATAGATATTTTTACCTCTTTTGTGTTTTTAAGTCTAGCCTTTTATATATGCATAAATTTTATCCACTTTAATTTCAGAAAGTGGCAACACACACAAACAACACAAGGAAGAAGAATTCTATGTTATCTAGTCTTATATATCGATATATTGAATCTATTAGAGTCCAAGGAGGGGAACACACACAAACAATATGAGGAAGAAGAAGAAACTTGGGAGAACAAGACACAATGTATTACTACTTGTGGAATATGCAAAGATATGTAGCCATTAGCGTTATATGTGTATATACAAGTGAAGGGAAAAAACCCTCTTAAAGGGGGCAAAAAAATTATTATGATGGTCTTAACTATTTCAAACACATCACTATTAAAAGAAAAAGCCCAATCATCCTAACTTTGTTCAAACAGTGAAGGAGCTGATGCTGCGAACAAAGATTTTGCACTCATGTATAAGAAAGTATCAAGGAATGTACAACCAAATCAATCAATAAAAGACAGTAAGCCCAAAGCTTTGTGAAAAGCTTCAAAATTCTCACAAGATAGAACCTTTGTGAAAAGCTATGCAACATTATTCTATATTGGCATATATGTTAAACCAAACTCTCCACCAGAGGACTAACCCTAACATAATGATAATACACCTCAATGTGCATAGTGAGAGTATGGAAGACTAGGTTACTCCCAATTGCCAATGCTCTCTTACTATCAATAAAAAATGGTGGTTGCAAAATTTTGATCAACACCCACATCAAAGATGAGGTGTATGACCCACACATATTTAAACATGGCTTTGACAATTCTATATAATCTGACTCTTTATTAGAAGTGGCTACAAAAAGTTGTTTCTCACTCAACCAAGATATGCATGAGCTACCAAGCATGAAGAAAAAACCACTTGTGGACACACAAATGTCATAATATCCAATCCAATCAAAGTTAAAAAAAAAAGACATGTAAATTTTGTCCATATTGATCTCCATTGGAATAAAACAATCCAAGTCGTCTCGTATAGTTAAGTAGCATTAGATATATAGCTAACTAGTGTCATAATATCCAATCCAATCAAAGTTTAACAATCCAAGTCGTCTCGTATAGTTAAGTAACATGCCAATGTCTAACAATCCAGCTATGCATGCATCTACTCATCTAAGAGACAATAAACTAAATATCTAGATGAGTAATGCATATTTAAATAGGAAATCTTACAATTTGTTGATAGAAACTACAGCCAATCCATTTTCAACATCATGAAGACTCAATCATAAACCTACCTCTAAAGAAGTTTCAATGAGTTTACAATCCTCAAGGCCAAAACTCCACAAAGACACAAAGAAATGCCTCCATCAACATGCATAAACCAAATGCCCAAGTAATGATACAAATGCTCCTACTTCGACATTCCAAAAGAGGCATTCAAATCAATCTTAGGCTCCACAATATGGTTTTCACTAGGACAAGTGAGTTCCATAGCATCAAGAAAAACAACAATGATTAAAAACGGATCTTTTCACACTTCCTTTACAATGTGCTTTTGATTGGACTATAATGAAATCCATGTGCTAATAAGTAGGCATATAAATTTTCATACCAAGTAGATGGTGGTTAGTGTGGTGCTTGCTTTAATCCATACAATGCCTTCTTTAACATGCATGTTTTGTTGCCGTTCCCTTTCTACAAAAAAGCACGAGGTTCAAAAACATGTACTTCCTTATACGAGCCCCCATTCAAAAATATAGTTTTGATGTCCAACTGATCTACAATCCAACTACTATGAGTTGCAAGTTCACAAATTCTATGAATTATTGTCATATGAAACATTCGGATAAAGGTCATTTGTATGCTTCATGTACAACATGGTTTTTATTAGACTATTATGAAATCCATGTGCTTATAAGTAGGTATGTATTTTTTTATACCAAGTAGATGGTGCTCGGTGATGCTTGCTTTGATTCATACAATGCCTTCTTTAATATGCACACTTTGTCGTCATGTCCTTTCTACACAAAATCACATGGTTGAGAAATATATACTTCTTCATGCAAGTCCCCATTCAAAATATGTAATTTTGATGTCCAATTGATGTACATTCCAACTAGTGCAAAGATGCTACAAATGATTGTCATTTGACACATTGGAGCAAAGACCTCTTCAAAATCAATGCCTTTTCTCTTGAGCATATTCTTTGGCTACAAGCTTGGTCTTATAGCAATCAACACTACCATTATGCTTGTATCTCAATTGATAGACCCATTTGATGTCAATGTCCTTTTCGCCCAAAGGAAAAATCACAACAAGAACAAACCATTCTTCATAAAAGCATTTAAGTTATGAATGCATAACAGCCATTCAATTTTTGTGCTTCGAAGGAAACAAGCTCATTTTCATATAAAGGCTAGAAAGAGTTGTTGCATAGCAATGTGATGCAAAATAAGCACCATGCAAGCTTGAGCAAGTACAATAAGGCAAAGGTGCATCTAATTTACTATTTTCCAAAGCTTGCACCAACCATTATGGAGTAGATTTGGACTCATCAATGTCTACTTTCTCATTAATAAGTGCATCATGTATATCTACATCAAACTTGCATAGGTTAAAAATTTGCCTTACTACAAGCTACATATTATTGCCCACAAGTGGAAAACAGCAACAAAGTGCTATACAGATCCTTTCGACCAACTAAATTCTCCTTAACACATGAAAGTAGAGAATAATCTACATCTTCACAAAAACTACATCTCGGCTAGCCAATTTGTTTATTTAGTGAATGGTATTATTGATAGCTTTTGATTTCAAAAGTATAGTCAACAAGAAGGGATTTCACAACCTTATCATCTAATGTCTTGCATTATTGCCCAAGTAATAATGCATATGCCAAACAACCAAAAACATGCAAATGAGCAACAGATGACTTGCAACCATGCTAAACCTCATAAGAAGTGATAGACTCCAATAAGCATTTAACAATGTAATTGTACTGCCATTAGCAGCATTAAAAACAATTTTTTCCAGCTCACATGACAAGATAAGGGGGGCTGTTTGCTAATCTTCAGATTTCAGTGGAGTCATGTAGTTTTGATATTCCCTATCCTAATGATTACTAAAACCAATAGAGTTTACTATTCACATCCCGAATCCAGAAATCAACTCGCAAACTTTTCAAATGCTTCCTTGCAGTTAAACTGAATAAAATGCACTGGTGTAAAAAATGCTAGAGTTGGAGTAGTGCATCATGAAGAAATAATGGAACAAAAACTACACAGAGTACAAATTATATGTTCAATAAATAAATTAATAATCTTAATGCTTATTGTGTGCGTTTTAGTAATAACATCAATTCGTAGGCAATCAAAGATTAATACTTCCTAACCAGATACATATACTGAAAGGAATAACGTTGAGGAGTCCTCTGTACGATCAGTGTAGTAAGTGTAGTATTGCAACTGTTATGAAGCTAACGAATAACACTTCAACAAAATGCCAGAATCTCATTCATGAAAACGCAATGGTTTTGGAAAAATATTGCCTTACTAACTGATTCTGTGAGCACTATATGCTCTATCCAGGCTAATCACAAGAAGTTTTAAGGGTTCATTTATCTCTCTCACCTTGATAATAGGAGACAAATAAAGTAAAAATTTGCCATATGCACTCCTTACCTGACATAATATTATAGGTCCTCCCTGTGGGTAGAACAGGTTTTCTGCCTTCATCATCCCTACTATTTTCGAGGTGAATCGTTCCATCTCAGTCTAATTGAGCAAAAATGAATAAGGTGTTTAGAAAATATAAGAACTGAAATAAACACATAAGGAAAAGGCATATACTAAGAACCAAATGAAACCTTGAAGGGTTCATTATCTGTGCGAAACGCGATTCCAGGAATGAAGTGCAACCACACTGGGAATCCCCTACAAAAAAGGACTAGTCTTATCAGAGATACTATAAACTCTCTCTCTCTCTCTCTCTCTCTCTCTCTCTCTCTCTCTCTCTCTCTCTCTCTCTCATCCATTCTTGAGCAGCACTTGAGTGATTGGGCAGAGGGTGAGGGTATGCGGGCAAAGGCTCAAGCAGGTTTCAGGAGGGGTCTCTCCACTCTTGATCATATTCTAACACTTAGAGCCATCATTGAAGAGGGAAGGTCGCACGGGAAGCGGATTTATTGTAGCTTTGTGGACTTCCGCAAAGCATTTGACATGATGCCGAGAGCTCGATTGATGCGTAGACTACAAGAGATGGGGGTACCCATAGAGT